>JAKUDP010000006.1:1200000-1800000 GCA_022570795.1 Sphaerulina vaccinii
CCTAGTTTTCGTCGATGCCACTTCCTGTTAGGCTAACGGATTGGAAATTAGGCAGATAAGACACAACATCACTATCATCTGCCATGTGCTCTCTGCATTAGGTACACTTCGAACCAATCTATGCAAAGACCTCCGCATGCCCCAGTCTCCAAGTGCTACTGGAGCGACGTACCCCGGAGAATGAATTTGTTCACTTTCACCATGGCCCTGCTACTTGTTCCGTTCACCGCCATCCACGACTTCATCGCGAGCATCAGACAGGCCGAGGCCCCATACAGTGTGGAACCACGAATCTCATGTCCTACTGACAACTTATGTGCATACTCCACCACAGACCGTACTAGGTTCGACTCAGATTTTCCTAAAGTCTTCGGCTATCCGTCTGCTGGAGGCATCCTGATGCTACCTCTCGACATAGTCGTCGCAGAGCATCTCAATATCTCACGTCTGAAACCTGCACATCGTGCGTCCAATCAAGTCGACGAGGACGCCTTCTGTGATCGCCTTCGCTTGCTAGGCGCGAAATGGTGGGAAAGTGAACACGCTTACCTGCGGCACTTAATCGGACTCGATGATTTGACGGAGGCGGAGGAGGTGCAGAAGGGTGACGAAATGATAGTAGGTTGGCCAAGCAAGGATGAGCAAGGGGAGGGTGGAGTATGGATCCTTCGTGTGAGAAGCTCGAAGGACTACCCAGAGTCCACAAGACTGAGCATGTGTTTGAATATGGAGGAAAGATGTGAGCTGTTGAAGAGATGGGGTGAGCAGTAGTAGGCCAAAGGCATCCCCTGGCTCCCAATGTCTCACTGAGCTTGAGCCTGTTAAGGCGACAAGCTCAAAGACAGGCCTGCTGAAACACCATCACACTTATCGGAGATACTTGCTTACCTTCTATCTACTACTTTTGCAGGCGCGACCTTTTACGAGGATCCGAGTGAGGTGGAGGAATTCGAGGGTGTCTTGGGCAAGTGACTCTGAAGATGGATATCGGCTTCCTCGTGCCACTCTCCCGATCGTGAAGTGTTCCTCTCAAGATCTTTATGTTCTCAGCTGTCTGAAGGTTCGGCCTGGCCATGACAGAGGCCAGCTCATGGCCATAGTCACAGCCCCCAAGCGAACTTGTTGCCATATGGCATTCGTCGCTTGCCTCTCCACGTTCCTCCGATCACATGCTGATTCCGAGCCTGGAGTTCATTCCCCACTCAAAGCGTTGTCGGGCACTGGCAATGCCCTTCACGATAGCTGAGAGTGTATTGCCAATGTCGAGCCCGGTTGTCGTTCCAGTATACCCATCCCGAGCCTCGAGAACAATCTTACTGTGACCTTGAAGAGCTAACATCTTCGCAAAGCGCTCTGGAATGTGCGCCTTATATGGTGGACGTCGGCCGCCTATCACGCTGATGAACAGGAAAGCTTCATTCGATGGGAAATGGCTATGCCGCACCCAACATCCATAGTCCCTTAGTAAGCCATCGAGAAGTGGGTTCGGTCGATACTCTCCGTAGGCCTAGAAGAATCGTTGAGAAAAAAAATAGGCTCTGCTGGAGGGACTGGCTGCCTTCGATGACGTCTCGGGAGAAGTGATTGATCCTTCGTGCTTGTAAAAGGTCTTGGAATTGCAAGTTCTCGAAGATCTAGTTCGGCTGTGTTGAATACAGCTGTCGCAGCTTCGTGTTGAGCTGGCACGGTTGAGTGGGAAGTCATGCTTGCTCATATGACGCTAGTCCCTCCAAATCGATGACAGTGGTAGGTAGAGTGATGTTGTGTTGTGTTCTGACATGACTTGCCTAGGTGAGTATCTTGGACTAGTAGAGGTGGTGTTGTAGGAAGTGGAAAGTAGAGGATATTAAAGCCTCTGACTCTAAAGTGACACCTTGCACATCTGGTCCTCCGTCGATTCAGTCAAATCAGGAGCCTGCTTTGAACCTGACAGAGTATGACATAGCCAATCAGAGTGGTGCAAGTCAAGGATCGAGACATGTACATAGACAGCACTCGGCCACTGGGAAGATTGCTGCTGAGGGTGTTGTTGATGGAGCAATTGTATTGCACGCTTAGAAAATATGTCTGAATTGTTTCATATCGATCAGAAAGTAATTGTATCAACAGTGCGTTTCCCGACACTGAGCACACTTCGACAAGGCTCCTGCCTCGATGCTCCGTGTCGTAGAGCTCGTCGCATAATGTACATTCATCTATCATTCCTCAACTCACGCATCGTTACTTTTGCTGCAGCAAGAGCACGAAATCTACACTGCAACCACTGGACGCACCCACATCCATGTCGAAGACGAAAAGCTGAGCAACAGCCTCTACGCCCCACAGCAGCCTGGTTCTACTCGTCACGCGGAGCGCCTGCCTTCATCGTGGTCTCGTCAGCATAGATGCTGCCGCCATTCTTTGGCGCATCGAAAAGGGTCTGGTCGCCTTTACCTCCCATCTCCATGAACTCTTTCGGATCCCGCGCAGCATCTGGTTTTGATTCGACAGTCTGCTCGAAATGACCCTTGACTTTCTTCTTCTGCCCTGCCGGACGTTGTGTGAGGAAGCGCGACTGGGAGTTCTTCTCCCACACCTTGACTGGCGGTGCATCTGAATTTGTTTCGATGACACGCGAGACTTTCACATCGTTGATCGAAGCAAGCATGGTTCGTTCCCGCTGTGGTTTGCGCATGGAGAAATCAAGGTTACTGATAGCGCCTGTCAAACCATCGGTACTATCGGCTGGGTTGATGGTGCGAGCTGTGGTCCAAGGATGTTCGAGACATTCATCAATTGTGATGCGCTTCTCCACATCGACTGTAAGCATACGGTCGATGAGGTCGAGGGCGGTATCGCCGACTGAATCCCAATAGGGAGATGGATAGTCGAAGCGACCCATCTTGATCTGCTGGCTGAGCGAGTACGGATTCTCCTTGGTGTATAGCTCATCTGAGAATGGCGGAAAGCCGCACAGGCAGATGTACAGCACGACACCTAAGCTCCAAACGTCAACGGCGCGAGTGTACCGTCGCCGATTGGTCTGTTCGAGGATCTCGGGCGCGACATATGACGGCGTACCACAGAGTGTTGTTGTGAATGATTCTTCTCCGATGATCTTTGCCAGACCGAAGTCAGCAATCTTGACGTTGAGCTCTTTGTCGACAAGTAGAATGTTCTCTGGCTTGATGTCTCGATGGACGATATTGCGCTCGTGCTACTTCCGATTAGCTCAGGTCATTCACGTAGTCAAGAACAGAGGACTCACCAGGTACTTTATACCTTGAAACAGCTGAATGAAGAGCTTCCGTGTCTCCACTTCTGACAGCTTCTGCTTCATCACAATCCAGTTGAACAGCTCGCCTTCAGGTGCCAGCTCCAGTACCAAGTACACGCCGTCAGCTTCGTCGAAAGTGTCCTTCAGACAAAGCACGTTCGGGTGACTGACACCCATGAGCACTGCAATCTCTTGCTGTAGTCCTTCAACCTTGCTTCTCTCTCCAGGACCACTACGCTTCTCAAACTTCTTGACAGCGAATCGCATACCATTGCACTTCTCCACGCACAGATAGACTGTTGCGAAGTGTCCCTTACCGAGCTGCCCCTGTATCGTGTACTGCTGGCGGAAGCCGCTTCCGTTGTCCACCTGCTTAGGGTATCGGAAGATGAAGCTCGCTTCCCCAACAATTGAGATCTCATCGCCATCCTGAAGCTCGCGTCTCTTATTTCGTCCAATCAGTGTATCGTTCACATACGTGCCATTGCCGCTTAAGTCTTCGATGATCGCAGTCGTGTGACCGTACTTGTTCTCTGAGAAGATCAAGCAATGCCTGTTGCTGACAGTCACGCCTTTGACAATCTTGTCACATTCGGGATGTCGTCCTATCAGGTAGCCGCCAGCTGGAACTCCATTCTTGTCCTTGTCCGCTTCGTAGTCATCTTCTTGATTCTTCCACTCTCCCTTCTTGACCTTTTGACGTCCAGTCGGCTTGCCGGTCTCGTGCAGCGACACTGGGCATGCTGCACGTTTCCTTAATGGAAGCGATTCCGAAAAGCCATCAGCTGGTACAATGTAGCCCCAGACACCCTCTCCTTCCTCGTCATCGACTTCGTATGAGATCGCGGCTGGTGGGAGAAACTGCGAGTACGGCTGCGTATCACCAGGAGGTGAGGAGAGTCCGGCAAATCGTTGTGATAATGACGAAGGAGGTGAGCTTCCCGCAGGCGGTGTTCGCTGATCGCGGTCCCTGTGTGTCGGCGGTGGCGAGACAGTCTCATTCCTAGTAGAAGCCGTGTCTTGCGCTGTAATAGGAGAAGGAAAAGGGCCCTGCTTGACGTCTTCTCCATTGATACGGCCAGATCTTCGAGGCTTCTTGGGCTCGTCGTTGACCTCGCCTGTCGATTGCTGCTTTCATCTCAGCCTCATCCACGCCACTCCGTTTGGTGATAGACTTACTCTCGCGCGTTTCAGCGAGCTGTTGTCCTTAGGAGCCATTTTCTGCGCTTTACAAGCTGCGAAAAGTGCCTGTAGGGCTCGTGGTAGAAGTTGTCCTGTGGGCGATGATAAGTGAAGGAAGTCCCAACGAGCGGCGGCCTCGTCTATAACAGAAGAGCAATATCAGCGACTGTGTACCATATTGTGTCGTGTTTCAACTAGTTGGCGATGTTGATGTGAGCTCGAATCCAAGTGATCGGAAACTAAAAGCTTCCCGTCAGTTTGGTGACGACGAGGGATCCGTGTTGTTGCCTTTTCGTCAAACTGGCTATCTTATCAAATAACCACTATTTGATGAACGGAATTGCCTATTCAACCGCGATCGAGAGGTTTATAAAACAGTAGCAATCTAATAAAATAAGACAAGTTTAATAAGATTAGTAATATTATTATAGGTAAGAGAGTTAAAATAAAATAAGTTTCTAGTATATTATAATATAGTAGCTATTAGAACGCCTATATAATCGTAGTACTAATAACGCAGAATAACTTAGAACTACTAGAAGTAAGGAAATAAAATAAAAGAAAAGCTATATAGATATTATCGAGCTAATTAGAAGCTATATATATAAGTAGAAAAAGTAAAGAAAAATAAAGCTAAAGAAAAGGTATACTAAATTGCTAATTACTTCTATATCTTCTTTCTCTTATTACTTTTCTTATTACTAGCCTTACTACTAGTACTAGTAGTACTATATTATACTAACTATTTTATAGCTATATACTTTTTTATAGTAGTAGTAGTAACTAGCTAGTTATAGTTATTACTTTACTACTAGCCTCTTTGCTACCTACTATTTCTACTATATAACTACCTTTTCTATTAGCTTCTTATAATCTTTATTATATTTTTTTAGTATTTCTATATCTTTCTACTTTTATAATTACTATCTATACTAGGTAGGTATAGAATTATTATTATTATTAGATATATTAGAGAATATAATAGGTAATTATAGTATAAGTTATATTATAGAAAGAATACTTTAGAACTTAGACTCTAAGTTAGTAAAAATAGTATAAAATAATAAAAAAAATTATTATTAGAAAGTATAGTCTAGTTAGACTATCTAAGAGAGACCCTTTTAGAGATTAGATTATATAATATATATCACGTGACAGTAGGTCACGTGACTTATCTAATACTCTATATCTTAGAAGGAGATACAACCTATATCTAACTAATATAATTAATATAGTTAGTTCCTATCTAATACTTCTACTTCTATTATATATTAAGACTCTTTCTATATATTATAGGTATATATATTATTATCCTATTTTAATAGGTTATAAGCTCGGGTTTATAGAGGAAGTATTAGATAGTAATAGTTAGCCTTTTCTAATAGTAGGATATAAACTTATAATAAAAAGAGCAAAAAGAGACCTAAAGTATATCTATCTATACTACTAAGAAAACTTAGAAAAACTTAGTATATTCTAGAAGTTTCTAAAAGTAGATAAGATAGAAAAGAACCTAGTAAGATATACCTAAAAGAGTAGAGCTTAAAAGGTATAAAAAGAAAAGAGTAAGCTAGAGGCTAAAGTACTATCTTATATAAATAAGACTTAACCTCTATACTAGAGTACTACTAATACTTTAGAAAGGTATATCCCTCTAAAAAGAGACTATTTAAGTCTATCTATAAGTATAAATAAATAGGAAGTATAGGAAACTATCGAAATAGAATAATAATATATATACCTACGACATATAGGAAGGGTCTTATTATATAATAGAAGTAGAAGCATTAGATAGGAACCAACCGTGTTGATTGTGTTAGTTAGTTATAGGTTGCATCTCCTCCTAAGATATAGAGTATTAGATAAGTTACGCGACCTATTATTATATAACCTATATTATATATTCTAATCCCTAGGGGCTATCTCTTAGATAGTCTAACTAGACTATACTTTCTAATACTCCTACTTAGGCCAGATAGTCCTTCTGCCCTGCATTCTAGCACTTATCCCTTATATAAACCTATCGGGCTCCGGGGGCCCGATAGAGGCTAAGCAAGCCGGAGTTGTCTTACAAACTCCTAGAATTGGGGACTATTCTTTAGCTTAGTTAACCTATCTGCAACTATCTCTTTTGTTAGAATATATACTACTGCTATCCTCCGTTGCTACTAAAGTCTCCTAATATTATTATAAGCAATATTAATATACTTTAATCTCTTATAGGTATAGGTATCCTTAATAAGGGTCAAAGATACTTAGTTGTCTTCTATAATCTAAATAGGTCTAAGTTTATTTACTATATTAGAGTTTGCTTTAACAAGTAGTTAAAAAGAATATTCTCCTACTAGCTCTATATAGTCTATTTCCCTTAGAAGTACTACTAGGAATTAAGATTGCTTGGTATATGCATTTAGAGCTATATACTTAGCCTCTATAGTTAATATTACTATAGACTTCTACTTCTTACTTATCTAAGATACTAGTGCTCTATAGAGGAAGAAGATAGATCCGAGGATTAAAACTCTATCTGCCTTATCTATTATATAGTTAGAGTCTAAGTATCTAACAAGTCCTCTACTATCTTTCCTAAATATAAGTCCTAGGTCTGGGGACGACCTAAGGTATCTTGCTAGTTTCTTTAGAGTATTTATATATCCCCTTGTTAGATTAGCTATATATAAGCTTAGTCTACTAAGAGCGAAAGCAATATCTAGTCTTATTATAACTATCGGCTATATCTATATACCTATCTAGCTCTAGTACTTCTATTTGGTATATCTCTTATTAGATAGGATTGCCTTAGTAAGGCTTTTATAACTATCTATTAGTAAGAGAGTTAGATAGGCATTTTTCTTAGTTATATTTAGCCTTGCAAGGTTCTCTTAGATATAGTGTTCTTAATTAAGCTTTAGAGTTCCTACAACCCTATCCCTTATTATCTTTATCCTAAGAATCTTTTCTGGCTCCTTTAGATCCTTAATCTTAAAGACTTTGCTAAGCTGTTTCTTAAACTAGAGAACATTTTTTAGCTCTAGTACTACAACAGGTATATTATCTATATAGGTTAGGACTATAATCCTTCTTTCCCTATAGATAAGTAGGTATAGGTCGATCTCTAATTAATCGAATCCTATCTGTTCTAGCTTTGAGACGTAGAGTTTATTCTAGTCTCTTGCTGCTTGCTTAAGTCTATAGAGACTCCTTAGGATCTTTAGGACCTAGTTTAGTAGAACCTCCACTCCTAGAGGTAGAATTATATAGATATCTTCTTTTAGAGAGCTCTCTATAAATGTATTATTTATATCTACTTAGTATATCTCCAAGTCCTTTTTGTAAACAACTACTATAAACACCCTTAAAGTATTATACTTTATAGTTAGTACAAAGGTGTCCTTAAAGTCTACTCCAAACTTCTAGGAAAACCTTCTAGCAACTAGTCTTGCCTTGAACTTTTTAATAGCTCTACTAATTAATCTTTTTATATTAAAGACCTACCTAGATATTATAAGGTTTGCACCCTTTAGTAGCATAACTAGCTTCTAGGTATAGTTGCTATCCAAAGCTACTAGTTCTCTCTAGATTGCTTCTTTCTATATATAGCCCTATTTAGGATCCTATATTGCCTCTTTATAGGACTTTGGAATAGGGACCTCTTGCTTCAAAGCAATATTAGGTCCGAGTGCTGCAAATATAACCTCCTTAATCTCTACTAAGGTTTCCTAGATGCAATTCTCTTCTTCTTTAATTAGGCTAAGGAATGCTTTATAATACTTTAGGTTAGGTATATCCTCTTCCTTATCTCTCTACCTCTTTTGGAGGATCTGCCTTATAACTATACTATAGGCCTTAGGTTTAGGTTCTTCCCCTTTATCCGAGATAGATCTTCTTCTCTTCTAGGATTGTACCCTTGCTTCTAGTAGATCTTATATAACATCTAGATGTTTTCTAATATATATATTTCTACTAGTCTCTTAACGAACTTCGGTTAGCTAATTAGTCGGCTACTCTATTCTAATTTTCTCCTCCTAAAGCTATATGCTCCCGGAGTTTTCTTCTTCTAGATCTATCCTCTAGTACTCCTCCTTGTCCTTCGGTAGAGGTCTAAGCTATACAATTAGTAGTTGATATTTGGTCGGGCCTCTAGGGCCCGACAGACTTTAGGACTCCTCCTACTTCTTTAGTCTCCTAACTAGTTTCCTAACTAGTACAATACTAGATTAGTTAAGCCTAGGAATATTCAACTCCAAATCTCCTCCTTTCTTATACTTAAACTATTTAGTATTGCTATAGGCCTTAATAGCCCCTATATTAGGCTCCTAGAAGAGCTATATTTTAGTAGTATCTAGAACATAACTAACGAATATAGCATCCTTGCCTCTATTTATTAGTTTGTCTAATCGTATCCTAGCTAGCTAGGACTTTAGGTTTATATATATAACTGCTCTATAGCCCTAGACCCTAAAGTGTAATACTAGAGGTCTCTATCCTAAGAATGCTTCCTCGGGTAAGACTTTGAATCTATTAATATCTGGCCTATTTAGAAAAGCATTCCTAATAACAATGCTTGCTTCTAGTACTTTAGGCCAGAACTTAATTAGTATATTAGATTCTTCTAGTATTGCTCTTACTCTTTCTTTAGAGGTCTGGATCGACCTTTTAATAACTCTATTCTAAATAGAGTTATATACCTTAGTAGTATAGAAAGAGATTCTATTCTCTCTCTCCTACTACTTTAGTATAGTAAGAAGCTCCCTTGCTCTATTATTCCTTACTACTTAGAGAGGATTTCCAGATTGAAGCTCTGCCTTCCTTTTCTATTAGCAGAGGGTAGGTAGTATATCTATTCTTAACTTTAGTAGGAAGGCCCACTTCTTTCTTAAGAAGTTATTAATAATTTCAAGCTACTACTTAAATTCTAATCTTGAGATAGGTAGGGGTCTATAGATATTAATAGATATAAGAGCTAGCCTTTAGGGCTTCTGCTATATCTCTTTCCCTCTATGCTACTTCATCTTTGCTATTGCACAGACCCTGCATGCCCTATACTCCTTTAGAATTAGTATTAGGCTCTTCAAATCTAAGACCTAGTAAAGGTCCTTTACTACCTTCTCCCCAAAATGTGCAAGCCTTCGATACTAGAGCTCCTACTAATCCTAGGTACTCTCTAATATATAGAAAGTATATACTTTATCTATTAATTCCTATAAGAAGTATACTTAATTTCGGTCGAGCCTCCGGAGCCTAGCGGACTTAGCTAGACTCTTATTAATCTCCTTAATAAATAGGACTCCTCCTAATATTCTTGTCTAGATAACTACTTTTCTAGAGGCTAAAACAAGTATAAATTTTAGTAGTTAAATACCGAACTGCTTACTAAACTAACTCTATAAAACGAGATTAACTCTAAGACTAGGTACAAATAGGACATCTTTTAGTACAATCTATTTCCCCTTTCTTTCCCCTATTACTACTTTCCCAATATATATAGCTATCAAGTAGCTACTACCGACTTTAATCTACTTCCTAGTCTAAAAAGGTTTTAGTTCCCTAAAGAGTAATTCTTAGTTAGTTATATAGGTAGAAGTATAAGAGTCAAGTAGCTATTCCGATAGCCTATACTTGCCTTTTGCGTCTATAGTTAAGTAGGCTACCTTATCTATATCCTTATCCTCTAATAGGGTCTGAGATACTTCTAAAGTAGTTAGTAACCCTATATTTTCTTATACTACAAAGGCCTTCTTTAGGTACTTCTTACTTAAGTTAGATTTCTTCTTAAGGGATTATACTTTAAGTTTAAGTTTCTTTACTATTTCTTTAAGTTTATCTTTCCCTAGTAAAGATTCCCTCCTTTATCTTAATAGAGAGTATCTTTTCTTAACTCGGTATCCTATCTTCGGTACTATAGTTTTAGTAGCCCTCTTTGCTCTCTTAAGTCTAGAGTAATTATTCTAGATATATAGTCCTCTATAGAGGAAATAGGCTAGTAGTCCCTAGGTACCTTTCTTAGCAAATATAGCTATCTCTCGGCCTATTATCTATTCCTATTTTTCTCTTAGGATTCTAAGAATATCCTAAAGCTTAAGATTCTACCTTAGGTCTATACTATCTCTAATTGTTAAGTAGGACTTAGGCAGAGCTATAAGGAGTTACTATATCTTCCTATTCTTAGTCTTGATTTCTTTAAACTATAGGGAGATTGCAACTACCCTTCTTGCAATAGTGCTTAGGCTCTGCTATACTTTATTAATCGTCTAGCTATCTTGCATCTCGAACGTAGTATACTATTTGAGAAGGCTTCTTCCTATAGCTTAAAGCTTACTTTTATACCTCTTTTTAGCCTATTCCTAGAGCTCCCTTACTATCTTAATCTCCTATATCGCTTCCTAATTATCTACTAATATATAGATATATATCTTATAGAGAGCTACTATATTATACTTCTTATAGGATGCTCTCTTAATAGAGCTATCTAGCGAGTCTAATAATATAGTTAATATATATCCTAAAGGAGTTAATACTAGAGTATCTAGTATAGTCTCTAATAGAACCTATTCTACTTACTTAGATATAAGATATATTCTTATTATCCTAAACTAGGACTTATAGTTCTCTCTTGTTAGTATTGGTGCAGCTCTCTTACCTCCAAATCTACTTCCTTGCTCTTAATCTATTTTACCTAAAATATTAAAAACTAAACTTCCTAAAAATTAATACTCTTTCAAACAATTTTAGTAGTAGTTTCTAGATAGCTACTTTCCTAGTCTAAGACTCTCTTCCTTCTCTCTTAGATAAGCTTGGTATAGTTTCCTACTTAACTACACTTGCAGATAGACTTAAAAAGTCTCTTCTTAGAAGGATATACCTTTCTAAGGTATTAGTAGTACTCTAGTATAGAGGTTAAGTCTTATCTATATAAGATAGTACTTTGGCCTCTAGCTTACCCTTTCCTCTTTATACTCTCTAAGCTCCGCTCCTCAAGTATGCCTTACTAGGTTCTTCTCTATCTTATCTACCTATAGGAACGTCCGGAACTCGCCGGGATCTTCTATATCTTCTTAGTAGTGCAGATAGGTATACCTCGAGTCTCCCGATGCTCCTTTTATAGCAGGTATAAAGCCTGCGGTTAGAAAAGGCTAACTATTACTATCTAATGCTTCCTCTACAAACCTAGGCTTATAACCTATCGAAATAGGACAATAATACATATACCTACGACGTGTAGGAAGAGTCTTATTATACGATAGAAGTAGAAGTATTAGATAGGAACCAACTATATTAATTATATTAGTTAGTTATAGGTTGCATCTCCTCCTAAGATATAGAGTATTAGATAAGTTATACGACCTATTATTATATAACCTATATTATATATTCTGATCCCTAGGGGCTGTCTCTTAGATAGTCTAACTAGACTATACTTTCTAATAGAAACTATACTAAGCTTATCTAAAAAAAAAGAGAAAAAGTTTTAAATAAAGAAAGTAGCTATTTAGAAACTACTACTAAAATTATTTAAAAGAGTATTAATTTTCTAAAGTTTAGTTTTAATATTTTAGGTAAAATAGATTAAAAGTAAGAAAATAGTTTTAGTAGGAGAAGAGCTATACTAACTCTAATAAAAGAGAACTAGAGGATATAGTTTAGTCTAGTCTAAAACTACCTTAAAAGCTAAGATATCTTCTAGGTTATATTAGGTAATAGAATAGTAGATACGCTAGATATATCTAGCTTAATAGCTTTATTAAGTAATACTATCTCCTAGTACTAGAGTATAAGAAAATCTATCTATAGCCTAGATTAGAGGAAAGTAAATATAAAAGCTAGATATAAAATTATAGTCTATCTATTATAGAATAACTAGAATAAAGTACTAGAAGAAAGAATAGCTAATAAGATCTAGAAGAAGATTAAAATAAAGTATAGTAAAGTATATATAGTATATATAATAGTAATTATATAGAAGTTTATTAACTTTAATATAATAGAAAAGTAGATAATTAGAAAGATATAAGTATATTTTAGAAACCTAGTAAAAAGGATTATAGAGGTTAACCTAGTAGAGTTATACTATAAGGAACTAGAAAGGAGGCTTAAGCATCTTCTCTTAGCCTTATCTAAAGTATACTAAAGTACTAAGGATACTATACTAGCCTAGCTAAGCCTATTATATAAAGACTTGCTCTAGTTACTTAAATTATATAAGTCTAGACTAAGTATAGGTCGAGAGATAGCTATATTTACTAAGAAAGATACCTAGAGACTACTAGCCTATTTCCTCTATAGAGGACTATATATCTAGAATAATTACTCTAGACTTAAAAAAGTAAAAAAAGCTACTAAAACTATAGTACCGAAAATAAGATACTAAGTTAAGAAAAGATACTTTCTATTAAAATAAAAAAGAGAATCTTTACTAGAGAAAGATAAACTTAAAGAAATAGTAAAGAAACTTAAACTTAAAATATAATCTTTTAAAAAGAAATCTAACTTAAGTAAAAAGTACCTAAAAAAGGCTTTTATAGTATAAGAAAATATAAAGTTACTAACTATCTTAGAAGTATCTTAGACTCTATTAGAGGATAAGGATATAGATAAAGTAGCCTACTTAACTATAAATATAAAAGGTAAGTATAGGCTATTAGAATAGCTACTTAACTCTTATACTTCTATCTATATAACTAACTAAGAATTACTTTTTAGAGAACTAAAACCTCTTTAGACTAGAAAGTAGATTAAAGTTAGTAGTAGCTACTTAATAGCTATATATATAAGAAAAGTAGTAATAGGAGGAAGAAAGAAGAAATAGATTATACTAAAAAATATTCTATTTATACCTAGTCTTAGAGTTAATCTTATTTTATAGAGTTAGTTTAGTAAGTAGTTTAGTATTTAACTACTAAAATTTATACTTATTTTAGCTTCTAGAAAAGTAGTTATCTAGATAAGAATATTAGAAGGAGTCCTATTTATTAAAGAGATTAATAAGAGTCTAGCTAAGTCTATTAGGCTCTAGAGGCTCGACTAAAATTAAGTATACTTCTTATAGGAATTAATAGATAAAGTATATACTTTCTATATATTAGAGAGTACCTAGGATTAGTAGAAGCTCTAGTATTGAAAGCTTATATATTTTGGAGAAAAGGTAGTAAAAAACCTTTACTAGGTCTTAGATTTAAAAAGCCTAATACTAATTCTAAAGGAGTATAGAGTATATAGAGTCTATATAATAGTAAAGATAAAATAGTATAAAAAGAAAGAGATATAGTAGAAGCTCTAAAAGCTAGCTTTTATATCTATTAATATTTATAAACCCCTACCTATTTTAAAATTAGAATTTAAGTAGTAGCTTAAAATTATTAATAACTTTTTAAGAAAAAAGTAGGCTTTTCTACTAAAGTTAAGAATAGATATACTACCTACCCTCTACTAATAGAAAAGGAAGGTAGAGCTTTAATCTAGAAATTCTTTCTAAGTAGTAAGAAGTAATAGAGCTAGGGAGCTTCTTACTATATTAAAGTAGTAGAAGAGAAAAAATAGAATCTCTTTCTATACTACTAAAGTATATAACTCTATTTAGAATAGAGTTATTAAAAGGTCGATCTAGATCTCTAAAGAAAGAATAAAGGTAATACTAGAAGAATCTAATATACTAATTAAATTCTAGCCTAAGGTACTAGAAGTAAGTATTATTATTAGAAATACTCTTCTAAATAGGCTAGATATTAATAGATTTAAAGTCTTACCTAAAGAGGTATTCTTAGAATAGAGACCTCTAGTATTATACTTTAGAGTCTAGAGCTATAGAGTAGTTATATATATAAACCTAAAGTTCTAGCTAGCTAGAATATAATTAGATAAACTAATAAATAGAAGTAAGAATACTATATTCGTCGGTTATATTCTAGATACTACTAAAATATAGCTCTTCTAGAAGCCTAATATAGGAGCTATTAAAGCTTATAGTAATACTAAATAGTTTAAATATAAGAAAGAAGGAGATTTAGAATTAAATATTTCTAGGCTTAACTAATCTAGTAGTATACTAGTTAGGAAACTAGTTAGGAGACTAAAGAAGTAGAAGGAGTTCTAAAGTCCGTCGGGCTCTAGAGGCCCGACTAAATATTAACTACTATTTATTTAGCTTAGACCTCTACTAAAAGATAAAAAGAAGTACTAGAAGATAGATCTAGAAAAAGAAAACTCTAGGAGTATATAGCTTTAGAAAGAGAAAATTAGAATAGAGTAGCTAACTAATTAGCTAACTAAAGTTTATTAAGAGACTAGTAGAAATATATATATTAGAAAATATCTAGATATTATATAAGATCTACTAGAAGTAAAAGTATAATTCTAGAAGAGAAGGAGATCTCTTTTAGATAAAAAGAAAGGACCTAAACCTAAGGCCTATAGTATAGTTATAAAGTAGATCCTTTAAAAGAGGTAGAGAGATAAGAAAAAGAATATACCTAACCTAAAGTATTATAAAGTATTTCTTAGCTTAATTAAAAAAAAAAAATTATATTTAGAAAACTTTAGTAGAAATTAAAAAAATTATATTTATAGTATTTAAACCTAATATTACTTTAAAGTAAAAGGTCTCTATTCTAAAGTTCTATAAAAAGGTAATATAGAATTCTAAATAGAACTATATATAGAAAGAAGTAATCTAAAAAGAACTAGTAGCTTTAGATAGTAACTATACCTAGGAGCTAGTTATACTACTAAAAGGTATAAACCTTATAATATCTAGATAGGTCTTTAATATAAAAAGATTAATTAGTAGAGCTATTAAAAAGTTTAAAGTAAAACTAGTTACTAGAAAGTTCTTCTAGAAGTTTAGAGTAGACTTTAAAAATACTTTTATACTAACTATAAAGTATAATACTTTAAAAGTATTTATAGTAGTTATTTACAAAAAGAATATAGAGATATACTAAGTAGATATAAATAATATATTTATAAAGAGCTTTCTAAAAGAAAATATCTATATAATTCTACTTCTAGAAGTAGAGGTCCTACTAAACTAGGTTCTAAAAATTCTAAGAAGCTTTTATAAACTTAAGTAAGTAGTAAGAGACTAGAATAAACTCTATATTTTAAAGCTAGAATAGATAGAATTCAATTAGTTAGAAATCGACCTATACCTACTTATTTATAAGAAAAGGAGAATTATAGTCCTAACCTATATAGATAATATATCTATTATAGTACTAGAGCTAAAAGACGTTCTTTAGTTTAAGAAATAGCTTAGTAAAGTTTTTAAAATTAAGAATTTAAAGAAGCTAGAAAAGATTTTTAGAATAAAGATAATAAGAAATAGAGTTATAGGAACTCTAAAGCTTAATTAAAGATACTATATCTAAGAGAACCTCGCGAAGCTAAATATAACTAAAAATACTACCTACCTAATACTCTTACTAATAGATAATTATAAAAGCCTAACTAAGGTAATTCTATCTAATAAGAAATATACTAAATAGAAGTACTAAAGCTAGATAGATATATAGATATAGCCGATAGTTATAATAAGACTAGATATTACTTTCGCTCTTAGTAGACTAAGCTTATATATAGCTAACCTAATAAGAGGATCTATAAATACTTTAAAGAAACTAGTAAAATACCTTATATCGTCCCTAGACCTAGAACTTATATTTAGAAAAGATAGTAGAGGACTTATTAGATACTTAGACTCTAACTATATAATAGATAAGGTAGATAGAGTCTTAATTCTCGGATCTATCTTCTTCCTCTATAGAGTACTAGTATCTTAGATAAGTAAGAAGTAGAAGTCTATAGTAATATTAACTATAGAAGCTAAGTATATAGCTCTAAATATATATACTAAGTAATTTTAATTCCTAGTAGCACTTCTAAGAGAAATAGACTATATAGAGCTAGTAGAAGAATATTCTTTTTAACTACTTATTAAAGCAAACTCTAATATAGTAAATAAACTTAGATCTATTTAGATTATAAAAAACAACTAAGTATCTTTAACTTTTATTAAAAATACCTATATCTATAAAAAATTAAAGTATATTAATATTACTTATAATAATATTAGAAGACTTTAGTAGTAATAGAAGATAGTAGTAGTATATATTCTAATAAAAGAAATAGTTATAGATAGGTTAACTAAGCTAAAGAATAGTCTCTAATTCTAGAAGTTTATAAAACAACTCTAGCTTACTTAGCCTCTATTAGGCCTCTAGAGCCTAATAGGTTTATATAAGGAATAAGTACTAGAATATAGAGTAGAAGAACTATCTAGCCTAAGTAGGAGTATTAGAAAGTATAGTCTAGTTAGACTATCTAAGAGATACCCTCTAGGAATTAGAATATATAATATAGATTATATAATAATAGGTCGTATAACTTATCTAATACTCTATATTTTAGAAGGAGATACAATCTATAACTAACTAATATAATTAATATAGTTAGTTCCTATCTAATACTTCTACTTCTATTATATATTAAAACTCTTTTTATATATTATAAGTATATATATTATCGTCCTAATTCGATAGCTATTACTATTATTTAAAAGTATTTTTTTAATTTTTTAGAAGAAAGAAGTAAATATACTAGTAAGTAGTATATCTATTACTTTTATAGCTTAAGTAGTATTATTAAGAAAATTATTATCTTAGAGAAGAAGAAGAGAAGATAGTAGAGCTTTAGAAAAAGAAATAAAATATAAGCTATATAAGTAGAATAGTTACTATATAATATACTACCTATTTCTAGATATAGCTTATAGAATTATTAAGTTAGTATCTAAAAGCAAGCTTATAAATACTAAAGCCCTAGCCTTAGTTATATATAATTAGAATAATAACTAGAAAAAAGAAGTAGATTAGATAGACCTAATTTGCTATTAAAGAAAGTATTAGAATATAATACTAAATTAGATCTATCTAAGCTAGCTAAGTAAGTAAAGAGTATCTTAGTAACCTTTTTATATACTATTTAATAGTAAAGATAGCTTTTAGTACCTTTCTCTAACTTTACTAACTAGAAGAAAGGTCTTTTAGCGCCTCTAATAACTAGCTATAAATAATACTATTACTTATTATACTCGGCCTTTAATAGCTACTTAATAGTATTACCTTAGAGCCTAAGTATTATCTTATCTACTATAATCTACTTAAGTAGATAATTATAGTACTTATAAATAGTATACTACTTTACTATCGACTAGGTATCTACTAGATATTAGTTAATAGTACTATATACTAGTAGGCCAAATAGGTCGATTAAAGATACCTAGCTATCTTAGAGTAATAGAATTAGTATAGGAGAATATAGAGTAGGTTATAGTAGTAGTTAAATAGGTATATTATAATTAAGGCAAAGATTAAGTTATTATTAATAGTAAGAGAGTCTTAGAGAAAAACAAGTTAAAGAAATATAATTAGAACTACTAGAAATAGATATAGCTAAAGTTTACTACTAGAGGCTATAGAATAATAAGATAATAATAAACTAAGAATATTTTAGAATTAAATAAAGTATATATACTATATATAAAAGAATATAAGAAAGTCCGAAAGTATAGGAATATTAGTTATAGTATAACTATATATCTTAGTATTTCGAGTTATATAGAGTTTACAATTCGTATAAATAAAGCTAAAGTAATTACCCTCTATATAACTAGGTAGTATTACTACTACTACGACTCGAACTCGCCTTATAAGAAGCCTCTTATATAACAAAAGAAGTGCTATTTAATAAAAGGTATGCGGCTACTAAATCAAGGCTTATTTTATTAAAAAACGCTTACAAACAAGGCAGTTTTGGTCAAATAGTGTGTTCTATGAACGGCCGTCAACATCCGTCGTGGCGGCACTACCAATGGCAGCCTAGTCCATTACACCACAAACACACGACATCACAAGCAAAAGAAGACGGTACGCAGACAAGGCAGCAACTGGATCCCTATACCACTTTGAGCTCAGAAGCGGCTTAGAAACGATATCCGACCAGTTTAACCAAGGTTACTGTAACAAGTCTCAAGTCATATACTCAAGCCCGCGCCGTGGCATCGACGATGCCATTCTCACATCATTCTCACTCTGGGCAATTCTGCGGCCATGCCACGAACACTCTGGAAGAAGTGGTGCAGACAGCCATCAGTCAAAAGATGTCTACCTTCTGTATGACGGAGCACATGCCTCGTCCAGAGATTGACTTCTACCCAGAAGAGATCGATGTGCACAACGAGACGACTCTCGCGAAGCTATACGACGACTTCTACCACGAAGCAAGACGTTTGCAGAAAACATACGCGGGAAAGATCCAGCTTCTGGTAGGAATGGAGGTGGACTGGATACGAGATTCATCTCTCGATCATATCCAGGACTTGCTGAAGAAGTATCCTGTTGACCTTTTTGTTGGAAGTGTACACCACGTGCATACTGTTCCAATTGACTTCGACACACCCATGTATCATCAAGCACGAGATGTGGCAGGTGGCACTGACGAGCGTATCTACGCGGACTATTTCGACTCGCAGTACGAAATGCTCAAAGCACTGAAGCCTCCTGTAGTTGGACACTTTGACCTAATCAGACTGAAAGGCGATGAGCCTGATTGCAGCTTCGAAGTGTGGCCACAAGTCTGGGAGAAGATCGAGCGCAACTTGAGGTTCATCGCCAGCTATGGTGGCGTGGTTGAGCTCAACACAAGTGCTATCAGGAAAGGCATGGACGAAGCATATCCGCAGAGCGAAATATGCAAAGTGAGTCTCATCTTGTACTCTCCTGTTATGTCTCTACTGACAGTCACATAGGCGTTCAAAGATATGGGTGGGCGCTTCACGTTCTCATGTGACTCTCATGGAGTGGAGCAAGTGGGTCTGAATTACGCTAAGGCATTGGAGAGAAATGTTCAGCGAGCAGGCATACCTGAACTGTACTACCTGGCGCCTACGGCTGACAAGACGAAACTGCATGATGAGCGCTTCCCTACCGTGTGCTGGGACCGCATGCCTGTGGATGCTCTCAGAGCACATCCGTTCTTCCAGGCACAAGTCGCACACGAAGGGCCCAGTCCGATTTGAATGAGGTCGAATCAAGGTTGATCGCAGCTTCAAAGAGCTGTCATGATGGCCTTGAGGAAGTACGACATCAGTCTAGCAGGCTTACTTGCATGAAATGACCGCACACTCCACGACCACAGGCCTCTCTGAGTCTCCGAGAGATACGGCCATCGTAATGGTCCTCCCAATAGTTTACACAACACCTCAGCGCGACAAGCTACAATCAGAATACTGTCCTGGTCTCGTTGTCATACAGCATCAGTCGAACAATCTCTGCTGCATGACAGCGGAAGTCTCGACTATATTCCGCGCCACCGGAAGACACCGTGCGCGGACCGTGCTCATATAAGTCCACAGGCCATAGTCCACAGCATGTTCAGGCTCCACGCCCATGTTCTCTTTTCTCGCTCGCCGTCATCGCTTTGAACTTCCGCGGTGACACTACGCCCGATTTCCTGGGCCGTCCGAGACGTCAGCCTCAAGCATTGAGCAAGGAGCCCGGACCCGTCCCTGGATGCGACAAAGCTTATGCACTCGACAGGTCACAACGCCACAGCACCTGCGCCGAGACTCGAAAGTTCTTAAGCTCACTCGTCGTTGCAGTCCGTGAGCCTGAGGTCATTCCCGATCCCATCTGTTTCGATACCGTGCTTAGATCATTGTAGCTGCAACCAGAGGCCTCCTTGAGCTGATTTGCGCGCATCGACGGACAACTCAAGCATTTTACTGATCATAGCATCACCCCACGGTATCCTTGGCGTTCTTGCCTTGTTCAGCGACCAGATTATGCTGCATCTTGGAATGCAATGCCAAGAAGCACAGGTCCCACGTTGCCGTCCACGGTGTGGTTGTTCTCAGCACCAGCCATCGCCCATCGGGCCAGGTCCCTGGCACCAACCTGGTTGTTCAGGGCCTGTTGGTTTGACAACGCATCACCCATAGGCGCCACCTGAACAACAACCTCAAGCAGGACGCTGAACAGCCGCAGTCGATGTTTTCGTTGGTCACGCGAGTGGTCAAGCTAGGGCATTGTCAGATTCTGCGCGCCTATGTGGATATCCAGTCTATTGCTGTGCAACCTGTCAGGTCTGCTTGACGCGCCACCCGAGGTCAACGACGAGCAGCAAGACGGTGAATAGCCGCAATCGATGTTCTCGTTGGACAGGTGAGCTTCCAAGCTAAGGCATTGCCAGATTTCTCGCGGCTATTGGAAAATCAGTCAGTTTTCGTGCAACATGTTTGACGCCGGAAGCCTCTGCCATGTGGAGGCAGCTTCCCTGTCTACGCTGACGACGAACCAGATTTGCCACTCTATATGCGTGCCTGGATCTTCTTCGCCGGCCGTGGCCCGCACGGCTTCGGTCTCGATTGCGATCGCATTATGCGCATAAGACTTTCCTGACAGCCGCTCTTGCCCTTCTTCGCCTTCTGGTGGCCGTCAGTGCTGCAAGAGGTGCATACTGGCGGTCGCCGCGTACCACACCTCGGTCATGGTCGACCACCCAGTCGTGCTTCGATCAGTAAACACCTTAGCCCTTATCATTCTCGTCGCATTATCGGACGAGCCATCGAACCTGCAGTCACGCCCTCCAATCACCTCAGTGAACACATCTCATGCTTCACGGGTCATACAAAAAAATCAGCTCTTTCGTCTTGCGCATGCCGTTTGATGCAACTTCTGTGAGACTCTTTCCGACCGGCGCGGTGGCCAACGCATATGTTACGGCGAGCCAAGAATACACTTGTGGGCCTTCCCGAAGACTAGCAGCGATTACTGACTCCTAGCATCGGCCCTACAGCCACAATTCGCGCAACGCGGCAAATGAAAAATCATTGACTGGTCAGAACGTGCTATGAACGAGCATGGCAGTCTGCTTAGTTCGCTCCTCCACCATTTACTCGCGCTACTGCAAGGGTCGAGTGACATTATGCAATTTCCCGCGGCTGCTTCCTCTGCTGAAGAAGAACATCAATTGTTGGCGCAGACCATCATTGGCGGCAAAGGTCTCCGAGCCCTTCCTTGCTCTCCACATACAACCAGGTGAAGTCCGCCGTGACTGAAGCGACGACGTCGATCTCTAGGCATTGGTGCGTTGGCGAGTGTTTGAGTTGCTGTTGTACTTCGTAGTCGTGCATGTTCATTATGCCTATGAACTAAAGTAGCCGTTCTCAGCAAGATTTCTCATGCAATGCATCGTGAAGATCAGGAACGCCTCTTTCTGTGCCTCACCTTGAATCCGTCTGCTTCGTGTTCCTTGCCTCAGTTCTCTTACCAGTGGCAAGCTCTCAGCTTTCCAATCTCATGCACGCGACAGGAAGTAGCGACCATGAAGGATCACCCACTTACTACACAATGTGCCTTCCTTCGTTAGCCGACTTCACTATACCATATCAATTCTCCAGCATGTTGACGGGTGAACACGCGATTACGAAGTCAACAGGTGAAACACAGCTGCGCCGATCCGTAGACCTGGAGATGGAGAATGCCGTGCTCGCCATGTGGCCCTAGCTCCTTCAGACCCGCTTTTTCACCGACAGGGTCTTCACTTCAAACGTCAGATGCTACAAAAACCGTAGCTGTCCTCAAAAACAAGCTTGAAATGTTCCAATCTACACTTCGACGCAACTTCATCACAACATTCACGAAACCACAAACACTCAAATTCTCTACCACAGCATTCAGAATGGGTGTTACAAAGGAAGTCATCGCCAAGGGCGACGAGACCACATACGCCAAGTCTGGTGATGACATTATCATGGAGTACACTGGTACTCTCGAGAACGGCAAGCAGTATGTGCAACAATCAGTATTGGCCGAGACAGATTGGAGTAGGCGCTGACGATGAGATCAGGTTCGACTCTTCCCGAGGACGTGCTCCGTTCGCTGTCAAGATCGGAACTGGACGTGTGATTCGAGGATGGTATGTGCAAGACCTCACACCTGCAAAGTACGAACGCGACGCTGACATGATCATAGGGAGGAAGGAATCCCAGGCATGTCTCTTGGTGAGAAGGCCAAGCTCACTATCACTGGTGATTACGCATACGGCCAGCAGGGCTACCCAGGACTCATCCCACCAAATGCCACTCTCATCTTGTACGTATAGCGCACGAGGCATGAATAAAAGGACTTTGGGCTAACAGCATTTGCAGTGATGTCGAGCTCGTCGGTGTCAATGGCAAGAAGGCATAGGAGCCTTCTTTCTTCTCGTTCCAATGACGGCGATGACGCTATCAGAGCGCCCCAATACCTCCTATTACGGCAGTAGACGCCATACTATGGAGTAAGGCAGAGGTCTTATACTGCTGCTATGAGAGTAGTCAGCTCGAGTTGAGAGCCAGAAAATGAAAAGGACATCTAAGCTTCAGTCCCGGCATTTGCTTCATGCTTCTCAAAGCACTTCTCTCTTGGGCCCGCACTTATTGACGAGTCCCATTAGATTCAGTCACACATCAGCTACCAACTCGACTCCTCACTGCCTTGCGACCCTCATTGACGTACAGCCATTGCCATTACACAGGTGGCCAGCCGCTTTGCGATATCTGGACATTGCTCACGACCAGTGTCTGCACTACAACATCGCTAGGACGCCGGGCGCACCTGACTGAGCTATCTATCGGCCTTGCCTGGCCATGCTCGGGCAGAGGACATGCCAGGCTGGCTGAGGTGAGTGAGCGAGCTAGGAAACATGGCATGGCCGGACACACCGCAAGCGCGAGATCTCTGTACAAGCCCGAACGGCGTTCAAGCTATCTAGCTTCTTGATTGTAGTCATGAGAGAGAAGAGTGTGGATGGGATACGAATATTAAGCTGATTCGGGGGTATCGAGAAGTTCCACGATGCTCTGCTCTGTCACTGAAGTATCTTTGCTTTGCACTCACGTAGCATAAAGGCAGCCAACACAAGCACAACAATGTCTAAGCTCAGTGCGACATCGGCAGTATGTTATTCCTGTTGCGCCTTGCGATCAAGTTGCAGACGTCGCGTGCCAAAGTGCCGGAAATCTGGCCCTTCAGGTCTTTTGGCGCTTATGCCACGATGAGGGGAGGATCCTCTACCATAAGCTCTATCATCAATCGTACCAGGCGGCTTACTCCACTCCAAACTTGGTGGTCTGTATATCCAGCCTCTGATATACTTGCCAAAGGCTGCTTCGAGAAATGAGGTTTCGTCGATTTGCCCTTGAATCGTAGCCAGATGATGGGCTCTCCTGCATTGTTGTATCATGTTACGCCCATATGCACCCTTCATCATCTCGTCTAGCACGGGCTTGCGTTTATCCTCTTCTGCGATGGTTCGAAGCATTGCCATGAAAGGCTCGATGCTAGGCTTCGCGGGATGGTAAAGCTTCGGCGTAGCAATGACCTGAGTGCCAATTACGGAGACAAAGGACGCCATGAAAGATTCGAAGCGGCTAAAAAGCTTTGCCGATGTGCTCAGAAAGCGGCCAGATCGTAATGCACAGCTAATCTCGATAACGGCCGGTCGCACGCTCAATGTTTGATACCAAGGTTGAGCAGGTCCAAGGCCATGGTCTCCGCGTCTATATCCTGTAAGGCCTTCTGCTGCTTTCAAAGCATTCTTCTCGTTCACAATGTCGAAGAGATATTGGATGGCTTGGTCTGCATTGCCAACGTGGCACGCGAGCTTGACACCAACAATATGACGAAGCAGGGTGGATCTCCGCTGCCCTCTTTGGAGTTCTCCTACGTGCTCGGGATAGACTTCTGTAAGGGTGACCGTCATCCAGTCTTTGAGAAGCGGACCCAGATTTTCCAATTCGGCAAAATAGCAAAGGTACCACACGTTGTCCAAATGGTGGAGTACGAAGGTCATCCATATGCGGTCTTGCTATATGCGGTCCAACACAATGCGAGCAATCGACAGATTCGTAGTGCGATATGCTTCTTCCGAGCCAGGTGGAAATTCATGATAAGCTGCCTTGAGACAGACCTGAAGCAAATCGAGTGGTACGTTTTCCCGCGACAGACACTCTGTCAACACGGATACCAACTCGCCTGGGCGTTCGCGCAAGGCCGTTTGCGACTGAGCGGCTTCGATCGACAGGACCTTGATACACAGTGCTTGCTCTCGCTTTAGTCGTCGGATGCGCTGTGCGTTGCCTCGCTGGACGTGATCATGTTGTTCAGCCGTGGATTGTGCCTGACACGCTCGGGATGCTTTCAAGGCCTGCAAGCCGGACAGCTTCAATTGCGGAACATCTGCGTGTGAAGGATCCTCTGCTGGAATTGGTTCAGCAAAGGTCGTCTTGCTGTGCCTGTAAGTGTGGTGAGTGCCAGATGCGGACACAGGCTTGAACAAAGCATGTGGTCGATGTGCGACGCATAGTAGCCTCGCTAGTGGCGCCATCTGGATAGACATGGTCAGATATCGCAATTCATGTTTTGTCGCATTTGTGAAGGAAGGCAAGAGTTCCAAAATCGTTGTGTTTCGAAGTAGAGATGCGGGCCGGGTGATCTGTGCCTTGCATCGGCGGCAACAGCAAAGCCGGAAATCAGCCGTGAGCGCACGCGTAGCGATTACTATATTACTGTTATTTTATTACTGTTGTTACCAATGTTTTGCTCAGCCCTTCAAGCATTTGGAAGCCCTGATCTTCGCGGTCGAAATACAAACTTCTCGTCCTCAATTTCTGCTTTCTTTAGACCAAAGCATGAAAGGTATGTCGGGACCAAGGTGTGAGTGCCGCAGGTATGGAAGTCACCACTTGCTCTTCGCTTCTCGAAGAAGTCTTGCAGCCTATTCGTAATAGCTTGTCCAATGGGCACAGATGTACCGTTCGGTTCTGCGAGCGCAGCCTTCGCCACAATGACCTGCTCATATGAAGTATGGCATACCAAGGTATTGTGCGTCTACGGCTTGTGCAATGCGGACCAGAGCATTTCTGTCCTTCCCGTGTTTGTAAAGGCCGTAGACAACCTTCCCTGCCGGGTAGTACTGTACAAAAAGCAGCCACTGCGATACTGCCTGAGAATGTGATCTGTACGATCACGCATCATCTCCTGGTTGGAAAAATGTCTGTGCATCCTCTCCTACTTTCTCCTCATGCCTTGTCATCATGATGCTTAGTGGTCTGCTGTTTACGGAGAGCTCTCAGACCCTCATCTCTTAGCCTCTAGCTCAACCCATTCATGAGAGCCATAGCATAGCTTTTCCTGGCGTGTTCGGGGCGTGGTCTAACGAGGACTTCTGGAGGGCTTTTACCACCAAGGCATTACTTCATGACGTTCAAGGACTCTTGATACGATGTGGCTCTCGATGTCCAGGGTGACGGATCCTCCGGGTCACGAATCAAGATCTGTACGATATGATCCTTCTGGTAGTACGCTTGGTAGGTGCCTATAAGGCCGGTACTGTTTAGGACTTGCACTGCCCTAGGCATGCTTTGGGAGTAAATCCAAAAGCAATAGTCGTCTGGCTCACCAAAGGCGTCGTCTTCGGTATGAGTCCGCTTCAGGCACTCCTTGCGCAGGCATTCCGAGCGCAGGCACTCCACGCGCACAAAGTCTGGCATGATCTCCTTCGGCGAAGTCTGCCAGACTTCGCAGTCACTGTCGTAAAAGCTCTCGCGCACAACGAACCAGATCTGGTCTTCTGGTACGTCATTTGCCTTCACCTTTCCCACTTCCGTCTTCCCCCAGAAGTCGGATGGATCGACGAACCAGGTCTGGTTTCCTGGTCTGTCGGTTTTCATCGCTTTCCCCTCCTCCGTCTTCTCGGGAGCTTGTGCTGGCGCCATGCTGAATTGTGTCGTGATGTTGTTGAATGCCAGGAAGAAAGGGCAGTCACAGCGACATATATATATATATATATATATATGGCGCCAGGAACCAATGCTGACCAAAGCTAACCATCGATTGGCTGAACCAGATAGACATACAACGAAAGTGGAAGCCACGTGAGTCACGCAGGATAGTCTGAGAGGACAGCCTGCGATAGTTCTCGCAATCTTCGCATCGCATTTGACATTTCGAAGTAAGCTTCAATGCTGAGTCCAGTATGGTTATATTGTAGGAAGTGGGTTTCGCTTCGATGTTCGTCTTGTCTTTCGCAAGTCAGTAGAATGGCTTGTCCTAGACTGAGTTCAGCCGAGCGCAAAGTCCACGAGTTGCAACATAATGGACTCACACATATATGACCGGCGAAAGCGCCTCGACCTTATGCTCGATACCAAGCCTTGGTGCTGTTCTGGGTGGTGTTGAGACTGTGAGAGGATCATGATTCTGATCTTGCTCGTGTCCTGCATATCGAGTATCAGGCGATGGTGCAGAATCTGAAGAGGGCATCTCGGCTTGCTCATTAAGAGGAGTCCAAGGTCGAAATACTCGTCGTCCGTTTACACCGACGATTCCTGATGCAATGAGCAGTGCCAGACGAAGGAGGTTGGACCGAAACATGCTGTCGTCTGCTTTGCTTTTCGTGGCTAATCGGGACTATTGTCCGGGAACTGTGATAGTGTAATGTACAAGTGGCGCGAGTCGATATAGTCGCGGACAGCATCTTGAAAAAGAGCAAGATCGAGCGACATCACACGTATATACATACCCTAGCCTTGCCACACAGCCATCACGCACGAGCGCAAGCCTACAAGGAGACCCGCGAGTGTGGTGTTGACAGCCTGCTTAATGCTGCTTGCCGGTGTGCTCAAGTGGAGACGTGCTCATAGGGGAATTATTGATTAATACCACATTTGTAGCGCAAGTCGCTCGAACGGGAGATCTCGCCAGACCTCCAGGATAAGAACTTGCGGCGCTTGCAGGACGAATAGAGAACAACATCCGATCGAACGAGTGTAGCGAAGGCCAAGATCACAGAGACAAGGCTATGCGAGCGACTCCGGTGGGCTCGACATGCAGGAAGGTCGGCTGACAGATTGTGCACGCTCAGGCTGCAGGCTCCTATTCCCCTCGGCGTGGCGTGTAGGTAATTTCGAACGTGATCTTGTGGAGCGCCAGGCTGAGATGCCATGAATAGATGTCTTGTCTGAAGCATCTTTGGATGTCGGTGGCGATTCTGTGATGCTCACGGTGTGATCTAGAACGAGAGGAGGGAGGGAGAAGAAGAAGTTGACTGAGTCATGCACGGCGTTCCTGCCCTCGAAGCTGAATCGGAGCTCACCTTCAACTTTCGCTTCGATATGGCTCGAGACTCTTCACAATCCCATACGACATGGACATTCCACCGCCTCCTCCACCACCAAGCGATCCAGTGCCGCCTCCGCCACCTGCAGAAGTGCCTCCTCCGCCTGCAGGGATACCACCTCCACCACCAACAAATGGAGCCTCAGCAGTCGTTGCGCCTGTAAAGAAGCGGAAAGTTGTGACTGCACAACCGCTCAGTGTAGAAGAGCTCCTTGCACGGAAGAAGGCTCAAGACGCGGCAGCAGCGAAGCCCAAGTTCTTGTCGAAGAAGGAACGCGAAAGACTAGCAAAGGAAAAAGAAGCGCGGGAGAATGCATCTTCAAAACCTGTCGATGACCAAGCCAAGCAGGCAAGCTCTCGAGGATCAGAGAAGCCGCCGACTGGACCGAGAGGCGCACCTAGAGGGCCTTCTTCAATGCGACATTCTGGCGTAAATCTGGCAGACAAGGGCTATGACATGAAGCCTCCTCCACCGCCAAAGGATGTCGCTATTCTGAAGGGCAAGGACAAGTTCGCTACCAAGGACATTGATGAGAGCGCGAAGGTAGCTGCACTTACGAAACAGCGCTACATGGGCGCAGAGACGAATACGTCAACATTCTCAGCGTCCAAGAAGCGGAAACGAACAACAGAGAAGAAGTTCAACTTCGAATGGAATGCCGAAGAGGACACTTCGCCCGACTACAACCCTATATATGCCACGCGATCAGAGAACAACTTCTTTGGACGAGGGAGACTGGGTGGATTTGCAGATGATGCGACAGATGCGCAGGCACGAGCATACGCTCAAGCTATTGCAGAACGCGATCCAGAAGCAGGCAAGCAACGAGCGGCAGAGATACTCGACATGGAACGGAGAAGGCGTGAAGAAGGTGGTCGTAATGGAATTGACAAGCACTGGAGTGAGAAGAAGCTCGAGAACATGCGGGAGCGAGACTGGCGTATCTTCAAGGAGGACTTCAATATCGCTACGAAAGGAGGCTCGATACCAAATCCAATGCGCAATTGGCAGGAGTCTGGGCTACCGAAGCGACTACTGGACATAGTAGACCAAGTAGGCTACACGGACCCTTCACCTATCCAGAGAGCTGCTATTCCGATAGCCATGCAATCCCGAGATCTCATTGGCGTGGCTGTTACCGGATCCGGGAAAACTGCAGCTTTCTTATTACCTTTGCTCACATACATATCTGACCTTCCGGCACTGGACGAAATGACGAAGAATGATGGTCCATATGCGATTATCCTTGCGCCTACGCGTGAACTTGCTCAACAAATCGAGCTCGAGGCCAAGAAGTTCGCGACACCACTCGGCTTCACTTGTGTGTCACTTGTCGGTGGCCACTCTATCGAAGAGCAGAGCTACAACATGCGCGACGGAGCCGAGATCATTATCGCCACTCCCGGTCGTCTTGTCGACTGCATAGAACGGCGAGTCCTTGTTCTTTCTCAATGCTGCTATATCATCATGGACGAAGCTGATCGTATGATCGATCTTGGCTTTGAAGAGCCAGTAAACAAGATCCTGGACGCTCTTCCTGTCACAAACGAGAAGCCCGACACAGAAGAGGCCGAAGATGCCTCAGCAATGACGCAACATGTCGGCCTATCGAAGTATCGCCAGACTATGATGTACACAGCCACCATGCCTGCAGCGGTCGAGCGTATAGCACGGAAGTATCTCCGAAGACCTGCCCAGGTCACTATCGGCAACGTTGGTGAAGCCGTAGACTCTGTCGAGCAACGAGTAGAGTTCATCCAGGGCGAAGACAAGAGAAAGAAGCGCCTCTCCGAGATCCTTCACAGCAATGAGTTCGCTCCACCCATCATCGTCTTCGTCAACGTCAAACGCAATTGTGACAATGTTGCACGCGACATTCAGAAGATGGGCTTCAGCTGCGTTACTCTTCACGGTTCCAAGACTCAAGACCAAAGAGAAGCAGCTCTCAAGTCTCTCCGAGATGGACAGACAGAAATCCTGGTCGCTACAGATCTTGCTGGGCGTGGTATCGATGTTCCGGACGTGTCTCTGGTGGTGAACTTCAACATGGCAACCAACATTGAGAGTTACACACACAGAGTCGGTCGTACTGGACGTGCAGGCAAGACTGGTGTTGCCATTACCTTCTTAGGAGGCGAAGATCACGATGTATTGTATGATCTCAAGCAGATGATCAGCAAGAGTCAAATCTCGAGGCTACCTGACGAGCTCAGAAGGCATGAAGCTGCTCAGAGCAAAGTGGATCGAAAGAGTAAAGGGAAGGCGATCACATGAGAAATGTTTCTGAAATAGAGTAAGTACCAGGATGTTCTCTATCCTTGCGCTCAAGTGCGCAAAATGAAGCGATGTTTTGACTGCTTCTGAAATAGCAGCCAAGACACGGCCAGAATCTTCTTGGCGCAGACAGCTATTCACTCAACCGCCCGTTTCCGAGGTTCTAGTGCGTGCTGGTTATGGAGATCGAGTCGTCAAGGCGAAGGGCAAGCTCGGTTTGACGTGAGGCGAAGTGATGCAGACAGTGGACTCACTATGGCAGGCAAATCTGCATCTGTCGGAGGTGGGTACCCACGAGGGACGAATCAGATGATCATCGTCCAAGGCGACTGGAATTGGGAAGTCTACAGTATCGAGTGGCGAGAGTATTCAGCGGCTGAAGCGCTGAGAGCCCTGAAGTGTGACGGGGAGTATTGGGATGTTCCTTACTACTACGAATAGGCTTGCTGTGCCGAACCAGTTGGTCTTGATGTATTCTATCGGCGCGCTCGAATGCGCAAGTGGGAGCGATACTTCAGATGCTTCCGAAAACCTTTCCAAGTTCTTTGAGCGCCATGACCTCCTCTTTGGTGACGCAGTCGTAGTCTGGCCCGTCGAGAAGCCTCAGCTAACCCTCCTGCTCCAGCGGGTATTGGATCTGCCACGATTCGCACTCTCTGAGTAGCTTCTGCAGATCGCCCTCTTCAACCGGTTCCTCCTCCTCATTGCCCTCCTCACGAGGCAGCTCGCTGAGCACCCGTGTGACCTCCTCTTGCAATGGCCATGCCTTCTCCAAGTCTTCTTCGTTGTGATTAGGGCTATCTTCGACTGCGTAGAAACCGTCAAAAGCCTGGAGAAGAGTGGCGCATGTATCGGCCAACGTATTACCAAGACCCTCCACGAAGTCGGCAGCTGCTTCCTTGACATCTTTCTCGACTTCTTGGTGGACCACGCGGAAGACCTAGAAGTAGCACAGTTAGTAAGTTTCCCCGTTGTAGGCATGCAGGCATGGGCAGTGCCGGTCTGCGAGCTCGTTGTCACAGCCGCTCGCACTTTCGCGAGAGATTGAACTCACCGATTTGGGGCCCTTGGTCAATCTCACTCTGATCATCTCCTTGCGCACGTCATGCGCCATGCCGGCTTGTGTAACCTTTCGCTTCTTTCCCTTGCTCTGGGGTCTATCAGAGCGAGCGGTAAAGACGAACTGTTCCTCCTCGGGTAGGATCATCTTCTTCTTATCCACTGCGGCCGCGTCCTTGTACGTTGAAGCCATGGTCAGCCCGACGTATGTCTCATCTGCGGCACCAACGGCACCATAGACAACGGTGTTGTTCTTGATGCGCTCGATAGTACCAAAGTAGTCCTTGTGCAGGTCGTGGAAAGCATTGCGGAACTCCAGCTTGGTGTCCTTCAGAGCCTTGAGGAAGGGCTTACTCATCGGTATGTCGTGAAAGTGCATCTCTTTCAGTGCCATGTCGAGCATCTGAAAAAGAAAGTCGGCCATGTCCTCCATCTCTTTCGGTCCCACTGTGCTAGCAAGTCGTGTCATCTCATCGCCGCAACTGTCACGATGCTTCTCAATCTCTCCGAGCAAGGCATTGAAACCATCTGCGACACCACCCATACCACCAGCAATCTTGTCTTGGATATCCGCGTTCCAGCAGACCTCCTGACCTTTGACTTCATGGTCGCCAAAGAGTTTGCAGAACTTGTGAAACGTGGGGCTGGGGACTTTTTCTGTCCATAGTCGAAAAAGCTCGACTCCAGCTGCCGTCCAGAGTCTGTTGCGGCCAACCTTGAAGGGCGCGGTGATGTAAGTTGCAAGCCATCTCGTGAGCACTTGGTCGGCTGCTGTAGTGAAGGCTGGCGTGTACTTGTCGAATACACCTTTGATAGCATTCTTGAACTCCTGATGACGCTGAACTGGAGTCTTGTTCAGTACATGCTGAATGGCACTGATCTTTCTTGGCAGCTCGACCCGACAGAGACGCTGAAGCTTCTCCATGCGCTTGCTCGCGATATCACGGTATAGTAGTCGGAACAGCTTTGGAACGCCCGTCGCCTCGTAGTCAAGCATAGTGGGCTCGCCTCGGCGATGCTTACTATACTCTTTGGCGGAAATAAACACCACTTGGAGGTCGGAGGATCCAGTTCGAGAATGTGCCAGTCTGTGGTATTGAGCGTGAATCTCGGCTTCTTCCTTGCGGTTCCTAGTCTCGACTCGCAGCTGATGCAACTTGGCCTCTGCTTGGTGAAGCTCAGTTTCGCTGAACGTCTTGATGGCCCTGGCCATTCCGTTGGCTTCTCGGTGGTTGCCAGTGGCTTCGAGCCCAGCCTTTTCCGATTCCATAGTCGCGCGCTGTTGTTTAAGGGCATCGATATCGTTTTCGGCTTTCACGATGCCTTGGAGCTCCAAGCCGGTCAACCCAGCTCTCTCCTTTGAGCTCAAATTGTCCTTGACATCAATCTTGGTGACAACAAAGATGGTCGGTCGCTTGGACTTGATAGCATCGCGGAGATACTTGTCGCTCTCCTTGGTGACAGGACGTCCAGCCGGTGCCATGACTAGGTAGCGCTTAGCTTCTCTCTCGATGTACTGTTCCACCATTTGTCCCATCGCAACGTCTGGGTCGTTGCGTCCTGGTACATCAGTGAAGACGATGCCTTCACTGCCCATATCGTTGTCGCAGTGGATCTGAGCCTTCTGCATGTGACAAGAGCGTTCCCAGCGCGGCAGTTGTTCTGCCTCCGCCAGAGTGGGCGGAGAGTACTCCTCAAGTATCGCCATGGCCTCTCGTGCTGTGCTTGCTGGAAACGAGTTGGTGCTTTCTCCAATTCCGTGCATCTTGCGAAGAGCCTTGATACGTGCCAGTAGAGGCTTGGCAATGGCGTCCAGGTCCGAGTGATTGCCTCTATAAGCTTCAAACCATGCCGAGAGGTTCTCGCGGCTCGTGAAGGCAGGGTTGTCCTCGCCGTACAGTAGAGGCAGTAGATGGTGCAATGCCTCCTCGTACGAGTGCTGCCTCTCCAGAGCTCCGTTGCTCGCCATTGGCGCAGTCGCCTCGGCTTCGTCGTCAGAGTCGTCAATCTCGTCATCGGCGGTGTTCTCGGTTCGAGGATTGTCCAGATATGCGAAGATGTCCTGGCAGTAGCGTTTGACCATGCCCCTCATGGCTTCGACCACCTTCCAGACCACCACGACCAGGAAAGGAGACTCCTGCCCAGGAGTCTTGCCGAGGCCTTCGATGGGGAAATGTGTTCCACGACCACTGTCGCTCTTGATCGCGATACCGTCCTGGCCGATCAGCGCCTCATATGCCTCCGACTTCCCAATGCCCATGTCGCCCATGAGAGCAACGATTTGATTCTCGTCAGACCGTGCGACGGAGTTCATGCGATCAGTGAGCTTGCTCACAAAGGCTTGCAGGATCTCATCATCGTAGCCATCTGCTTTGATTTCCTCGGACGCTTTGGTTATGCGCCGACATGTTTCCCGAATGAGGTTCTGAGATTCAGATTAGCAAGTATCTCTGGAAAGCAGGTTCAACTCAAAATGCGAGCTCTGCACGCGCACAGTGCCGAGGTGCCTGTCGGAGAGCAGAGACAGCATGGTCGCCATATACGTACCTCGACTTTGGGGATGTTTGGATGAAATCCAGGAACATGTGGCTTGTTGCGCGGCCAGTTTGGGTCAACTTGTGCTGCATCCGCGTCGGTATTGGGTGAAGTGCTGGATTCTGGACCTGTGTTCGCCTTCACTTCTTCACAGTCGGAGGTCGATCGCAAAGTGTCGCTCGTGCTGGAGGGTGCCGTAGTCGTATCCAGATTCGATGGAGAAATGGACGAGGTCGCACCTGCGGAAGCTGCACGAGTGCTATGATTGGAGGCGAAGTCTTCCGACTTCTGCCGCTTCGTTGCTACTTCGTGTCAGTACATGTGGCGCATGGAGACATTGTCGTACTTACGAGGCTCGGTGGAGGCTGCGCGCGTGCGCTTCGAGCTGACGAACAGCGTATCCGGGCTCCGGCTTCTCTCTGGTGTTGGAGGCGACATCTGCGCCATTGGAGCGTAGTACGTGCGGTCAGCCATGGCAGCTGCGCCCTCAGAGAGTGTTGGTGTAGGAGATTGAAGTTGGATATGGCAGTTTGATGTGAAGGTTGGGGAGATGATTGAATGTGTGAGCTTGAAGTTAGGTAGTGCTTGGAAGCGTTGTAGAGCAAGAGGTGAGGTTGTAGTGATTAGGCAACAGCCACATCGGAGCTCTGAGCCGAATGTGAGAAAGTGAAGTGAACGGAAGTGAATGGAGATCTGAGCCGAACGTGTGAAAGTGAAGTGAATGAAGCGAAAGTGAGAGTGATAGGCGCAGTGAAGCTACCACGAGCCTAGCAGTGATCAGCGAATGTGAGGAACGATGGAATCTCAAGTTGCGTTCCTCACATGAAGTCGCCAATTGGTGCCTCTTCCGAACAGGTTAGCCTACCTTCTCTGTTTAGTCCTCGTCTGGTACGCTGGTATGTGCGCGCTCTGAATGCCGTGGTCACTGTAGAGAAGCACTGACTGTAGAGAAGCACTGAGACAAGAGGTGACTTTGCGGAACATGAACGGGTGACCAATGTTTTCAAGCCTATTTATTCATCAATATACTTCCTCGAAGTACTTCTTGAATCTTGCACTGTCTTTTAGTCCAGCTTCTTGGATGACTTCATGGCAGACCATCAAGAGACGCGGGAATTTATGGCACCTAAAGTAGTGTGGTTAGCAAGTATCTCTGCAAAGGTGCGGCGCGCAGAAGGTAGCCGTCTTTCAGCTTCTTGCCGCAGTGCGCTCAAGCTCCCGGAGAGATAAGCGTCTGTTACTCACCAGTAGTTCAAATAACCTTCATCCAGCGGCCCAACAAGCTTCTTGACATTCTCAGGCATGTCCTCGTAGTGGTTCTTCTTGTTTCGTAGAGCGCGTAGTAGATCGAGGAATCGGCTTCCAGTGTACTTTCGTTGTTTTCCAAGAGTCTGCACGAAAAAACCGTCAAGGACAGACAAGAAGTCTCGAGAAGGGCCGATGACTTCTTCCGAGCGGGCCTCGAGGCGCTGCAAGTCAATGGAGTCTCCACGATAGTTATCCTCCCATGTGCCACGAACCTCGCGTTCGAAGTGATCAGAGCAATCACAAAGAAACTGAAGACGTTGTTCCGGAGTCCAGAAATATGGGTGCTGGGACACTTGTTGAGCGTTGGGTCGGTCTTCCGGCTGAACTGCTAGCATGCTAGTAATTAACTGCAAAGGCTCATAAGTATCGCCCCATTCCGCTAGAGGCTCCATGTTCTTCTTGTCGTGCTTGATATTCCTCTCTCTGAGAGCGGGCCAGCCTTGTTCATCATCGTAAGGATGGATGCCATCCGTGAGAACCCAGAAGTAGAGGCAGCCAAGTGAGAAGATATCGGCAGCACGTTTGGTTTTGCTGACACCAGGCACAGTCCCACTCGGCGAGCTGTCATTGGAGTGTCCTGTGGGAAAGTTAGCAAGTATCTCTATAAACCGCGAATGTCCCTCAACGCGTCTGTATTCGAGCTTGTCGCCTCGGAAGGCTTGAGCTGAGTGAGAGAACTTACCTCTACTGTGATTGCTTTCAGTTTTCTCGCCAGGATGAGTAATGAGCTCTGGAGCCTTCCAGCCCGAAGTGCCAACATTGCCAGTAGGGTCAATTAGTGTACTCATATTCTCGGGCAAGTTTTTACCAAGTCCGAAATCTGAGATCACCAAACGAGTCGTGCCAGGCGGCTGAGCCGGGCCTGGGTAAGCCACGAGAATGTTCTGAGGTTTGATGTCGCGATGGAGGATGCGGAGCTTATGCAAATGCGCCAAGCCAGCAGCGAGCTGGTGCAGAGAACGCTTCATGTCTTTTTGGATTTCCAGCTTGAGCTTTGAACGAATCGTCCGTTGTTCTTCCGTCTTTGCCTTGTCTGCCTCCCATACGTCGAATAAGCTTGACTGGCATAGCTCCACGGCGATGTACAAGAAATTCTCGTCCTTTTCTCGGCAGAAATAGCGGACCACGTTTGTGTGACCATCGCTTTTGTGAAGGAAGCTAACCTCCAGTTCAGCAAGGTCGTAGTACTGGACCAGCATACGCTTTACTGCAACCTTACGGCCCTCAAAATGGCCCTCGAAGACGATAGTACCTCCACTGCCTCGACCAATCTCTTTGTTGGGGTCGATCGTCAGGTTGTGAATCGTGAATGGTCCTGACATGTCCGGACTCTCCGATTGAGTGACACTGATCAGCTGCTTATTGGTAGGGCTGCTGAGCTGCGTGCTGGGACTAATAATCGGGAAGCCAGGGCTCTCAGTCTCCAACGGCGAATCATTCTTCTGCGCTGCTCGGGCGTCGGCTTGCCATTGCTCTTTCTCTTTCTGCTTCCTGCCGCCTCTTCTACCACGCGTAGCCTTCTTCTTCGGTTTGGTCTCTTCGTCCTTGGCTTCGTCACCAGGCTCCTTCTGGAGAGCATCGGTTTCAACAGGGACATCGAAGTGGACCCGAGCGGGAGCCGGTGGTTCTTCATCGTTGGCTGGCTTTGGAAAAATGAGTTCTTCAGCAGGCTCATCTATGCGGCGGACTGGCTGCTCCTCTCCGGTCGACACATTTGCGACCTCCGCCATTGGCACTTGGACCCCAGCATTATTGGCAAAAAAGATGTCACGAGCGTTTGGCCACTTGTACATCGCTCCTCCACCAATCATAGCAACAGTGCACATCACCCCGAGCATGAATGTCGTCAGGAACGTGAGGTCAAAGGCATTCCTCTTAGGCGTAGGCAATGGAGTGTCCATAGCTCCGCTTACGGAAGATTTCGACTGGAGTGGTGGTGGTGCATCGATGAGAGGCACTCCTTCGTCTTGCACCAGCTGAATTGGCAAGTTGTAGACACCAGCAAAGTCCTTCTTGGCCCACCGACCGGCGTCTAGGCTTGAGAGTACTGGTGCGCCATCCGTGACCGAGGGGTACTGCTTCTCGGACAGAGCATACCAGCTACCGGACTCGGTGCGGTTAATATACACGGGATTGAACGCTTCATCATCGTCAAGGCCAGCAAACGAGTTTCTCGGGGGCGGAATTGGCTGTGGGAGCGCCAGCAGCTGTGGATCCTGCGATAGATCGTCTTTGGGTCTGACAAGGTCGAAGACTCTGACGACTGGAGATGATAAGACCTGTGTGAAGTCCGGCTTCGCGTGTGCTTCAGAGAAACCAGTAATGCGACCATTCCAGCGGGAGTACACGTATTTGTCGTCCAACGTCTTTTTGTATGAACTTCGAAGATCGTTGTCCCGGTTATTTGGCGCCCATTCGGAATACTTCAGTGTTTCGAGTGCCTCTCCAGTCCGAGTGCTATGTATGCCAACCGTGTATTCAGTGCGTCCCAAGGTGATCGTGCCATGCGTCTTGCATTCGTTGTCATCATCAAGAGGACTGACTAGACGGCACTGATCCTCGTTCACGTATGAGCCTCCCGGCAGGAATGACTTGCGTATGCGGCCAGTCTTAGCATCAATATGATAGAGTGTAGTCCTCTTTTCTGCGGTGTAGGTGACTGCTAGCGGTCCAGTTTCCTCCCATGGAGTTATTTCGGATAGCTCCTTTACAGTATGGTCCAGCTTGATAAATCCGCCATCGGGGGTTATAGCATACATGGCGCCATCCTCAATAGGCTCGACAACGAAATGGGCTTCTGGCACTTCTTGACCATCCTCGGTATAAGTCTTGTTGTGTGGGTGCGTAATGACCTGCACCATATCACTGGTATCCAGCTCCCAACGCGGCGCACCGGTCCCGCGGTCGCGTGCGTGAAGCTTTCCATCCACTGTCGCCAGGAGTCTAATGTCCTCGACTTGCCAATCCTGCAGAGACCGCGCCGGGTGTCGCGAGGCCAGACCGGCGCTGCTTTGAGCCGATGACCATTGGGCAGGAGGTGCTCGAACAGCCGCATCGTTAGATTCGGCCGGAGACACAGTCGCAAGGGCGCTCTGTTGGGTGGAATCCCGAGCTTTCTTGTTGTTGTCGGTGTTTCTGTTAATGTTCTGATTTTCGTTATTGTCCACGATCTCGGCCTCGACGTTGGTGTTCTTCTGGGCCTTGTGCTTTACGCGCAGATCCTGGTTGAGCTGCTGACCCACTGCCGTGCGCCATTGCTCGTCAACGGCAGGAACAGATTCGGCGACGTATCCATCCTGGAGGGCTGAGTGATGGTGGTGATCGCGCTCAGGCTCACTCTGCAGGCGAGCCGCTACGAGTAATGAGAGGAACAGCAGATGGCGGACCGACGGAGGACGTCCGGGTGGCATGATGCCATGAACGGGTCATTGGCCGTGCAAAACGATATTGTGTGGAGGTGTGTGTTTGTATGCGAGAATGTATGCTGTGGTGAGAGGAAGAGAAGAAGAAGCAGGAGAGTGAGCGTCGTGAGAAGTCCAGTCCAGCCAACGCGAGGATGACGGCAGGGGTGTGGGAAGTGGAAGGCGCCCCAACTTTTGTGGGCGCTAGAGAGCTCGCCAAGGCAGGAACACAACATGGAGACTTGCACGCTTATAGTCGTCCCTTGCAAAAACCACAACCACACTTTAGAATCTGCTACAGAAACTAACTCTATCCCTTGACTGGACCTCCTGACGAGACACTGTGCCGTGGCTCCCATGTTTGTGCCTGCATCGGCATCAGTCCCTCGCTCCGAGAAGCGCGAAGATGCGCCATTGAGCAAACGACGGACGCACGGGGGCTGAAGCTGATCCTCCCAACACAGTGCCTCGAGCGTCTACGGCCTTCCATTACTTTCTTGCGTGCTCCGCACCGATCTTTGTCCTCTTCCACCTGGCTGTGGACTGGCTGATGGCTTGTGTATCGCCGGGCGTTGACATACGAAACGCGCGGAGTACACGCAGAGTTCGTGTCAACCATGTCCACATCAGACTGCCTTGGTCTAAACGACGAAAAGCTCATCGGTTGTGTCAGCCTTGCTCAGCACACCTGAGAGACCTGCTAGAAACTTGAGCATATCGGCGTTGCCTGATACTGCCGAATTGAGCCTGTCCACGATGACCCAACCCAATCTTCGATGCAGATCATAGCTCTCATGCAACAGTGGCTCTCGGCCACCAAACACAAAACCAGCGCTTGGGCTCGAGCTCGAGCTGAATGGTACGGCAGCCTGCTCCAGCTTCCATAGCCAGGTTCGTGATGCGGAATCAGTCTCCACTCGGCTCTTTTGACTCTCTCATCGCGATCATCCACAATCGTACTTCTTGCTGGAATTGGCTGGCAGAGATATTGCTTCACCACGAGAGCGCCAACACCAGCTCATCAAGGGAGATTCAGCATCTCAGCATGACCAATATCTACATGCGGACTGTGGCAAGGCTCTGCACATTTTGGTGGCTGGGTTGGTGGTGCCAATGCGGCTCTTTCTCGCGATGTACTAACCCTGCAGATATGTCTCAATTTCAACCAGGATTATACTGGAGAGAGCTCCTGACTAGACCATAAGTTTTTGGACTGCCATCGCGTGAGCACTTACTCGATCGCATTCGGTGACCGTACTGGCACGCGTTCTGCGTTCACAATAGTCGAGAACGAGTACGAGTACAGCTGAGCACGGTTCATCAATGTCCTGCTTGGCCTTTCCTTAGCAAGCCCACTCTCAACGAGAGACCATCTTTGTTCGAGTGACCGCGAAGAGACTTGCTGTTGGCATCATGTTAAGCTATCGCAGAAGTGCTGCACTGCTCAGATGTCAGTACCGGGCAGCTTCTGGCTGACTCTGCTGCAGATTTCTGTGCTTGCGGTACTCGTCTGTCTAGGGTCTGCCAGTATCCAGCAAAATACATGTCCAGTCTTGGTATCAAGACCGGACAATAAAGTATGCCCACTCGATGGTTCCAGACAGCACACAGCACGCGAGCAGCTATTGAAGTCACTTGACCGGAACGCTGGCAAGTGGAACAAGAAGCATCCACGTTGGCAAGTTCTCGAGGCACTCCACGGCTACGACAAGTATGAGAAGATCGTCGGAGCAGAGATCGATAGGATCGAGAGTCTCTACAGACATGTCCCTCAGCGGCAAAAGAAGGTCAGTTGATATCGAAGTTGATGTCGTGCCACGCTTCAAGCTCAGCTTTCGTAGATACTGGAGTCCACCATAAACTACAAGAACAACTTTGATCAGGCGAGCCAACTTCTCAAACAAACGGAGTCTTCTGCAATCGCGTCTTCCACTATGCGCTAGCATATTACAACATTTCACGCCATGAACTTGCAGCCTTCATCCGCGACACTGACGATGGGAAAGCTAAGCCTGCCATAAGAACCACAATTTCGCAAACTCTCAAACATATGGTCCGAGACTGGTCGCAGGAAGGTCATGCCGAGCGGGAAGCTACTTTCTCCTACATCCTCTCCGCATTGACTACCCATCTTCCTCCCCCAGATGGAGAGGACGACATGAAACACAACGTTCTCGTGCCCGGCGCAGGTCTAGGCCGTCTTGCTCACGATATCGATCTTCTGGGACCATACATGTCTGTCACCTCGAACGAATGGTCAGCGAGTATGAATATGGCATACAGATATCTCACTTCCTCCCAAGCTGCCAACCAGGGCTCTTTCTCGCTCCATCCTTTTCTCGAGACTTGGTCTCATGCGAGAACCAGGCACGAGTTGACCAGAGCGGTTGTTATCGATCCTCCACCTCCTCTCAGTGATACAGTTCTGGTCGAAGGTGACTTCACTACCAAGTTTTTCCACGAGGAAGGACGATATGATGCAGTTGTCACACTCTTCTTCATCGATACAGCTCGAAACCTTGTCGCCTACTTAGAAACCATCCAATCTCTACTCAAGCCTGGTGGATTGTGGATCAATGTTGGACCTTTGCTCTACGGTACTGCGCCGCAGGTACAACTCTCCCTGGACGAGATCGTCGCAGTCGCAGAGGCGATGGGTTTTGAGTTTGAGATCTCAGAAGTCAAGGCGGGCAGCGTCGAGGAGAGTTTGGGCGGGAAAGTGGAGCAACGAGAAGTTCTGTACAACTTCAATCAGAGTACGCTGTATAAGCATGGTTATGTCGCGCAGTGTTGGGTCGCGAAGAAGAAAGGTGGAGAAGTGGGTAAGGGTATGTTCGGTCGGTTGAAGGAGAAGTGGATATAGTCCGATCACAACCGTGGTAGGTACTCGGAGGCCGCATCGTGTGGTTCTGGTCAAGATATATCGATATTGCAACTCTGGACAGTATCTGGATCCTTCGAACTTCTGTAGTTGCCTGGCGTTCATGACAAATCGACAGTCCAAGCTCAATACCGACCAATCTGCAGCATCTCGGCAACTCGTCATCGCAACCTGCAGCGTTATAGCACATGAAGTTGTTGTTTGCAAGAGTGTGGCGGCATAGCGCACGCAAATGCGGGCGGACGCGGCATGCCGAAGCGGCCGATCCTGCAGATTCGTGGGACACTTTTGCATTTCTAAGCCGTCTTGAGCTGTTTCAAGACCGATACCGTTCGCTAAGAAGCATAATATTGATCCTTCATATGGCATACTTGCAATTGGTACGATCGCAAAGGCCCTGGCACTCTTACTGCTTCGTAGTGGAAAGTCTGATCACATATCAAGGCTGGATTTAGAGAGATCGTCATGGCGCGAGCGGGGAGTATGTGTGTAGAACGTGAGTAGGTATAAGAGGCCGATAGAACGCTGTTCAGATGATAGATCAAGCATATCTCCATCACATTCAAGCTGACCATACCATCCTCTGACCAAGCCTAAGAGCCACTTCTTCCACAATGTCTTCGAAGCAAAACCAAGCCTGGCAAATCACTGCACCAGGCAAACTTGCATTAATCGACCTTCCCATCCCGAAACCAGCAAAGAACCAAGTTTTGGTCCGAATCCAAGCAGTGGCCCTCAATTACCGCGACATTATGGTCATCAACCACGACCCAAACTACATCGTGAAGGCCAAGCCCGACCTCGTTCCCTGCTGCGACGGCGCCGGCGTGATCGAGTCCACCGGACCCGACTCAACTTGGAAGACTGGCGACCGTGTATTCTTCCACCCCAACAACTGGCAAACAGGTTCCGATCCTCGAGGCTTTGACATCTTCCAGACTCTAGGAGGTGGTTCTTACAATGGCACACTTCAGAAATGGATCGTTGTCGATGATGACAGACTGATCAAAGCACCTGATGGACTATCGATTGAGGAAGCAAGCACGATTTTTACTGCTGGTGTGACAGCTTGGACAGCGTTGCAGAAAGGTCTTATTGGCTTGAGGCCTGGGATGACTGTTCTGACTCAAGGCACTGGAGGGTTGAGCTGTTATGCTATTCAGGTGCGTGATAGTTGGCCAAGCTTGAAGAGTGTCTGCTGATTAAAGTGTCCAGATCGCGGCTGCGCAGGGTGCCACTGTTATAGCGACTTCGTCTTCTGACGAGAAGTTGGAAGTAGCCAAGAAGCTGGGCGCTACTCATCTGATCAACTATCGCAAGGATCCCGAGTGGGCCACGGAAGTGCTCAGAGTGACCGAAGGCAAGGGAGTCGACATTGTTGTCGAAGTTGTTGGCGCCCAGACTATTGAGCAGTCAATCAAGGCTATTCGTTACGGAGGGCTGATCTCGCTTGTTGGCATCTTGTCTGAAGATCCGAATCTTCCGGTCAATGTCATGCCATCTCTTCTGTTTGGAGCCAAGACCAGTAAGTGAGGAACGCCTTGTCGCTTGTGGTACCTTTGACTGACCAAGCTGGTGCATAGTTCAAGGTATTCTTGGCGCAGGAAGTAAGCAATCTGGACAGGAATTGTCAGCATTCATGGAGAAGCATCAGATCCATCCTCCGATCGCGCACACATTCGCGTTTGAGCAAGCAGATCGGGCTCTGAATGCGTTGAAGAAGCTCACAGCGCCTGGCAAGATTGTCATTAGAATGTGAGCTGGCCGAGCATGGTTCTTGAAACTGCGTATCTCTACCCATACCTCAACCTCCGTGCCGCCGAACGGACGAACAGGGTGGTCACGCCTAAACGGCTTCCTTCGGAGAAGTTCTGCTTCTTCAATCGCAGCTCCGAAGAAAATGTAGTCCTGCCCAGCTAGTCTTCTTCAACGCATTTGTCTTTTGCGCCTGCTTCTCAAGGTACACCTTATAGTCATCACACCAAAGTCGGACTCCTTCTGCTAGACCGACTATCGGTCTGTATCCCAACACCAGGATTGCCCGTGTGTTATCAGAGTACTGTGTTCTGACAGCATCCTTTACAGACCCAGTATCGAGTGTTTGAGGCGCGCTGGTGATCAATGTAATGACTTCCATGATCAGTGCCACTACCCACGCAAGCCACAAAGGTATGAAGACACGATATCGTGGAACATGGCCGAATTGGGTCCAGATTGCAGAGAAGAAGTCCCAGAAGTAGACCGGTTCTTGATTAGAGATGAAGAATGCCTGTCCAGCTGCAGTTTGTGTTGTCAAAAGGTTCTCAGCTGCCAGGATGTGTGCATGAACCGCGTTATCGATGTACATGAAGTCATATCTGAGCCGATTAGTCGTTTTCGGGTACTCGAGAAAGGTCATCTTCACTTACATATTGCTGCCATCCCCGACCACGAAGTAGGTCTCGCCTTTCGCGATGAGGTCGTGTATGATGCTGATAACAGCAACATCTCCCGGTCCTATTATGGTACAAGGTCGCAGAGCGCAGGCTTTCAATCCTTTGGCAGCATGGTCTGAAGATAGGACATATTGTTCTGCCATGCCCTTGGATTTGCCATAGTTCAACGTAGCCATTCCCACTGGTATGCTTTCGTTCATATTGTGGTAGTCGTGGTCGAGATCGTCGATAATCGCAGTACAGCTGCTGGTATAGACGAACTTGCGGCATCCAATTTTCAGAGTCGCATCGAGAACATTAATCGTGCCTTGGTAATTGATGGCTTTGACCTTCTCCCACTGCTTGGGATCTCTGCTGTAGCGGTCATTTCGAGCTGGTACAATGCCTGCAGTGTGGAATACGATGTCCGGATGGAGACCTTTGAACGCTGCTTGAACACTTTCAGCTGAGGTGATATCGACGCGTCTCCAGCCTGCGATACGCTTCTGTACTGTCTCCTTCGGTGGTACGAGATCCAGTATGGTAATCTTCCAATACGGGTGTTTTTCAAGTAGGATTTTGACCAAATTTCGTCCTAGGAAACCACTGCCGCCTGTGACCAGGCATTCGACTGCGCCGGTGGCCATACTGGCAATGCGAGAAGAGTGACAGAGACATGATGCGATGGAAATGGAAGCTGAAGTCAAGTCGAACTCAATGATGAAGCAAGAAGGTTCGTCCTTGCAGCAGAGAGCACTGACCACAAAGAGGCTCCGACTTCGCATCCAGACATTTTTTACAACCACAACAGCAGCATCGATTATCACATGCCACAGCATCACATCCGCCATCACTCATCATCATTCTTGGAGACACGATACAGAAGACAACAGTAAAATCACTCTCCGCGAGTATCGCCAAGCCTCGCAATCGTCCAAATATCGCCGCCACCAGCTTCTTGATAGTACGTCAAGTCTACACTTCAAGGTAGGTCCGCTCGATTGACTGGATGATGAAGATCTGTTTCGTACACTTTGCTTGTGAAGAGTACCTAGCTACGCCCCAGCATGAAGATCAACGAACATATTGCCCTATCCACTCCCTCGGTACTACTCGTTCCATACAGTAAACACCATGTCTCAACCTACCACACCTGGATGCAAGATCCAGAACTCCAAGCCGCCACAGCCTCCGAACCTCTGAGCATGGAAGAAGAATATGTCATGCAGACATCCTGGAGAACAGACAACGACAAGTTGACATTCATTATTTGTAAACCACTGGAATCAACAACTTCAGCTTCTGTGCAAGCCACAATCGACGATGCACCTGATCGAATGATAGGAGATATCAATCTCTTCCTCTTCCCACAGGAAGATAACGATGACAATGTCACGATCGAAGGTGCAGTAGTCGGAGAAATCGAACTAATGATCGCCATCAAATCCCTCCAGCGAAAAGGCTATGGACGAGCAGCTTTACTGACCTTTATTGATTACGTTTTGGACACGTGGAATTCAATTGGGTCGGAGTACTCACAAGCAACGCGACCCTTCACTCACCTGGCATATTTGAGAGTCAAGATCAATGAGAGTAACGTTGGCAGTATGAAGCTGTTCGAGAGCGCTGGCTTCATGCAAATTGGAGAGGGACCGAACTACTTCGGTGAAATTGAGTTGAGATGGAAGCCGGACTTTGATGCACTGCGACGAAATAGGGGAAGGAACGGAGTGATGGACTTGAGGTATGTCGTCGGGGAGGTATAGAGAGGTCGCTATCTCGAGGAACGTGTCCGTGTCAGCATACTTACGAACTAGGCCGTGTATGGCCCCTTATGGTATGATACTTACGAGTCAAGGGCAACGGATTGATCGACTTGATACTACGATGAAGTATGTTTGATTCAGCTTCATAGACTCATCAAATAGTGATCGACATACTCCCAGTCTTCCATCTTCTTCAACAGCGTCTCATACTCCTTGCCCAAAGCAATACCATCTACTAGAGATCCCGGCACATCCGGACACTCTTCTACAGAGCCATACTCGACCGCGCCAAAGTCACGTAATACATCGCATCTTTCTTCCATCGTCCTACACAATCCCAGCCTTGACCAATCATTCGGCTTCATAGGCGGAGCATCGGGCAAGTCACCGGAATATGGCCAATTCTCAGCCCAGGTTTTCAGAACGAGGACGCCTCCTGTACCAGAATAGCCAATGTCCAGGTCTGGCGGATAGTGATGGCCGTAATAGTATTCTCCTTCAATGTTGTGGCGCTCATATAGCTGTATATTGGGCCACCAACGACCACCGATCTGCATCAGACGCAGAGCTAGATCATCTTCCACAGTTGCATCATCAGAAGTCCTTTGCGTCGCATTCGAAACAATCGTCGGAGGAGTCAAGCTTAGCCAATCCAATTCTACTCTCGTGATATGCTTTCGTACAAGTCCGCCTGCTGATGGATATGCGAAGACTTGTGAGGTACTGAGACTGTGCAGTATCCTTGGCTTGTTGGCGTCGAGGACCACTTGGGACTGCATCGCCATAGAAGTGAACAGAGCGGAAGCAGCTGTAGTGTACTTGCTCTCACTTCCTCCACAACAGCGTCCTAAGTCCAGTCCCAATGATCATGGACAATCCGATAAACAGCAGTGTCTGCTTGATCTGTCTCTTCCTTTTCGCCTTCCCAATCTCTCCTCTCAACCTCTCATCTGCTGCTCTGTTGTTCGGATCGTTCGGATCATGCCAAAGACATCTATGGAGTCCGGTTGAACCCTGTACGTGCACAACTTGGTATTTGGGAATGTAAGGTGTGCTGAGACACTTGTTGGGGCCAGTCATCGTTGATGTTGGGAGCATAAGGCGGTCTATCATTTAGCTGAAGTAGTGATTGTCTGCCTAGTCCAAGTTGGCATACTGGTGCCTGATCAGGCGCTCGTGTGAGGAGGATTGCAGAAAACTCTCTGCAGGTCAATCAGTATCTCTCTTCTGCAAGTGCGTCAATATCCAAGGTGCTTGGTTGGACAAGAACAGTTGATGGCGACTTAGGTTCGCATTCGAGCTATCCACCTAGTCTGAATGCTTGCGTTCGGCAATGTCATAAATCATCATTCTTGCTTAGGAACGCAATCATAAGTTCCAAACCACAACCCTGCCATCCACACCTGCGGAGCTGATCTGGCTTACAGATCCAGTGCCACCACCATTGTAAGCACGGATCTTGTTGATCGTGTTCTGGTGCACAGTCCTCAACTTGGTATCATCGACCGAGCCTCCACCTCTTCCCTTCAGATCCATAGATCTGAACATGTTCAATGCACTCTCCTCTCGCACAACGCCCTGGCCAGGTCCGGCACCAGCTTTCTCGAGAGAACCGGTAAGCTGCCATCCTGAAACTGAACCACCAAATTTGTAGACTTCGCAATCATATCCTGCACAGACGATCTCGCTTTCGCTGATCCAGAGGAGATCTGCGAAAGGCAGAAGCTGAGTATTGATCGAGATCACAGCTGATGGCGGCTGTTCGGGACCAGAAGGATAGACGACCGTGATACTGCTGTCGTGTGCAGTGAAAGCCAAAGCATCGCCTGATGGAGAGAAAGCCACGCTGTGTACCCAACCTGCAGTCGAGTTGAGGTATTCTCCGCAGACAGTGTTGAATGGTAGACGTTCACCCCAGACACTAGCTTCAGGGCGCTGGTCTGTTCCCTTGATGAAGGAGGAGAAGACTCGAGCATGTCCGTCCGTAGATCCTGCTGCTAGAAGGACGGAGTTCGGGTGCCATGCCACAGATGTGACTGTCGAGCGCAATGGCTTCTTCAAGTGCTTCGACACCCACCAGTCGTTCTCTTCCTCGAAGTAGCAGACTGCAATGATCCGAGCTCCACTTCCCACGGCAAACTTGGACTCGTTTGGAGACCATCGCACGCATGTAGCTGCTCTGTTGATACGCAACAGCACCAATGTTGGCTTCCAGCCTCCCTGTGGTGAAGGTTCCCAGACGTATGCATTTCTGTCCTGAGAGCATGTGACGATTCTTCCCGAAGACGGAGCAATGTCTACGCCTGTGACGGTCTTGTCGTGGCCTCGAAGTTCGTCCTGGAGAGCGAACTTGCCAGCAGACTTGGTAGAGTAGAGCTCGACATTGGAGTCGCGAGTGACGGCCAGAGTGCTGCGGTCGGCGGAGAAGGAATGGTCGGCGATGGGAGCGTGGAAGAGGTGGTGGACTGAAGGGGATGGGGATGGGGATGCCATGTTTAACAGAGACTAGACAGGAGGGGAGATGTCTCTACTGTCAATGTCGTTGTTCCGTGATGTTGTTGTTGCAGAGTAGAAACGAAGCTGCCTGGCCTGGCCTGGCAAGAAGTGACGACTTACCTTTACCTCATCCAGCAGACCAGTCAATGGAAGTGGCAGTGAAGTGGGATCGGCTTTTGATGCTCCGACTAACCTGCGGACGCTTCACTTTTCGACATTTCAACATCTCAACATCTACATGTACCTACTCGACCACCACAGCACACATACCACGAAAGGATTGCGCAACATGGCCACCACCACAGAAGTCGCGACACGAACGCCCCCGAGTCAATCGCTCTACATCCAAAACCTGCCCGAGAAACTGCAAAAGCACGACCTGAAGCGAAATCTGTACATGCTCTTCACCACATATGGCCCAGTCCTCGACATCACAGCTGTGAAGAGCTCGAAGATGCGAGGGCAGGCGCACGTCTTGTTCAGAGATACGAACACAGCTACTCAGGCGATGCGACATACACAAGGAATGGACTTCTTTGGGAGGGAACTGGTGAGTCCTTCAATGTTGCTGAGAAGCGAAGGACAAGAGTGCTAACAAGGGTACGCAGAAAATCAGCTACGCAAAAAGCCGATCACACACCCTCGCGAAACTCACTGGGACATTCCACGAAGAACAAGAAGCTGAGAAAGCCGCAAAGAATGCACCCACAACTACAGCACCAGGATCCTCACTACCTGCTCCTCCTGGAGGTCTGCCTCCTCCACCTGGACTACCGCAGAAATCGAACGGAGGAATACCGAAGCCGCCTGGACTGGAAGTTGCGAAAAATGGGGCAGAGAATGCGCCTAGTCCACTGAAGAGACGGAGAGATGAAAGTGATGAAGAAGAGGGAGGCGACGCGGCTATGGAAGAGGATAGTGATGGTGGAGAAATGGATATGAGTGATAGTGATTGAGGGGCAGATCACTTGAGGAAAGAGACGAAGTTCCGCAAAGACAGAACGACTCCACGCGAGAATTAGGCGCTGAGACATTCTCAAAAGTCACCGAAAACGAGCAAGGAGTGCACACGTTGTCACAAAGACTCCAAAGAAAGCTCAAAAAGGACTCCTACTAGGCCGACACGCCTGCTGTGCCGAGTTGCTGCATTCAAGACGGAGAAGCTTGACACGGAATGAGCAGTAGGTATACTGTATCACCGCTTCACATGGTCCATGGTCTAACATTTCCACGAAGTACGAATTCTTGATCAAGGGCTTTTGCGTTCGCACGCGAGTTGTGGACGCTTGACTTAGTCGTGCATCTTCGACCATGTGAGGTGAAGTGAGGTCAAAGTTCTTCCTTCTTTCCACAACGAATTCTTTCCACAACCACACCTGCGCTTTCTATACAGTCTTAAGGCAGGTACATTGGAGAGGCAATCGTCACGTTAATCTGAATCCGAGCCCTCCGCAGGGTATATAAACCCACCCACGACCGCCTACACCAAACACCGCCGAGAGACCGAGAGATGCACCTACCGACTCAGAGAAGCTATCTACCTGCAGACACAGTCCGTTCTGTGTTGGTCGACATTCTACGAACTATGTCCGCAGGCCGGTAGCTTCTCTGATTAGCGATTGAATCTGCGTTACTGGTCTGTCTGGCTACTAGGTGGCATGGTGACGTGGTCAGTGCGTGGAGAATGAGGTGAAGTAGGTTCTCAGATTAGGTCTATGGGACTACAGGAAGACAGCAGTAGGTTAATATGAGGTGATCAGGCTGCACGTCCTCCCTTGCACCGATGGCAGCAGAGCGCGATAGCCGTGATCAGTGCGAAGAGAGCCAACACCACTCCACCCAGGATGCAAGCGGCCGCCAACGGATGATCTTCGATCCATATACCGATGGCGGTGAGGAAGCCTTTCCAGGAGGGCTGGAGAGCGAGGTCGTGACGCGAAAGCTGTGCGGCGAAGGTAGCGTACGTATCCGCGTTGGTGATGTTCCTCCCCCCAGTGTTTGCCATGGCCGTGATCATTGCATGCGCCCGCATGCGGTTCGAAGACTTTTTGCCGAAGGACTTGGTGCACACAGTGATTTCGTCTCGATCATGGTCAGGCGAGTCTTCTGGCTTGTACTGGCTGAACATCTTCAAGCATTTTTTTGAGCAGTAGCGATCGTCCTTGTCTTGAGGCTGAGAACAATTCCACATAGGTTGCTGCTAGGAGGCTTGGATGGCAGTGTAAACGTCTGAAGAAGTCAGTCAGTATGCAAGTATCTCCGGTGTGTGGGTGAGGGCAGAATGTGCTGGGCGTGACCTCGAGGGGCTTGGTGGCTTACCGAAGACGTGGAGAGACTCGCTTGCGTTGAAGTATCTGGTCATAAGGTCTTGAGCATGGCTTACAGAGATGTGGGCTGGTTTGTCCGTGAGGTTGACTGGGGCGCCGTCCTTGAAGGATAGAACGAGGTCCAGTTGGTCTGTGGCAAGCTGGTAGGCATTCTGCATACTGCTGCGCTGATCTTCGGCGCATGAGATGTTATAGGCCAGGTTGGGTAGAATCTTCTCTGCATTGATGGATCTTGCGAGCAGCGATGCTGAGGTGACCAGTAGTAGCGTAGTCGAGATCATGTTGACGGAGAATATGTCGTTCTTGTGTGTGAAATGCAGTTCTTGATGAGATGCTGTGCTGCTGGTGCTGGTGGATATGGATGTTGAAGAAGAGAAGAGAAAGACGACGAAAGCCAGACGTAAGTAGCAAGTAAACAAACGAGCGAGCAGTGCCTGCCTTGGCGTCGTTCGGAAAGTGTGACCATACTTCGAGGTAAGAGCCACGCAACTTCACCGCATGATCGCTCGCTTTCACCAAAGAAATACCCCTCTGCCCAAGCCCATCTCCATGCACCCGTCAAGCACCAGGCTCCGCTGTTACCAGCCGTATCACGTTTCTACCGGACTCGCATTGCAGAGAAAGCTTGCGACATTTCGTTTGGCGCATGTTTCTTCGTCACTGCGACGCAGAGACAGGGGATGCACTTTCCTGGAGCCTTGCACGGCTGTTCTTGCCCGACTGTGCCGATAAGATGCGAGAATCATCTTTTTGAACATCAACATCGCGCGCGAGCAGCCGTCTCTGTCCACCGGCCAGTACCAAGCTATCACAGCTTCAGACAGAGCACGATCGCAGCGATGGACGCCCCGGAGAAGGTTGACTATGCTTGTCGAAAAACTGCGTCTTGTGCGGTGGCCTTATGGAGCTGAATAGAGCCGAACACAATTCTAATTTTCACGCTACAATCCCAATTGCAGTGACACCTATTGTGGCCAGGCCAAGAGCTCGAAGACGCGTCGTTCGTCGAAATGGATGAGCCGGTGGTGTGAAGGCACAGCTTGCGCGAGAAGCACAGGAGCCATGCTTCCAGATCGCGTGCTGTCTGCTACTTGAATGTCTTCTTTTGATCCAAGGCCCATATTTTGATGCCATAGTGCGCTGTAACGACTGGGCATTCGACACACCTCTCTTACTCTCTCGAATTCACCTGCGTAGCCCCAGCCGCATGAGCTTGACCACGGAGAACTGCCTATGTGTCAGCGACCCACAAGCCACGACGCTCACTCACCAGGTTCTGTCTCCAAGATCAGGAGTTTGTAACGCTCAGGTGCATTTCAGGTGCCACTATACAGGTATTGATGGGCCTTTCTATCTTCTCCGCCCATATCGTAAGCAGGTCACAGGCAGCAACATCGCCATATGTCCCAGGTCTCGACGTCCACACCAGACTCCTTTCTTCTAGCAAGCACACATCTTACCTGCTGATCTTCTCCTTCGCCTGCTCGGCCAAACCTTGCACCTTATCACCTGCTTGTCCCAGCTTCTCTTGCGCTTGTCCAATAAGTCCCTCAGCTTTTCCCTCTGCCGTCTTGAGACCCTCCTTGGCTTTCGCTTCCAACGACTGATCTCTACCACCCATGTACCACCAGTTGATGAATCTGTAGCCCTGAACGGATTGTGCGCTGAAGTTGACGAGATGGCAGCCGAAGAGGAGGTAGTTTTTAGGTGTGACGGCCATGGAGTAGCGCATGAAAACTGCAGAGTAGCCGCAGAGAGCTGTGGTCATGCGGCCGGAGATACTATAACACATTAGAAAGGCTCAAGTAGCAGTGCGAGCTGTGAGACGAACACTTCGGGGTCTTTTTGTGTGTCCATTACTGCTGCGATTGGAATTCCGAAATTACTGGCGGGTCCCCAGAAGTCTGCGCAGGACTGTCAGTTTGCTGGAGCATATCTTCGCACATGGCTACAATGGCGCTTATTTGGGTTCGACGTACGTGTTGAGCAGAGGTAGTCTGTGGTTGGATTGCTCCGGATTTTGGCGTTGAGCGCCTTGATCATGGCTGCCATGATTGCTGTTGTCGCTCGGGTATATCGAAAGAATGTGACAGCGAGGTCTTCAAGCCGAACCTCCAGATTCTCAGGTTCAACGATGTGAAGTGAGCTTCAATGGTAGTAAGCAGTTTGAGGTTTGTGTCCGTCCCCGCTTGCCGTTGCTCCGGTCGTTCTTGCCCGAAATCGTCAATGCTCACGAGATCCTTTTCCTTCAACTCTCTTGACCCTTCCCTTTTCACGCTAACACTTCATTAATACTCACGCCTCCATGAGCATCACTGACGAGTACCGACTATGTTTCTTCGACTACTGGAGTATGTGATGCTGTTGGCCGACAGCTCTCGGGCCATCTCCGCCCACGATTTTGACATGCAGGCTGCAAGCCATCGTGGACAGCCTGGCATGTCTGTTTATTATACGCGTTCTCTCACTCGTTGCTGGTGTCTTCTTTGGAGTTCTTTCACGTGTGGTTGCTAACTCACTCAACATAACCTCGTACCCGCAGCCGTCATGCGATTCATTAGCACAAGGACGCTTGAACTCGAGTAATACGGCGGTGCTCATGTACCTCCCTACGCTATACTCTCGCACCGCTGGATCAGAGACGAGATCATCTTCGAGGACTTTGTGCGATTTGGCTCAGCGCGAAGGCCTTCACTTTGCGTGGACCGACACTTGTTGTATTGAGAAGAAGAAAATGGGCAGTGGAACTTTGCGAATCGATCATGTCCATGCTCAAGTGCTCGTTCAGATTGGCTCTTGATGTACGGAATGTTGTCTAAGTTTGTCATCCTCTCCCGTATGTATCTAACGATCGATTGAGCTGACCATGCTACCTAGAACCCAGACCTTCCAGCGACCTCGATCAGAGTGTCAATTAGAGACGCTCTCTACTCAAGAAAACGCAACGGTTCGGGCTAGAAAGATATATTTGCAGAGAGTTTTGGGATTAATCAATAGATGTATCGAGTGAGTATAGCACCGGATCTGCCAGCGGAGAGGTTGTTATTGCTGTGTAGAAAGGTCTGCAACCGTTTACGGATAGCTGCCCAACATTTACGCGATGGACTCAACTCGTGGTAGTGCATGAGCATTATGTTTGTCGAACTGGCATATCATAGATGCGATGCGCCAGTCGTGCTGGTCATCTGTGGCATTGATTGTGGCGATCATGAAGTGATAGCCTGACAGGTACTGTTCGTGTTATGCAGGACCCTAGCTCAAGCTAGGCATCTTGATCGTACTACGTTTGGCTGCGTCGAGGGGTGCTTCCTCAATGTATGCAATCTCAGATTCATACTCAGGACCCACGGCGCAATTTCTTGTACGGCCATTGTCCGGAACTTCAGGTGATTGTAAAAGCGCCTGAGCTGCTGTTGTAACGAGGGCACCAGATGAACGCAGTGCTGTGCTCGAGAACGTGGGCGTTGCATGGCTTCGAGGTCCTGGAGGTGGCGTGTCGAGCTCAATATGTCGTGTTACGCATCATGCGTGCCTATCGTGGTCGTCTTCCCGTACGACTGCAGCCTTGAACAACTCAACAGTGCTTTACCGGTGCTAGGTACGAAACAACCAAGCCAAGTTCCGGATCGCCTCGCCAGAACAGGCACATATTGCATGGAACAATGTTGCCTTATCGCAGCAGCATTGCCAGCGTGAAGGGCCAATGGGTTGCTCAAGTGTCTGGCCCTGGGCTTGGTTGGCAAAGGCCGTCATGTGGTGCAGATGTACCCCGGATGACCGCGTTGGAGAACCTGGGAGAAAGATAGCGCGATAACGAATAGAGTCGCGCAATCTAGGTAGTAGCAGCACACCACACTTGTTGCTGCGGCCGTCATTACACTGCGTGGATAGTAGGTAGCTTATCTGTTGAGGGGGATAGGTGGCAGAGATACAGCTCTTTAGTACCTCAGGCAGCGTTACCCAGCTAACCGGTACCAGGGTCCATTGAAGCGTGGAGGTTTCGTGTCGGTGAGCATGTTTGTAGCGTTACGGTTTCCGGCGATACCTCTGCAAACACACGGATAGCGTAGGATCTTGCGTGGCGGTGGTCGTGTGAGAACAGTACGTTTGGAGAAGTCCTTTCACAGCCGTAGCAGGACCGTTAAGTGTTGGAATGATGAAATGACGGCCATTCGGCGCGTGATCTGCTTTCGTGAGGCGTGACCCAGGCGTTTCGGAAGGCTGAGGAGTCAATTGAGGCGATTGAGCACGCAAATGTGGTGGTGAATGGTGGAAGCGCTTCCTCTTCAGCTTCTGCTGCATAGCATAGTGCAGCCTGTCAAGAAGGCGGATGGTATATGTACAAGTAGATGATGATGTCTGATTGTGGTCGGCGATAGAGAGGAAGTACCCGAGCGATAAGACGTCCACTAGCGTGATCTGCACTGAGAGCAACAGGCCGCCGCTTGACTACCAAACACCTTGTTGAAGACCATCACTCGCTCTCCCCATATCACACCCACTGCTCTGCCTGAGTAACGACACACACGACCGCCTGCCTAGTGCCCCATCCCCATCCCCCTTCTGCTTTTTCGTTCACCACAAACACCTTGTCTTTCAGTCTTTCTCCCATCTATTAATTGCCTGCTTCCCTTTGACGCCGCGGCTGGAGCACGGGTCACCACTCCCATCGGGACAATCATCACATCACGAGCTTCGAGTCACCTCAACCGACGAAACAGCCAAACATCCGCCCATTTCGCCCAGACATCATTGCACTTCCACATTTACTCAGCACACAGGCCGCCAACCTGCTGTCACGAGCGCCGCGTCACGCCATCGAAACTGTCACTCTGCTCCACGCGCATTCCGCTAATGTTGGCCGCTCTCTACAGTGACTGATTACCCAGCATCTGGCAATCACCGCATCTTCACATACACTTCCATGCATCGTGCCATCTGGCGCATTCACCATTGCGAGCTCTAGCTGTTGGACAAGAGGAGGTACCTGTTAGACTGTGCGACCAAGCAGCACCTCCGCCATCATGGCGGCACACAGACCGCAGGCAAGCTCATCGAGGCGTGAGCCGCCTGAGATGCTGCCCGACGAAATTATAGGAGAGTTCAAGAGGAGCAAGGTGATTGGCAAGGGCAGCTTCGCCACTGTATATCTCGCTCAGCACAGAGTGAGTTTCACCTTGATGAACATGGAGTTGGAGAGCTGCTGACAATGGTATAGAAGAAGAAGTCCTACGCTGCCGTCAAGGCCGTCCAGATGGCTAAACTGTCCAAGAAACTGAAGGATAACCTGGCGACTGAGATCGAGATTCTCAAAGGCCTCCGGCATCCGCATATCGTTCAATTGTTCGTGTGCGAAGACACGGCGTCATTCATCTACCTCGTTATGGAGTACTGCCAGCTATCGGACCTGTCACAGTTTATGAAGAAGCGCCACCAGCTACCTCACCTCCCCGAAACAGCCGAGATATTCAGGAAGTACCCGAATCCGGAGGTTGGTGGTCTGCATGAGGTGCTAGTACGCCATTTCCTCAAGCAGATCGTCAGCGCTCTGAAGTATCTGCGCAAGTATAACCTCATCCATCGCGATATTAAGCCACAGAACCTGCTGCTCAACCCTGCACCCACGTATATGTCAAGACTTGCGCCAGAGGATGTGCCACTCGCTAATAGCGTGGAATCACTAATTCCGGCCGTTGGTCTCTCATCTTTGCCTATGCTCAAGATTGCCGATTTTGGATTCGCCCGCCATTTGCCTAGTACGTCGATGGCAGAAACGCTATGCGGATCGCCTCTCTACATGGCTCCGGAAATCCTAAGGTATGAGAAGTACGACGCACGCGCAGATCTTTGGTCGACTGGAACAGTTCTGCATGAAATGATCGTTGGGAAGCCGCCGTTCAAGGCACAGAATCACGTTGATCTATTGCGCAAGATTGAGAAGCAGGAAGATGTTATCAGGTTCGATCAGTCGATAATCATCAGCCGGCCCATGAAGACACTGATTCGGGCGCTGCTGAAGAAGGGTCCGACAGAACGTATGACATACGAAAGACTGTTTGGAGATCCAGTGATAGTCGATGAGATACCTGGACTGCATCCGGAAGACAGGATCCAAGAACAAGGCAGCCCAGCCGCCGATGCACAAGCTCTGGAGCTCAGTAAGAGAATGGCACGAGCGATGGAGACTGAGGCGTCGCCACGCTCCATGCCTGCCCCAGAATTGCAGAAGAAGCGCTCAGAAGACGAAGTGCAGAGACGAACCAGTCGCAAGGCATCAGAAGAAGGCATCCAGCAGCGGCGCTCGATTGATATGGAACGTCGGAGGTCTTCTGCAGGCAGCTCGAATCAGGTCGAGGCTGCTGCAATGAAGCGTCAACCCAGTCAGCGCGAGCAAAGTCAGCGCGAGCAACAGCATCGCCGACCCAGCATTGTTGCCCACATCACTGCGCCAGGTCGTCAGGAACTTCACCAACAGCAGCAGCCTCATATGCCAACTCCCACGATGGCGCGGAGAGCCAGTCGCTCTTCACCCCTTTCAGGACCACCGCTCGTTCGGGAGCCGACCATAGAGGCGGAGAAGATTGATCGTACTTCTCGAGAAGCCCGGGACCGCACAGCCCACGACATCGCATTCGAGAGAGATTATGTTCTGATTGAGAAGCGTGCAGTCGAGGTCAACGCTTTCGCAGACGAGATTGATGCACTACAAGGCTCACCATCGCATCAAGGTGCAATGGTCCGACGCGCCACTACGCAAGGACAGCCCACGTCAATTACCGGCGCCTCAGGTTCGAATTCGAGAGCCGTTCAGGTTATTGCTGGTCGAGCACCGCATCAACGTGGAGGATCATTCGAGAGACGGCATCCATATGCTTCACCGCAGTCAACCGGCAACATGCTCACAAAAGCGCTGAATGCTGCCAATGCACGTCTTTTCGGCCCAGGCAGCTCGCCTCCGTTTGGTGGGCCTTCGCCACCGCTAGGCTATGGGGCGTTCCCGCCGACACCGTCTGCAGCATTGACCTTTGCTGAAGGTGCCGATGCGAAGCCTATGGACGAGGACTCCAAGCTGGTTCGCACTCTAGAGGATGCAGCTTGTCGCAGCGACGTAATATATAGCTACGCCGAGGTCAAGTACAAGCAGTTGCAGCCTGCACCGCCATCATCGCAGGACGCTCTGGGTATACAACAGCTTAGAGGGCGTGAAAGCACTGGCGACGACGAAACTGAAGACAAAGAGTTGTCTGACATTGCTGTGGTAGGAGTCGCAGAGGAAGCGTTGGTCTTGTATGTCAAAGCCCTCGCCCTTCTCACGAAAACCATCGATCTTGCTGGGCTCTGGTGGAACACGCAAAAGGCGCGCGGCGAGACATCGTCAGACCCGGTATCAGCGCCTCGCGGTAGTACCGGAAGCAGGATTCTTGGAGTCGTCAAGTGGTCCCGTGAACGTTTCAACGAGTGCCTGGAGAAGTCAGAGATTGCAGGACGTCTTCTCCAGCACGCTCAGCGACAACTTCCTGAGACACACAGCAGTCATCCAAGCAATCACGGTTCCACTTCTGGCAAAGAGGTAGCCACCTCGGCTGACCACATCCGTATAACGAGCGGTGTCACTGCCGAGCGATTGATGTTTGATCGCGCTGTCGACATGAGTCGTGCCGCTGCTGTCGATGAGCTTGTTGGCGAAGCGATCGCGGACTGCGAGATACGCTACGGAACCGCAATACAGCTGCTTGAGGCTGTTCTGGAGAAAGATGATGAGCCATTGATGCGCAAGCCCAGCCAGAAGAAGGATGTCGCCCTTGACGAAGTTATCAACGGTATGGAGACGGAGGATCGGCAGACTGTTATTAGGAGTGGGTCTATCTCATTCTTAATCTCGTGCTTATTGATGATACTAACCATATTTGCATCTAGTCATCGAGAACACCCGGACTCGCCTTCTTGCGACAAGAAAGAAGATTCAAGCAACTCAGTATGCGAACACGCTCAAGCGTGCTCCGAGTAGCGGTGCATCGACTCCGAAGCCTACGAGTAATCCTTCGCCGAGCCTAATTGCGCCGGCCACCATTGGCAGCACGCCTCCACGATGAGGTTTGCACATGCACGAACAACGCACACACCAACGCAGGAGCACTTTGAGCGCAGTTTATGCCAAACGAATACTACTCACGACCGCGATCCCACTGCGATTGCAGATCAACACCCACGAATGATGCATGGACCACGGCGTTTTATGCTTCTGCACAAGATTGAACTTGAACTAGATGCAAGTCCAACAAGGAGCGCGAATTTATGAAATGGAGGCGCTTTTCTGGTAAAGGCTTTTCACTGGACACTACTGCGACCACGGAGGTGGATGAATTGAACACAGACAGCAAATTACACATGGAGTCTACAGGCTGGGAGATATGGGTTCTTTTGGAAGGAAGGCAGACTGCGACTGAGAAGTGGATGACCGCCACTACTATTGGCGTTATACTACGGCTGGGACGGAGCTACCAATCACTGGACGAAGGATTCGCGATGCATTTGATATGATACCACGACTGGGCGATGAGATGAGCCTATAGATCGACTTGCATGTTTATTATGCGCACCGCGCGCGAGGCCTCGATCTCTAGTAGAGCCAGGCTCTGATAGCTAGATACTCCAACGAGAGATGAACTGAAAGACTTGAAAATACATATATGGTTTCTTGCTACCAGCGGGTCAATGCTATGGCCACGTCTCTACATGGCCATATCTATACATTTTATTCCTTTATTTTACTACCATACACAACAGCAGCAACAGCAGCAACAACAACAACAACAACAACAACAACAACGTGCCACCATGAAGCTCATCGCCTCTGTTGTCCTCCTCCTCGGAGTCGCAGCCGCGCTGCCTTGGCAAATACAACAACGAGGTGACGACTGTCCCGCCCCCCATCCGAATATGAGTCTCTGCGAGGTTATGTGCATCTGCGATGGCCCGTATGTGACCGAAGCGAAAAGACCCGTGGTTTGAGACAAACTGACTGTTACATAGTGTCAAGCGCAACAACCCCACCGAGGTGTCTGGGATTGAGTGAGTGCGAGTATTTCGGCGACTGCGATGACTTGTATGTAATCGAAGTGAAAAGACCCGTGGTCGGAGATAAACTGACTGTTACATAGTGTCAGCGCATAGAATCAAGGTCGGAGCATGGGGGAACCTAGTACGCATGCTCGGAAGACCATAGCGCTTCGAAGTCAGGATGTCGCGAAGTTTTTGGAAGTAGAGACAAGCCGCGGCAGTGAAGTTCTGGACGTTACTGCGCCTTGTAGAGACGTAGATCCATATCATCATATTTAGATCATATTCTCTACCTTCTCCCTCTGCTTCATATGAACATTTTCCTCATCTTCTTCATCAATTCTAGGTCGATGGCAATTCAGTCCTTCCAGTTGGCCGTAGTGACAACTGCCTCATAGGGAAAGGTGATCGTTGCTTTGGCAGAAGGTGCAGCGTCTTCGGAAGTCTTAAGCATGACCTCCGGGATCTTGTAGATGGTAATCTCCTTATCATCGTCGTCTTCTTTGGTGCCTTCAACTGGATATCTGATCTTCCAGGTAACGTCGCCAGTGAACTTTTTGTTGTTCGTCCTCAGCTCCAAGTTTTCTGTAAGGTCTGGCTTAAACATGCCAGGAATTTCAACGGAGTAGAGGTAACAGTCGTAATCTGGTTCGTCTTCGGTGCCGATTGATGTGACGACGAACCCGAGCTTCACTGGCTTGCTCTTTCCGCTGACGACTTTGTCGAGAGTCAGGATCTGCTCCATGTCGCTCATGGTGGTGTGTGTTAAAGTGTCCTTTCTAATGAAGTAGTATAAATGAGTAGGTACAGAGATGAGTACACTTGTACGATCTTGGCTCCTGACTTTGGGCTTGGTTTGAGGGTGGTTGATCGAGGCGGTTTATATATCTCGAGCCAGATGAGCTAGCATTGCCAAATAGGTTGCTGCACTGTTAGCCACGATGCATGGTCGCGCATTTTAGCACGCGGACTGTCCGAGACAGCACAAAGCTGTACGTTGTACTCTCGGCAACCCGGAGCTCTTCGGTTTCACCATTCTTCAGTGTGAATCGAGAATGTTCGCCCTCTTGCTGTGCTCGTCGAATTCGCTATTGAGTAGCCTCACCGCTGTGTCCGCTCTGGAGAAAGATTGGCTGAACGTTTGCCAGCCCAGCGGTGTAGCCATGAGGGAGGAGCGTGTCTGCACAGTCTGTTATACTACTTCGCTATGGCAATGAGCTTCGCCGACGTTCGTGAGGGTTCATCTTGCAAGTTCTAATTTCTCCGCCAAGACGCACGAGTCATGAGGCTGTGTTCTCGTTTTCCACGTCCTTCTCCTTCTCCTTCTCCTTCCACTAACCTCGACAACGTACACATTGAGCGAACACCATACGTTCGTGCAATACCTCAATCAAGCTTATCTACTCCAGAGTCAAGCGATCTCACACGACCCGTGGGCCTGGAACAGCCCCACATGCACGACCTGCAGAAGTCACAAACGTGGCGTCCACAGTCGCGTGGCATTACATGCAGCTACACCTGCCATTTCGACCTCACTCCGGCATTGCCGAGGCGAGCCTGTAGTGTTCGCAACAGAACTTCGTTGGTGCTATGAGTGTCCGCTGGCATTTCTACCAACAATGCCAGCGGTCAGGGACTATCAGCGCTGGTTCGGTCGCCAACGCGGTCTGCGATAGTCTCGAACAATCTCAGCACATTTGCGAGAGAAGGGTCGTTCTTTGCAGTAACTTCACAGCAGGACGGCGCCCAGTAAGCCACTTTTTGCGGCGAGTCCGCAACGTGCAGTACATGCTTCCAGACATGTAGAATGCATGGTCGAGAGCTCTTCTATGACCTGATGTGCTTCGAAGCATATAACACTGCTGATAGCGCTTGCCTGTCAGCCGCTGACTACCTCGATTCCGAGTTCTGTTTCGAAGGATAAGCCTGGACGGGTAAGAAGGCATGGCTACCCTCCCCCACTATGAGGACAAGACTCCATACATCAGCAATGGAGAAGTGGAAGAAGACGACGAAGAGCTGCTCACCGCGAATGGAATTGAATGGAGAGCTCTTATACTGGATGTTTTCATGGCGATTCTCCCGCTGTACTTCGTTGGCTTCGCCATTGCAGCATACATTCGGGATGGCACTTTGGCGAATTCTGTTCGGAATGCCGCCATATTCCAGATGGCTAAGCTCAACCCAACCATCTTCCCGATCTTGTTTACTGTGATCTTTGCGAAGTTTCTCAAGGCTATTGCGAACTGGAAGCTGGAGCGAGGCGTCACCGTTGGCCATATGCAACACCTGCTCGGAAGTCGCTCCCTGGTCAACTCCTTCCTCACGCCAATCAAATTGCGCACTCTCAGCATCACCGTTCCGATCCTCATCATGGTATGGGCCCTCAATCCGATTGGTGGTCAACTGTCACTGCGCACAGTCTCGAGGGAGTCACACTTCAAGGCTATTGCCACACAATTCAAATATGCAGATCCCGGAAGGCAGATCATGCCTTCAGCCTCAGCCACTGAAACAGAAGTTGTGGAAAAGACCATCGACGCAGCGTTCAACTCGGCGCTCATGGCTCCCGATAGCACAAAAAATGGAACCCAGGACGCCTTTGGGAATTTGCATATTCCCATGATTGAGTACCTGCAGAGCCAGGGGACATACCAAGACGCAGAAGGCTGGTTCTACACCGCACCTCAGAATCTGTCTCGGCTGGAGAACGCAGCATTTCACGCTCTCAACATATCCACCCAGTCAGCGAAGCTGTACTCATCTCTGATTGGAGTTCCTTTCAATCCTGTTGCGTCAAATACAACGGCCGGTACCAGCTCGTCTCGAAGAAGTACCATCAATACATTCGTACAGGATCTGGAAAAGGCGTATCTCGGCGCCGATGTCGTAGCCACCACACTGAACTTCACCCTCGAAACTTCCTACCTGTACAGTGATTGCGAGCTCAGTCCATCCCTGACGAGCATTCCCGTCGGCGCGACAGAAGACAACCCGATGGGCAATGAGACTGCAATCCTCAAGAGCAGCTTTCCAAATGGCACTTCAGAGATCTCTTCGAATGAGCGCGGATTCATGATCTCCTATGATAGTAACCATACAATCAACAGCACCATTCCCAGGAACATCGGTATAGGATCATTGCTCACGAACACTACCGAAATGGGTGACGAGCTGGGTAACATCAGCCAGGCTTGGTGCAACATCAGCACGACATATGTTGAGGTCGACGTCCACTGCTATAGTCAGAGCAATTGCACGGTGTCTAGGATCCGGCCTTCGAAGAATGCCAGCGCCTACCCTTCCTACCTCACTGTTCTTGATGGCATATCTGCACCATTAGACTGGACTCACTACAACGCCGCCGAAGCCAGTATCACACCAGGACTGTACAGTTCCCATCTTAGCTACCCTTTCGCGGTCGCTGGCAAGTTCTTCGACCGAATGATCAACATCACACAGACTCCTATGCAAGGACCGCACAGTTTCTTGAGTCTCGGGCCCCTAGAAATGTACTTTCTGAAGCCTTCGGCTCCCTTCACCCAGAATGACGGTACTGTGATGGCACCAATCTCAGTGGTGGGCAATGACCTGATCTCTCGTCGTCTCACACAATTGATCAACACTTGCTGGGCAGCGAGCTCCCAGTCTGACGATATCGTGAACGGCCTCAACCCAGATGGCCAATACCCGATAGCAAATGGCTACACCACCATTGAGACCATCGTTCTCCACTGCCACAAGATCTACAACACCGTCCTGATCATCATCTCGCTCGGCCTCGTTGCCCTTGGTCTAGCAGCAGCATACCTAGAAGCCATCAGACGTGGTCCAGATGTCCTAGACGATTTCGTCAACTCCCTCAGACACTCACCATACGTACACGAACCAATCGGAAACTCGATGCAAGATGGCAAGGACATTGTGCAGCGCCTTAAATCGACTGTCGTACAAATGGGAGACGTGAGACCTGACCAGCCTGTCGGATACGTGGCTATTGGAACGCCGAATGATGTGCAGAGAGTTGATCGACTTGATACTGCAAGGAAGTATGTCTAGTCTAGCATTTGTCTAAGCAATTTCCGTCTGCTTCTCAAGTCTTCTTTGTCATACATCGCAGCTCTGCTGAGCGTATTGGCCTCTGCTTACCAGGAGGCAACCAAATGGCGTAAATGGACATCTTAAGTGATGGCTTGCTGCCAAGTCGTGAGCGCAGCAATGACGCATGCTTGACCGGCCATGCCTTTCAACTGACAAGACGGAAGACCACTTGGCGAGGGCGCGGACTTTCTTCACCCCGTCGCAGCTGTCGCAGGTGAAGTCCGAGCCACAGAGAGGGCCATGGGATTCCGGGCGTCCTGAGGATAGCTTGCTCCACTCTTTTGCCCTCGTATACGATATCGGTGATGTTCCATCTCCCAGCCTTTGCCATAGCCCGTATCATGTTTTGCTGTTCTTGATGAATTATTGATGTTGTTGATGAAGTGGAACTGCAGGTCGAGATCTAGAGACAATCCAGTGGACGGGCAAGGATCTCATCGTCTCTCGAATCACCATAGCAATGCTCTTCAGGGGTAACAGCAGTGTATGTATTATCCATTCATGATGAAGTCATGCAACTCGTGATATTTGTACATGTTCTCGTCGCGTGTGGCATGGTTTAGTCGCAGATCTTGTAGTCGCTATTGACGAGAATGTCTGTGTTAGGTGCAGGGCACTTGCAAGGCTCCAGCTTGTAGTCGTGGTTACTAGCAATGTCGTATAATTCTCGAGGCAGAGTCACAAATTGGGCCCGGAACCCGGTCGTTGTCGCTGTCGCTGTTGCCATATCCTGGCGACTGTGTGTTGAACGACACTCCGACGCACGTTTGGCTGAGCCGGCTGGCATCGCGATAGAAATTCGACGTGTGCTCTGATTGAAGTTCTCGCATTTCCGTGGTGCACACTGCCTGCTACTTGCTCACAGAAGAGTCCAAACGTTCTCTCGCTATCTTTGTGATGCACAAAGACGGAGAGCAATGAACCGCAAGCAACTCATGCGCCTTGATCTCCGGGTAAGATGTCTTGATCTGAAGGAATTCGAGGCGAGTCTTGACCAATGCTAGTCAAGTCGGTGGAAGTCACGATGCTCGACTTATGTTGCTTGTCGCTCGGCAGGGTCATATCACTGTGCGCGCTGGTCAGAATGCCGCACCGTGGCTTGGAGACATGATCCTTCGAGCTGGAGACCTCGTGGCATTGTACGTCCGCAATGCTGGAAGGGTGGAGCCCGTGCCTGGTAGGTAGCCTTGAAGAAGAGTTTCGAAGAAGGAAGAGGGGTTTCAGCCCGTTCCATAGCACTGGTATGTTCACAGCAATGATACCGACTGTGGTCTCTCGTTGGCACCATCTGGCATATGTCAGTGCGTTGCTCGAATTGACTACACAATTTATATCGACGTACTTATTGAGATTAGCTGAAGTGTATCCAGTGATCGTGAAACCGAACCGGATGACAGCAGCCACCATGACGAAGATTCCAGAGCACAATAGTATAGTAAGGCCAATCCTCTTTCCTAACTTGGCTTGCATCGTCCATAAAGTTGGCAGTGGAATGACGATAATCAGCAAGTCCGTGGCCACGTTGAGGATCGTGGATAGGTAGACATCGTGCATCCTGTATGAGCAAGTGGCAGGAGGGGGTGGATTGACCTGCCAGTTCTGATGGTATGGCAAACAGCCCAAGCACATTGTCAAGATCATGCCAACGTAGCTCACACATGTGCATGTCGACACAGTTGTGAATAGCCATGGTCGATCGAGGGCCAGCCTGAAGCGAGCGAAGATGAAGAGTACCTGAAAGTCGTACGTAGAAAGGTCAGCAAGTGTCTCTGAATACGCAGGCTGTCTTGTCAGTGTCTGTTATGAAGCCCAGCGACTCAGTGAGTGCGAGCTTAGTGAGACATCGAATGCCTTCTGCCTACTACTTTGCTTACCATGCCTTTCAAGCCCCATATAATGCTGCAGTATGCGTACCTGTGCCGAATCATGTTAGCTCTCTGACGGTTATAGTATCCGAACTGGTACATCTGACCATGCCACTAGCTCCATCTGACTCCCTAGTGTCACTCTCTCTAGCTGACAAGAGTTCAGGCTAACGACTTCCTCGACAGTAGCATAATCCATGTTCGAGCCATACTCAAATACCATCTTCAGAGCTGTAGACTTGGCGACAAAGCAGAGCCATACTGCCACAGCCAGGATGTCATCGCCTTGCCAGTCTCGAGGTCCTACTTCGCGTAGCCGGATGGCTAGTCTTACAATCGTGACTAGCGTTCTGGTACATATCAGCAATTGAACGTCTGATTCGGCGAGACGAAGATACCCTATGCTGAACCACGTCCAGAGCTCTGGTATATATGTAGCGTCGTCGTAGTAGCGCGTGGTTGGACAAGACATAGTCGGCCGTAACTTGATCGCAGTATGTATGGCAAGATCAGTAGCAAGGAAAGGCTCGCACTTCAAGGCCCGGGCAGCGAAGTGATTGCTACTCGCTGATGTGCGATAGACTCTTCGGGTAAAGTGCGTAACTCAGGAGCCATGCTGCCAGGCATGGAGTTGATCCTGACCATTCCAGCCTCGCAAGGTCATCGCAGCACCAACCCTACTATCGATCTTGCGATTCTGCTTAGAGTAGCTGCAGAGTCCGTATATCGGAGCAGACTCCATAGCATCAAAGATGTGCAACATGATGGCACAGCACTTTCGAGAGAGATTGGTGTCCTCGACTGTGGCCTGTCTCTCTCCATGAACGACGACGACCATGACACCAGACGCTGGCTCCAAACAGTATCGTGAGTTCACACGGGAGCACAGACATTTGATCTCTCAACCTCGCGACTCAAAACCTTGGATCGGTGATGAGAAGAGCAGAGATGACGCGAGTGTCGAGCCGATATGTGTGTTGTTGTTTTCATATCGCGTGGAGAACGACACACTCATCAAGGAAAATCGTCTTGTCTCCATGCTCTGCTCGATACAGTACACTAGAGCACATTCGGTAGCGCCTGGTGCGTGAGACTAGCTGCACGTCACCGTCACCCTGCATCCTGAACGGCGCGTGTAACGAGCATCGAACGAGATTCGCCAGGCTATCCCAAACAGCAACCTGGTCGGACGCGGCTACTTGTTGAGCTCAAGTATACCAGGTCGCGAAGATGAGAATGTAGGTCTTGCTCAAGAACACTCCGCAGAATTGATCAACATGCTAAAGGAGGTTTACAGCACCTCGCGCAACATCCGGCGTGATGCGCTCGAACGACTCGCGAAGCTATCGGCAGAAAGCACCAGCGTACACGACGAAGGCCGCGACATCGAACGACTCTGTGCTTTGGGAAGATTGAGCAGTCCGGTGCACCAGAATGGAGATATCAACGGCGAGACTCCTCGACATGGAGGCATCAATGGCGATAAGGGAAAGGCTGCTCGAGTCTCCTCGATCCCCATGAGTGTCAAGGAGTTGGAGGTCTTGGTCGCACTGTGTAAAGCGGCTCCTCTGGTGCAGACTACGAAGGATGCAGAAGCGCTGCTGCGACAACTCTCGCCATATGTGGCAGAGGCGCATAAGCAAGCGTTTGGTGCGACTCCTCTACACCAGCATTTACCTCCTTGGGAGACTTTATCCTACGATGTGACCACGGCTGTTCTTGCACTTGGCCTCAATCACCCTTCCTTGCGATCTGAGGCGTGGTCGACCATCAGCGAGGCTGTTGACGAGGTGACACACAGCGCTGAGAACACTGCATGGCTCAAGCCATTACCGGAAGGAGAGACAGAATACGAAATCAACGATGACACGCTGAAAGTCGTCAGGATCAGTGTGGCTCTGCTCGGTTTCTTCAACGGGATTGCCCAATATGTGCAAGTCTGGAGCCCAGACCAACGCATGAGTCTTCTTCCTCAGCTTAGGAGGATCTTGTCGGAGAAGTTCATGGTGTCGTTGGAAGGTGCTTTGTCTGCTATCCGCAATTCATATACGAAAACTCGGATGGTCAACCAGTGGAAGCGATGGGACAACCAGTATGCTGCTCAGGGCCGTCCATTAGGTGCGATGCTGCTCCAACAGGCCTTCATGCACATCGTTGAGGAGAGCACATTGGCACTTCTGCCGGTACACGAGCCTCTTACTTCGGCTGATCTGCTCGACACGCTTCTACAACAGGATCCGCGCCAGTACCAAAACCAGGTCCAGTCGGCCAACGGTCTCGTTGACAATCTCACTGAGCTAGTGACGAATGAGATCAAGTTCCTGGACGACGAGGCAGACTACCTCAAGCTGGGCTCCGCCTGGCAGCAGAAACAAGCACGCGAAGTTAAAGCAAGCGCACTGCGTAGCTTTCTCTGCTGCTGCATTCTCAACGGCGGCACCCCCAATGACGATGTTCTCCTGGACTGGCTTAGTGCTATCACAGCTGATACTGAGCAGATGGTTGACGAGGACCTTGCCAAAACGGTGCTCAAGTCCATGGCTGTACTGGCCACCATTTCCGAGACTGTGGTGACCACTTTGACACGATCCCTGCCGAGATTGATTGTCAATGGTAGGATGACACCGACCACTGCGTCTGTGGCTTGTGAATGCCTCGCTCGTGTGCTCAAACCACTTTCTCAAGATATCGTGATCAGCACACTATACAGCTTGGGCAACGTCCTTAGTGCGGACGCTGATGGCCAGGCTAACCACAAGTCAACGATCTTTGACAGCAGCTTCAGCATCTCTCAGAACGAAAACGGAAATGGCCACGGATTCACGTCGCCCCAGGGATTCGGTAGCTCCATATCTCTCGTGTTGAGCGATGAGGAAGATACAGCGACCGCATATGGCACAGTCGTGCAGGCTATCGTGGCCATCGCTGTTGCGCGTAGTGAAGCTCAGCTTACAGCACTGGTGTCTTCGATGCTGTTGCAAAAGATTGGAAAGATCAGTCCTGCGGTAGACGCTAGGATCATCGTAGAGACAGCCGCACTCGGTCTTTCTGGAGGTGTCACTGAGCTCAAAGGCTTGCTTCGCATCTACGCACGAATCAATGGAGAAGCTCTCTCCCAAGGCAATACACTCGTCAGCTCAGCTGTTTACGAGGCACGCAGTCGTATCGCGACCCACGTCAAGCGGGACTCGCCCTTCTTCGAGGTCTACGTATTGCATCTACTTTCGCAATGTGTCGGCAGTGGCGAAACTCCTGGGGACAAGGCTACTGACACGGCATTGGCGCGGAAGACAATCGCTGGTCTGTTACGCCCTTTGGCGCTACTCGCATCGCAAGACGCCGGAGTCACACCAGTATTCGAGGACGAAGACGAGGTACTTGGTCTGGGACGCGACGCCTGGTTCAACCTCGTAGTACAAGGCTACACGCTAAAGTCTCAGCTTACCCAAGACCACATCGAAGATCTCCAGACCATGGCACTGTACAGTCTGCCACTTGTTGACGAGGCTAGAGTCGACATGCCGGAGAGTGGTATCGACCTTGATCCAATCTTGCGCAGAGGCAAAAGCGATCATGCGCACGACTCTCAACGCCACTCCTTGAAGGCAGCTTTGCCGCATTGCGAGTCAGATATCAGAGGACTAAGCTACCAAGAATGCGTGTTTCTCAACGCTGCACTGCTCGTATCAACATTGCGCGCACGAGGTGGTGACTGTACCGCCGCTTTGCCGTACTTCCTCGAAAGCAAGGTCAAGGCTGGAGCACTTAACAACTGCATGTTAGCAGTCTCCAATCACGGCGTTGATGTATACCTGCAGCGAGCGCTCTCGGCTAAGCGTCAAGACTTCGCCGCGCCCCAAGTAGCAGTCCAGCTTGCCGCTTTCTTCGAGGGATGCTGTCATCGAATCGCAAAGGTGCAAGCGGCTGCAGTGGCTGCCTGTGATCGACTGATCGCAGCAGTGCCATCTGCGCTGTGCCAGAAGTCATCCTTGTTCGCCTTGCTGGAGCTGCTCTCGCTCATGTGGAAAGCATGCCTCGATACGGAGACAGACGAGTACTCTTTCAAGACTCGCTACAACTCACACAAGGCCAACGTCTCGCTTCAGCTGTCTGACGATGCCCATTTCCGACAAGTCACCTTGACTAGTTTCCACAACAGATGCAGAGTGTGGGTCACGAGAGCTGTCCGGGTTGCGCCGCTGGATGTCAAGGGCGTCTTACAAGCCTACCTTGAGGACTACGAGGACGATGGCGCATACGGACACATCGCTCTGGGTCGCACGTTCGCGGTCGAGATGGGCGAGCTGATCCCGGCCAGCGATCAGAGATTGACAAGCTTGGACAGTCAGCGCACCATCGGCATCAATACTGCTTCCGACTTCATTGCTCAGTATACTACACGACAATGGTATCGCAAGTTTGACGGCAAGATTGTTCCTGATGCCGACGATGAATGGGAGCTTGTCGACTACAGCGGCAAAGCACGCCTTGCACTTCTGGATGTTGAGAGTCCCGTGCATGATGAGGCGCAAGACATTCGTCGACTCACCCAGCGCCTGCGAGCTCACGAGCATGTGTCCTTCGAAGAAATCAGCTCGACTTTGCGTAATGCTGCTGGAGTGATCAGCAGAAGCGCTTCTGATCGTGTCGCACTCATTCAAGGTCTTGTAGCAATCCCGTTCATCATCTTCACGAAACAGTCCATCAGACTTGGCATCTCACTGTGGTTGGGTGTGATCAAAGAGAATCCCAGTCTCGAATCAAGAGTGCTCGTGGAAGTGGCTGCAGGCTGGGAAGCCTCGGTCAGGCTCAAGAAGGGCATGTTTTCGACGGCCTTGCACCATCACCACCTCGACCCATTCTACATCAAGGAAGAGTTTGCGCCATCAAACTGGGAGCATATAAAGCGGCGTGAGAAGGCCATGCAGGACCTGCTTGCACCGCATCTTGCGCTGACACACTGCTTGTCAAGCCACTTCAGTGCAACAAGACTGACGTCGACCTCGATCGAACGAGTGTACGCACGCTTGATGCGCACTACTCTGTTCCAGATGCAGAAGAGTATCAACCAGCCACTGGCGCGAGAAGTGCATTTCCACGTCTTATTGCTAGCGTTGAGCATATTGCAATACTGCACCGACCTCAATGCAACAGCGCAGTGGCGACTAAAAGACGCGATCCTCTCTGCTGGCTTGTCTTGGTTCGCAGTGCCGCCGAGATGGTCCTTTGGCAGCAACAGGCTGCAAGTCAAGGCGGAGCGCAAGATCTTGAACGACGTGACTACCCTGCTGAGCGGTCTTTCTAGCATTGGCGCCAAATCCACACGAGCTCTACCGTCCTTGCACCAGAAGGAAACACTTCTTCTTCAACTGCTTAAGCATGAGGTGGGCAAGCTCACTGTCTGGATCACACCACTCGGTCAGGATACCACGAACATTGCAGCTCCTGGACATTCCGAGTTGCAGAGTCAAGAAGGTGTCCTAGCTGGACTACTGCAGACGGCCTGGGACGAAGATCCGCGCATCGCAGTGCAGCTCGCCACTCGGTTCCCACACTCTTCGAGGCTGAAGCAAGACATTCGACGACTTGTCACTCGTCAGCCAGAGAAGGCCATTCACGAGCCAGATGCGCTATACCTACTGCTTGGTGCTGAGCTGCCAGGAGACATCAAGAACCAGCTCCGATATCTACTCTACTGGGCGCCGATCAACCCCATGGCGGCCGTTACGTACTTCATGCCCGCTTACAAGAACCATCCACTCATTATACAATACGCTGTGCGCGCCCTGGAAAGTCACTCCATCGACATCACCTTCTTCTACGTGCCGCAAATCGTGCAGACCCTGCGATACGATGAACTGGGCTACGTGCATCGGTACATTGTTGAGGCTGGTGTGATGTCTGGTCTTTTCGCACATCAAATCATCTGGAATCTTAAGGCGAATGCATACAAGGATGAGAACTCTGAAGTGCCAGATCCTGCAAAGCCCGTCTTCGATCGTGTCATGGACTCCCTGATCGAAAGCTTCACGCCCGAGGACAAGAGCTTCTATGAGCGTGAATTCAATTTCTTTGGCAAGGTCACAGGCATCTCTGGTACACTGAAGCCACTGATCAAACGTCCGAAACCAGAAAAGAAAGCCAAGATCGAGGAAGAGCTTCGCAAGATTGACCTTGACGTTGGCGTCTACCTACCTTCGAACCCAGATGGAGTGGTTATTGGTATCGACCGCAAGTCTGGCAAGCCTTTGCAGTCACACGCCAAAGCACCTTTCATGGCAACCTTCCGTATCAGAAAGGATCTAGGCGACATGGAAGCAGAATCTGCCAGCGAGTCCCAGGCACTCGCGCACAAGAAAGCACGAACTTACGAAGTCTGGCAGTCTGCCATCTTCAAAGTCGGAGATGACTGTCGTCAAGATGTTCTCGCACTCCAACTCATCGCAGCCTTCCGCGGAATCTTCAACAACGTCGGTCTCGATGTCTACGTCTTCCCGTATCGAGTCACAGCCACAGCACCAGGTTGCGGAGTCATCGACGTTCTACCCAACTCCATCTCTCGCGACATGCTGGGCAGAGAAGCCGTCAACGGTCTATATGAATACTTCGTCTCCAAGTACGGAAGCGAAGATTCGATCAAGTTCCAGCAAGCCCGCAGTAACTTCATCAAGAGCATGGCAGGCTACTCCATCATCAGCTACCTCCTACAATTCAAAGATCGCCACAACGGAAACATCATGGTCGACGACGCTGGCCACATCCTGCACATTGACTTTGGTTTCTGCTTCGACATCGCTCCAGGCGGAGTCAAATTCGAGCGAGCACCATTCAAGCTCACCCCCGAAATGGTCGCTGTCATGGGTGGAAAGGACTCTCAAGCTTATCGCCAATTCGAGGAGTTGTGTGTCAAAGTCTTCTTGGCCTCGAGACAATACGTGGAACAACTTGCGCATATCGTAGTTACCATGTTGGATTCTGGATTGCCTTGCTTCAAGCCTCAGACGCTACAGCACTTTAAGGAGCGTTTCGTGATGGAGAAGAGCGAGAGTGAGGCTGCGGCTTTTGTGAGGAAATTGGTGCATTGGAGTGAGAGGAGTCATTCGACTGCTGTCTATGACTACTTTCAGTTGTTGACGAATGGTATTCCATATTAGATAGAGACTGGCGATTTGATAGCGGCTAGTCGCCTTGATCCCGACTCGCCGCTCTGTCCTCTATCAGCACAGAATGAACATTTGATCTGGGCTACCTCCCACTTTGTCCTTGTGAACTGCTTCGCCATCCATGCTGCCGTGTACGTAGCATGCTCCAAGGATCTTGTAGTGTGGTCCAAATGGACGGAGGACAACCGGAGCTTCCAAGCCGTACAACACTACTACAATGTCTTTTGGTTTGGTCACTTGAGGACCCACTCCAAGCAGGCCGTTCATAGTCGTCAACACGACACGATTCTTGCATATATTAAGAAGTCGCTGGCTCAGATCTACGATTACTTGAGATTCTTTGTCGGCAAGGCCCTCGCGATCCCCAAGCGTAGGAGATCCATCTTGATCACGTATGCAGGGTTTGAATGAGCCAATGGCCGCGTAGTCCTTTCCAGTCAGCTTAAATAACTGGAGATTTCGACCTGCCAGAAGTACCGACATAAGCTCATTAGAGGACTGACTCATGTGAATAACCTCTTGATACCATTCATCAAAAGGAGTGCCGCCATCCACGAGTCTGGAAGTCACTGATTCAACTTCGCCCACTAGCACACCGCCGTATGCCATCAAAGAAGATTGTTTCTGGAGAGTTCCGCGTTTGAATGCATGCCCTGCATGTGCATTCCAGCCTCTCATGTTACGGGATGAGTCCAATGCATGATTCCAGGGACGATTCCATCTGGGCACCCAGCTTGGCCAATCTGCATCGGATACCTCATCTTGCGAGCGATGACTGATTTGCTCCAGAACGAGCCAGGCGTTCACCCCGCCGTGCTCCTCCAGAGCACATCTGGTGGCATCTCGAAAGACATGCTCGACAGGCTTCGCGTAGTCTGGCAGCAGTTCTTTGGGTATGTCTCGCAACAATCCTAGGACCCCGAAGACCTTGTCTCTTTGCTCCGATGCATGTAGTGGGCGAATGAGATGAAGAACATTTACCATCAGAGGCATCTCAGCAGGTTTTGTACCTGGAGTTTTGAACCGGCCGAAGCGGCCGTGATCCTGGTCGACGAGTTCCCACAGTATCGCGATGCTATCAATGACATCCCGAGCGCCAGCTAGGTCTATGTAGTTGAATCGATGCCTCATCCATACAATAGTACGGTAGACATCTACCAATGGCAAGTTCGAATTGCTATAGAGACAGATATATTCTCCAACACCTCGCTATCCGCCATAGTAGTGATGGAAACGATATGCATACAGTCGATCTCTTCCCCTTGGTCTGCCCAGCCTCAACTGCTACAGTTCCGAAGCAGCATGGTCTCTCCTAGTTGCAGGAAGGTAAGACCGCAAAAGACATAACGCTCGAACGGCTGTCGTGCTAGGATAGCACGAGCTCGACGATATGCCTGGTGTGCGATGATAAGCTATACCGTGAGAGAGCGACCCGACCAGAATGGGACAGGGAGAAAGAAAGGATGTCGTCGCGTTGCCAGCCTGCTGACCACCCTTGTCCGGAAACGACCGAGAGCCAAAAACGCGTGCATCATTCATCATTGTGGCGCAAGACCAAGGAAATGTTTGAGATCGGCAGCCTGTACGTCTTCCTGAGATCGGCAGCCTGTACGTCTTCCTACTACCTCTTCGACACAATCACCAGGACATGCGCCGCCATGGACGACTTCTACCTCATGAAAGATCAGGATCCCGATCCCAAGAGTGATTGGGAAAATCTCATGGGCGCAACAAATCCTCGCGACACCACCATCCAAATCGTTCTCTCCCTCATATTAGGCATCTCTGCCTTTATCGGCTTCTGTTTCCTGCGACCACGATGGAAAGACCTCTATGCCGCGCGGAAACGAACGAAGAATGCGGCGGTTTCGCTCCCAGAGCTGCCAGACAGCATGTTTGGCTGGATCATGCCGCTATGGCGAATCACTGATCAGCAATTACTTGCGAGTGCTGGGCTGGACGCGTATGTCTTCTTGACCTTCTTCAAGATGGCCATGAAGTTCTTGTTCGTCACGCTGCTATTCTCGCTCGTGGTGATCAAGCCTGTTCACGATGCGTACCCAGACGATGACGATGATGAGGATCCGAGGGGGAACGGGACGCATCACAATCATACGGATATGCTGGTTAAGATGGGACTGAAGAGGTCGGTGAACTTGTTCGAAGGCAACGGCACTGGAGGCGGGAACTGGACAGTGCCATTCTTTCCGGACAATCTGGAATCAGACTACCTCTGGATGTATATCGTGTTTGCCTACCTCTTTTCTGCGATCCTGATATACTTGGTAATTTCCACGACGAGACAGGTGATTGAGGTGCGGCAGGAATTCTTGGGCACACAGACTACGGTCACGGACAGGACGATACGGCTGTCAGGCATACCGAAAGACCTGCAGGATGAGGAGAGGATCAAGGAGTTCATCGAGAGTCTGGAAATCGGACATGTGGAGAGAGTGGTACTGTGCAGGAATTGGAAGGAGCTGGACAAGGCGATGGCAAAAAGAATGGATCTGCTAAGGAGACTGGAAGAGGCGTGGACAATTCACTTGGGACACCAGAGAATCGAGCGTGATCTGTCGACGTTGCCCATCGCACAAACGACACACAACGAAGGTGATGATGCTGGAGATGCGGCGGAGAACGGCAATCTGATCGTTGCTGGAGGAGGAGTCATGCGGCCATATTCAAGACCACGACCAACGGCCACAATCCGATATGGTCGATTCGGACTTCGCAGAAAGCATGTAGATGCAATCGACTACTACACGGAACGGCTGAACGAGGCAGACGAGAATGTGCGACGACTACGGAAGAAGGAGTTTGCGACTACACCTCTAGCCTTTGTCACGCTGGACTCTGTAGCATCTTGTCAGATGGCGATACAGGCAGTACTGGATCCTTCACCTCTCCATCTCATCGCAAATCAGAGTCCGGAGCCTGTCGATGTGATCTGGCAGAACACCTACATTTCTCGAAGAGGACGTGTGGTGCGGAACTGGATGATCACGGCAATGATTGTGTTCCTGACCATATTCTGGTCTGTACTTTTCATTCCAATCGCGGGTCTGCTTAACATCGAGACAATCGGGAAAGTGGTACCAGGACTGGCTGATGTGCTGAAGGATCACAAGAACATCCGATCGCTCGTCAACACTCAACTACCCACTGCGATCGCATCTCTGCTTATGGTGCTGGTACCATACCTATACTACTACCTCTCCTGGTGCCAGGGCCAGATCTCGAAAGGCGACATCGAGCTTTCTGCCATATCGAAGAATTTCTTCTTCACCTTCTTCAACTTCTTCATAGTCTTCACAGTTCTTGGCACGGCATCCAAGTTCTACGAAGTCTTTGCGAAGTTTGGAGACGCCATCCGAGATATCCAGAAGGTGGCCTGGACCATGGCTTACTCGCTAGGAAGGCTGTTGAACTTCTACGTCAATTTCATTATCCTGCAGGGAGTTGGTCTCTTTCCGTTCCGTATGCTGGAAGTCGGCAGTGTTTCGCTGTACCCAATCATGCTGATGGGCGCAAAGACACCTCGAGACTATGCGGAGTTGGTCCAGCCACCAGTGTTCAGCTATGGCTTCTACCTACCAAATGCGATGCTGATCTTCATCATCTGCATGGTGTACTCGGTCCTGCGATCATCATGGCAAGTCCTGCTTGCTGGCTTCCTATACTTCGCACTAGGTCACTACTGCTACAAGTACCAGCTTTTGTACGCAATGGACCACCGCCAGCAGACTTCTGGGCGAGCCTGGACAATGATCTGCGAGCGCATCTTCATCGGCATGATTCTCTTCCAGCTCACCACAGCCGGGCAACTCATCCTCAAAGGTGCCATTGCACGAAGTGTCATGATGGTGCCACTTCTTGTGGCCACAGTCTGGATCATGGTCGTCTATGGCAAGACATACAAGCCGCTCATGAAGTTCATTGCACTGTCAGCCGTGAAGAGAAACGAGCACTACGATCATTACACGGATGCAGCAAACGGCACACCAGAGTACGCAGCAAGCCTGAACAGCACGAACCTGGCGCCCGAAACCAACATCTGGGCCGGTCGAGACGGGACGCACGCTGTAGAGGGCGCCGCTACTACCGCTGTGCGCACAGAAGAAGAAGGAGCGAGGAAAGAGCGTAATCTGCCTTTCATCAATCCTAGTCTTGTGGCACCGCTCGATGCTGCGTGGATTGCGGATAAACCGACGACTACGCAGGGCAGGCTCATCGATACTGGAAGTGATGACGAGGAGGAGGAGGAGGAACAAAACGCTAATGATCACGACGATGTGGTTTGAACATCGAACCAAGACTGAAAAGGTGTTTGTGTTTGTTTATCTGGACATGAAAGCGCGCATGATACCCACATCTGCATTTTGCTGTTTTTTGAGCGTAGATCAAGTATAGAAGAATGTGTAATAATGATATTTGTACAGCAAAGTGTCTGTCTCTCCGAGGTACAATTTTGAACACGAGTCGCTGGTGCAGTTTTCGCGAAATGGAGACGAGAAAATGTCCCACCACGTTCAGTGACGTGTCTATTCATGCAGATGCTTGGTACTTTTGTATCTTCAGAGCGTTCTGTTCAGTATGTATGCACGACTCGCTTACATATACATATCTTCATCCTCATCTTCATTTTCATCTTCAGGCGGGTTGATCGGTGTATCCGATCCATCGAATGGGATACAGGCCTGCGTCGTAGCCCTTCCCACCCCAGCAACACCCTCACTGACTCTTCTCTCTCCATCGATAGCTACATAGCCTGCAGCGGCACCGAATGGCAACCCATGAGCAGGGTCGTTGTACAGAGTCCGACCTAAGAGAAGTAGATGGAGGGTCAGCAAGTATCTCTGAAAGCGTAGGCTGTCTCGTTAGTATCTGTGTTTGAGCTCCGCACCCTAGTGAGTGCGAGCTTGGTGAGAGAAGGGTGGGCATGCTTACCTTCCTACAAGTACTTCTTCTCCTTCAACCACTGCTCAACAACTTCTCTGTCCCGCTTCAGCCAACCAATCTTAGCCTGAATGGCATCTTTACTCTGTGCCAAGTTGCGATCAAAGCCCTTGGTACTCTTGCCTTCGAAGAACTTCTCCACATCACGGAGTTGTTCCTCTTTGGTGAAGCTAGAGGTGGCCATTGAGACTGTAGAGCCGAGGAGCGTGAAAGAAGGAGGCATCTTGGCCTTGAGGAGCTCCCAGTTCTCCTTCATCCAAGCCCAGAATGCTACGATACCTTCTTGATGCGCGCGCAGACCTGCAAGTGGGAGATAGATGTCCTGCTCCTTGACGTTCTTTGAGATGCAGTAGGCGAGTGTGCGTTGTATCAGCTCGGGGTCCTTAGCGCGGCCGAGAGATCGGAGTGCAGCGTTGCGCTCGTCCGAGGATGTGGCAGTTTCGTACTCTTTCACGAGGGCGTCGTACTCTTCTTTGCCTCCGTACTGCAGTACAATGGCATAGACTGAGCCACGCAAGTTGGGGTGAAGAGCCTTGCGATCGCCTGCGACGAATTTCTTGAACATGTCGAACGCGGCAGCCTTGGTCTTTTCATCTCCTGCAGATGCAGCGTTACCAAACATGAGAGCCTTGAACTGCTGCTCAATGTGTCCTTCGTTGCCAGTGAAGGTCCATCCCAGTTCTTGAGCCTTCTTGCTGGAAAGGTCACGTTGGAAGGCCTTGAGAGCATCTCTCACCTTCTCATCCTCGAAGATCCAGGTAGCACGTAGAGCGCCAATTCTAGCAGTGATCTCGTCCCAGACAACCATATCTGGCTCCTTGTCGAAGCCCTGCAGGAGTGAGAGGAGACCGTCCGTCTTCTGGTAGCCAGCAGCCGAAAGAGCGCCAGCATCAGCGATCATGCCTGCGCGATCCTCGACAGAAAGCAGACCTGCCTTGGCGTTCTCGCCAAGTTTAGCTAACCGCTCCGCCGGGTAGGTGACACGGTAGATGCCAGAATGGTCGGCATTGAGCTTGTAGAAGTCAAGATCAGGCACCTTGAAGTCGCCCTCACGCTTGTTGAGTGTGAGCTGCTCATCAATGCCGTCCTTTGTTCTGAGACCGAGGAACACCGGAAAGAGTGTCTGATCCTCCTCGGGCTTCACGTCAGCTGTACGCAAGAAGCGGTTCTGCTTGACGTGGATGGAGCTATCCTTGGCATCTTCTGTGACTGTTATGACAGGGAAGCCAATGTTCTTAGTCCATATATCAGCAATGCGTTCGACATCCTTTCCGCTAGCAGCACTAAGCGCGGCCCAAAGGTCGCCAGTTGTGGTGTTGCCATAGGCGTGCTTCTTCAGGTATTGACGAATGCCCTCCATGAAGACGTCTTCGCCAAGGTACTTGGAAACCATGCGAATCACACACGAACCCTTTGAGTACGAGATGGCGTCGAAGATCTGGTTGATCTCATCGGCACGCTTGACAGGCACTTCGATCGGATGCGAGCTTCGAAGAGAGTCCAGGCCTAGCGCAGATTGTAGATTATCTGTGACATAGCTCTCCCAGACCTTCCACTCTGGATAGAAGACATTACAGCTGTACCACGACATCCAAGTTGCGAATCCCTCGTTCAGCCAGAGACCATCCCAGAAGTCCATCGTAACAAGGTTTCCGAACCATTGATGCGCCAACTCGTGCTGCACGACCTCTGCCACACGCTGCTTCGTAGATGCACTCACGTGCTTGTCGTCCAGCAATAAGTCGACCACGCGGTAGGTCACAAGACCCCAGTTCTCCATGGCGCCAGCCGAGAAGTCAGGGATGGCAATCATATCCATCTTCGGTAGTGGGAACTCGCTGGCAAATTCCTTCTCGTAGAAATCCAGGGTCTGTGCTGCAAGCTTCAGAGAGAACTGACCATGCTCAATGTTCTTGTCCGGCGTGCAGAACACTCTCACGGGCACACGGAAGTCGTTTGTCTCGATGACCTGCAGCTCTCCCACAATAAAGGCGAGCAGGTATGTAGACATCAGAGGTGTCTTGTTGAATGTGACCGCCTTCTTGCCGTTGTCCAGCTTCTTCGTGCTTGCCTCATCCATGTTGCTCAAGCAAGTCATCTTTTCGTCGGCAATCAAGGTCACTGTGAAGGTGGCCTTCAACGCTGGCTCATCGAAGCATGGGAATGCTCGCCGACAGTCTGTAGGCTCCATCTGTGTGGTGGCAATGTATGCATCCTCGCCGTTCGCTCCCTTGTAAGATGATCGGTAAAATCCAGCCATGTTATCGTTCAGCGTGCCCGTGAACTTGTGGACGAGCTTCGCCTTCTGGCCAGCCGTGATGGACTGATCAAAGTCGATCTTGGTGGTTTGACTATCCTCATCGTGACTGAGAGTGGGCGATGATGTGATGGTCTGTCCTCCGGCTTCGATAGTGGTCGACTTGATGTCAATCTCCAGAGCGTTGACAGAGATGGACTTGGTGTCTTCTACCACATCTAGCTCAATCTCGACTGTGCCTTCATATTTGAACGTCTCGAAGTTGGGCTCTAGAGTGAGGTTGTAGTGCAATGGCTTGACGTTCTTAGGCAGAACCTCACGACCCTTGGAGATGTCCATGTTGGCATCGGCCGTATCTGCCTCTCTACGGCACATGGCGGATCGTCGACTGGAGCAGTATCGTTGGTATGCAGGTGTCTGTCGAGGGAATCGTTGGAAGCGAGTCTGCTGTTGGAGGGTCGATCTAGTCGGTCTATCAAAATGTATGGAAGACGAGTTGTTGTGGTATTGTCTGATCGAGAAGGAAGTCGATGTCGAGGATGAGGAAGTGGAAGTCGTGTGTGCAGCTGCTGCAAGCTGTTTAATGATGTTGGTGGGTAGATGCCGTTTGGAGGAGGGGTGACTCCGGATTGCGGGCAAGATCAGTGAACGAGCGGACATGCCTCTTCTACTCTTCTCTCCTCATACAGAGACAAAAGTATGAGCAAGGCAAGGAACACGCGACACTGTACAACGTCAAACGCGAAGTGTAGCGAGTTTCACGGACTGCCGAGTTCATGGCGATGAGATCCGATGGCGATGGCGATCGGATTGGCGCACCACCTCCGAGCTGTCCGCAGCATTTCTGACACTCTGCCTCTTCCTCTCCTTCACAACCGTCACCATTACACGAACATAGTGCAGATGGTCAGAGATGGACATCTTGCTCACCCGCTGATCTCCACGAGCACGACTGTATTGTCATGAGCAGTGGTATATGAGCTCCAGATGATCCTCAGCCGGAGGAACAGAAAAAGAGTAAGGAACAACAACAACGCAAGTCAGTCCTCTCAGTATGCTCTGCTCTCCATGAGCATACTGGCGTTCGGCCATCGTGCCGTTTATTGCAAGAATGAAACGACCTTGTTTGAGGTGCTCATGAGATTACAATGACTGAGTGGCCATAAAAAGAGTTGAACACATATATGTTCCCCTCCTTACTCCTTGCAGTGGAACGGAACGCAGTGTACAAACCTGCTCAAATCTGACTGGACACTAGAGAGAACGCTACCGAATGACTGCATATCGAGCTTGAGGGCGACCAGTCGCAAAGCTGCGCCCAGAATATCACTGGTCAGGATGCTGGGCTGAACATAGACGCATCGCACTGCAGGGTAACAATGTACCCTCGAGTGTACAGCTGACAACGATAGCGTGGAGTCCACGAGGTGACGTTGGATTATACGTTGCGAGGACAAGAGCAGGAACGCACGACTGCAAGTACGAAAGTGGAAGGCACGATGTGCGACAACACGATACTGTGAACATCTAGGACTCCAACCTTCACCATAGCCTTGCCCTTTGACTGGATCGGCACATTTTAGCCTTTCATCAAGCGCGCGAGCACTATGCACCACACTGCTACTGATCAGTCTCCAACCACGCTCGAACGGCTGCTGCGACTGATAGCATACCTCATCGCGGCCCTGAGATGCTTAGTATGCTCGGTGTTCAGATAACTCGATGAGTGGTATGTTGGGTGGCGCCCCAAGCTTTACGTATTATGAAGAGTCCGCCAGACTTGGGTAGAAAAGGTCGGTCCGCAAGGCTTTCGGTTTCTTCGATGTCTTGATATCGATCGGCTGAATGCAGCAGGATGTATTCATCTCCGGCTTTTCGAAATGAATCGGGAAAGAAACAAAACTTGAACGAAAAAAACTGCAGAGAGCATATCGTTAAGTTGAGGATGATGATCATTCTGAGCTAGGATACTGGCACCCAATAATGATGAGAGTGCGCAAGGCTGGCGATATGTATCTGCCTCACTTTTAACTCTGGCTGTGCCGCAACCTCCACCTCATGCACTGCAACATGGTTGATCAGCTTCCCAAGTTGACTAGTGGACTGCGTCTCGACTTCAGGTTCAGCTGCTTCGAGAAAGCACGACGATAAGGCCAGAGCGAGTCTTGGAACAGCAACACCTCATCCGTACACTCCTCAAGGACTGGACGACTCGATATGACATTGATGGCCACGTCACGTGGATTCGCGAAGCTCTTTGTCTTGGCTGCGTTTCATGTTAGCCGCCTCGTCACTCACGAAAGCTCACGCGCCAACCAAGTTCATTGTCGCACAAAGACGTGAACCGCGCTACTACCGATTCTCATTGTCAAACTGCTATTCTAGGACTTTTTCATTGTCGACGAGACAATGAGTGGAGTGGCTCAGACAGGCGGCTGTCTATTCACGACCTCCAATCCACCTTTGCAAGTATCTTTACGACAGTTACTTCTTCCTATTCACGACTTCACAACACAACACGTTCCCACTTTCTTTACTACCTTTCTAGTAATTTCTAAATCCAAGCGCTGCGCGCAACGACAATACTTGCTGGCAAGATACCACTACTTTCTTCACGACTGAAACAGAACACGACACAGAACAACAAAATCACAGCGTCCAGCACCACCACAAACACCGCAAGCAACGATGATGTCCCGCAACTTCCAACCCTGGGCTGTCCTCCCGGTCCTAGTGATAGCAACAGCCTTCATCCTATCTTTCCTCGTAGTCTTCGCAGGCAACACACCCGGCTACATGGAGAGCTACAACATCTTCACAGTCAATGCGACCCGCTTCGGCCAAAACGCAGTCGAAAAGATCGACTCCAAGATCACTTCGCTTAACGTCTCCAAGATCTTGAACAAACGCGAGATTGTCCTAGCAGAACCGGTTTCTGTCTTAGCAACCCTCACAGCTGCACCCACAGCGACCATCACTCTTGTACCACGCAACCCAGATGGTCTCGATTCTTTCGTCAACGGTCTAACATCCGACATCGCCTCCGTCAAGAGCAACGCAGAAGACTCCATTGGCGGAGCTATCACTTCCGTCAAGAGCGGCATCGAAAGCGGAGTCACAGCCGTCGCCTCAGCAGTCGAATCCAAAGCCTCCTCCATTGAAGGCGTCGTAGCTTCGAAAATCTCCTCAGCAATCGCTTCCGCTCAAACAGTCATAATTGACCAAGTCAACGAAACATACTCAGACGTGTTATCAACCCTCGACCTCCAAGGTTTCTACTCTATCCACCTCCGAACTACCTGCTCAGGCGAATACAAAACACCTCAAGCAATGAATATCACAGTCGGAGAATCCCCTCTCCCACCCAACGGCACCCACAAAGTTGTTGAGAAGTGTGAGAAACACTCTGGTCTCAATCCTTTGACGTTGGTTCGTGTCCTCTTCGAAATCGGAATCTTCTTCACTGGACTCTGTCTCCTTACATCCATCTGGGCGACGATCTGCTTCTCTCGCAAAAAGGCCATCATTAACGTCGTACTCGCTCTACCCGCTCTTGGGTTCCTCGCTCTCGGTGCAGCAATGACGCATGGAATCGCAACCGCAGCACCCGCAGTTCTCAACTTCTTAGGCGAGGAACTCGGAGTTGAAGCCACGGCTGGGAAGTCTTTCATTACGCTTGTTTGGGCTACGGTTGTTCTTGTGCTTGTTCAAGCGGGGCTTTGGACGATTTTGGCATTTACTGGAGAGCATTTGCCTGAGCTCGCTAGACTACGCAGGAGTCAAAAGAATGTTGAGACGCTGCCGGCGCATGAACTCAAGATCGTGCATCCTGGTGAGCCTGGGTATGAGAGAGGGCCTACTGGGCATAGTGATGTAGCTGCTTGGGCTTCTGCTGGAAGGGGCCCGAGCTATGAAAGCACTGCGGCGAGCGTGGAGAGTGAGAAGGCTAGGAGGTATGCTAAGAAGAATAGTTGGTATGTTAGGGGGAATAACGTCTAGGCTTGGCCATGTTTAGACATTAAGTATAGCATCCCTGTAGCGTTCCGAGCGAGTTGGCATAGATGCATGAATTGATCAAATGAAGTTCGAAGTCCAAATTCTATCCTCTTCTCTCTCATGACATGTCGTTCGTCCTCGCTTAGCAAGCACTTCCCTTGACATTCCACCTACATATACAAGTCATAGTTCCCACATCTCCACAGTCGTCCTTGGCTCACTGGTCAGACAGTAAGTCATTGGTGTATACCAATGCTAGACTAACGAGTCTGCAGACAAGATTTCCAAGCCATATAGACCTGGAATATCTTTGATTCTGCTCCAACAGCAAAGTCTTAGGGCGATTGTTTTGCTCCAATCTCGTCAAGTATTGTTTTGCTCTCTTCGATCAGCAATTATCTTTTGTACTAGGCATAGGAAGTAGGAAGTCATGTATGATTCAGAACTGTCACATCGTAACGATCGTCCTTGGCCTAGTGGTAAGACCGTAAGTCGTTGGCAATGCTGATGCTAGAACTCAGCAAGCTCAAGTGGAAAGGTCGAGGTCGCTTCGTCCTCGACCACCAGTCGTAGAAGGCAGCACTTGGTGCTTGGGGGCGATTGTTTTGCTTCACTTGTGAAATGAGTACTTGAGATGGTAATTCGTGATTGTCTACCATTGTCAGCTACTCGTCTAAGCCTATACGGCTGATTTTGTCTTCTTAATGAGATATCTCTTGCCTCATCACAACTGCCACATCTTTCTGCCGTAGCTCAAAGACAACAAGGAATTTTCGACACTCTTCCGGTTCATACTCGGACGGTGTACATTCCGTATATGGACTTAGGCGATCTGTATAGTGTCTGTGGAGGTGGATCGCACTACGCATATAGTGCGGACAAGCATAATATATTGTCTCCAGATGACGCATATCCACTCTGTGTGCATATGCATAGACAACGATGATCGTGCATTTCGAGACTTATGCAGAAGTATATGCTTTTATGTCTGAATCGGGAAAGGCAGGCTTCAGCGAGATGGTATGCATATCTCAGGGACCTTATGGACGTCAAGCGCGAGCAACTCACCTGCATCGTACAGCTTTTACTGCAAGTATGTGTTGTATGAAGGAGTCGGGACGTTTGGTCCTTATCTTCAACTGCATTCACAGCGCCACCAACAGCAGGGGAGTAGTTCTATGGACACTCCACTGTCCAGGAGGTATGCACTCGTGTGCATCTTCTTATCGAAGAGTGTGGAGCATACTTTCTCCGCAAAGCTACACCATGTCAAGAACGTGGTGCAGACTTCGAGCCCGACTCGAGTGAAGCGAATGGGGTGGTGTGTATCGACACGCACAGCTCAGGAGGTCCTGCAGCTGAGGCGATGGCCGAGCCTTGTTCCAACTTCCACAACACCCCACCAAGATCGCAAGTTGTCCAGAAGTGGCCTTGTTCTCAAATACAGATACACGCAGTACGCGCTGAAGGCGACAAGGTGACGTCTGTATATTATATGCTTGATAGATGTTCCCGTATCGACCGTTGGAGTGCCGGAATAGAAATCATGGCTGATGAAAGAGCCAATCGTAGAGATTCAGCCACAACGGGCAGAAGTTCACGTGGGCCACGGTAGAGGCGATGTGTGTGCCAACGGGATTTCCTGTTCCTGAAGAGGTTTTGCTGGGCGCAGCGCTGCCAAATAGATGTACTGAAATGGGCCAGTAGATATTCTGAAATGGTACTCAGTCGCAAAAAGAGTTCAGATTACAGGCTCATTGAGTTTGATGGTTGCGATGCAGCCCAGGTTTAGGAAAACATCTTGTTGCGCAATTCTGTCGCTGTACCGAATTGTCCTGCGCGCATCTGTCAAGTCTCAGAGTGTGCTCGACGCGAACATGATACCGGCAAGGAGATGATGGTATCGTAACGCAAGTAGATGGGCCTGCATGCTGCCGAGATGTACCTGAGTCGCCAGGAATGATCGCCGCCAGGGCTCTTGTCACGAATGGAGCTTGGTCTCCAAGCGGAACGACCGTGCTCGGAACATGGCGAGCAAGAGATTGGCTTTGCAGATGGGAGTGGTGGTTGTTGTCGCACACGGCGTCGTTCATCACAGGCTCGAGATGTGATGCCAACAGCCACATGCTGCCTCGCTGGTCTCAGGCTGTCCGGTCAATGGCCAATACAGCCTTGCCTGGCCATGTGCAAGGCCAAGTTCTGTGAAAACGAAGCCAGGAGCTTCAGATTGGAGCATGGTTTTGTGGGCCTCTCTTAGTCTAGCAGACTAGATCTTCGAATGACAAGAGCCGAATGCATCCCGGCGGCATGGAGGCAATTCGATCATGAAACCACTGTACGAGCACAAGCCCGGATGATCCGATCATGCTGTAATCGCTGTGGGCGTCGCCTACCGTAAGCGAGAGGTGTAGCAGTCAGAAAGGCCTCGTCATGGTAGTCAAACATGCTATCTTTCATCTTGCAATGCGACCTGTTCATCGACCATCATCATCCTGCCGACGAGTTTGGACCTGATTGACTAGGAGCGGGACGCGCTGATAGTTCAGTCTCTTCGGAAGTGGCGCACTCGTATGCACCATCCTTACAACTAGAGTAGACTACTGCGAGCCTGCGTTCGTGGGAGAGCGCCAGCACCTCTCTTCTGCGTTGTCGCCGCCTTACCAATAATCCAGCCTGGAACAACAATTGCACATCTCACATCCACCTCCACCTCCACCAGGCACTGTTGTATCACCAGCAAATGCCAACAGGCCGCAGCATCCGGTGCAGTTGCAGAAGAAAGGCCCATCAGCTACTGTCAGCTAGTTTTAAGCGCTGCAGATGATCTACGAATTCTAACTGGCCAGCCGCTCTGCGCTCCCATCCTGGTCACAACCTCCCTCGCAGCGCCCTATTTGGCGTCGGCGAGGCGACGGGCTTCTCATGGCTGCACCCTTGCAGTGGATGGCCTCTACACCTACTACTGGCTCCGTCACTGGCGCGCGTGGGCCAATCTCAGACTCGTTACAAGATTCTTACGCCTCGTCCGCTGCAACTGCTGCACGAGGAACCGCACGAGAAACAGCAAACGGCCCGCGCCAGACGACCACATCCTCTCCAATAGTTTCTCCTACGAGCTCACGAGGCCACCATCAGCAGCAGCAGCAGCAGCAGCAGTCATCACCCTACGACGCAGCCTACACTTCCTCCTCGACCCTGCGCAGGCCCAATCCAAGCAAGAAGGTCGTCAGGGGAAACGATGAGCTGCACCAGGCTATCACACGCGAAGCTGTAACGGAAGAACAGCAAGCGGCAGGCCAGGCACAGGTCCAGTCGCAGCAGCAGCAAGTGGCTCCGAAGCTTGCCGCTGGACCTCATACTTCTCCCCCCAGCTCGCCGACTATCATGTCGAATCCTAAGCCTGCGACTCGGCCATCACCCAACGACCGCAATCCGATGATGGCGCACCGCACTGCTTCGATCGACTCGACAGTGTCTTCTGTGTCCTCTGTCTCGAGAGCAGCCATCAACCCAGGGAGTACTAATGCTTTCAGAGTCTCGCAGGAGAGTCAAGGACCACAAGATGCAGCTGTGCTGATCGCTGCGGCTGGGTCAGCAGACGCTGCGCTACAGAAGGTGCTACAGGAGAAACAGCAAACTGCTTCGCACAATGCCCAGCTATGGCGACTTGTGGAGAAGCAGCGCGCAATGATTCTGGGACTGAACAAGGATTTGGAGAAGTCATTGAAGGAGAAGGAGCGGTATAGGCGGAAGCTCAAGGACCATATCTCACAGTCGGCGTCTGCGCCAGCTTTCATTTCTACAGATGCGCCAGGTGTACAGGGGCATTCGAGAGAAACCAGCGAGTCCCCATTACAGCCTGCGCCCAGTGCTGTACTGGCCCGAGACATTAGTGTGGATACGCTGAAGACGAGCGACACATCGGGTTCTGGGCCGAACAGTGTTGGACGATCAGACACACCTCAGGATGCCACACATCCGCAGGCGGTGAATCAGGTGGGAGCAGCGAGCAGTCCGACAGGTAGTCAACGACATATGTACCACGATACGAGACCTGCCACGATCGACACACGAGGAGCAGCTCTGGCGACCGTTCAGCGAGCACCAACAGGCACGCCTCCCATGTCACCTAGACTGGTTGAGATTGCGCACAGTCCGAAGAACAGCGTCAGCCACTCCAAGAATCCCTCGGCATCTTCATACCACACTAGTCCGCCTCCATCAGCAACAGGCAACTTCAGTCCAAAGACACGAAAAGCGCCGCCCGCACCACTACGACTCGATCCACCCACGCTGCGACCGGATCCTAGCGTGATCAACAATGTGGAAGATGCGTCTGACTCTGAGTACGAGGACGACCCGGAGAGCGCGAGATCGGAATTCGCGGATAGAGGTCGTAGGAAGACGCGCGAAGACGATGACCGCGAACGAGAAGTACTCGCGCAAAAAGAGGCTGAGCAGCGTAGCATATCGAAGAAAGATAAGAAGAGCAAGAGTCGACCGGCGGAGGAGTCATCTGTGGTGGCACAACCTGGTGCGGCTGAGCATGCAGTAGCAGAGGCCGCCAGACTGAATGGACCGTGGTCAGAGCCGAACCCTTACGAGGTCGTTCGCAATCGAGCCGCATCAGACCTGCTGTCCCGCACGCTGAATGCACCTGCACCATCCGCAATGCTCAGTCCTGGCTTGCCCATGAGCCCACGACCTGGTGACAGGCCGTTGAACTCACCGATGCCGCGTGCCCCTGTTGGGCAAATAGCAAACTCGATGCCACTATCGCCTAGAGCAGGAGTTGCAGGACTTCCATTATCGCCTCGTGCTCCGAGATCAGCAATACCACTGCCACCTCAGACGCCAATGGCACTTATGTCGCCGCATCTGGATCGAGCCAAGGCTTATGCAGCACAAGCACCACAACCCCAGATCATCGCCAGTCTGGCAGATCGTCTGAAACCAGCAAATGATGGCAGTCCTGATCAGGAGAGGCCATCTCTCTCGAGCGACCAATCATCGTTGCACAGTCCAGGAGGGATATACAGAGGTCTTCAGACAGAGCAGTACCCAGATCTATTGCTGCCACCAAACGCGCTGCCCTCGATATACATCAAGACGGCCTCGTCACGCATGATACGCTCTCGAGCTAGTATGATGTTGCCGAAGAACGCAGACGAGAACCCCGTATTTACCTTGGCTGTACACGAGCGATCACAGAACGTGGAACTTTGGCGTGTCGAAAAGACTTACCAGGCACTCTCTCAGTTCGATTATGAAATCAAGTCACTTTGTCAGATTCGCGACCGCATTCCTGATAAGACATTGTTCACTGGGCACGCGCCAGCAAAGATTGACGCTAGGCGCATGGCTCTCAACGCTTACTTTGAGCGTACACTGGACTCCGTGACTGAAGAGAAGGCGGCGAGGATAGTATGCAAGTTCTTATCGACTGATGCATTTGGTGGCGACAGTGGTGACTATTTTGCTGCTAACGAGCAGACCAAGCGACCTGAGTCTCCAGCTGTGACACCGCAAAAGCTGCGTCCGAACATGGCAGGCTACCTGACAAAGCGCGGCAAGAACTTTGGAGGCTGGAAAGCGCGCTACTTTGTGCTAGATGGGCCACTGTTCAAATATTTCGAGGGTCCTGGCGGTGCTCATCTTGGCTCGATCAAGCTGCAGAACGCTCAAATTGGCAAGCAGTCTGCGAATCCGAATCAGAACTCGCACGATGACGAGGACAATCAGTTCCGCCATGCATTCCTGATCCTGGAGCCGAAGAAGAAGGACTCTTCAGCTCTTGTGCGCCACGTTTTGTGCGCTGAGAGTGACGACGAGCGCGATCAATGGGTAGATGCTCTTTTGCATTATGTGGATTATCGAGAAGACCAAGATCGTCTGCAGAGCGCCAGGCAAGCGCAAGTGGCCAAGACTGAATTAGCACCTCGTAGTCCGAGACTGCAAAAATCAATGGGTGACTTGCGTCCTGGAATTGGCTCAGCACAGGACGCTGCAGCTCAGGCGAAAGCGGACCTCCAGGCTGTAGGCTACAATGATACTGTTGCTGGCAGTGCACCAGTCATGGGCCTAGGTAGCGGACGAGGCGGCAACGACACACCCTCGCCACCACACGACAAGCTTACGGCAGACCAGTCTCACCCGACCATTTCCGGCCCGACCAACTTGCAAGTCATCTCGGACACTGGAAACTGGGGTATGAAGGTGCCGCCGATGCCTGGCAAAGACAAGAAGCGCAGCGTTTTCCAGCTACCTTTCACGAGAGGTCGTGCCTCTTCAGACCAGGACTCCAAGGATGCCGGATACGCCAATGGCGAGCACGCATATTCACCACGAGCTGTGTTCGGCGTGCCTCTAGCTGAAGCAGTCGAGTTCTCGCAGCCTGCAGGCGTCGACACGGAGCTACCATCGGTTGTGTATCGTTGCATCGAGTTCCTGATCGAGAATAAAGCCATTCAAGAAGAAGGCATCTTCCGGCTTTCGGGTTCAAACAACATTATCAAGGCTCTGAAAGACCGCTTCAACAGTGAGGGTGATGTGAATCTGGTTGCAGATGGTGAGCTTCACGACGTGCACGCTGTGGCAAGCTTGCTGAAGCTCTATCTGCGAGAACTTCCAGCTAGCATCCTGACACGAGATCTGCATCTGGACTTCTTGCACTGCTTGGAGATGCCCGCGGAGGACAAGGTGCCTGCTTTGAACGCGCTCGTAAACAGACTTCCAAGACAAAATCGTGCGCTTTTGGAAGCGTTATCTGGATTTATGCTGCTCGTCGTCAACAACGTGCTTGTCAACAAGATGAACGTCAGAAACCGTAAGTCCAGCCTATGGAATACATGCATAATATGTTGCTAATTGATAGACAGTCGGTGTGGTCTTTTCGCCTACACTCAACTTGCCTGGCCCGCTCATCTCGCTGTTCGTGGAAGAGCAGCATAGCATCTTCAGCATGCCGGCCGAATTGGAAGCACCTAATGCTCCTGGATCTAACCACGCTGTGCAAGCACCACCACCTGGCGATCTTCGTTCTCCACGTCGCCAAATGTTCCAGGATCTACCTACACCTGCATACAACCAGACACACTTCCAGACTGGCAGCAGCTCACCCAACGGAGACACGGGCATGATTCCTATGCAACCAACATACGCAGCCTACCCATACCAAATGGCGCCACAAGGAGACGGAGGCTATGGTAGTCTCAATGATGCTCTCCGCTCTCCTACGGTGTACAGCACTACCGCAACAGGCGCGCCGACGCCACGAGACATTAAACAGAGACGACGAGAAAGCACAATGCTTGCAGTCAATCGCGATGGACCAACGAAGAAGCCTAGCCAATCCCGCTTACGAGAGGAGCACGGCACCAGTTTCTAGAAGAAGCAGACGCAGACTGACATGACTATGCTTCGACAGATGACCAGGCGCGCTCCTGGGCAATACAGCTATGACGGCGTGCTGCGCTCGATGAAATGCGCTTACGACGACTGAATTATACCCTGGCAGCATATGCCTCTAATACGCACTGCACTGCACCGCACACTCTGAATGTGGCCAATACGCTGTGTTGGCAATTACGATGGATGGATGTACTTATGGAAGGAAGAAGACTTATTGTTTGTTTCATTTCGTTTTGTGCTTTGTTTCGACTTCTGCAATGAAGCAGCATCATACCCCCTCTCGTTCTTGATCATGGCATGCATTTTACTTATTTCGAGAAGCGTTCGAGCGAGTAGCGAGATACCTTGGTGATGGTTGCGGCGGCAGCAAGACTGTAGAAGTGAAAAGCAGCTCACGTGTACAAGTACCAAGCTGTAGGGGAAGAAGATTCGAGGATAGAAGTTATTGTACAGATTTCTCTATCTTCTTCTTCTTCTAGACGAGGCCAGACAGATTAGGATGGTGGGCATAGAACTAACTGTTGAAAGAATGCTCAAATGCCGGGACAAGATCTCTGTTCCCCACTTCATCTTCATTTGTACAAGCTCGTTGTCCTTCGTTACCACAAGCTATCCAGCCATTGCCATATTTCTCGCCTACATCGATTGACAAGATGTTGCCTAGGTGGTCCTTGGTCACCTTCGGCGGTCTGTAAAGTCTGGTCGCTTCTTCATATCTGGTTGCCTCTGCCTTACTCAATAGCATTACGTCTTCTCCAATCATCACATCCTCTGGAGAACTACACTGCTCGAGATCAGCCACTACATTGTCACAGGTAGTGCTGATCTCCATCTCATTCATATGTTCACCTATGCAATAGCGCAGCCTGTGAAATTCTCTCTCTGGTGTGAGATTGTTGATGTTGAACTCGAGCGATGATCCATGGACGGCTCCTCTGAGTGATGAGCAGTTCCTGTGTTCGAAAATCCCGGGTATTTCGCTGCTGTCATCGTCGTTCATGACGGGAACAAATGGAGGGCAGTTTGTCTTGTTGAGAGCTGTTTTGTATTGGCTTGTGAAGATAGCAGGCTTGAACGTGGGCTTTCGTCTAAGGAAGGAGAAGTTATGAACTCTATTTGCGTAGTCTGCGAGAAGCAATGGAAAGAGGATCGCGCTGATGAGGATGAAGATGGTGATGTATGTTTCGCGTCTTGGTGGCATGGTGGATGGCTTCCGTATAGTTGTTGTTGTTCATGGAAATGTGAGACTACATATATTTAGCGGTGAGTCTTGAGTGCCACGTTACTTGAGGCACAGTAGAGGCCACCTTCACTTTTCTCGTGTCATGTATGTGACTCTATCTTCTCATGAGGAACTCCAACAAGTCTGAATGTCCATGTTCTTGATCTCCACAGCCTCAATCTGCTGACCAGTTCTCTTTCTCTTTGCTTCCAAGATCACCACCCACTCCGTGACAACACTTCTTCATATCATGTTATACTATGCACGCCTGTACACCAGATTTACAATCCCATGTGGATCAAGTCTTGACAAAGGCGAATATCGAGATCGCGGGCATTATCGTTGGTGCTGAATGAAGGAGGTGGAAAGTCATCTCGCGACGGTGATATGTCCAGAGCAGCAGCTTTCAGGCGTGTCACAGCACCTCAGTAGAGGCGAGGCGAATCGAAGACGAGCTCGTCGTGCCGCAGTGGTCAAGTATTCCATATTACTGGATGCCTGCGAGTCAGAGGCAAGACGCCATGTTTCCTTTGGCTTGAGATTCACATCGTCATGGCTTTCGCGGCCCCACTTCAGCCTCGTGCTGACCAACTCCAAGACATATATGTCTCTTAGAGTCATGTCATATGACGCTCATCAACCTCGCAGACATAAAAGATACCTATCACACGCAAGCAGAAGTCTAGTTCCAGCAAGATATCGAGCATACTACGAGTCCATGGGCGATCTACCAGCCAAGACCGAGGCCACGACACAGGCTAAGATGTCAGAGTATGACTTGGTATGACGGACGTTCGAGAATATCAATACTGATCACTAGAACAGCGAGCTAAAACAGCTAGCTCTCAAGCTTGGCACCCAAGGACCACACAAGACTCTCCCGACAACAAGACTAATACAACTTCTCTTCAATGGCGTGTACATGATCAAGACTACCAAAGCCGTGTTCGTTTGGGAGCATCCATACTACCCTCAACTTTACATCCCAGCATCCGTCCTCCGGGCCTACTTCGATGCTCGCTCGGCAGACCTACAGATCACTCCAGGCGAAGAAGTCAAATCTGAAGATGGCCAAGTCTTAGCAACACAATGCACTATCAGCGTGCGGGAGAAGTCCATCGAGAAAGTAATTTGCTTCGCGGACGAACTACCCAAAGCCGCAATGGAACTTCAAGGCTTGGTCAAGATCGACTTTGCCAGTGTGGACCAATGGTTCGAGGAATCAACGCCTATCTTCGTGCATCCAAAGGATCCTTTCAAGCGGGTCGACATACTCCAATCAACAAGACATATCGTTGTCAAGATCGATGGGAGGGTAGTCGCAGATACGGACTCTTCGATGCATCTATACGAGACAGGGCTGCCTTGTCGATACTACCTGCCTTTGACGAGGGTAGATGCTTCGGTGTTGAGGCCCAGTGAGACGAAGACGCAATGTCCTTATAAGGGCGAGGCGGAGTATTACTCTGTTGAACTTGATGGAAAGATACATGAGAATGTTGTGTGGTACTACAATCGACCTCTTCTGGAGAGTGCTAGGATCGAAGGCTTGGTGTGCTTCTATAATGAGAAAGTTGAAATCGAGGTCGATGGAGAGCTGTTGGAGACGCCGACTACAGTGTTCAGTGGCAAAAAGCCAAATGCTACAAAAGATGTGTTAGACATGGGTAGCATAGGGACACCGTTGGCTACTGTGAAGGAGGAGTCGTGAAGGCAAATAAACACTATCTACACTGCTAGATGAACAACACGAGCCAGGGGAAGCTCTCTGCGAAGAGTTGTCAATGTCGCACATGAGTATTGCCTGCAATACAGCTATGGGCTGATCGACTGAGCAGAGAAACGAGCGGCAGGAACAGCACCAGCAAGATCCATAACCTACGATCATCAGACGAGACCATAACCAAATGGACCAATACAGAGTACCATATATGTACAGAGCATACACAGCATAATGCTGGATAGGCCAAAAGTATGTCACGCAGCAAATCAGTACAAAAGAGCAAATGAATCGCCTTCAACTTCGGATTTGCCACACGAGAACGCGACCAGAAGATAAGATTGAGCTTCAGGGCACTGGCACCGATGCAGATCTATGTCAAGCATCCGCTGAAAAGCGGACGACTTACTGACTAGACCATTTCACTGAGGACGATCATTGGAAGCTCAGCGTTGCTCCTGTATATGTACATTGACTATCACGCTGGTAAGCAAAATATTGGGAAAAGGGATATCAAAAGAATCGACCTAGGCATCAACAGTGACGGTACCTGCGCAGCTGCCGCCGAACCCCTTCTATGCTTCGAGGCCTGCTATAAACGCCACTAATTCTTCGGCATCAGCAAAGCCAACGACTTAGAACCTGGACCATCTCGCCGGTCGATCAATAGAGATGCAGTGTGTTAAATCGCCTATATACCCTCATTTCTTTGGCTGAGACTCTGCTGCTGCTCAAGGCAATGTAGAACAGCCTAGGAGAGTCTTGGTATGCTTGGCATAGGCAAAAGTTGACCAAAATGGAATTTCGACCCATATCGACACCACGACATCCAAAACAACGACGACGACGACAGCAAAAGGAATGATATAGGCTTAGATTGAACACAGCAACGGCAAAAAGTAATCAATGCTATTTGCACCAGCCTATAATATCGTTAGAAGTTGATTAGAGACTCGATTGGTTGATGCTGCTTACCGTGAATTGAACACGGGGCCCATCGAAAGCTGCAGAATTTGGCAACGATGGATTTTACCACTCTGCGATGCTGTTAGTTTTGGACGCAAGGGCTGAAGGGCTGTTGGCATTACTTACAAACCACTGGTGCTACCGATTGATGAGTAAGCAGTAGTTGTTCCACCTTGTAATCGTTGAAATGAGGCCTGCCCTTCGTACTGTAGCTCTGGAGCACTAGGTCTTGTTTGGTTGTGACCGAAAGTGCAATTTTGCAATTTCACTTACATGCCAAGACGGGCCACTCCCGCGGGACGACCACATCTCCTCATTTGCATACCATACTCTCTAATACATCACGGTACCATATCCCCAATGTCACTGCCATCCTCGATCCGCGTGCCTAGCTGAGAGATGGAATCGTCGTGAACACAAGAGATGCTTCCGACGACGCAAAGACACGATATGGAAGCAGCACGAGCAGGCTCCACGACACCCGGTACTGCCATCATGCTCGCCAGGGACTATGGAAATCATCCATAGGAGATGCTAGGCCAATAGCAAGGTCTATCACGGCAATGCGGATCGAGGCATGAGCAAGAACCCAGAACTACTTGTGACGTGCATATCAGGTACCGCAGAGCAGAGAGGTTGTATCCTATCGTCAGCCTGGCGAGGACGTCTTTGAATGATACCAAAACTCGACAATCCCGGCATCATCTAAAGCGTTGGTCTGACTCTAGACTCTCGCTGCCTTCCGTCGCTGATTCGGGAACTCATGGGTCTGAAGGCGATGTCAAGGAAAGCTGTACTCAGACACTGAGCTATATCATGTTCAGTAGCATGGGCATTGAGCCTTGGATACTACAAAAGAACCATTGCTCACGGAATCTTCTGCTCGAGTGCATACAGCATCATGCAGCTATCCCCATCTGCTGCCTTCCATTCCTTCCGAGATGGATCCACTTCTAGAATCGTCGTCGGCGCCGATCAAGCAGAGTCATGAGCGAAAACCAAGCCCTCGCGACTGTCAGGATCCTCCGGTACAGGCTATGAGCACCAGTGCTAGGAGCAGATACTGTACGATGCTTCTTTCTGGAGCTTAGAGTATGACACTTCAACGACACTGACGCTTCGATGGCTGATACTCATCACCGTCCTCTTCAATCTCGCCATCATCTAGCACAGAGTCATCACTGTTCTCGCTGGACTCCTCATCTCCGCTTTGGCTATCATCTTCACTGGGCAGCTCGCCGGTCTCCTCCACATCATAGCCATCGGTGTCCTGCAGGACCTGCCCATCTTCTTCTGGCTTTTCCGCAGTAGGAGTGCACTCAAGGCAGCGCTTGGCGACGCATCCTAGGACAGCAACGCGCTTCTTTCCTCCACTAGTCTGACTCAAGACTACTGCTCTGATTGTGTCTTTGTGATCTGGAACCTCGAGCTCGGCGATTTCTGCTGGTCCAGTCGGACGAAAGACATACTCGCCATCGTCTTTGATACTAGTATCCCGGCCGATGTGCACGAAAGGAAGGCCATCAGTCGGGCTACGAGTGAACTTGACCATGAGATGACCTCGCTTGCCAGACTTGCGGCAAGTGCAGCACACATCTCCATCGCAGAGAACAACATCCTCGTGCCGCTCCTTTGCAGAGTTCCACACACGCACGAGTTCGCCGCCATGCTGGTAGATCTCGGTGGACTTGTTGATCGAGATGATCTTCTTATCAACACGAAGCATCAAGCGCCGATCCTCGATCTCGACATCCTTGCAATGAATCATGAGAGGTTCGTGGGTCGGGTGCGCAGGTGTGCTGTGACTTCTGACTTGAAGACGGGACTTAGTACGCGCACGCTTTGAGGGTACAGCGGCTGGGTTGACGGATGAGCTCTGAGCTGGCATCTTAGAACTTGTCTGGGTCGTGCGCCGGCTAATGGTTGGTCGAGCAGTCTGACGATGCGCAGACGCCGCAGCGTACGAAGACTTGAGCTTAGCTGCATTCTTTCGCGCTTTCTCTCGGGCGAAAACGACATCGAAGGTTGAAGCTGGACGAATGTAGGCGATTTGAGGACGACGAAGGACGATTGATGCATTCGGCACACTCAGCACACCCGTCGCACTCTCTCGAAGCCAGTTTGGTCCACTTGTCTGCGATGCTGCGGCGATGATTCTCTGATCTGCACGTTGGCGTTCCTGAATCTCGTTGGCACCGAATTGACCGTTCTCGGGGTCGACAATTCGATAATGTGGGCTGCGGTGACCGACCTTCCAGCGCGAGGAGAACTCTGCCTACGTTTTAGCAACGGCGCGGGATGATATGCCTATCGATTCGAAACTCACCATCGCGTATGTCCTTGTAGGTGTACTTCTTTCGAACGTCGCGCCAGTCCTCGCCGAAGATACGACCCATCAGATCGTGCACCTCGTTCTCAGTCTGGTCATACATGGTGCGAATGTACACCAGGACGCGGCGCTCCTCTAACGTCCAAGTCGCTATCGGCATGGCTGCGAGTGGGCGATGTGCACGAATGAGTGTTGATCAAAATTGGTCGATTATGCTGTGTTGTCGGTGGTGTCGTCGATTCGAGAAGCGTCTGTTTGCATATTCATGTTGAACTGCACTAGCGCCAACGTCTTCGCCTCTGCCGCACAACAACAGATCCATAATGCAACATCTCTGACACCTACGAGCCTGAGCTCCACTGACACTGGCTGTTTTGCAGCAACACGCCGTGCTATACTGAGAGTACTGCTCTTGCTCACGACTTTTATGCACTGTCATCAGCTTATACGCTTAAAGAACGATGGATATATGACCTATAATGCCCGACAAGCAATGGCAACTGTAACAGGAGAGAGAAGTAGATGCGCTGGGTGATACGAGGTCACTGACTACTCTCTACATACCACAGTACGATGCTTGCTATGGAATATCTCGACACTTCGACCACCTCTTTCAGCTCAACCCAAGAACAAAGCAACATTTGCGATTTCTCCAACTTCTTTGTCCCATAATCGTCACAACCATTGTCCAATGGCACGTGCCAACCCACAATCACTTCTTTGTCCTGCTTTGCCTCTTCCAAGGGCAAACTGCCCGCTTGCAGTATCTCCTCTTCTTTCCAAAACAATACCTATACCAAAATCCACAGCACACTCAAAAGTGAACGATCACAAAATCAGGAAACACAATCTCCAAACAACAGAATTACCACCAAAATGAAGATAATCCTCACCCTCCTAACCCTCCTCGTCCTCGCTTATGCCCAATCCTACGCCTCCGACTACCAATACAGCCAAACCTGCGCAAAGAAAAACCCAGCCGTAAACGCCGCAATCTCAGCTTTCTGCAACAAAAAGATCAACGGTGTCCCCTCCGACACAATCTACTGTCCAGGTCCACGTTCCAACGCTGGAGTAGTAACCCAAGGCGTACGCGCGAAAATTACAGGCAATTGTTCTCCTCAACAGTGGATTCCAGCGCAGTATTGTTTGGTGCAGTTTCACTATATTTGTGCGACTGGAGGGCCGAGAGGTATGGGTAGTCATACTTATGGGAATAATGGTTGTCAGAAATGGACTTTGCAGTTTGCGAATTCGGGGGTGGGAGCTGTGCTTGGGGCACTTGGGGTTGGGAAGAGAGGAGAGGATGATGGGGGAGTGGAGGAGTTGGATGATTAGAGTACTCTTCATTGGAAGAATGTCCTTTTGGAATTGTAGCTGTTGGTAACGAATTTAACGCTTTGCGCTTTGCGATTCACGAGGTCCATATGGGTTCTGTCGTGATGTAGCTTGTATACAGTACTCGTTCTTGTCCCTCCCTCCTTCTCGAAGGGTTGCTGTAGGTAGTGTGCCGTCACCACAAGGCGCTCCAACGTCGTGAGAATATGCCTGTCGCACGCGTTGCTTCGTCGCGGCTGGATGGTCCCTGTCCGTCAACCTCGGACAGCAAGGGCTGCTCTCCATTGCCATCCTCAAGACGATCACTGAGGCTCTGAGCACCAGATTGAGGTACACGTCCTGGTAAGTCGAGTCTGTCTGCATATTGCTCTAGTCTGGTAGCAAGTTCGTCGATTCTCAGAGCACGTTCCACTTCAGGTGTACTCATTCCTGGCTCACGCTATGAGCCCAAGACGTACTTCCGCAGGAACTCCTCGATGTGAACAAAGTAGCCAGGTTCTGCCACAGTGCTATTGTGGTCACCATATGGCAATTCCCTCCACGCCACTTGAGGTGTCTTGGCAAGCTTGAAGAGCTCTCTCATATGCGAAGGTCTGCATATAGTCAGCAGTTGTGCAGAGTGCATTCAACGATAGTATACTCACGGCACTATCTCATCCTTCAGGCCACTCAAGAACAGAATCGGGATGTCCGTAATCTGCGGAATCATGTCTTCACTCCGCCAATGCTCATGACAGAGCGGAGCCAGATATTTCGCAATCGGCACAGCTTCTGGAATCATCTTCTGTATGCTTAAGAAGGTGTTCTCCAACACTAGACCTTTGATGTCTCCCGTGCCCTTGTTCTTCGCCACCAGGTCGATGCTGACAGCACCGCCTATACTCTGACCATAGACGACGATCTTGTTGCCTTTGAGGTCTTCGCGGTTGCGAATGTAGTCCAGTCCAGTCTGCGCATCAATGGCCAAGCCCTTCTCGTTGGGATTGCCAGTGGACAAACCATAGCCTCGATATTCCAGCATTAGAATTGTGCAACCAAGATCTTGGGACAACACTTTGGAGATGGGTAGACGATGCCCGATGTTGCCTGCATTGCCATGGAAGCTGAGCAATGTGATCGGTTTGGCTTGAGTCCTGTTTGCGGGCCTGATCAGGAAGGCGCTTAGTGTTTCTCCATCTGGAGTAGGAAGTTCGAGTTCTTCGTAGTCTTCAAGCCCAAACTGAGGAGGTCTCGGCACTTCTGTTCTCGTGCCTGGAGGCAGGTTTCTCGGGTATATGATCTCGCTGCCTGTCATCAGCGTCGTGCCTTGGCGATAGCTGATGAGGACTTGCTCACTTCTGAAAGTAGTACAGAGCTCCGCCGCCAACGCTCACAGCTGCAGCGCCTAGGTAGAAGGGGAGGCGAAGCCACGGAATAAGGGCCGCCATGCTGTGCGAAGAGAGTCGATGTTGGCGAACACTATCGCAGTGGCAACTATTGCCAGGAACGTGTATCTGTGAGTCTTCGGATGGCTGAGAAAGTGTAGCAGTGTCAAAGGAGTGTCATTGGGTCGGTCGTCGTGCGAATCTTCCTCGGGTTCAGCAACGTGTCTGTTGGACATCTGGTTGAAGTGTAGTCAACGGAGTAAGTGTTGGGTTGGAGGTGAGGAGTGGAAGGCAGAAGTCGAGGGAAGCTCCGAACAAGCTTGAGACGCGCATGTTCGCGACTGCCTCCAATCCATCAAACACATCGACCACACCTCATCTCTTCAATTCATCACCAAACAACAATACCGATCTCGCCACATCCCGACTACACCTCCCTCTCACCACATCACCGCCATCATGATCAACCAGACGGGGATGCTCGGCGAAGGCAAGCATCAACGAACACTCATATGTCTCGACATCAACTAACACTTCTTCGACAGATGGGATCCACATCGACATGAACCACCTCAAGTCCGGTGAGGTCAACCTCGGAACGTCCATCATGGCCATCAACTTCAAAGACGGTGTCATCCTCGGCGCCGACTCCCGCACAACCACCGGCGCATACATCGCGAACCGAGTGACGGACAAGCTCACACAAGTCCACGACACGATCTGGTGCTGTCGGTCAGGCTCAGCCGCTGATACGCAAGCCGTCGCCGACATTGTCCAATACCACCTCAGCACATACGGCATCCAGAATGATGATGCACCCACTACACAGACAGCAGCTGCGCTATTCCAGGAGCTGTGCTACGAGAACAAGGATATGCTGAGCGCCGGCATCATCATTGCAGGCTGGGATCCACGACACGGAGGACAGGTATACCAGATCCCGCTAGGAGGTTCGCTGCACAAGCAAGCATTTGCCATTGCTGGTTCGGGTTCCACATACATCTACGGATACACAGATGCCAACTGGAAGGAGGGCATGACGGAAGAGGAAGGCATCGCATTCGTCAAGGGATCATTGAAAGAGGCGATCAAGTGGGATGGCAGTTCAGGTGGTGTGATTCGTATGGTTGTCCTGACAGCGAAGGGAGCGATCCGGCATCTTTACCTGCCCGACAGAAATTACGAAGGTCCAGGAACCGAGAAGCCATAGAGCGGAACATGAGATGATGAGGTGGACATGTATGCATAGGCACGCTCTCCGCAAGACTCGCGCAGTCGTGGCAAGGCTACAGAAAGACCTGTAGGCAAGCAGACAAGCCTGAGCTACACGAGGTGCATAGAGGCTGTAACACTACCCGAAAGAAAGCAGTGAACCACGCCACGGCCATAGCATGTCTGTACAGAAGAAGGCTCAGTGTCGACGGAGCTTTCCAGTGCCACCTTTGGGCAAGGCTGCAAGCTTGACACAGCTGTCGCTCATAGACACCAAAAATGGAAAGTGGGACACATGGCTGTTCTTTTGGCTTATGGCTGCACATATGAAGAAGCATTGCACCAATAAGCTTGCTCATCCGATCTTCACCGGCAGTATTACCTCTCTTTAGCGTATAGCTAGTGTTCCTATGCTTGTTTTGTTGATTACGAGGCGAGCGCGTCATCTTTGAAGTACATGTCGAGACCAAAGCAGATGAAGCAGTTCTGATGCTCGGTGGGAGGTGGTGAAGTTCGCATGTGCTGCTTTTGATATTGAGTTGAAGTTTGTCCCAGAATATGATCTAAGTACGGATAGTATAGATTGCGCTAAAACAAGTTCCAAAGCATAATCCTGATGGCGTTCTCGGTTTTGGTGAGGTCAACATTAGCTTAGCAGGCTTGCAGATCCCTCCAGACCATGTTCTGTTGATGACCAGAGCTTCATCACAACGACATACACCTGCTCCAGGCTGTGCTATAGCGACGGAGGACGCTATACACTATACACCACCCATCGCGTGCTGTCCAATTAAGTTTGAGTACAGCATACTGATCAGAGGCGAGGCATGACACCTGGTGAGTCGCTGCAGTGTTTCATATCGTTGTGATTGCGTAGGGAACTTGGGCTCCTATCGCCAGATCTGCGTCCACCGCCCCGACCTCATCACAGCTCCTACTGCTCCTACTCCTCCCTCTAACTTCGACACTACGGCGCGCAACCTGAGCCAAGAATATACGCGACTGCATCGTACCTTCTCCAATTACACCAACACCGGCACGGCAAAGGACAGAGTTATACGCGTGTCGCTCTCGGACACTCACATGCCAGCCCTGGCACAACGGACGGCCTCCACCGCCTCACATTCCCGTGTGAGACGACAGCGACACCTACTTGCATCAGCCGGACAGCATAGCATATCGCAGCATAGCGCATCATATTGGCGCAACGCATGCGAACGCGACTGACATTAGCTCAGCATTCAGACTACCGGCGGCAGTATCATGGGATCTCTCGTACTAGACGCTGTGAATTCGTTCTTCGGCCCACATCACGCGCATCCTCACGCATCGCCCAGCCATCCACAGCATACTTCATATCGAGAGACGCCCCGAACAGCATCTACTTCGAAGCGCAGCCGCTCGCAGTCAAATAGCGGCGCGGACCATATGTCCGAATCGGCGCAGAGAGCACCAAGCTCATCTGCAGCCCAGCAACAATCTAGCAGCAATGTTCGATCAGAAGAGCCACGAGCGGCGTCGCAGGCGTCGTCGCAGCGGAGTGCGCCACAACCGCCGAGTCCTACCTTAGGAGCGAACACGGCTCCACCGCCAGAGGCCGATGAGTCTCGGACAGGTGCACAGACGGAGAGCATATCCACGACGTCCGGCAGCAGATCTTCGAGGCCGCGGAAGATCAAGGTGCGCGATCTGGAACACATCCAGAGTTTCGCTACCGAGAACATGGGAGATTTTTCAGAACTACGTAGCAGGAGTCGGTCACGCTCACGAGCGGCAGAAGACAATGGGCCACAATATGAGATCAGTGAGATGAAGGTCGAGCACATTATAGAAATGGTCGCAGGCCTCCTCACCAAGATCACCACCACGAACGATAGACAGCATGAGCATCTACACCGAGCGCCGCCATCCATCAGTGAGGCTTCCCACCTGAACCAGCAGACTACGAGTGTGCTGGCTTTCCATGGCAAGAATGTGCCGAGCATAACCATCTTGAGCTACTTGAGCAGGATCAATAAGTATTGTCCCACTAGCTATGAGGTCTTTCTGAGCTTGCTGGTTTACTTCGATCGCATGACGGAGCGAGTGAACGCAGGCCCTATGCAGAGTCTGCGAGAAGCAAAACAACAAGCGGTGGAGGCGAACGCAGCAGGGAGTCGAAGCTCCTCAGCAGAATCGCTTGATCCAGATTGCATGCAGGGAGTGACGGCTACGACTCCTAGCGTGACGCAACAAGCAACTCCTCCATACTCTGGCGGTATGGAGAGGCCACTAGAACGAGGCATTCCCGGCACACCTCACAGCCGGCCTAATCAGCCAGAAGGAGATTCGCCATCACTTCCTGCAGAGCCTTCAATGAGTGGAGGTGTGGATCCATACAACCTGTCACACTTCTTTGTGGTTGACAGCTTCAACATTCACCGACTGGTCATTGCTGGAGTGACATGCGCCAGCAAGTTCTTCTCGGATATCTTTTACACAAATTCGAGATATGCAAAGGTGAGTCTCGAACCTTTTGCTTGCATCCTTCTGACAGCTGCCCCTCCACACCAACCCAGACCTTGAACACGAGTCTGACATCATTTGTCTTTGCATCCACATGAAACGTGCATGAACCATATCTGTTGCCCAACTATGATCGAGAGTCGTGACTGACATTGGCTTTTCCAGGTCGGTGGTCTACCCCTGCCAGAGCTTAACCATCTCGAACTTCAATTCTTGCTCCTGAATGACTTTAGACTGAGCATTCCTGTGGAAGAGATTGAAGCATATGGGACTATGCTTGTGGAATTCTATGCGCGAGAAGTTGTGGCGCAACGAAGAGCTGCTGAAGCTGCCGCCAGCATGAATGAGAGGAGTTTGAGCGAAAGCTCCACTGAGAGCACTGCTACCGTCAGGGCTGTCGGATAGAATTCTGATACGCCTTCCTTCCCCGACCTACCACCTTCAAAGCTGGGAACTCCAACCAAGCATGTGGGAAGTCATACGCCGACTCAGAGAGATAGCGGATACACCGAATGGGTTCCGATTCCTCCTCAGCCTTGCTTCGAGGAGACTGGACGAATAAGTGACGAACGACATGATGGAGTTTTGAACATGATGGACACTTTACTGCGATTGCGATGAGCCACCTCTACCTTTCAACCACCTTATCCTCCGAATAGACCGAACAACGACACCAATTCTCGATTAGACCGACTTGCGACAGTGCGATAGACTTCAACTCCGAACCCCTTCACAATACTTCATTGATTGGTTTTGCAAGTATACCCAAGATTGAGCCGAGCGGAGCGGAGCATGTTTTTCTCTATTTTGACGTGGTGTGGCGGGCAGCATGTCTTTTCTTCTTTCAGCAAGCATCGAACACAACATACCTCTTGCTGCTTCGATCGATATATGGTAATGGGTCTGGGTTTCTTTGCAGCAGCATGGGATCATGACGTGACGCAGTCGAGAATATCGCTGTGCATGGATGCATAGATGGCGTTCTTGAGAGGCGTCGTTGAGGTGTTTCTTTTTTGAGTAATACAATAGGAATGGTATGAGAGATGGGTGTGTGTTGCTTGAGTTGTTCCGAAGTCTTTACATCTTACTTGCACTTCCATCAGAGTCTAACACCGAAGAAGAACGTCGACTCTGGAACCAATTTGAACGGCACAGCTCGACGACCGGAAATCGATGTGGTAGGTCCATTGTTCACCAACCTTCGACGATGCTCCTGGAGATGCAAATGCTCGGACTAGGTGTTATGGTGCAATGTTCTCTCATCTTATCGGACTGCGCGTAAGTCACGGGCACTAGAAGATGCAATGCTTCTGTTATGAAACTGCACCGTGCACGATTGGGAGCCTTGGCATCGTGGCGATGCTGGAATCTCGCGTCGCGTCTCTCTTCTTTCTTTACTTTATCTTTCACATCACAACGACAACCCTCATTGTGAGCCACCATGCCTCGCATGCTAGACTCTGAGCAGACAGCCAGGCGCGAAGAAGCTGCAAAACGACAGGCTGCAACTGAGGAAGCCGCGCAAAACCCACGATCTCTCGACGTAGATTCAGCGACTATACAACGACGCAATGACATCGCTGCAAATCTACTGTCATTCTACGAGTTCCTGACAACCTTACATCTACCTGCTCAGGCTCTGAAGAGTCCTCCTGACGAAGGATGGGCATTCGTCAACGCAGAGCGATTCGCGTGCTTGAACAAATCGGACGCGGTCATTGACCTCTACAAGCACATCCCGTACATATCGCGCAACGCTGATGCCGTGGACTCCTATCAGATCCATATCAACTGTATCTGCATAGATTACACTGGAGATCATTTCAAGCGTGGTCCACTAATCTCACAAATTGAGCAAGAAGAGCCTCCCCACTTCTATGAACACATGGAGGGACAGCCCACATGGGACAGGTTGGCTGAGCCACAGCACATCGCTGTCCTCGCTGAACCGGCCTCGACTATTGGATACTACATACTCCTTGACACGCGCGACGGGAAAGTGGCACGCGTCTATCCCAGAGACTCTCATGATTCAGTGTCCACTTTTGAAGTTGATGATCTCAAGCAACTCCTCGACTACCTAAGGCAGAAGTACGAGAAGCTCCACGCGATACCACTGAGTTCGAGAGCCGTCGTGGCTGATACGAGGATCCACCTGCCAGACCGGGTCGTCGCCCGGATCAGGGAGGTGTACCAGAAGCACGGTGGCCTCGTTCTGACTTCGAGAAGGATGCCTGCATGAAGGAGGTCCGTGAGACTGAGGAAGAGTACATGCGCAAATGAGTGCTTGGTACGCTGTATAGAGTCAAGGGCAGCATAGACGCGCTTCACCGACGGTGCGCGAGCGGGCGGAGGCTTTGCAACATTGATCATGCAGGGTCCATCCTTCGTGTCTGCGCTTTTGCGGCGACGTAAACTCTCTCAAGCGCCCTCGAACCAGCGACGTCGACGCTCATGCAAGAATATGATAGCATCGGCGGCAAACAATAACTGCAGGTCTGCGTTTCAACAAGCGCTCCAGGTGTTGGTTGTTAGATTCTCGCATGTCGATACCCACCATGCTTCATGCTATACGGCGCAGCACACTGGCCGTGCCAGCTCGCGCCAAGCATCTCTGGTCTCGAAGACAAGACAAGATGGCATACTGTGTCTATACAGTATGGTTCATCGAAGTAATGATCTCTTGAACAGGTGCACATCATGAACTCTTCGGTGAAGTACAGACCATCGCTGCGTGGGCCACCATCACTCGATCTTGTTGTATTTCAGCAAATCTGCAGCTGCAAGCGCCTCAAGATAGCTCTGGTACTATTTCCTGCATCTATGCGGCGTAGACATGCTATTCTGGTCCGGTCCCTCGACAGAGGACTCCTTCTTCGAGCACTCCGGCGGCATTGTCTCTTCGTCCCGTCGCCTGACTGGCTGCACTCCAAGGATCACCAACAAGACAATCCAGATATGGCGTTGTGTGTGCGCTTTCACAAGATGCTGCCAGCATGCCGCAAGTCGACAATGGCATCTACCTCCCGTCTGGCAGAAGTACATAAGGGCCTGCAACTGGCATCCAACTGCTTCATCGAGATATCATTGTTCCAGACTCCAATTGAGACAGCTGCTGTACTACATGCCGGTCATGTACAACTTACCTTTCCTCGCTCTTATGGGCTACACCTTGGCCACGCCTCTTCTGAACGACATCATCACGGCACATCCTGGCAACCTGATCCCTCGGTCCAGCCCTCTACCGAATCTTCCTACCCTTGGTCCAGCGTCATGTAAGGTGTGCGTTTGTTCAACATCACTCGTCGAAACTGACAGAATCACTAGACTGTACACAAACGTTGTCAGATGGGAGAGAACTCCAAGGTAAGCAGTAGTAGGCCAAAGACATCCCCAATTCCCGATGTCTCACTGAGCTTGAGCCTACCAAGGCGACAAGCTCAAAGACAGGGCCCGATGAGACACAATCGCCCTTCTCAGAGACACATGCTTACCTTCTACCTACCACTTTTGCAGGCTGCTCAGGTTGCCGCTTACACTTTCGAAAGTAGTGAAGCTGCCGCTCAGGGATACAACGCATGGTTGCAGGATCCATCAAGCGCTTCTATGGACTCGTCCAACTGAGTCCTAGACAAGGCCTGTGGGAATAAGTATACGCCTCCTGAGGGCGAGAAGATATTCGGAGCTTTCAACATGGCCTCGAGCTCCGTTGGTATCGGAAGTCTATGGAAAGGAGCACCAAAAGCCTGGCCGCCACCTTTCGCGATGGGCAGTGGCTCTACTGACGACATGCTTGACTATCTTGCCGACCTGGGCGGCAGACCAAGACCAAAAGGAGGCAAACCTGATGGAGGTGCCCCCAAGGACAGCCCTCCTAAGGACAGCCAGCCCAAGACTGACTCGCCCAAGACCGACCCTGCGAAGACCACTGACGCACTCAAGACCTCTGACGCACCCAAGACCTCTGAACCTTCTAACACCGCCCCGAAGTCATGTACAAAGAGGAACAGCAAGCACGCGCCTGGCAACGGCAGTGGTAAGACGGCTCCATCGAAACGAACTGAGTGAATGGTGCTGACACACTTTAGGTGATGAGTGCGACGACAAGATCACAGTGACTCAAGTCGTGCGATCTGAGATCTATAAGGAGGCGAAACAACCTGATGCGGCTCTTTGTGACTGGAATGCTTGGCCTCTGGCCGGTGCCCACTATTACTCCGCGATATACGCCGATCCAAGCAATAAGGGAAAGTTCCAGTTCACTTGCGAAGACAACAATGACAGGGTTGATCAAACCTATACAAAAGATTGGTACAAAGCGCATAATAGCGTTTGGAGGTCAGTGAAAGCAGTAGATAGAAGGCATGCGCTCGCTTCAGTGTCTCACCAAGCTCTTACTCACACGGGTGCTGAGCTTGAGGACAGACATTGATTGAGACAGCCTGCTTTTCCAGAGATCTTTGCTAACCCTTCTACCTACTACTTTTAGATCATTCAAAGAGGCAACTTACACGTTTCAAGGCAAGGCATACAAGAATGCAGGAAAGACTTTGTCATGCGATGCCGATGAGTGGCCACCAGCATACTTCGTCCCCAGAGCGGAAGAGGGACAACCGCAATGGGGTCAGAGAATCAGATATATTCCCAAGGAGGAGAACGCCGGAGTCGCAAGCCTGTGGGATAACTTTTGCGCCAAACACGACGGCGGCGAAGGCAATGGTCAACGAGTAAGGCTACCTAAGACCGACCCCGATGACGACAAGCCCTTAGAAGACATGAACAGCTACAGCACAGTTCAGCTCAATACGAAGCTATTGAAGGATGGAAAGCTGCCAAAGTCAAGGACCGTAGATGGAGGCAAAGGCACAGTGACGGAGATCTACGACGTTCTGACCTATACACGAGCTGTGTTCGAGATGAAATTCAATTGGGGTGCAAAACCTCCATCAAAGGAGAACAACTGGTTTCACAAAGAGAATCCTTGTTGGCCACAAGACATCGCTCCCAACGATCCGGGTTTCTTGCTCCTACCGAACGATCCCTGGTACAACGATAATGTTATGGCAAAGAATACCTTGGCGTCGTATGCGAATGTCCCTAGCAGATCAAGATTCGACGAAGCGAATGCAGCTCGCGCGAAAAGACTGGGAGGTAAGTTCAAGATAGCGGACACCGATATGCCTGCTGCAGATGAACCGCCTGCCAAAGCACCCAAGCTCAACCCACCATCAACGCGCATTCGAAAGCGGTTGGAGCTTGTCGACAATCATCTTATCCTCCGAGACGAGTTCAATGCCACACGGCCTTTGACAGATGAGGAGATGAAGCACAATGTTGAAGTCGTGGACTGCGCAGATCGATATTGTTCTCGAGAACGACTGGAAAGTCCAGATCAGGAAGACACTGTGTTCATACCTGGCGTGGCTCTACCATCAACTCCGGCTGCCAACACGGCCGTACCGACTCCAGTGACTGGTATCAGGCCCCTCGAGCATGCCAAGCGCAGTTCGCTGTTTGGTCACATTCCAATGATCACAGCTATGACCCAAGTGGTCTCATGATCGATGGCTGGGGAGCGACTACGACTACGAGATGTCATGACCATATGAATTTACGATTGTATCAGACTGGCCACGACTCCACTGCAACAACGAGATTACGACAAAACAAAAGCTTCTTCTGTATGTAAAAAGTACTTGTTACGACGAATACATTGATCTCCTCCATCATTCTTTTCGTGCAAAACAAAGTCTGCCATTATCATAAACTCACCACCTTCTTCCAATTCCAACTCCAACCCTTACAACATACTCCTATACCTCCCATCCTCACTCTTCACTTCCACACCAAGATGTTCCAACACTTTCCCCACACTATCAACTCCCCAGAAACTTTCCTTCTCGCCCTTCTCATTGATTGCAACATACCAAGGCAAACCAAAAGCTCCAGCTTGGAAAGCCTCATCGCTATTCTTTCGAAGAGTAGTCTTCGCCTCTTCACTCTTGATACCTTCAAGAATAGCCTTCACCTCACTCTCGCTGAACGTAGTCTTCAACGCTTCCCCTATGATTTTGATATCATTAATCGGCGACTTCCCCTCTTCCCAAAACGCTTTGAAGAGAGCATCACAAGCTTTTATCAGAGTGGCCTGGTCCTTCTGATCGTATATATAACACAGTGCCCTCTGAGTATTTGTCGTCGGCTGTGGAAAAGGCTGTGGAGGTTTGGCTACCATTGGGATTTTCAAAGCTTTGGCTGTTCGGACACGTTCGATTTCAATCCAATCTTTCTTGTTTGTGATACTGATTGGTGTGGTGTTTTTTGCTGCGGCCATTACTCCGCCGAGGAGGATTGGGATGTAGGTTATTTCTACATTGGATTGCGTGAACGCTGGGGAGTTCTGTGGGAGGTAGGGTTAGCTATACGTCTCATCATGTCAAGAGGCAGTATCAATGTGCTGCGTTGCGAGTACCAGACACAGCAGCTTGGTAGACGTGAGGTCTGATGAAGCACGCCATAAAGAGAGCTTACATACCCTTGTCAACCAATAGGCCATATACCCGAATGGGCTGATGATGTCAACGTAAAGTGTCAGTTTCTTCGCCATGTTTACTGCTGCTTGAATATGTGTCTCTGAGCTATTATATTGTGTTGAGCATGAAGCATTTCGTCTTGAAGTGCTTTGGTTTCCATATGACGCGCCTGAGCCGAGGTCTACGAACAAGGGTCTTCAGCTTCCTGTTCCGGTTCGGGACTAGGCTGCGGCTTGCGAAAGTTAGTCTGTGCGTTGAGTGAATGGAGCACAATAGTGGATTCGTGCAGCATAGTCTCCATATCGATAGCCTACTTCAAGCACGTCTCCCATCACTCTGAACACTCTTATACTCTTCCAGTATCCTTCCCAAGTAGTTTGCACTCAACGTCTCTCCAGTGGGCTCATGCCCGTCCTGCATGTATCTTGCTGCAAGACTCTCCAGTGCTTTCTCCTTCGAATCGTCCCAATCAGCCATGTTCGCAACTTCAGCTTTCACAATGTTGAGGTTGTTGCAGAACAGCAGGATCTCGAACGTGCACGTCATCTGCAGTCTTGGATGCCTGATAGCAGACCCCTCCAACCACCTCAACTGTCTCCACAGCGCCTTTTCCATCTTTCCATCGCGCTGATAGACATCGTCATGACCCGCAGCAGTGAGGCCGGCAGTAACCTTCCGGAGTGATGCGCAATTGGCATTGCCTATGGCAGATGCGAAACACTTTAGAGGAGTAATAATATCGACGTCGCTTGATGGTCTGACGTTGAAGGTGTTGGCCGAATAGAGGACATGTGAACATTCCTTGTTGGCTTGACGACAGACGGCTAGGAGTGAGAGATCCAGGCGGCGGTAGCGTTTCTCGACTTTGCCATCGCTCACTGTGATGCATATTGGAGTGGGTTGATTGAGGACTAATCCGTATTGAATGAGGACCAATTCGTAGATGCGCATGCGCAATTCTGCTGAGAGCTGACCGAGGCGGGAATTGTCCATAGTCTGGCGTGCGATAGTTCGGTGCTTGTGGAGATGTTATGCTGCGGTACAAGTGCTGCCTAGTGTATCGAAGGCAGCAGTACTATGATCGCAGGATCCTGCTGATCCTTCCCAGCGTTCGTCTCGAGGCAGATTCAGAAGCCGAAGTGCATAATCATCAATTCTCCTCTCGAATGCTCTTGTACTCGTCGAGACCCTTGATCGTATACCTCGCGACCGTGATCTCGCCTGTAGCATCATGACCGAGCCGCATCCTTGGTGCTCGATAACCCTGTGCCATCCATGGCGCTACAGTTCCACGAGCCATCGCTTTCGATTGTTGCCACTTACTCATGTCCATATCATTGACTGCGCGATCGTACGGGCGCGACTTGTACCAAACCGTAAGTCGAACTCCACACTTGAGTAGCAGCTGCGGATGCGCAATCGCAAACTCCTCCAGATATCTCATCTGCCTCCAGACCTTCTTCTCTGGGTGCCCCTCTTCGCCGTCGTACCTCTCTCCGCTGTGAGTCGCAGCGGATATGGAGACCGTCACTGTCCGAAGCGAGTCTGTATTCAGCTTACCGATGAGAAAACTGAAGACTCCCAGAATGTACGGCGCATGCCATTCCTCCTGGCTGAACGCCGGCTGACTGAAGCAGAAGCTGTTGCTAGAGTAGAAGAGATGCGAGCACTCTTTTCGAGTCTGACGACAGACGAGCAGGAGAGAGAGAAGACCTCGCTGCTGCATTGGATAGTCGACCCGCGTAATTTCGTTCTTGTACGTATCGTGTATGTTGTATTTGTGGTATCTGATGGATATCGGCTCGTCCTGGATCAGGACCTTTTCGTAGATGCGAATGCGTAGCTCTGCTGCGAGCTGACCGAGGCGAGACTTCTCCATACCTTGCTGGTGACCTGAGTGGAAGCTGTTATCGATGGAATGGTGGAGTTCGTGGGTGGACAGACTGAGAGCCTCTGAGCTGTGTTGATATGTGCATGTTACTGGGATGCTCTTCGTATCGGTTTGCTCAGTCTTTGTACTTCTGAGGTAGCGCCTTTCGGGCCTGCTGCTGCCTATCTTTGAAACCCTTGAGCGAGGGTGGGGCCGCGAGAATGTCTTGCTTTTCGTGATAAGTACATATTTGTACAGCAGCCTGCTCTTCACGAGCTCGTCAAGCCTTCGGTTTTCCCTTCGACTTGCCCTTCCTCCTCTCCCACACCATAACATAACTCTCCTTCGTCGCCAGCAAATCTGCGTTGACCTTTTCAACCGGAAAGTCATCTTGCATCTCCCACCACTGATTACTGTCACCACCCTCTTTCACTTGAACCTTCCACACCTTTCTTTCCGCCTCACCCTCAACTGAATCATCTCGTACTTTGACACCTTCATACGTGATATTCGCAACCAAATCATACACAATCGGCTCACCCATAGGATGCTGTTTCGGATCCGGCTCCACATAAAGACTCATGTCCAGACTTCTCGGGTTGAAAGTGACAATCGTTGGGTTCCGCTGTGATTGTAAGAATTTGTTGGCTTGAAATCGCTTGACGTGCATGATCAGATAAGGTGGGAGGGGGTGCAATAAGCGATACCGCACTCTCGTGTTCATCCTCTCTTGTGCGACGATGCCGTTGTACTTCTGAAGTACTGTGGTGAGTGGGACTTGTGGGATGATGTTTCTTTCGACATCGTCTTGGAAGAGCGGTGCAGCTGGTAGGTCTAAGGTGAGAATCATGAAGCGCGATTGTTGCGATTTGATGGCTGTGTCTTCGAAGCGCAAGCGGTCACCTGCGTCGGCTCGTGCTGAGATCTCCTGCGACTCCACTTTCAAGGAGCCTTGGAAGATCTTTTGGATAATTGAGGATTTCGGCTTTGTTTTGCTTCCTCCTAGGGCCAGGTGGAGGTTATTGAGGAACCAGCTGAGGAAGTCGACCGGATCTGCTTGTTCGGTGAGAGAGAACTTCTTTCCAGATTGTAGCGAGATGTTCTGTATCAGCTCGTGCGGTGAGACGTGCTTCTTGAATGCTTTGGGGTTCCAGATCTTTCGAACTAGAACGCTGAACCGCTTGACTAGTTCGGGTTTCGTAGACAGATCCTCCAGCATGAGGAAGTTGCGCAGAGGCCCAACATGCGACAAGGTCTGCACCACAACATTCAAGTAGTCGTTGGCCTTGATGTTGTTCAGTCCCACGAAGCCTGGTATGTACTTTCTCCCCAGCAGATCCCACTGCGGTTTCGGCTCTTTGTCCATCGCCTTCACTTCTTCTGCTGTAAAGCGTGGATCTACCACCACCTTGATATCGTCCAGACTCTTGTTCTTGACTTCATATCCTTCGGGCAGCACATACACCTTCTTCGTTTCCATGTTAATGTAGACATGATGTCCTTCTTCCAGCGCGTGAAAGTATGCTGGTGTCTTTGCTCCTCGTCCGGAGAAGTACTTCCCGCATACTAAGCAGGCGTAGACGTTGATGTTGGAGAGAGTGATGGAACAGAGCTTTTCGAAGTCAAAGTCCAGTCGCGATCGTGCTATCGTGTCGAGGTAGAGATCTGAGTAGCCTTCAATGGGCGCTTTCTGTCGTGTTGTCGCTGAGCGGTCCTCTTCTTCGTCGTCGTCGTCTTCTTCTCCAGCATTTCCATTCCCGTTCGCATGTCCATTGCTCACTTCTGGCGGAGGTGGAGGTGGAGGAGGCAGATCTTCGTCCGGAACGTCTTGCACGCGCGCCTTCTTAGGCGCTGGTGAGTCTGCTATCGTGCTTTCCAGCGCCTCTTCCGCCGGTCGTTTCGCCATAACAAGAAAGTTGTTTGTGATGCATAGTCGAAGCTCCAGAAGAAGTTCATTTCTTGGCTGCAGGAGCGATCCTGACTCGCGCCTGCCAAACCTTCTTCCTCCAACCACACATCACGGGAACAACAACTCCTCTTTCTTCAAGCTGTCTAAAAACAAGCATACCTTTAGACCGGTTCCTTACAGCTGCCACCAGGGCATGCCGTAGACCCGGCAGATCCTGCGCGATGTAGCTATACAAGTATGCAAGTCCGTTGATGGCAGTCCTCTGCCTTTCATCCCTCATCTCAAGCTATGACAATGTCCATCATAGAGAAGACGAATCCACTGAACCTTCAGTACAAGATCTGCGTCGTCACAAACGCTTCCTCTCCCCTCGGTGTCGTGATCTGCAAGACCTTGTTGAAAGCCAATGCCCTCGTCCTAGGTATCGACAAGAACGCGCGAGATGAATCGCTAAATGCAGGACTCGGCACTCACTTCCAGTTCGAACAACGAGATCTCAATGACCCAGCAAGGCCAGAAAACATCATATCCGCGTCAAAGGAGAAATTTGAAAGTCTAGGAGGCAAATTCGACGTACTAGTCAATCTCCTTTGGCCGGAAGATTTGGAGGGTATCAAGAAGCTCACTAAAGCTATTGGAAGTGTTATGAATGAGAGTGGAGGTTCAGGTTCGATCATCACCGTTCCTGGGGACCTCGAAGGAGGAAATGACTTTGATCTTGTAAAACGTCTCTTCAACTCCGCCAGATTCAATGCTAATAGGCCCAGGTCGAACTCACGAGATCCATATCTCAACAACACGAATCACACAGCACGATCAGAAGCAACATGATCGCAGTGCAAGACAATTACAACCTCGAAAACAAGAAAGCCTACGACGAAGCCAAAACACACATGACAGCTCTGATCAAGACAGAGAGACCAGCTATACAAGCAAAACAGGTCCCGCTAAAGTTCTACGACATTGGGAATTTGGTGCTGTTCTTGGCTGGAGGTATGAGTGAGGATATATCGGGACAGTTGGTTGCGCTGGATGGGTCTTATAGGGTTTTGTGAGCTCATCGCCGTCAGCGGGTGATCTCCAAGCTGTGGTATCTTCAGACAGAGCGTGGAGCCATGAAGTTTGTTCCTCAGAGACGGGAGATTGGTATCACGAAGACTCGAAAGCTGTTCTCCAATGTACATTGATTTACGCATAGGTATCAAGACACACTCTAAAAGTCAGAAAGATGCTAAGCTAGTCACGGCATGCAGTACTGTCTATCTCTCTCATACACTCGCTCCACAGATAATCTATTGTGCCTCCATGTGGTCCAAAATAGCCCTCGTAAACTGGTGAGTAGTAGCATCACCACCCATATCGCGAGTCCTCGTCTTGCCCTCAGCAATTACATCATACACAGCCTTGCTGATTCTGTTCGCGTGGTCATCGAGACCCAGATGTCTCAACATCATGCTTCCAGAAAGGATCAAAGCAGTTGGGTTGGCCTGGTCCTTGCCCTTGATATCGAGACCAACGTGACGGCAACCTGGCTCGAACACGGCGACTTCGCGACCCATGTTGCAGCCTGGCACAATACCTGGACCACCGACGAGTCCGGCACCGATGTTGGAAAGGATACCGCCGTACAAGTTTGGCATGACCATGACGTCGAATTGTTGTGGCTTGGAGACACATTGCATGGAGGCATTGTCCACAATCATGTCGTTCGTTTCGATGGTTGGATACTCCTCTCCGACTTTGCGGACAGTGTTGCGGAAGAGACCATCAGCCAACTTCATGATGTTGGCCTTGTGGATGCAGGTAACCTTGCGGCGGTTGTTGGCAAGAGCGAAAGAGAAAGCGAACTTGGCAATACGCTCTGACTTGGCGCGGGTGATGATCTTGAGGGACTCGACGACACCTGGAACAGACTGGTGCTCGAGACCAGAATACTCTCCTTCAGTGTTCTCACGGATAATGCACAGATCAACATTCTTGTGTCGTGTCTCGTAGCCGGGGATGTTCTTGATCAGGACGATTGAGGCGTAGATGTCGAGTTCTTGTCGGAGAGCGACGTTGAAGGACTGGTGGCCGGATCGTGTGACGGGTGTGTGGAGGATACCCTTCAATCCTAGCTTGTTGCGCTTGAGCGAGGCGATGGACTCGCGGAAGAGCTCCTCAGAGTGCTTGCCGCCAGTCTCCATACCAGACACATCGACCTGTTCCCACTCGACTGGTACATTGTCGGCCTTGAAGATGGTCTTGACAGACTCTGACACTTCCGCACCGATACCGTCACCTGTGATATATCCCTTTAGTGTCCATCCGGCTTATCTCGACAATTTTTGCTTTTGCAGGCGCATACCTGGAATCAAAGTGACAGTGTATTTGCCGCCAAATTTGGTTGGCTTGAAGATGTCCGAAGATACTGTCGCGTATGCTGTTCCCTCATGTCAGACTCTGTATCATTCTCCATATCGTTGCGTGGTAGTCGCGTACATCGTGCGGCGACAGAAGGTGTTTGGATCGCATTGCTTCGGAGCGCCTGTACCATATCGTCAGTTGCGCCTTGAGGAGTATTTCCTACGCGTGTTACCCACCTGGACGGCGTGTCGGGAGAACATGGTGGGCGAGTGTGTCGTGGTAGTTGGTGGAGACGTGTACAGCAAATCTTGAGAGAAGTTGAAGCTTGAGAGTTCGATCAGAAGCCGCTGCACTGCACTCTTCCGTGCTCGGATGCATGGCAGGAACAGGGATCCACTTTGAGCCGCGCCTGGCCTGGCCTCTCTTTCTCTCCGAATCGTTCCATCTCCAGGACATAGACATCCCCTCACATCGACTTTGCATCAACTTCGGAGGCGCAGTCATCTACCTCACAGTGAAAGAGTGTACTCGTCGCCTGCCGGGCTGCAGCGATTCTGGTAAGATCGGCTATGGACGCAAACGCGACATCAAGAACAGACTCGATCACACGCACTACTATGCCCTCTAATGCAGTAGCCATATGAAAGAAGCTCGAAGGGCCTTCCGTTTCATGGTACAGTAGTCATGTCCTACTCACAAGTTGGTACCAGAAAGAAGGCACTACTTCACAAGGCATAAAGGCCAAGCAACCCTACAAGAAGAGTCATAAGTTGAGCAGTGAATAACTACAGTATCTCGCTAACACTCACATACCACAACAAGCAGCCCACATCACAAACAACAAGAGATCAGACATGGATGATTCTCACTTCGGTCGTCTCGCCGCAGAGCTGGTCTCTGCACGGAAGGCCCGCTCATGATTGGCCGACTTAGCCATATTCCACTCAGAAAGCTGATGCATACGACTGACGATGGACAGCTACATATGCGAGTCCTCGCTGTAGATGTCGCTTATGAAGAGAAGCGGTGCAGTGGCGCCAGCATCTCCATTTCTCTCCATCCAAGAGATGCTCTTCACAGCTCGACCTAGCCAAAGACTGAGGTAGTACCAGTGCCGAACTCTGAGCGGACGGCATTCAGAGGGAAGTCATCTGGGTCGCACAATTGATGATCATTTTCGGGATATGTGGCGTGTCTCCAAGCGTCGCCTTCTGTGATGTGGTGACCTGGAAGATCTGAAAGATCCACCGGTGCTCGTGTACTTTGGATAATGCCCATGGTACCGGATTGCTACCGCGAAGTGGAAGATGCGATGTACCAATGAACAGACAGCAGACAATCAGACAATCAGACAATCAGACGTGCAGCAGACAGTTTGGAAACGAGGGTCTGTCACCACATGATGATAGTCTTCGACGTGTTGTGGCCTCCGTTTCGACACTTGGATGCACTACAAGACTGCGCGACTGAACCAACTCACGATGACCCGTAAAAGCGGTGATGTCTTTCACGTCTGCCTGGCGAGGCACAGTATGCACCATCAGTAAGCAGCGGCTCCCACTTACAGCTCGACCTCTGCTAGGTACTGACCGAGTCGTGCGCAATGCCACTCGATGCAGTCCTGCCGTTTCGCAGGGCATCAGTGGATATCATGGCACACACAGTCCATGATCAGTGCTACAGATCCCCGCTTCATCACCCAAAGCGTCGACGAACAAAGACAATGCTATCTGGCAGTGTCAACTTGACCACCAGATCCGGCGATATGTTCGAACAAAGACTTGCAGCAGCCATGTATGGCAGGGTGCTACCAGCTCAGAGAGTACACCTGCGTTACTCAAACCAAGCATGTATGAGCACATATGCACTTGCGACGACCCATATGGGTGCGGCCAGTGTCAGCATTGCTTTCGTGGCATAGGTCCCGAGGGCAAGACAAATGCGAAAGACTTCTGGATTTATGAGGGCAAATTGGACAATGCAAAAGCCAAGAACATCATCAACGATCATGTCACAACCATCACGGAGACCCATGCACGCCTTGCGAAAGTCGTTGTTGAGCGTGGCGACGTGATCATGCGATGGAAGAGGATTTCCAAGGAAACACGATTGTCTATGCTCAAGAAAGCCATGCCAGGAATGAACGACAAGAAGTGGCCTGCGATGCAGGTCGCCAGTGAATCAGACTGGGCCGAGAACAGACGGCTATATCGCAACACTTGGTTACTTCCCTTTGTCAACACCCAGACTCTGTCCGAGGACTCAGCGTTCTTCTTGCGCATCCTAGATCTGGCCACTGCACAGCAACCTTCCCAGTGGTGTCTAGGTGCTTTCGATCTGGACACCCTGAATATGGGTCTCCTCGCCCAGCGTTACAATCCTGGGCAGGTCGGACTGCACCCAACGAACTTTGGCCAATACAGCCCCAAGACTGACTGTGGCGAGCTCCACTCCAGGCTCGCTGTGGGATTTCCGTACGCAGAGCTCATCCTGGAGTCCCAGCGACTGCTTCTCACGTTTCTCGAGAAACTGGTGACCGACCTCCTCGCAGTAGTAACCACTGTTCGAGGGAATGCGACCTGGCTGATAGAGGCGGAGAAGAAGTTTAGGCCCGCAGATTGGAATACTCCGGAGCCATATATGAACGGTCTATGGTCGGTGTTCAGTCTACCTCTGGATCCGCAGGCTCTTCACACTCTCGCTGAATCGAAGCGGGACGAAGCTGGGCAGTATCTGCGTGACTTGCAGCTCAATCCATTGACACTTCATCGAAAGATTGACAAGCTCAAGAACATCGAAGCTGTGACCCGCTTCGCGAGTCCTCAGCGTTGGTCTGCCATGGCCAGCATCCTTTTCCGACCTGCACTGTTTCGATACCGCTTATGGGAAGCCATCACGTTGCGTCTGCAGGAACTCGTGAATGTGAGTAGCCGCACATACCAAACGCGTGTATTCTACTGACCTTGCATTCTCCAGGCAAACGATCTGCAAGAGTTTGACGCATACACCAACAGTCAATCGGCTGTGGCTCGTGTACGCAGTCTTCTTAGCTCACTCGAACTGGTTGTCCGCCAAAAGATCGCGAAGATGGTTATTCAGACATTGCATCAACAAAGGGAGTTTGAATCACACTTCATGTTTGAGAAGGGTAAAATGAAGTTCAAAGGCAGACCTGCCGGCGTGTCAACAAGCCAATGTAAGTGTACATGTCTAGCTGTGCCTAATACCGTCTCTCTAACAATGCAATAGTCATCGCGCGGGACCCGTTGTTCCACTGGTTAAAGAATCTCATAACTAAAGAGGATGACGGCATACGAGGCCAAGTGCAGACAGATTCACTGCCATTTCTCAGAGCGTAAGACTTTCTACTATGCTTGTTAGCTATGCTAACCTGTCCCAGGCATGTCAAGGAGAAGGCAGCAGCCAATGAAGCGAATGCCAAAGCATACCGGGACGTCTTACAGGCGATCGATGATTGGCATACCATTGACAAGATCTTTGGATCACTAGGATATGCGTTCGGTCGATTCGACGAGTTCTCTCCTACAGATCTCTTCGCTGAACTGAATTGTTACAAAGCACTGGCAGAGAAGTACCCTGATCTGGTCCAGGAATCTCAGGACCTCGAAGACGGCCACCTCTTGGATGCCGCATATAGTGCCTACGCAACGGACTTTGATTACATAAGGCCTCTCGCGAGCGGAGATATCTTTGACCTACCAGACATGGGCCCTACACCTACACATATGACAGGCGCTGCTGTGGCGCTCAGGGACTTTAGCGAGAACGCTCGGTGGCCAATGGGCGACAAGAAAGACATCAAGTGGTTGCACACGGCCAGCAATGCACGTCTCAAGCTGTCACAGTTCTGGGAGGCTCTCCGTACTGCTCGCGTACTAGAGCTTGAGCGCATGAATACTGGCACTGATGAAATCACGCCTGAGACAGCGAGAGTTAAAGCTAGCCCAGAGATCAAGCTCATCAGTCTCAACCAAACGGACAGAGAGCATTACAGCTTGATACTTGCAGAGAAGAGACAACTCGAGGACGCCCAAGCCGCAATCGATCTCAAGCGCAAAGCGTCGAAAATAGACATCGGACTTCTAGCATCTACCAGCACAGCTCCTGAGACCGCTTCGAAGAAGAACAAAACGCAGGCAGCTAAGCAGAAAGCTGCAGCGGAAGAGCAGGCAAAGTTGATGGCACTCAACACACCGGACGTATACATCGAATACCTCCAAGGCTTCTTTACTGACGCACCTGACACTCCCGAGCCATCACCAACTACGAGCGAACATGTGGATCCGGCCTACATCTCCTTGAACAAGAACAGCTTGAAAGTGTTTCAGCGTCTCTGGCCGCATGACAGTCTGGACTACTCTGGTACTATACGCTGGCCAGCTTTTGAGAGGGCGATGCAGCGTGCGGGCTGCACAATGAAAACGGTAGATGGCTCGGAATTCTCATTTGCGGTCAATGATCGGGCTGGCATTCCGAAAAGAGTGGTGATCGATCGTCCGCATGGTGGCGGTTCGGCTCCGATTGAGGATGATGATCTGACTTCTTGGGGCACGCGGATTACAGAGTGGATTGGATGGAAATTTGAAAATTTCAAGCTTGCGGATAGGACTGCTACGGAAGAGCAAGATGATCAAGAATAGGATATGTCGACAATATTTTGATACCATACTGTGGAGCCGCTTTGCCACTCTGCGCATGGTCCAAGTAGCCCGCAATATACAAGACAGGCACGGTATAGACCACTGCATCAATGAACGTGTCCCAGCAGAACAGCAGTTCCATAAGAACGCCTCTCCTCACTGTAGACATTTTTAGCACAACAACCTCCCACAACCTCAATCCCATTCTCAAAACCATGGAAACCGACCGAGCTTTCGATGGAGGCCCTCCAAGTCGAGGGTACACCAGTAAAGGCTGGCATGGCCAGAACCGAGGCGGCTATGGCTACCCTTACCAAAGTTCTGCGCAGTACTATGACTCGGTGAGACAGATGTATGCTCAGCAAGCACAACGACAACAGCAGCAACAGCAACAGTCGGCTTATGGATATGGGTATGGGTATCCTCAACAACAGCAGCAACAACAGCAGGCTTATGGGTATGGGTATGGGTATCCTCAGCAGCAAGCACAGCAGAGTTATGGTTATGGCTATCCTCAGCAACAGCAGCAAAGTTATGGCTATGGATTCCCTCAGATCAATTATGGATACAACTCATATGGCATGCCGGGATATTCAATGGCTTGGGGCAATCCTTCCACTGGGTTCAGCGGTATGTGGCACGCTCGATATTACTGGCGTGGAGCGAACAAGGATGACAGTGAACCTGAGAGGATGAGAAGTCGAGTGAGGACTGCTGGTTCTTCTGAGAAGGCAGAGCGTGGACGGGCGAGGAGGAAATCCTCGTAGTGCGAGTGGAAAGCAGGGGGCTAGTCGTGTCTTAGACGTGATCTGTAGCTCAGCGTAACCCAAAGGCTTCTCGAAGCACATAGCCAGCTACGAACACGAGTCTGCTTGTACTCTCATAGTGGTCTTCGTCTCTTGGACAACTTGCGCCACGTATCTACAGTACTCTACGCCCGAAACGTCGGTCCTCTAGCGAAGCTATGCAGTCGCAATTACAGGCCAACCGTATAGCTCGCAAAGCCATCGATATGGTTAAGTGTAAGTTCTCAGAGAGTATGTGACCACTGTTTTCTTCAGAAGAGAGGAGAAGCTTTTAATATGAGTGACGCTCGACATCAGCTCCACCATCTTCTCCGCCATTATGTCTCGACTGGCGAAGAAGATGACTCATATATACAAACCCGCCTGACCTCGACAACGGTTGCCTAATATCTACAACCAGTGAAGGAGATGCCTCAAATGCATAAGCCCGCCTGACCTTAAGAGCTGGTGAATGGAGTGCCTGATATCGTTGACCGGTGAATGGGATGCCTGATCCTGCTCACCGGTTTGGACCCTAGTTTCGTAGTCCTCGGGATATATAAGTCCATCTTCGCTCGCACACTTGACAAAGACACCAACGGAGAGATGATCGACGCTTCACCGGGTGGAGTGGTTGATGATAGAGGATAAGGGTGGGTCTCCCCATTAGTTGATGGGCTCTTTGATTAAAGCTCGCTTCTAGAGGCGAGTTGGATTCTCGTGTCAGCCGAGACTCGAGAGGCGGGGAATTGAAGTTGCTTGTCTTTCGTCGCTGTAAGCGTCCATGTTGTCAAAACGGATGTGGTATTTCCGGAAGACTTCCTTCCGAACGGGATTGGCAAGGCCATGGTGAGTTCGACCATGTTTGCTGACGAGCTTTTGCTGCGGGTTGATCAAAGTGCCTGGTTATGTCTCCATCTCCGGTTCCGCTGCAATTGCTCTCTTCTTCCTTTGTCTCGCCTCCGCCTTGAAGTCCGCCAGCTCTGCTTGCACCTCAATCAATTCTGCTTCCATTCTTGCAAGTGCCATCCTCTCACTGGTCTTTGTCCTTGCGCCGAACCTCCAATCTGCAAAGATTGCCCATGTGACAGCAGATAGCCAGGCTAACGCGCTCAGTGCCGTCCAAGCGCATGATCTTCATTATGCGCTCATGCGAAGACGTTCTATCTCGACTGTGACCTTTTCCAACTTCTTGTCATCGACGATCTGCTTCCTGATTCTGTTGCGTAGATAGGTGCTTATGCCAACGCCGTATGGAATTCTGAAGGGTTTCCCACGAGCTTGTGTAACTCTATGCTGCGCACTTTGTGGCTTCGTCTCCGACTTCTCCATCAATTTGCTACCGTTTCCAGCGACTTGCTCAAGTAGCCTTTTGTTGCTCTCTCGAATGAATATCATCTCTCGTTCCAATGCTATCACTCTTGTTTCGTGTGTGGCATCTTTCAGATGTTGGTTCCGCGTATTCGCAGTCAAGACCGGTCCACCAGAGTGTACATCTCTCTCCACTGTCGTGGCCTTATCGTCCGAGAAACAAGCTGTGGTCGCGAAGGTTGTCGAGAGCTGCTCTCTGCGGAGAATGCTTGATACATGTCTAGGGACATTCAGACGCACAGCACAACGAAAAGACATTGCCCAATCCCGATGCAAGCCTTCTGACCGTAGACGTCGAGTCCGTGTCTAGCCAGTGGGAAGTCGATATGGTAGCCCAACATATGTGCAGTGCGGTGTGTGCATATATGTGATGTTTCTTGGTTTCAGATTAAGTATAGGACCCACCACTTGTCCACGCCCTTGCTTGAGATTCTCCCGGGCGCTGGCGATCGTTACACGATACTGCACCATACCACACCGCTTGTTTCTTCACGACGTCTTCCGTAGCAATGCCCATAACAGTAATGCCGAGCATGAGGTGATGGTAGCTGTGCCCAGCCATTTGCTCCAGCGTGCTCCCTCGAAGCTCTCAGCTGTCGTGTGAAGTCTCATAATTTCTTCCTTCGTGGTGGCGTCACAAACTGCTTGTGCCAACTTTGCGAGTTCCTTCCTTGCCTTAAAGGCTTCTTCCTTCGCATTTGCAGCGTCTGTCTTCGCCTTTGCGACCTCCATTTGCGAGAAACTACCACCAGGTGGCCAGTCTCCGAATACGGCCCATATGACGAATGACGCACCCAATGACACCCCCAGCAATATGACCATTGCGTGGGATGCAACTACCTTCTCCTCGATGCCACCTTTGATTCTTTCAACATCATCAACAGTGATTCGAGCTCGCCCGGTACTGCGGCTGATGTAGGCCTGTACGCTCGACGATATTTGTAACGCATCTTGGATCTCCTCTTCAATCTCCTCCATTGACACTTCCTGCTCCTCTCTTAACCTCTCAATCTGCTGTTTGTGCTCTTCTGCCAACGCACGGCGTTTCTCCAGGAGTTGCATGAGTTTCGTTGCGTGTGCAGTGCTGGCGATATCGTGGTCACTAAGCATGGCCTCGTCAGCTTGACCATTGTGCTTGTCGTCTAGCGAGGGATGCTGGCCCCCATCTGGCAAAGTATGCTGCTTGGTCCCAAGATGCTTATCCGTACTGCTCGTAGGCTTCTCGTTTGAGTGCCGGGTCGTTGCAGTCAAGGACCTGGCAAGCTGCTGGGCATGGGATGCGCTTATGCATTGGCGGCCACCAAGCCGCGCAGCATACCGAGAAAACATCGCAGGTGAACGTACCGAGTCAGCGTTGAGATGCCATTGAGGCCAACGCGGAGAACACAGCTTGAAACCTGTTCGGAGCTGTCTCCTCGACTCGAAGATGAGCCGGTCCGTTAACATGGGGATGTACTGACAGGGATCAAACTGTCCGCTCTTGTGCACGATCATGTGTGTATGCTCAAGCTCAGTGCACAAAGGATCTCGCAGTCTTTGCATATCGGTTGTATGCTGTGATAGCATATTGACTGGGTGAAGTAGCCTTTCTCATTTGCACTTCCTTCCTTTCGACATCATATCGAGATTTCTGATCTCATTGATCAACCCAAGCCTCACGGCGATGCGATGGGCGATGCCCAATGGCTTTGACTATCGTAAATGTGGTGCACTTGACTGCGCCCCCAATGTCCGCTGTCGTCGCAGCATATCCGTTTGGAGCAAGTCAGAAGCAAGTGGTTTCGAGGGAGAGATATCATACGTCCGATGGACTCATGTGGTATATTCGACCATGACAATCGTGCCTGGCGACTTATGGTGGCTCGAAAGTCACATCGAGCTCTCATCGTAAGTGCTAATACAGTCACGCTGACTGTAACGATCGCGTATGCACTGAGCCCAGGTCAGCATGCGTAATGGTCCCAGGACATTTTGCTTGTGCGCTCGTCTAACTCACTGCTGATTTCTGCACTGATTAGACGAGCTTCAGTGTCTTACGTATGGATACTGCATCAACCCATCTCTGTGGTTGTTGGAACCAGACGTGACCAGGCCACAAATGCATCGGCACCCCAACCAGATCGGGACCGAAATCGGCTTGCCGCTGCGTAGCTGGACTGGACTGGCATATCAAGATTCAAGATTGCCATATCTGTAAGAAGCACGTTCGCACTCTATTGATCCTGTGCAACGTGGCCCGCTATGTGATAGCTCGGCTGTTCTTGCGCTTAGTCCAATGGTCTCTGCGTGCGAACGTACGTGGTGAATGCTTATAGAGGCGTTATCGCAAGTGCATCGCATCCTGCTCTCATCGGCAGCGACTTCGCAGGATCTCCCGGTCGTCTGATGGCTATGGTCTAGCACAGGACTGCCACGCGTCCTGTTGTGGCCATAATGTTGTGGCGAGTGAGCAAGTGCGTTGCCAGAGTAAACAGGACGCCGGCCATGCAGGCATACGTTTCATCGCTCGTGCGCTGTAGAACGCAGTGCGTTCTCACTTTACTAGCATTGACCTGTACGTCCACGAAGCTGTTGCTTGCACTTTGAGCTCCAGGTCTGCAGCAGTGCAGCTCGCCGATCGTAGAGTTTCACGGCACCTGCATGAATAATGTATGCTCGGCCTTAGCCGAATCGCGCTGTGGCTAATCGTGCGTTTGCCTTTCCGGCCATCTTGTAAGGATCTCTGGCTGGGTCGACACATCTCCCGGGAGTGAGGTTGCTGGATCTTGATATCTGCGGAGAAGGAGTTTGTGAAGCCGTGAAAGATGTTGCAGATTGTTGACTTCAGTCAAAAGCAAGATCTGGTATCAATCTTCTACAAGGAAATGCTGGTCTCGGCGGTGAGACGCAGGTTGGCTTCTTGTGGATGTTGCAGACTGCTTGTCTGGTAAAACTGGTATATTGTATGATATCGTGCAGGTGAGGTCAGACTGTAATGTCCCTTTCAGGAAGAAGATGGACGTGATGATGCTGGTGGTGATAACAAAACACACTCGAGAAATGACGATTGGAGATCACGGATCTCGCAGCCGCCGGTGTGGACAGAAAGTGGCTCGGTTCAAGCCGTGCGCGGAGCCGCATGTGAGAGCAGGGGAGGAGAACGTGGTCTGTCCAAGTGGCTGACTTCGACTGCTCTGCTCCAACACAATCCATTTTCCCAAGGCGGAGTGTGGACCTTCTCGAGCTGGCCGAATACATGTTAGGCGAGCGTCCACACGCACGGCAGCATGCGATAATACATCTGCATGGCCTGATCAAGCGATACCAAGAAGTCCTGCGGAAACTGGGCAGTTCTAGCCAGCGCCTCGGAGCATTTGGCGCAGACGGCAGTGATAGGCATTGCATGTCCAAGCTCGGCCATACCGGCGCTTGCGGTTCTACGTTTGTTATGTCACTCACCTAAGGTTCAATGTGCTATCTGTACTTCTTTCTATGTGCCCCAAGCCGCGTTTCTGCGTTCTTGCTCGTACGACGCACTATACACGCACACATTCTTCAAACTCCGAGCATTCGTACTGATCTGCGGTATCCCTGCGATAGCTGTTCAGCTACAACTCCACAATACTGATAGCTGGAAGCTTCCTAGACGACGGCCTGGCAATCGGCTTCGGGGACGCCTTGCATGAACGATTCTGCTGTGTTCAAGATGATTCCGAATCATTCGGAGCATATCTGAGAATCTACTCGACTGAGTTCGGAGCCTAAGATCAGCACGTCAGCATACATATAACACCAAGTCAATCGATTTCAGCCAACATGGTCCGACCTCTGCGAACCTTGGCCACCAAGCCACGGAATCTGAATCAAGCAGCTTCACTCAATAATAGAAGTGCAATTCAGCGCTTCGATGGTATCAATAAGATGGCTGAGCCCTGGGACCACCTCCGAAAGGATGACGAGCTGTGGTTCGAAGATGGGGATGCAATCGTCCACCTCTACGCTCCTACTACTTCCCGGCGTGGACCAAGCCTCAAGGTCCCGTTCAAGACCATTCAGCAAACCAAAAGTCAATATCTGCTCCAAGACTGCCTTCAATCGAGTCCAGTGAGCAGTGAAGACGATAATTCCGACAGTGGTTACAGTGGATCTGCAACTGGTAGCCAACCTGAGTGTGCCGAGCTATACATTCCAGCTCCGGCATGTGCAACCCGACAGGAGTCTCATTTGTACCACCTCGGGACACGAAACTACTTTGCCTACCTTTTCGATCAGCCATTAGTGGGAGAGACATTGGGTCTTGCCCTCGTCGAGCTCTGGAAACGCATACACCTATGGCAACCAAGCGACATTGCTGAGTCTGACTTCCGAGTATACTGTAAAGAGCAAGGATATCTCAGCTATGTGGAGAACCCGGAGTACGCAGTGGCTACATTGTACTTTGCAGAGCAGACACGAAATAAGGATATGTGGTCAGAAGCTTTCGTTCACTGTGTAGGCATGCACGACCGACTGGAGTGGAATGAGGACTTTGATCGTCTGAGTGATGAGGCCAAAGATCTGCTGGCACAAGCTTCTGCGGACATGAAGTCTCACATCGCCCGAGTGACGAGGAGCCTGGGTACCTTCCTTGAGGAAGACCTTGGGCCAGAAAACCTCGGCTTGTCCAAGCCATTACGAGACCATCTGGATAGGTTCAGGAGCACTCTCCATTGCTTCTACGTGCATGAGATCAATGGCTACTTCCCACCTGACGAAACAGATCCGTGGGGCAAGAAGTTGTGGCGTGGTATGTATGGAGACTTCCAGAGCCTGTATGTGTATCTGGCAGACACCAAGTCTTCGGGCGACCACGCAAGCAACCTCGGAGCTCAAGGTGGAATCTGTGTGGCTCAGAATTTGAGGGCTTTCGACGAACGCCACGAGTTCGCCCCACTGCCGTACTCTCTACCTCTGCTACCAGAGGTCAAGGCCCGAGTAGAGCAACGCAGTCCTGTGAGCAGGAGGAGTCTTGGGTCACTGCGCATGAGCCGATCCGGCACGATTGGCCCACATAGGCCAACGCCGGGACAGGCTTTGGCAGATGCAACAAACCGCGGTGATGCCGATGTGACCGGAAATCGATTGGTCCAGGAGTACATGCGGTTTGAGAGCTTCAAGATGGAGGAGAAGACGACTATAATTGAAGCTCGTAAAGTTCGGTGGCTGTTGGTGTACAGCGCCCTGCAGCTACTCATTAGCATCACGAAAGCGCCAGCCGAGGTTCGAGACACAACAGGACCATCGTATCCCCTCTGTGTCCAGGACACAACATGTCCAATTTGGGAAGACGAGAAGCTCACGCTGCACACACAAGAGACGCAAGATGAGCCTGCCACACCGCATGCGACCGCAGTGGAAGAAGCAGTACGCAAGTCCTTGGAAGAGGACAGGATATCCATTCACCCTGACTGCGAGGCTAGCTGTGCCGCCGACTATTTCTCGATGAACTCTTTCTCGAGAACAGACTCCGGTACAAGCCTTTCGAGCATGGCCACCCCTCCAGTCAGGACGAACTCGACTCTGTCTCGCACAGCTTCAATCAGGTCGAGCGTAAGCACGCTGCATCGATCTATGGTCGGCAGTCTAGCTCGAAGAAACAGCCAAAGGCGTGGTAGCTTCATCACACCTTCTGTAAAGTCACCCACAGTAGGGACTTTCTGTGAGACTCTGCACGAGCTTCAAGGAAGCGAGGTGGAAGAGTCTTCGCCAGTGGACAGCATGATGGACTTCGATGCCAAATTCGCCTCAGCCAAGCCTGAGCTTGTGTCGTCAGTCAGCATAGCCGCAACAGATGGCGATGCACCAGTATTGGAGATGCACCAGCTGTCAATGGACGACACTGTGCAGCCTGTACGAAAGCTACGCCATACATCTGGTCGCCACAAGCGACGCAAGTCTACAAACACAGATTCGATTGCGTGTGGGCACTCAGCTAGCGAGCTGGATCTCCCGCAGAGACTGGCATCGGATTTGGGAGGCTTCGAGTTCGACTTCGACATGCCCGTGGCCACCGCAGAGCAGATCACACCTTCGTCGGCTGGATATCATGCTATCAGCTCACGACACGGCATTGGACGAGCTCATTCCAGTCCTCTGGCCGAGAAGTCCCGAGTTATGAGTACTTCTTCGCTGGCTTCGATGGCCTCGAATACTACTTCCATTTATCCAAAGACCAGATTGCAGGCAGATGAGATTGAAGAGGAAGAGGTCCGCGGGCGGAGGCGGCGAATAAGGCCTTGACAGGCTGCGCGATTTCGCATATCTTGCTTGATTCATTAGTTTGAGATACCCATTATGCGATGTTTGGTTGATAGTTCCTCGACAACATATTTTGACCTCCCATCGAGTTTCTACTCTCGTTCCTTCCGAGACGTTGCTGTAGTGTTGTTCAGGAGAAAATTATTTTGGTATTGGCATTTGATACATGTGGTTCAATATCTGATGACTGCGTGGAGTGCGTGCAGTGCCGTGGGGAGCTGCGTGGAGCTGCGTGGAACTGCGTCAAGTGCGTGGAGCTGTGCGTCAAGTGCGTGCAGTACTGCGTAGAGTGCGTAGAGTGCGTAGAGTGCTGCGTCAAGTATTTACTGTTCGTCAGGTCAATATTTGATACTGCGTAAGTTTACGGCCAAGCCGGCAGGAGCGATCGGAAGCGGCCCGTCTGCAGGGAGTCAATCTTGAAGCCACCTCAACTTCTCGATTTCACTCCCTCAAACACAAAACAACTTCACTTCCTGGACATGGACAATGCGAACCCGGCCGAGGGACCAGATACCTTCAGCCGGGTCCTTCCTCTTCCCTTCAGACTTCAGCTGGAATTCATCCTTGGTTTCTGGTTCTGGGCTTTCAATCTTCATGGCTTCCATCTCCTGAACATTGATATCTTCACGCTGATACACTATCCCACGAGGCCTACACTGGATGAACCGCCTCTGCATACATCCACCTACCGTCTAGCTACGGTTCTCAGCGGGCTGTGGGCGAGTGCGATTGTGTTGTTCTGGGTCTTGACACTGGGGAATGCAGATTTGGTGATTGCCTACGATTGGATTCCGAATCTGCTGTTCTTCGTCATCCTCGCTGTCCTCTTCGCACCGAGGTTACCATGGGCACGAGCGATCTTTGGAACAAGTAACGCGCATGGTGTGCTGCGACTGTTCACTGGACTGGTCAGATGTGCACCTGGCGGAATTGCGAAGCCGAAAGGAGAGAAGTTCGGAGATGTGCTGCTAGCAGATGCCATGACATCGTATTCGAAGCCCATCTCAGAAATCTTCGTTGTGTTCTGCATGCTGCTGAAAGGCCTGCATACTACAAACAAGCCGGATAGAGCTTGTGGGCATGAGTTCATTGTGCCGCTCGCGATCGCTTGGCCGTTCTTGATACGTCTTCGACAATGCATTATTGAGGGGCAACGTGCCAACGCGTTGAAGTACGCGACAGCGTTTCCGGTCATCATCTTGAGCTCAATGACTGGCAAGGACCCCACATGGAAGGCGTTCTGGTATGCATAGACACGATGAATGGAAAAGATACGATGACACTAACTCGATTGTACAGGCGCATCGCAGCTCTAGTCAACTCGCTCTACTCCTTCTGGTGGGATGTCTCTATGGATTGGGACCTGACATTGCTTTCAAGATATCGTCACAAATCGCCCTTCGGCCTTCGTCAGCAAAGGGTGTTTAGGCTACCAGTTTTGTATTACCTGGTCGTTGGGTTCGACCTCGGTCTGCGATTTGCCTGGTCCTGGAAGTTGTCACTCGCACTGGTGAACCTGGATGGTCTAGAAGGAGGCATATTTCTGTTGGAGATACTGGAGCTTACGCGGCGTTGGGTCTGGGTATACTTCCGAGTAGAGACGGAATGGGTGAGATCGAGCGGACCTGCAAGTATTGCACTGTAAAACATTGTTTGAGCATTGCGATCACCAGGTGTGGCAGAATATGTCGAAGTACACCAGTTACAACTGATAGTGAATAGTGAAAGAATTACACGCCAAGATATATCAGATCCTCCGTCCACAATGGCATTGGAGCCAACACGTGGGACTTCTATGAGTCACCATTGATCGCCTTCATTGCTGTTAGACGACCTGTTGCCTAGCACTTTACGACACCACGAAGGATCACGCCTTGCCAAGACATGGAGACATATTGATCTGGCATCAAACATCCATCCTATAAGTACTTGACACAACCCCGCACAGCACCTCATCTGCCTGTGCGAGAAGTGTCGAATGTACCGAAGAACCAGCTTGATCGCTCATTATCTCGCCGTCGAATCACGCAAGGACAACTGCAAGCTAGAGCATCGACATCTGGGGCGCACGATTGTGCTAGTGCTCTTCTGTAGGAATAGCTTTATACATGTGAGGTTGCTACCCGAAGTGCCTGCAGCCTGGACCTTATCTGCGCAATCTTGACGCATCACGCATCACTCGCGCGCCAAGAGCTCAAGTCACAAGCCTGCGAAAACACGACTCCTACCGATAGCAGCAGACGCATAAAACCTCTGAGTTCTTCCATTCACCTTCACCTATCTCCGACAACAGCAACACGATCATAGAAACCATCAACTCAGACACGCACTATATGGCCACGCTCGAGGCCTTACCTACCGAAATGCAGCTCATGATATTCGGCTTCGCGTATGCTGGTCGACAGATCTACATTCCCGAGGAGAACGACTACTCAGGTGCGGATCCCGTGAATCCAGCGATGCTTCATGCGCAGAACACACAGTCCAGGGAGCTGCTCCTGCTGAAGGATCCGGATGAACTCGAGCACGCTAGTACTCAGCCAGCCACAATCAACAATCAATTGCTAGACACATTGATCTCCAAGTCAACACACACTGCTGCCTGGCAAGCTCACCTCACATCGGCAATATGGTCCTTCGCTACAGTAGCAGCTGCCGAACGCCACGTCAAGAAGCGTCCATTTACTGTTCCGTACATCAAGAACATCCGAGCCAACGGTGGCGAGAGCCAGGTCAAACATCTGGTCCGAGTTCTCTCCGAAGCTGGTGCAAGGCTACAAAGCATTGAGCTCCTCGACTGCCAGGCATCCTCCCTTGGCAAGGCAAGCCCGGCCAAAGTTGCTTCCATCATCCAGGCTGCGATGATGGGAGACGTGGAGATGGGAGACGAGGAGGCAGAGGTCCCGAATCTTCTTTGTATGCGCCCACATTTCATTGCTGGAATCTTCTCGGACTGTCCAATCCTTCAATCCCTGGTCACAATCCCGACTTTGGTGGACGTTCTCATCGCAACAACATGCGAGATGCACGAGTTTTATGGAGGCGTATGTGACTGGGCCTTGCACGCCAGAGAAGCGGAATTGTTTGTCTTGCAAGCTGTCGCGAAGAGTGGCACGGCATCACCAACGAGAGCTCGCAATATTGCGAGGCTCCAAGCTACCATTGCCACAAGCAAAGAAGAAATCAGAGCTCGAGAGCAGAGCGGAAGCGTTGGGCGTGATTGTGGCCTCGACTACGAGGAAGAGTTGGAAAGCGATGAGATGCTTGCTCACATGTTTGAGGCAGATGGTGACACGAGACTCGCAGATGAGGCATTGTTGGCGATGGTATCTGCTGCGGGAGTGGAAGAATTGGAATGGGATGGCACTCCTCGCATCTCTGTGAGTGATGTGCGAGCTTGCCGTCATGAAGAGCGTCTTGCTCGACGTGCGACGCTCTGAGGTAGTGTCAGCACGTAACACCTTGTGGCGATGATCAGGAAGCCCTGGAGACACTAGACACGGATTCATAGCACAGGATGTGTGGATAGCCACTATCCACGGAGTACGGAGACCATCCAAAGGAAGCTACATCGATGTATGCTGCGAGCCGCTCAATTGGAAAGCACGTTGTCGATCAGGATGGGATGTAGGATAGCCGGTGTCTATATTGGAGGGCGTTTTTAGCCTTGGATAGCATATTGCCACATCTCTGCTCTGCGAAGCATGTGTAATACTCATACACCAAGGCCCTTTTCGGCACTTCTCTGGACATACACCATGGTACCAACCCTTTCGCGGTACCACAACTCACTCCTACGAGCAATCACCATACCAATTTCCATACTGGTCCTGATAAGTGTTGACCACGCATCCATTTCCTTCGACCAAGCAGGGGTGTTGCTGTAGATACTCTTAGCAAGAACATTACTCGATACGAATCTGATACATCTACCTGGCGACACGAAACACGAAAATCTGATTGTTCGGGTCCGCCGAGATATGCCCAGGTGCGACAGTGGCCTTGAGGCGCGGATTGGTCGTTGGACATGTCGTTCTTCGTGCAGGTCGTGAGGGTGCCTCTGCCAGCTTGGGCTTCGGGCAGGGCGGAGGCGTATGCTGTTCCAGCTAGGAGGATGGGCAGGAGGAACATCATCTTCGTGAGTGGACTTGGGAGCGTAAAGCAAGTCTTTGGTCGGCAGACTGCTGTTCACTTATTATACTATCGATGACTGATCTACAACATGCTACAGTCAGCAGCACAGACTTCTAGACGTATTCTGGAACGTGTACTAGTCATCTGGGCATCTGGGCAAGTTACGAAACATGCCAGACTTTAGCCATTAGTTCTTACTTGCGATCTCGCATTCATCTCGCATACATCAAAGCTCTCGACAACCACGCCTCTCGACACCGCCGACTTGCCTCAACTAACTACAATTTCCATACCAATTCCCATAAACATCCTGTTCAGCCTTTTGCCAACAGCCATTTCCGTCGACTTTACATGGAAATGCCTGATAAGGTCAGTTAACAACCATCTACCTCCAATCCTCAACCTTGAACCGGGAACTGTAAACATACCTTCCGACAAGCTGTCCTCGTTACAGTCCGGGCATTTGGTCCATTTTGGGGCCTCGGCGAATACATATTACACATGCCTTGCGGAGCTGAGTGATCGACGCTGAAATCTTGAATGGAGCATGTTGACTGTCCAAATATGTTAGGAACGGAGGGCAGGTGAAAGGTTGAGGAGAAACTTTACGTATGGCTCCCAGCAGTATGCTATGTTGATGAGGAGGAATAATGGGAGGGAGAGCTTCATCTTTGAGGGTGAGTTGGTGAGGGATGGATTATTGAAGGCAGGAGCAGTAAACTTATAGGGCCCTCCTGGAGATAGTGCGGCCGCCCGTCCTCGACAGACATCTATACGAACGAATACGTCTCTACTACCTAGCTATCTTCAGATCATCGCTGTATCTTCGGGGGCGGAATTCCGTAGGTTGATGGAACCACCTGCGCCGTTCCATTTACATCTGCTGTGTTGGGCAAGGCAGCGTGGAGATGTGGAGCATAGTAAGGTGCCGGGAAATGGCTGGGAAGAAGCACAGCGTCCTCCATTCGAGTGTCAGCTATATGAAGATAACCTTATACAAGAAGTTGCTCATTGCTTCATGCTTGTCTCTGTTCCATCACTTCATTGATACTCTCATCTCATCATATTCATCCATGCAGTACGCCATCCGCTATGCATGCATCAATTACTCGCTTGCTTGGAAATGCTCCCACCACCACCACCAAAGTATGTACGTGAAATATCATCAAGTTTGGAAGTCACCGATCTCCTTGCTGCCAACAACGGCGGCTTCACCGGCGAAGCAGACTTGGTGATCGGATCCTCCGCTGATTGTCAATACTTAGACCTGCGTCCAGCATTCCTTGACGCAGTCTTCTCTCTTCTGGCACGATCCTGCTCTTCTTCGAACACGCTTTCGTCTTCTTCTGGCACGATCTCCGGTGCTGGTGTGCGCTTCCTATCACGATGTCGTCTGATTCTGTTGTTCGAGATTTGCGACGCAGAGTCATCAGGAGCGAGAGACTCCATATCATCAGGCATACCGTCATCTTCGCCCTCTTCGATATCCGTGATGCCTGACGCTGGAGTATCAAGTCTCACACCGATAGGATCGAAGCCGCTGCCTCTTCTCGCTTGCGCTTGCGCAGAAAGACCAGCTGAGCGTTCTCGTAGCATCTGCCTTACCAACTCTGCTCTTCCATGTAGGATTTCGAAAGCGTCTTCAAGACGTTCCATGTCCATGAAGAGGTTCCTTTCCAGCTCTGCCGCGACTGCAATTTCTGTATCTTCGTCGAGTTGGACTGGAGCAGGTGGTGCCACGCCCATGCCTGGTCCCGGAGTCGGGCCGCGGGTAGGGAACATGGACGGGAGTTGTTCGCCGCGGACTTCGAACGGTGTCGTGCCACGCGATGGAACGGCGCTGAAACCACTGAAGGGAGTTCCATTGCGGGAGAATGGCGTGTGATTCTGATTTCGCGAAGGACCGCGAGATGCAACTGGTGAAGCATATGCGGATGCAGATGGTGGAAAGCCAGATTCTGCGCCGGACCATAAAAAGCCGTCGAACCTGCCCGATGTGAGGATGTCCCATTCTTGCTCGTTCACTTCTGCAAGTGTGGCGAGCATGCTGTGGAGCGGTGGGTTGTTCAGCAAATACATGGCAGCTTCGCAATCTCGCGGTGGTCTCTCCAGTCTGTAGAGTCTTTGGAGAGCGGTCTTGGCTCTTCGTAATGCTGTCGATGCTGTAGTGGGTCGTTCGGCGGGAGTCGGTGCTCTGGAAGAGGCGATTGTGCTTTGGCCATGCATCAGAGCAATGAACAGATTTCGTTGATGGCTGTTGAGCTTGGTCATCATTGCAAACATCAGCGTGTCCTCGTCTGCTTCTTCGGGCGGGCTGCTGGGGAACTCGGGTTGCTGTGAAAGCCAGCTTTGCACAGCTCGTTTCGTCTTCTGGTTTTGTCGAATGTAGTGGTCTTTGTACTCCTCAGGAACGTCAATGTCCAGTTTCTGCATAGGCGCCAAAGTCGCACCTGATATGCCCAGCCCACTATCATCCGGCTCTATAGAGAATGGCGGCCACTGTGGCAATTCACGACGACCTGCCACGAACTCCAGAATCTCGCCCCAGCTTATGCCAGTATCCTCTTCGTCAGATAGACTGGGCTGTGGTGTGACCTTGCAGACCACGCAGTCACAACGTTGCGACGAGATGTCCCGAGCGAAGACTTGCGAGAGCTTGTCCAGTAGTCTTCTTGCAACAGACTTGTACCCTGTAGCCACCGCCACAGAGCCGTTCCCTTGCAGGACGTGGAGATAGTCATCCAGTCTTTTGTGTATCGACCCAAACACTTTCGCGTATTCTTCCATAGGTGCGGTCTGTCCCAGAGCAGGCGATTGATATACACTGAAAGCTTGCACAGGCGGCCCTGTCTGCACTAATCGCCTCGGTACCGGCACAGGCAGTCCGCCATTTTTGAGCAAATAGTCTACTCGTGGTGCTTCTCTTATGCCTGTTACAGGTGGAGGTGGAGGTGGCGGAGGAGGAGGCATTTGTTTGGCAGTCAATGGTGTGGGAAATGACCTGCCGTGGTGACTGTTCGCAGTTCCTACGTCGATGATCGGTGTCGCCCGCACGTTCGGTGGTATTGAGTACTCTTGGATGGGCGTCCTAGGCTGGGAGTCCGTCACAGACGGAGGAGAGTGATCCTGTGTATTCACGACGTAGACTGGTCTCCTACTCTGTCTGCTGGGTTTCCTGTCCGGAGCAATCGAAGTCGCATCGGAATCGGTAGTCCCTTCAGTCAATGTTGATCGATCGCGTGAGGCTGTCGACTCCGTCCTTCGATAGCTGCTCACTGGCGTCGACTTGCGCTCATCATCTGGGAAGGCTCCTGGCATGCTCGATATCTCCGAACCAAAGCGAGCCTCTTTCCGTAGACTGGCACCTGACTTTGCATTCTTGACGCCATTTCTTCCATCAGCGCTCTTCCTCGGACTATCCACCCTCAGCCTGACGTCTTCCGCACTCGATCTCTTGCTCCTGCTACTGCCAGATCTTCTAGGCTCCGGGTCGTCTGCTGTCAGCGGTGGACTGGGTGGTGCATTTGTTACATCCGCCGACTTGGGTCTTCTCCTCTTCGTGTCTTCCTTGCCCAAGTCTGTAGCATCCGGGGTGACTGGATCTGCCTTGGCCTTGCCCCCATCTTCCCTACTGCCCACCGCTTCCCTACTGTGAGCCTTGCTGAAAGTGGGATATGAGCTGGGAGCCTCTCCGCTGCTCGACCGGCGATCCAGCTCAGGTACAGCCATCGACACCTTCTTCGCTCCTTTCTCCGCCGTGTTCTCGGAGGTCAGATTCAGGTCAAGTTCCTGGCTGGCAGACTTTCGCTTAATGGTATAGTGAGGGAGCTTCGTGGAAGAGGAAGATTTATGCGATGATCGAGTTGAGGGTCGTCGTTCTCTATCCTCATCGTGATGTTTCCGTCGCCGTCGCTTCTCTCCGTCTAGAGAGGAAGACATGCCGTCGGTGGTGGTGGTGGTGGTGGTAGTGGCACATGGAGGTTGTGGTTGGTGAAGTGCAGCGTCTTGGGCGTCAGGCCATCGAAGCTCCGGCATGGCAGCGCAGTCCCATGAAGTTGGCGCTTAAACTGGAGCTCTGCGCTGGGCCAATGATGGCGCTGACAGGCTGTCTGTGGGGTATTCGAAGTCGCCGACGTTCTTCAGAAGTATGCGGTGTACAGGAACAGCGCAGAGATGTCGTCCTAGTCAGTCAGAAGACAATATCTTTCAAGCGAGTATTGTAAGGCGGCGCAGTGGAATTGGCCTTCACATGCAGCGCGACCGGGGGCTGTGGTTTTGACTGTGGCATTTTTAGCTGCCCAGCCACTCACCTTTCCGTCAGGCACGCCAACGACATCATGCGAGCACACGCCCACGCGACTCGACTCGATTTGAGAAGTCATTTGCTGAATGGCACGAGATGGACAAGTTGGTGAAGAAGGAAGGCAAGCAGGACATTGTTATTATTGTTATTGTTCATTTGAGCCCAACTGCTAGCCGTGCTTTACGATAGCGTCCGATGGTTCAGAAACGGCTTGTACCAAGACTACAACGCCGACTTCGCATTGGAGTGATTATGATCATAAGAAAGAGGCCTGGCAATACAGCCGTGCGATGAAGTGAGGTCAAGAGCGGAGGAAGGTGGTGAGGAAAGTGCATCGAGCGTGCCTTCCTGGACGAGGACGAGGACGACAACACAACACAATCACCTGAGCCCGGACGCTGCTAATGACCAGAAAAACAGAGCCACGTCTTCCACTGCACGTTACAAAGACCCGCGCTGGAGGCGACCGCTAAGGAACGAGCTGCTAACGGAGCGCGATGTCCGGAAGAACATATGCACTATGCCCTTCAAGGAGGGAGGGATGTTGGAGGGGGATTAGGTAGGCGAGTGCATTACCTACAATACCGATCAGAACGAGAGCAGCGCGAGGTAAGTTGCGCCGTCAAGACATGCTTCCTCGCATATCACACGCTCCTTCCATTTCGGACTTGGGCCCTTCTGCACCTCGCCAGTTCATCTTTCACGACCTCATCGCGATCACCCACAGTCCCAGTGTCCATACAACGTCCGAAAGACCATTGCACACCGCATGCACGACATGGCCCCAGCTACCACTTCGGAGTAGTCGTCCACACCACGAGAAGCGCCCACATCGGCGAATGGAATCAATCAACAGATCTAATCTCCATCGACCGCCGCGCCAGCAGCTGTTCAACACTGCCATCAACCTTCACTGCCCGTTCTTCGCACTTATTACAGCAGTTCCCTGCAGTCTGGATTCAGTCAGCTCAATTCAGACATATGGTTCAGACTGCGCGAATCTCACCGGACGCCAAGCAGACCACCACTTGCAACACACCTCACATGGATCGGAAGTCCATACGCTGCCGGTCGATGCCGGCAATATTGCTCTGTGCTCCTTGCCGGTGTAAAGATCGTACCATTTCTGCGCTCCTCCAAGCGTTCTCATTTTCCATTTGAGCACATTCGCCCCGAGCGTTGGAGATCTCAAGAGCGACAGCATCCCTTTTGCCCTTCTTAGCGCTTCAGTTGCCTCACATAATTCGAAGAACACAACATCGCTGGGAGTGTTGGCGTTACTGCTCCAGGAAGATACCTCCGACACGCGAATGCAAGTGAGAAGTGCAGCATTTTGGCTACCGATCGTCTTCAGCCACTGAGCCAGGCGGTGCCAGGCAATCTCGCCATACCTGCTCCTGCCGGGGCACACCACATACTGGAAGATTGATGTAGCATGATACATCAGGATCGCTTCCTTGTAGACTTGCTTGCAGGACATGATAAGTGCTTGGCTTTTCAGAAGACCTTCGGGATGCTCTTCACTTTTCTCTGGAATGGTGACGATGTCGCCACTGAGGACCGCTTCGTAGATGCGATTTCTCAGCTCCGCAGGCAACGACACGAGGGATGAGTCGCTTTGGTCCGCTGGATTGGCGAGCGGATCACTGACCTGTGGCATGCTGGTGGATAGATGGTCGATGTTGTAATTGGGAGTCTGCGCTGAAAGTGTTGGGGAAGCAGAAGGTGTCAAGCACAGAGGACTTATGGAGCTAATCATGTCGCAGACCTTACGTGGCCTTCGTGACTGACAGTAACCTTCAGGTATTTAGCACCACGAGGCTCGAAACCATGGTACGCTCGTGCTTGGCTCACCTTGATCTCGAAATTTCAGCTTGACATCGGAATAAGTCGCGAGCAGATAGACCACCCATTCGACACCACAGACTGCATCAACGATGACTTCCGCAAGTGCTGCAAATCAGGTACTGGAACTCCCGGAGCTGCTGGAGATGATCTTACGCAAGCTCGATGCCAACGAACGGCACCGCGATTCTCCGATACAGCAACTATTCGTCCTCCAGCGTGTCAACAAGCTGTTCATGAGTACCATCTCACAGTCGATACATCTTCGTCGGCGCATGTTGCTTGAATACGACGACCCTACGGCGAAAGATCTTGGATGCGGTCTTCGCCACGCTGCTCTTGCTGGGTTTGCACCTGATGGCCTATCTCTCGAAGGATCACTCGGAATACATGACTTCTCCGGCCAGTCCGTGACAGGACGTAAGCTGGAGTTTAATGCTGTTACGTTAACCCTACCAGATACATGGTTACGTCCACGTTGGGAAGCTATCAACCCTCAGAATTACTATTCGACCACACCATCACGGCGATACATGAAGCTCATGCCATGGCCAAGCAAGTTTGATCTTTATCTATGTTTTGGTCCGAGAATCGAGAATGTATACCATGCCCATTTCGCATTCGAGGACGGAACTGCGACTCTCGGTGATTTGTACGATCGACTAAAACTCTTTCCGAGGGACAATCGTTATAAACACACCCAGAGCATCTGCGACTTCCGCACGGTGCGAAGATCTGTACTTCTAGCGCATGACCTACATTGGGTCGGAGGGACTTCTATTTATGATCCAGTATATGATGCTGCTACGAAGATCAAAATCGCACATGCAAGTCTGGAAGACTGCGGTCGACGGTACAGCTTGTGTGCTGTCTGCGCTTTAGACGTGTATTCTGAGATGGCGGAAATGTGGGCTGCTCTTTGAACGTCGCTAGAGAATCTATGATAGTCATGCCGACAGCGCGCAAGTTCGACCTTCATCTACGCTTCGATTCCGATCCCTCGCAGACATGCCATGCCCATTTGGCATTCGAGGACGTTCATGCGACTCTCGCCAACTGGTACGATCGACTGGTTTCCTTTCGCAGCAGTATCATCCATCGTAGTTACGAATATGCGACAATATTCTATATCAATAACAGCGAATATCGGACAAACAATAGAACCCTCAAGCAACAATGGAGTTGAGTGAAGGATCGATGTAGGAAACCTGTAGTAAGACCCGTGCCGTGGACTGTACGTCTTTTCCCCAAGCTGAGGCTCGAATGCATCGGCTGTCGAGATCACTGTGGATGAGCTTCGATATCTTCGCGTGGTATGCTTTGTCTCTTCGAGGTCTGTTTAGCCACATTGGTCCTGCATCAAGGCTCAAGAGTTGATGTACGGATATGTGCGGAGGTGTTTGCTTGAAAGCATGTGTTCGCTTCAAACGCTTCTTGTTTGTCTTGCAGGCGGTCTGTAGCGGATTTTTGCACTAGTCTACACGTTGTCGAGCAGGATAGGGAACGCCAAAGTCGGTGCGAGCAGTGTTGGCCGGAAGGAAATAGTGAAGTCGACCGGAAGACACGACAGGGACAATGGCCTTGGCGAGGCTGTCGATACGCTCCAAGTCCAAGACACTAGTCTGAGGTTATTGTCGGACGCTGGTGAATAGGGTTACTGGCATCTTGAGCTTATCTGTTTCGTTTCATGCAAGATGAGAGTGGAATGCTGAGGTCATGATCGTTTGTAGTTGGCTTTCTGTAACTAATGAAAGTACAAGTCATCCACACGTCCATCATCGAGCTTGCTAGAGAAGAAGAGTTCCCCGTCGTGGCCCATATTCGATGTCCGGCTGATAGAAAATGAAATAGTCATCACAAGAGTTGCCCGTGCTCTTGGTTGTTGTTGTTGTAGGCGGAGTGATGTTCGAAGCAGTTGTGTTGGCATGTCGCAGTACTAGCGCGGCTCTTTGACATTATATATGAATGTCATTTCGTGGTCGCTAATCGTGCTTGCAGGCAGAGGTCAAGGCAGTTGCAATATGAGAGTCGTAAGTGGCTCGAGGGTCGTTGATAGATCGGAATGTTGCTTCACTCTGCGCGAAAGCGAGCCAGGCCGATGACCTCTCGCTCGCAGGTGGTCGAGACAGGCTTGAAGACTGGCGACTTGGTGCTGATAGACTTGGTGCTGCTGACGGATGACGATCGGGAGGCAGCGACATTGTTGCTCAGGAAGCGCTCGTTGTCGAGTGACAACTCATCTGCAACTGGGCTCTCAACAGCTACAGCTGGAGCTGGCAGAGCGTTGTTCTTTGGTGAGAGAGATAGCCATTTCTCCTGTGGCTGCTCGACGTTTGGCGAGAGCTGGAGCCAAGTACCTGGTACGAGGCCCTTTCGTATTCTGTCGAGGGTAGCGGCTTGCTGTGCGGCGTTGGTGGCAGCTTCAGTTGGCTGGGTCTTGTTCCAGAGTCCAGACATTGTTGTTGATGTTTTGATATTGATCGATTGGGTCTGCTATTAAGGTCTCTTGTGGCTGCTGTGGAGTGGTAATACTTTGTTGTTGAGAGGAGTGACACCTACGACGGGGGAAGCTGTCTTATAAAGCATTCACGGGTACAGTTCCAACCCGGCGAGCCACCCACAGAGCTGCATGATGGGATATGGAGCTGAAAGTGGGATGCACATGCGCAAGCATGCCAAGCGGATGTTTTATAACGCCGAGTAAAGCATCGTCGCAGCAATAGTGTCCTCGTCATGGAACATGTGATGCACGCATGAGCCAGCCAAGCTGCAAAGTATGCTAGGGGAGAGTGGTGAGTCCGGGGGATCCTAGGTGATCAAGCCTATACCGTGCATGCCCAGCATTCTTCTATCACGGCATCTCTATGCGAACCACTCACCGGTGCGCTTCGGCAGTCCACCGAAGTTCAAGAGTTTGAGCCAAGGCGGCTAATATAAATCAGGCTCCTGCTGTGCTGCTTGAATTGACGGACTTTCTCGTTGCAGCGAGGTCATCACAGCATCGGTATCAGCGGAAGCCGGAAAGTGTGCTGCGTACCGTCGCTTCGGTGTTCGAAGACGTCCGTAACCTGAGATGAGAGGAAACGTTTCGGAGTCTTGGCTGAAGAGGATTACTGACGTCTTCCGGGATCCATCTGGGTTGTTTTGCATACGCGTTTCGAGATGGCCAGCGTGGGCGGAAGCAATGTCCCCATTGGCGGATTCTGGGAGATGGAACACTGATGGTTCGATGTTTGCTCCTGGAGTGGGAGGAGGAATGCAAGTGAGATGCAGTCTAGCTTTGGGGTAAGTTTCGGGCCTGCACCCCACGTTCTTATTTTCTTTTATAAGTTAGTACGACTCCAGATTGACGATCGTCCTGCTGTGCCAGCTCAACAACCGCTTGGCTATCGCATTGGCAAGATAGCACAGACAGTGATGATCTCAACGGTGTGCAGGAGTAGTAGGCGGACAGGAGAGATGCAGGTCCCGGCTTACCAACGGATCTGATCGGTGTATGATATCAGATTGATAATGATTTCGATGAATCGCTCAGCAAGAATGTTAACCAGTGAGTTGAAGCAGAAGACTGTGGTGATGTATACGCGTTGTTAATGAGCATTGTTGCACAGCCTCGCTGGCCGACGCTACATGCTGACACTATGTCTAGATGCATCATCCCAGGATCGCTGCTGAGCCCAGCATCCTCTCTCATTCATCAAGACCCAGTCGAAGAGCTTCAAAGCTCGTTCAAGCAGAAGAGATCGTGTCTCAGGACCAATGTGCTTCTCATGCATCAACGCAGTATCAAACTGCTGCAGACTGCTCGAATGAGGCTTCGGCAGTCGTTGACTCTTCTGCTTCGCTCTCCATACTAGCGTCTCTCTCATTCTGGACAGTCTCCTGAATTCCGTTCCACTCGCTGTTCTCCTCGTCTGGAATGACTATACCCTCTTCAATCTGGGGTGCCTGAGTATCACGGTCAGCCAAAGAGCTATATCGAGCAAGGGAACCAAACTACAACTGACCTCCGACATCTCTTCGTCACTGGCCCGGGCAGACTCATACTGCTTCGCACGGCAGGGAGGACATGTGTTATTTGCCTCGAACGACCTATGAAGGTAGAGTTTTAGCAGATATATACATGCCAGGGTCGATATATCGAGGCATCTGGCTCTGTTACCACTTACCTCAATGCGCACTCAAAGCAGAACATGTGCCCGCATGTAGTCTTGACTGCGTTCGTGATCGGTCCATAACAGACAGGACAGTCTCCAGGGGCGAGTTGGGCGAGAAAGTCCTCTTTCGTGGGTAGCGGTACCGTGGCCATGTTGGTTTTCTACTGTGTATATCTGATATTGTAGCAGTCGATATAAGAGAGAAGTCATATCGAGGAAACTGAGAAACGCGTTATGTATATATCCCGCTCTGGACAATAGGAGTATACGACAATTCGATATATTAATGTCAGCGAATGTCCGGCAAACAATAGAACCCACACGCAACAACAGAGGTGGAGTAATGGAAGGAACGTGTAGAAGGATCGTACGTTCTTCAGCAATCTGAATCTAATGCGTCGGCCTTGCTTCATAGTAGTATCGAGATCGCTGTGGATGAGCTTCGAAAACCTCAAGGCTGTGCCATCCCGCACGTGGTCTCCTCTCCCATGAGACGGCTCTCTGCCAGTCAGCTTTCCAGACTGCCTGATCTGCAATCGTCACCGCATGGCCGTGACCTTCAGAGTCTCGAGACAACAGGTTGCTTGCTCATAGTTCCAGAATCGCCTTCTTGCTCTGCGCCACCCGGTATAGAAGTCGGCGTCCCTGGTATCACCACAACTTTGTATCTTCTTACACGACCTCTCCCTTCTGATGATCATAGCAGCGTTGTCCGCCATCTCGCAAACAGTTCTCCTCCAACGCCTCGCTAATTCGATATCCCATGAAAGCACAATGGCAGTACAGCTCAGCCTGCTCATATTCCCTTGCCCATACCTCTTGTTCCAGCGTCCGGTGCATCTGGCAGTCTCTCGATGGCAAATCCACCTCTCTTGCAGGAGATAATTGGCACTCCGGGGATCTTTCTGATTCTTCGTTTCAGATCACGATCGTTACTCGCGACGAGGTACACTCTCTGCTGTATCACTCTCGTCACGATGCAATCGTCAGCCTGAGAAATGGTCAGCTGTATTCCGGAGCTTGTGGAGCTGCCCTTCATGCTTACATATGTACCACGATGATCACAAGGCAATCTTTCCCACCTAGAAAAAGTGTACAATTAGTAGGTGTCTCAGATGTGTGACTTCCGCATTCACTTGCCTCTCATCTCTTGCGATTTGTAAAGCGATCCTGTACTTCGGTCCTAACTTCTCCAATTCTGCCATGACGCAGCTCGTAATCATAGGCGTACAGCTGGCGTATAGCGTGTCCATCAGGGTCGGCAGGAGCGGCAATTTATGGTGCACGCAGTGAGACAGGAAGTTCGTGTCAACCAGGACCGAATAGGGCGGCGTAAGAGCTGTGTTATGATGGAAGAACATGGAGCTCGGGACCTGGGGAATCTCGCGGATCAACTCGTCCTTGCCCTTCTTCGCCTCTGTCTGCTTCTGCTCCTCCTTTAAGATATTCTTCTTGAGTCGCGCATCTCGCTGGCCGATTACACGTTTGACAGCCGCGAATTTTCTCGTCTTCTTTTGGACACCCATGTTCGTATATGCTTGGTCGTGAGGTCGTGTGTATGGACACTGAGTGCCTGGAAAGAGATCACTTGCTCGAGCGGGTCGGAGTGTGGCGGTCTGTCTGTCGTGTGGGAGTATTTCCTGATGCTGGGGAGGTGCTTGCAGCGGTCAAGAAGTACTGCTTGTGTCCGCTTTCTAGTATGGTATGGGAGCTGTCAAAGAGTGAAGCCAAAGATTTCGATTCGAGCATACCTTATCTAATCGCCACGTGATCTGAACCAAAGACTTGGACGGCAGCGACGACCGAGCTAGCGCATTCGCCATTCTATTCTGGGGTCCCGTGCAAACCTTGCCTTCCATGTAAACACGAATCGCCCCTTCCACTTTTACACTGCACACACTTTCATTCTGCACAGCTGCGCAGGACCACACTCGTTCAACACGTTTCACACATTCGATACATCTTGGAGGCATCGGAGGACAGCGTCGCCACACCAACACCGTTTCCAACGGGCGTACCGGTCAAAAGAGGCTCGAGGCTGAGAGTCTCACTATCCCTGCTTCATCATTACCACGGCGACAGCCACCCCCAGGGAGCACATCATATACCAAGCAACCCGCCAGCTGCAGACTGCAGGGCTCTCCTCTCCCGCTGTACCACCGTGATTGTACCAGCCCTGGCGGAGTGACGACAACATGGCCAGAACTACTTCTAGACTGATGCGCCTAATCGCATTGCTACTATTCCTCTCCGTCACTGCTGTATATGCGCAGGGCGATTTACCGGATCTCAGTACTGTCACGAACACGAACGAGGCTACTTCAGCCGCCGAAACCACTGCCGCGACGACTGGGGGGACGACAACAGGAGCAAGCACTGCCGAGTCGACCGGCGATGCGACAACAACTGGGGCTACATCCACAGGGGATGCGACGACAAGTGGCAGCACAAATACCGCCAGTGGTGGAACTTCTGCACAAACAACGGCCACTTTCCCAGATGCCACATCGACTATGCCGTCCACGTTCGCAGGCCTGACTGGCTTGCCGACTATCGCAGGTGCTGGTATACCTACCATCATCGTTCCATACACCGCCAATGCGCCGTTCATGCAAAAGTCTTCAATGCCCGAGGGAACAGTCTTCATCGCAGTCGGTGGAGTCCTCGCTTTCCTCGGCGCTTGCGTGTTACTATGGCGCGGCCTGGTCGCCTGGAGCGTCAACAGATCCGTCAAGCGCGCAGCATTGGCATCCATTCGCGGTACTGAGAAGCCTGGCGCATGGGGCGGTGGACACGGGTACAACAGCAAAGCTGCATACTACAAGGAGTACGAGGCTGGTAGCAGCATGTCTTTGGACCACTTGACCAGTTCTGGCAAGACACAGAAGCCTGGAAAGGAAGAGTCAAACAGGAACTCTTCTGCACCACCACCCGCCGGATTGTTCTTCTCGCCTACTGCGCAGGCCACTAACAGGGCAAGCTCATACAGCGTGGACAATCGGGGCTCTGCATATCTGCCAGCAGGTTATTATGCTTCACCGTCGGCAGAAGCACCAGCTGGTGGCCGCAACAGCACTGTCATTGGCGGTAACCATCTGGCGCCATACGCACGCAACAGCCAGATTTCTCCTTCGCCGCCTGGAACCCCTACACTCCCAGGGTCACGATCTACGTCGAACTTCTACGGTGGTCCTGGCGATTCACGAGCTGGTCTGCGAAGTGGATCTCGTGAAGGCCTCCGAGCAGCATCTCGTGGGCCACCAAGTAGGGATGGCTATGGTGGCAGCAGAGGCAGCTACTTGAACACCCAGCCCAGCAGCAGCAGTCTTGCCGTTGGTCAAAGTCAAACGGATCTGCCTGGTCAGCGAGCTCCATCAGCAATCTTTGACGACATGCTCGATGTACATGGCAATGGTCCGCGCGAACGCTTCTAGTCGGAGCAGGATGCAAGCAGGACCACATTGCTGCCATCAGCGAGCAAATCCACCCTGGCACCATCAGCGAGCAGGAGTCGATTTATGGAAAGACTCTCAGATGGAGACATTGCTTCGCAAAGTATGGGCGCAGACGAGTATTAGCAAAATAAGTCAGACCCGCCGCCATCCAAGCTGAGTCGACTTCTTCCATGGACTATCAATACCGCGAACGGGAAGTCGACCACATCTTTGGGGCAGAGCAATCTCAAGGCCGATGGGAAAATGTCATTGCGGCGAGCAGTTCGATTGAAGTGATCAGAGCATACAAGACTGCGGTGCCTTCTCGGTCTCTGCAATAGCCCGAACAGCGCATGCATGCTGCGCCATGGAGTCCAGCGATAGAGACAGATCTTCGGTGCTTGCAGGTAAGAGTCAAGAGAACAGCTCATATTAGAAGAGCGAGAGAAAAGCGAGATTGGCTCAATCGGATTTCGAGGAGCGAAGACAAGAGATGCCAGACTTATCGATAATGTGTACATGACCAGACTCTAGAGTCTTCCGCGCAGAACAGTAGCATCATTGAGTGATGAGATAGTCCTACAGTAATCATACATTGTTCATACATTGATATCAGCACGGATCACTCTGTCTCGATGTCTTGGTTGTGGCACAAGACTACCTCCTACCTCCTACTTCACCTCCACATCCTCGGCTTGCGGGGATAAAGTTTAGCTTCTCGGTTCATGCACTCACAACCGCAGCCGATCAAACAGAGCAACGACTCGTCTCACGATTGTCGTTCGAGATGTCTTGCTCTACTACTACTGCGCGTCTCCGCTCTCCCTTATTCTACTACTACAGGCCACCTTGAGAAGACTCGCCACTTGAACACAGCCCGTACCTCAATACCAACAAAACAACATGAACATCTCCGCCTCCACAATGGACAGCGATCCCTCACGCCCCATCCTCTCCACCCCTCTCTGCACCCTCCTCGGAATCGAATACCCAGTCATCCTAGCCGGCATGGCTCGAACTTCCTCCGGCCCTCTCGCAGCCGCAGTTTCCAACGCAGGAGGTCTCGGTGTAATCGGAGGTTTAGGCTACACTCCCAAAGCCATGCGCGAGATAATCCATGAAATCAAGGCGAATTTGAATGACAAAAGTTTGCCTTTTGGTGTTGATCTTGCTTTACCTCAGGTCGGAGGGAGTGCTCGAAAGACGAATCATGATTATACACATGGCCAACTCGATGAATTAATCGATGTGGTGATTGAAGAGGGCGCGAAGCTGTTTGTGAGTGCTGTGGGTGTTCCGCCGAAACATGTTATTGAACGTTTACATGCTGCGGGGATTTTGGTGATGAATATGGTTGGACATCCTAAACATGCACATAAAGCACTCAAAGCTGGAGTTGATATTGTTTGTGCGCAGGGAGGTGAGGGAGGAGGACATACGGGGGATATTGCTACGTCAATCTTAATCCCGAGTGTTGTGGATGTTGCGAGACAGTATCGTCCGAAATTGTTGAAAGGAGATGCTGCGATGGTTGTTGCTGCTGGCGGAATCTATAATGGTCGGTCTCTGGCTGCGAGTTTGTCATATGGAGCTGTAGGAGCTTGGGTTGGGACGAGATTTGTGGCTTCTGAAGAGGCGGGTTGTTCACAACAACACAAAGAGGCTGTTGTGTCTGCGACATTCGAAGATACTTTGCGTACGCTTGTTGTGTCTGGACGTCCTTTGCGAGTGAAGATGAATGATTATATCAAATCTTGGGAAGTTGATCGGCCGGAGGAGGTTAAGAGGTTATGTGATCAGGGAATTGTACCGCTTGCGCATGATATGGAGAATTTACCGGATGATCAGCAGGAGAAGATTGATATTCCGCATTTGATGGGACAGGTTGCTGGTGCTATTCAGAAAATTCAACCTGCGAGGGAGATTTTGGAGGATATGGTGAGGGAGTGTGTGGAAATTTTGAGGGGGCAGCAGAAGTATCTGGGAGGAGGGAAGAGTAAGCTGTAGTAGATTGGAAGAGTAGGTTTGTCGTCGACTTCCCAGTAGTTCCATGGATACCAAGTGTTGTCCAAGACTTCTTCTCCAACCAGAGCTCCAAGACCGACCCTGACCGTTGCCTCGTAATCTCCTCACTCTAGGCTGCGCAGACCGCAACGAATATAAGAGATGGCCCAAAAATGCCAGTCACCCGCTGAGAGTATCGCCACTTTGTATTTCTTAGCTTTTAATGTTGATTCCCGAATGGAGAAGCTCACGGGCACTCTTCTAAGTCTTCACCGTGTCCTCAGCCAATACCTCAATCCAGTAACATGTATTTCTGATCAATACAACCAGATTCATCCCCGTCATACGCCTTCTTCCTCATCTCCTCTGCCTCATCATACTTCTCCCTCGCTTCTGCCGTCCTACCCAGTCCATTCAAGGCGTCCCCAAGAAGGCATAAGGCGCCACGTTCCTGCATCACGAAGTTGAAAGGGTCTCGACCTTCAGTCCGGTTCATGAGCAAGTCAAGCACTTCCCGAGCCGTGGGTTCAGCTTCTCCGTATTTCTTGAGCTGCACAAGCGTGGCGCAGAGTCCATATTGAGCGCGGATGGCTGCTTCGGGTCCTTCTTGTTCATTGTGAGCCTGGACGGCTTCTCGATAGCGAGATTCGGCTTGGGCGAAGTCGCCTTTGGCGAAGAAAGAGGACGCTCGGTCTCCGATTGTGGTTTCTTGGGAGGCGGACATGGTGGACTGCCGCGGATACTGATCTGTAAGTTTTTAGGTATTGCACTCCGCTGCGATACAGGGCTTTAGATGTATTTGCTGGTATTCCGGGCAGCAAGAAGCATAATCGTCGAACTTCAGCCTGATAGGTCGAAACAAGCATGCAAGCTACTGCAAGGCAACTCCTTCTTTGGTCTTTGCGGCACAGCAGTGCCAGACGATCATCATACGATTGTCTCTCAGCTCTTGTTCTGTTCGAATTGTCTATTCCAGTAGGATACCCTGCGCAACCACTACTCTCTTCAAGTAACTTCAACCAGCAAGACAATATGGACAAAGCAAACGATACCGCCTCGTCTGCAGAACCAGTGACGAGTACGATCGGTTCCAGGCTAGTTACCTTGCGTCGCTGATAATCCGATACAGACACAGTCGACATCAGCGATCCCAATGTCAAAGTTGTTGGCATGGACTTCATCCTCCACAACATGTTCGATGAAGGCAAATTCGTCACTTTCCGCAAGTGGTTCCAAGACGACCCCTATTCTATGCTCGCTCGCATTGCATCTCATGTATCGCAAGGCCTTTACACCATCATCAGCATGCAACTCTCGAAACATAGTTGCACGATAATATGTGCCAGCGACAAAGGTATCTCGGGATTTTCCGAAGGTGCTCTGATCGGATAGTCAAACTTCTTCTTCTTCATCTCGGCAATCCAGCACGATCAAGCCCTTGAATATTAGAGTACTCAATAGCAAGCCACCTCCCATCATCCTGTCGTTCCCAAATCATCCTTTCCATATAATGATGCACAACATCTTTACTCCTGGCCGTATCTCTCAATTCTAAATTCTGCCAAACTTCCGCCCAACCGATGTTCTCTCTTACAGTAGCAGAAGAGTCAATAATCGTACTACGCGCAGTCGGAGAGTACGCACAAATCTTCTCGAGTAGGGTGATCATTTCGCCCAGAGTCATTTTATGATGTTCAGCAGGAGGCATTATGGCTCGAAAGACATCAGATTTGATGTAACTCCAAGGAGGGAGTGATATGTCGAACATATGGCTATTGATCGCCACACTGTATTGCGCAGTCATGGCTTTGAGTGTTTCCACAATACCAGAATAAGCAGGTGTCGATCCAGCTGGCGGTGTGGCAACATTTCCTTTCGGTGTCTCAGGAGGCGTTACCAGACTTGAGTTTGTTGCTGATGCTGATGCCACGTCGCCGCCTTGAACTGTGCTATACTCTGTAATAAGCCAATATCCAGTGTCTTGTCTTCGCCATACAGCTTTGCTCATATAATGTCTCTCCGTCTCCTCCGAACCAGCGGCTTTGAGCATTTTCAAAGTCTCGTAACATTCTGCAAAATCTGATTTGGGAAAGACTACGGCGTGGCTACTAGTGACTTGGCTGCATGCTTCTGGCGATTCACCACGGACGCCTTTCAGGAATTCTATCAGGTCTGAGAGCGGGACGTCTTTCTTTTGGGATGCGCCAAGTGAGGCTTTGAAGTTCGGAGCTGCATGGGTCCATGGCGGTTGTGTAGGGTCGAATGCGGTTCCGATTATGCCTTGTGAGAATTCTGCGGTGGCTGCTTTGATAGTATCTTCGGACATGGGTTCTCCAGGCTTGGAGGTGTATGGGATGTTTGAGGACATCTTGCCGATATGTCGCCTTAGTGGTACAGGACGATCAATAGAGCTTGGAGACAAGCTATTCGTGATCGTATGGTGGCTTGATCTGCTCAGTTCTGATGCTCGGGCACTGCACAGAGACCAGGTATCCGAACAGTGGTCGTTTTGCTGTGCTTGTCCGGGTCTGGGACACTGCGTATATGGTATCGAGTACTCCGTACCGGTGGTTCATATGACATGTGCTTCTACGAGGTGTACAGCTGAAAGCTACCAAGAAGCTGTATTTTCCGTAAGTCTCCAAATGCTGCCAAGAGGGTCATTAGCTAGCGTGATGTAATCCCACTGGTATTTCAGAGTTGTGGTCTCTAAAGTTTGGTAACTCATATGTTGAAGCATGGACACGACCCAGACAACGAAGACGAGCGAACCAAGAGCTGAGTGAGGGAAGTTGTATCTGCCAAGACGGTCATCAACTAGCGCCGTCTGATCTCATTGGCTCTTTGCACCTGGTGATCTCTTTTCCCCCTTCGCTCCACTTTACTGCGATCACCTCACGGCAACGTCATGGAACGCTGATGATTTCCAATCGAGTTCAGCATCGACTTCGCACGAGTCAGAGACAGTAGGTCCTTTTGCTGGTGGCACAAGCTGAAGGAACATATATTTCCTGTTCCTGTTTGCCATACTAGAAGAACCTTGCCTATACCACACTCTACTCTGACCTCACACCAGTTCATCAAACAACCACAGCTATGGCGCCCAAGATCTTCATGTAAGCTGAGTTGAATGCAATGAGATTTAGATATCCACTGACAGCTTCCCAGCACTGGTATCACTGGCTACATTGCCGGCGATGCCTTTTATACCATCCACAAAGCTCATCCAGACTACGAATATGCCGCCTTGATCCGAACTGAAGAAAAGGCGGGCAAAGTCAGAGCAGCATATCCCGATGTTCGCGTTGTGATCGGCGGCTTGGACGACAGTGCTATCATTGAGGAAGAATCTGCTAAGGCAGACATTGTGCTTCGTATGTACTGCAGCACTCATGCTGAGAAGGGCAAAGCTGACATCTTCTAGACGCAGCAGATGCATCAGATCACGAAGGTGCAGCCAAGGCGATCGCGGCAGGTCTACTCAGGGGTCACAGCGCAGATAAGCCAGGCTTCTGGCTGCACACAGGCGGCACAGGCATCCTGACATACTTCGACTCGAGCAAAGAGCGCTTTGGAGAAGAGCCTGAGCGCGAGTTCAATGACTACTCTGGGGTAAAAGAATTGACTACGCTTCCTGATGAGGCTTTCCATCGTAATGTCGTACGTACCACACTACTCTTCACCAGCATGAGAGTTAATTGACACATCTCCCAGGACAAAATCGTTCTCGAAGCAGGCACAAAGCACAGCGATGCGATCAAGACTGCTCTGGTCTGCCCGCCAACCATATATGGCGTTGGACGAGGTCCAGTATCCGGACGTGGACGACAAGCATACGAGTTAGCCAAGACTATCCTGCAGAAAGGCTATGCTCCGATCATCGGCCAAGGCAAAGCGCACTGGGATAATGTCCACGTCCACGACTTGACAGAACTGTTTCTTGCACTCGTCGATGCTGCAGTCCAGAAGAATCTTGACTCCGAGATCTGGGGCGAGAAAGGTTACTTCTTCGTTGCAAATGGCAGACATGTCTGGGGAGACTTGTCAAGACTGATTGCGAAGCACGCCTCGGACGCTGGCTACATTGAGAAGGACTTCAAGGAGCAGAAGCTGAGCAAAGACGAGGCTTGGGAGTTGGCGGACTTCCAGGCTCTAAGCTGGGGACTGAACTCACAAGGCAAAGCCGAGCGAGCAAGCAAAGTCCTTGGCTGGCAGCCGAAAGAAGTCAGCTTGGAAGACGAAGTGCCTGCTATCGTGGAACAGGAGAAGAGGAGGCTGCAAAAGTGAAAGAGCAAGAAGCCAAGGCCTCCTGCAGTAACTATTGACGCGAGCTTCTGCAATCTCTGGGCTTTGCGCGTGGCTACAACTCCCACTTCGAAAGCCTCCGACATGCGGAGAGAGTCCACAAACAGGCGCTTGCGAACCGAGAGCTTTAACAGAGGGGCAGCGTCTGTTCGACTTCCCGATGGTATTGTTGGCCTCGGACGACACTCGCCGATCGGGTTTGCTGATGCTTCGGGCTCATACCGATCTTGTTCCTTATTATTGTATACAATGGCGGTCTGGCTTCGTACTTACGTGTCCAAGTAGCTGTTCCGAGCAAGTCCGCAAAGTTCTGAACGCTGCGTTTTCGTATTCGACAGGCCGATGTTTCAAAACTTCCCAAGCGAGCTTCGTAACGATGTATCGAACCGAACCTCTGACTAAAACCTCATCTGTCTGCAACAACACGTGCGTCGCGAACTCAAGAAGCATACGGTGACACTCATATATTCAGTACCTCAGTACCAGACCGCTTGCGTAGACACGGGCGAGGACTATTCGAGAATGCTCTTCGAAACGCGCAGTAAATCATGGACATACATATAGAGTGGTCCATGTTGCCACTCCGCTTCTGTCTGCTCACAGCGAGTGCATCACTCACCATTGAATCACCTGCATCAACATCATGACCTTATTTTTGAGCCTCTGCTCGATACTCCGCCTCGTCACAGCAGTTGCTCGCACAACCGCACCATCTGGCGCTCTCGTGGTTGGCAAGAATGGCACTTACTCGACCATCCAAGATGCCGTCGATGCCTTATCAACATCATCCACAAAAGAACAGATCATCTTCATAGAGCCTGGGGCATACAGCGAACAAGTTTCCATCGCTTCGCTCAGCGGACCTTTGACCATATATGGCTCGACCTCGGATACCTCAGCATACTCTTCGAACGAAGTCATCATCACTGCAGCCGAGAGCCAGGCGACGCAGTCCACCAATGATCTCACAGCCACTCTCAGCGTTCACACAAGCGACTTCAAGATGTACAATGTGAAGGTTGTGAATAGTTATGGGCAAGGCAGTCAGGCTTTGGCACTTTCTGCTTATGCGGAGGTATGTACCGGCTCATGTCTGTGGCATTTAGATTGTTGAAAGGATTCGTGGTCGGAGGTTTGATGCTGATGGTTCGCAACAGAACCAAGGTTATTACGCCTGTTCGTTCACAGGATACCAAGACACGGTTCTTGCCCAAGTTGGCGCACAGATATATGCCCAGTGCTACATCGAAGGAGCCACAGACTTCATCTTTGGCCAGAATGGCCAAGCTTGGTTCGAGCAGTGCGTAATTCCGACTTCTTACTGACGATTGTCCCTCAAGGCTGACCTTCATTCTCTCATGCAGATGTGACATTGGAGTCCTGAAGGCCTCGAAAGGATACATCGTTGCTTCAGGGAGAGCATCTTCCAGCAGTGCAAGCTACTATGTGATCAACAACTCAACAGTCGCGGCAGCTCCGGGCAATACTGTCTCGAGCGGAGCATACTATCTTGGACGACCGTGGGAAGCATACGCACAAGTGGCCTTCCAGGATACATCGCTTTCGGACGTGATCAACTCTGCCGGATGGGCAATATGGAATACGGGAGACGAAAGAACTGACAACGTTGTGTTTGGAGAGTATGGAAACACTGGAGATGGAAGTTCAGGTAGCCGGGCGAGTTTCGCCACTGAACTGAGTGCGCCAGTTGACATCGCCGATGTGCTTGGGAGTGGCTATGGCAGTGCTGCTTATTTCGATGCTGATTATGTACAATAGATGGCGAGGCTCATCTCGAAAGTCTGCTCTTCTTATTTATGACTTTTGTCATTCATCGTCCCTCTACTTCTTCGATTCTTGGCTCTGAAGCATGACATGGTCTGCAATCTTTCCACAATCCTCACTTCCATTTCTCATCACAACGCTTCCGATTATCAGCTTCATATTGACTGGCGGACATCGTCGGATCGTTCAATCACATTGTGCTCTGGGCAGGAATGACAAGAACGTTTGACCGAAGCCAGGAATGTGGTTCGCTTCGCTACACGAGTCCCCCTTGATCCCAAAGGAGCGAAACACACAGCTTTGCGGCCATCACCTGTCCAGAAGAGGACGACACATGCACGGCACTTGCATGCGGCTGTTCAAGAAGTAATGCATTGACTGGTCTCCTGGACCGCTCAGTCTGCAGAGACGAAGCAATGCACACAAGAAAGATCACGCGCCGCCACTCTCAGCGGATGCGAATTGACCCATCAAGGCGTATAGCTATGTTGCTCTGGCGCTTCGCCGGACAGAGTATTGCGCTTTCAGATCCGGTCAGGCTTTCTACAGACATCGTTCTCCGCAACCCCACCATAGGGATGTCTCAGAGTGTTTTCGCCTGAGCGCAGTCTGGACTCGCGGTCTCGAAGGACTGACTGACATGCTCGCAATCTGAGATGCGGCGCGGGTTGCAATTGAATCAATCTTGGTGACTCGAACGACCAAAGTCATGTTCTGGTTGCATGTCAAATGGATGAAGCCTGATCGTGCGAGGACTCGTAAGCTGGCTACACTCACCATCTGCAACCTAGGGAAAGATCCAAAAATGGCGTTCATGCACATGCATAACATATTCCGGAAACTCGGATTGACAGAGGATCGACTGTAGCATTCCAGCTGATCTTTCCCGTCAAGTCGGATCTGCTCGCATTAAGCTTATCTCTCCTGCGCAGACTGCGCCTGCTCATACACATTCTCGCTGCCAGCTGCACGGCTGTCTACATCTGCACAAGACTTCGCACGTTCGTTAGTCTTCTGGCACAATTGACAAGCAGCGTTGAGCCAAAGGTCGGATTCTGCACAAGCTCAATTGGAAAACCGATCAGACCTGATTCACAGACAACACCATCAGGATACGCCATCAGCGGACATTTGACCAAAAGTTTCGTTACACTTCCTAGCGGCTGACTTCTCCATAGCAACAAAGGGTATGTTATGACATGCACACATGGTCTCTACTTGAAGGGCGGAGCACCCATACATTCCAGTGACTCGTCTCTCGTTGTCCGCATCTACAATGATGTCTCCTGTTGGTCTCCTGTCGACAATCCTCACCTTCGTGGTCTTGGCGCGATGTCTCACCCCAGCAGAATGGAGAAGCCAGTCCATATACCAGGTCATGACAGATAGATTTGCAAGGAGCGATGGATCAACAACGGCATCGTGCGACCTTGACGAGTACTGTGGGGGTACATGGATCGGCTTGATCAATCAACTGGACTACATTCAGCAGATGGGCTTCACTGCGGTAAGTTTACTGCCATTGAATTGACTTGGGTCACAATCTAATTGTTCTGCGGCAGATCTGGATCAGTCCTATCGTGAAGAACAAAGTTCAGTCAAGTAGGGACGGCAACTCATACCATGGCTACTGGGCTCAAGATCTCTACTCTGTCAATTCTCAATTCGGCACCGCAGACGACCTCAAGGCGCTTTCCGATGAGCTGCATAGTCGCGGGATGTACCTTATGGTGGACGTAGTCCCCGTAAGTGTAGTAGGCAGAAGGCATGCGCTATCGACAGTGTCTCACTGAGCCCACATCCACTGGGGTACTAAGCTCAAAGACAGACACTTGATGAGACAGCCTGCGTTTTCAGAGATACTTGCTAACCCTTCTACCTACTACTTTTAGAACCACATGGCGTCGTTTTCTTCACAGGCGACAGTCGATTACAGCCAATTCAACCCCTTCAACAAGCAGTCCTACTTTCACACGCCGTGCACGATTGACTACGAAGACATCAATTCTATCGAAGACTGCTGGATGGGCTCCAACACTGTCTCGCTTCCCGACCTCAGGACCGAGGATGCAACAGTCGCTAGCATGTGGCAACAATGGGTTAGCCAAATCGTGTCTGAATACTCCATCGACGGACTTCGCATCGACACTGCCTATGAAGTCAATCAAGGCTTCTGGGCCGGGTTCCAGTCTGCTGCAGGCGGCATGCATGTGCTAGGCGAAGTATGGAACGGCAGCCCCAACGTGCTCTGTCCTTATCAGAACTATCTTAGCGGCGTCATGAACTACGCTGCCTACTACTGGATCGTGCAAAGCTTTCAGAACTCGAGCAGCTCGATGACTACACTCGCGAGCAACATAAACTGGATGAAGTATACATGCAGCGATACAACTCTACTTGGCTCCTTCACCGAGAACCACGATAACCCGAGGCTAGCATCCTTCACAAGCTCAATAACAAGAATCAAGAACGCCATTGCTTTTCAGATGCTGAGCGACGGGATACCAATCATATATCAAGGACAGGAGCAGAAGTTCAGTGGCGGTGTTGTGCCGACAAACCGCGAGGCACTGTGGACATCAGGCTACAGTCGAGATGCCAAGCTCTACATGCACATCCAGAAGCTCAATCAGATACGCTCGTGGGCAATTTTCCAAGACTCCGAATACGTTACTTTCGAGGCCACGCCAACAGCAATTAGCGACACTGCCATAGTTATGCGAAAGGGGAACAACGGGAAGCAGATCGTGGGAGTCTTCAACAACTGGGGTCCGGACTACAGTGGGACAGTCACAGTCTCTTCTGCCGCAAGTGGCTTCACCGCCAATCTGCAGGTGATAGAGGTCCTGTCGTGCACGTCCATGAGTGCAGACAGTCGAGGAAATCTCGGATTGACGATCACATCTGGTCAAGCTCAAGTGCTATACCCATCAGCAAGCTTGGCCGGCAGCGGCGTCTGCAATCTGTGAGTAAAGCTGACAGCTTGTTGATGTAGATGAGATGTATATACTGTACAGGAAAAGCACATATGAGGTCATCTTGATCGAGCATTTCCCGCCCTGTGAATTGACATTGTCTGCGCTACGTGGATTACAGATAGTGTGATCATTACGCTCACTGACACAGAGAAGTGGTGACACAATCATAAGATTGCTTCAAAGACTTACCTCTCGTAACCTACATATGAGGGAAAATGAACGACCTACCGCCTCGCTCCTCCAAACACTCCTCCCTGCGACTAGTTAGTAGTAACTTTGCAAGAAATCTCTCGCCTGATCCCTAGCAGTCTCCGCAGCCAAAACCGATCGCAGATCACCAGGATCACTGTTAGAAGCCACCCACCTCGCCCAGTTCTCATCATCATCATCAGGGAAGTCCTCGAAAAGCCGTGCACGACATGTGCAGCACGTGGGACTACGTTCAAGCCATCCAGTAATACACACTCTGCAATAGATTCCAACACGACAGCTACAGCCACTTAGGCTAACAGGATCGGTGGCAAGCTCTCTGCAGATCATACAATCCTCGCCTCCAGCATGCGGGACCAGCCCGGAGTTGTTCAGGAACTCGTTGCGTGTGGGGAGAGTAGGAGGAGACATTGTATGTATGTGTGTTGGATGAGAGAGGTAGGAAAGTGGGTAGATAAGTAAAACGAGAGAATGATGATGAGACTCTTATATACAATGCTCGTGCTCACGATGGACAAAGAATGGACAACAAGGCACTTTGTGACTGACAATGCACAAAGAACGGACAACAAGGCACGTTGACTGACAATGGGACGCTTGAATGGCGAGATCAGGCTTTGTGCTGAAGCAACAACAATTCATTGCCTCCGATTTCATGGCTTTGATCAGCCTCCGTTTCAATACTCCAAAGCTCTGGCATCGCGTGATGCAGGCAAAGGAACCTCGGGCGGCTGCGAGTTATCGTGCGCGAGACGTTGTAACCTCTGCTGCTTTCGATGCATGTTCTATGCTGTTGTTACGCAAACCGACGCCTGAGCAACCTGTTACGTGTGAGCTTCGCTTGGAAGAACAGCAACATTGGTAGTCCTGATTGCCCTCTTGGTCTGGTGGTACCATCGTCTCCGGAATAGTTCTGGCCATCACAGACAATGGGCTCTTGACTGCTTTGTCAAATCTTGTAGCCGCATCCGGGCTCTGAAAGTCTTTGTTCGTCGTTGATCGAGTCTGATCAGATGTTATGAGTGCTTCTGTGCCCGGACTACACTCATTCAGAGCCTCTTCTGCAGCCCAGCTTCTCACCATCATGGCGCTCCCTCCTCCAGCGTGGACAGGTCCTCCTCCTCCGCCGCCTCCGGGACCTGCTCCTCCAGCACGATGCGACTTCGCCTGTTGGGTTTTGCGACAAACAGCATTTCCACTATTCGCAGCACCTCAATGCAGCGCTTTCCCACCTCTTTACGCTAGGCACTGGGAGTGCGAAAAGCCACTTCCTGGCTTATGACTTCCTCACTGGATCCCAATCTCCCCGAATCATACTGTATGCCGAGCATGCTACAACCTTCATCATAACTCCCCTGCTGGCGTTATGTTTCCTGGTACACGACAGCGCCTACAGAATGTCTCTCCACCTGTGGGTTGGCAAAATCCCAATGGAGATGGCAACGTCCCACCCCCGTTCGCCAATTTCTTGACCAGGCTCTGCGACCCTTGTGAGAGAATCGAGCTGGACAAGATTACCTCTCAGATCAATCAACTTCCCGGTCTCGCACCTCCTGTCGACTTGGTACTGGCAAATAATATGAGGGATTATCCACGATGGCAATGTACTTGCTACCTGGAAGTGGGTTGGAGCCAGAACAATCCACCTCTTGGATGGCAGGTCCCACCGCTAGCAACTGGAGGGCCCGGCTGGGTTCGCAACTGGCCAAGACGCATATGCAAGGTGGACCATATTCTTAACCATACGCGCATGAGAGCGACCCGGCTGGCGAATGACAACTGGCTCCGTAACGTTGCCAGAAATGGATCTGGCCAGCTGGTAACTGCTTCAGCAACGACCAAGAGGCTTCGCGATCAAATCGGTAGCTATCGAGCGTGTCGGTACGTAGTAGTCGTTGATTCATTGAGTAATCAGGTATGCTGACACTCCACAGATGCGGCGCAACAGTTGACACGATTATCAATCCTCCTGAGTTACTGATGTGCCTCTGCTGTGAGGGCATGATACGATTCCCTGCGGCCGACCTTGCAGGCTCGAACTATCAGACCGGCCTCCTGGCGCCGAACTTAGGAGGCACGCGCAGAAGCACAAGAGTAGCAGGCGGGAATCCTAACCCAGGAACTAGCAATCGAGGAAGAGGAAACATGGCCTTGGGACGTCCTGTTCTTGCCGGAACTGCTTAGGCCAATGGACTGAGCATTGGTCACGCCCGATCGCAGTACCGCTTTCCCTTCACCTTGATAGCTTCGATATAGACCGGCCACCCAATGAAGGCAAGAATGACATAGTGATACCATCTGATCTTGACAGCCATGCTCCAGGATACCTGAGTGTTTCAGAGTAGTTTCCGCATATCTGGTGTGTGTCTGCCACGAGATATAGCCTTTCGTCGTTATCGCTTCCTGAGTGTGAACGCCTAGTCTTGGTCCGACAGCCACTTTGAAGCTGCAACGCCTTGTAGTAGTAGCTGTCGTGCGAGAACGAGCCGCTCGTCCATACCTCCTAGCAAGTTCTTCCTGCAGGATGAGCTGTAGTTGCCAAAAGTGTGGCTGTTCTGGAGAAGCAATTCTGAGAGCCATGGCTGCGAGTGTTCTTGGCATGCTAGATCTTGGAGCTCTGAAGCTCTTTTATCACACATGCCCAGCCTTGACAACGTTAGGCTCTCGAGACGACGGAAAGTCAAGAGTAGTGCAGGATCACTGTCCTGGGACTGATTGTCCTCCTGACCTAGTCATGATCTCTGATCAGGTCATTCATCCTCAGAGCATCTTTCCACGAAAGTGTCCCAGCATCGAGCTTATCATGCCAGCTGTCTCTCGCGGTCCGCCATTCATCACTTGCCGTGAACTCCTTCACATGCGATCCACTCGTTCCACACACCATCGGCAGTCATGCAATACCATGTGTCCCCGCTCTGATCGTGCACTCGTGACAAGCTTAAGACTCTTGCTGTTCGCGAAGTAAAGCATGATCAGATTGTCACCGCTCACTCTGAATTTCGGCCTGGGTTCCCAGCTGAAGCTCCGCGGGTCCCGTGTTGCTTCGAGCTCGATATCGTGCGCTCGTCGTATCTGGTTGTGATGACGAGCGGGACAGTCAGCCCGCGACATCAGCATGACTGTCAGGAACGGTAGAGAAGCGCTAGGCCTGGTCTTCAACCAATGCTCCAAAAGCATAACATACTTTCTGTCGACGTCGAAGTTCCATTTCCAGCTATGCTTTGATGCTGTACTGCCACGAGAACATGGTTGCCGTGAGAATGCAAAGTAATTCTGGCTGTGGAAGAATGCCAGGGTTTCTATGCGCAAGGCTCTACAGACTTGAGTCATGTTGGCGCAGCCCTTCCACTTTTTAGGTCCAATTGGGAGACGATGGACATCTCCAGGGTACGCGGTAAGACAGCCTTGCTTTCGATCACATTCAAGGCTATGATGAGTGTCCTCATAGCTGGCGACTCTGGAGCCAATGGAGCTGCTCCAATGTGTACTGCATGCAACCCGAGCGGTCGATGATGAGATCGGTGGGCATTGCGAGCTGATATATCCTGATTCTCAGCTCTGCTGGGAGCTTCAACAAAGGGTTTCGAGCTTTGTTCTTCACCTCACGTCGCCTTTGCACGTAAGTCGTCCAAGGAAGAAGAAAAGGCTGTGCTCGGGCCCAGTAGCTTCGCGAGGTCTTGATGAGCAGTTTTGTTTCGCGCCATGGGATCTGGCAGATAGAGACGAGAAGCAATACCGGGAAACAGAAGATGACGGTCAGAACGAGCTTGTACTCTTCTTGCGGAGTCATCCCCATGATGTCTATATGTCGGATTGCTGGCGAAGTTCTTGGCGAGATCTCGAAGGTCCTGGCTGTGGACGCGACAGTAGAGCGCGGATCTGATCGCAATAGGCGTGCTTTTGATAAACGATATAGCCACAGTGATATGTGTCGTTTCGGCATTGTGGCACGGGAGGCGCTCAAAGCTCCCGGCACCAATTCATTGCTCGTTATCGTTTCGCACCTCAAGCTTGTGTAGCTGTTGTAAGGCTGGGCAATCCTGCACCTTGGCGTGGAGGTAGAGGCGGAGCTCGTCTTGATCGATCGCGGACAATGACGAAGTGTCGGCCACATGGAAGTAATATGAACACCTGAAAGGTGACCAGATCTTGACATGTTCTTATGCCGCTATGTAATGCTAATTCATCTATCCAGACCCCGCAATGCCATGCTTCATGCTCGCCTCCCTCATGCAGCTGCTGTAGTCCCTATATACAGCTCGACCATCAATCTCAGGTCTAGCAAATGCAAAGGCCTGTGTTGCGACAAAGCCTGTAAGAATGTATTGCTCCTTCGCTTTAGGCAGGAGATGCAATGCAATGCAATGCTCATGCTCGTGCTCATCTCTCTCATCTTCGCTTGAACGCTTGTCACTAAATCCAAATGTAGGCCATCTCACTCAGTACACCGAGCATCCAGCAGGTGCATTAGCTCTCCTGAAGGCTTCTCCAAAGAAGGATTGCATAGCAGTATAGTGGAACAGAATGCCTCCCAGTACTGCGAAATGCCAGATGTTATGGCTGCCGCCAAGGTAGTCGAACCATCCAGGCATGAAACGTTCCGGGATTTTGGCAGCGTATAGGCAGGCGCCAGTGAAGTACACCAATACACTCTTCAAGATCGGTGCGTAGAAGTATATCGTTGCCAACCAGCCTCGCTCAAAGGTCAGCTGCGCCATAGGCAGGAAGCCAGTGAGTGCTAGGGTCACGTAGAAGCCAACGCGTGCCCAGGCCATGTCTGCCCGGTTGAAGGTAGGATGCCAAGGTAAGATGATGCCTCCGATGCCGAGGGCAAAGGTCAACGACATATAGATCCAGCGGCTGACAGGCTCGCAGTAGAATGCCGTGTACTCTGTCGTCATGATACTAGCCGCAACGAGTAATGAGATGCCGGTGTAATCTACGCATGCAAAGCGCTTCATGAGTGTCTGGTTCGAGATGGAAGACATAGCATGCCACATTGTTGAGCAGACCAGACACTTGCATGCTGCAAAGAAGAAGGCACCTGCAATTACAATGTCGAAGGCAGTGGCATCGGTGAACGCAGGAGTCGAAGGATAGATCCAGAAGGCAATTGCCAGGACGACGATCAAACCAATAGCGTGCGACCAGATATTGACAAACTCATTCGAGAGAGTGAAGCAGGACGTGATGCAGTGAAGCTTGTTTTCCGAGAAGCGATAACCAGACAGGATGTAAGGGTTTACCCGCCATGGCTCGGGCAACATGTCGTATGTGATCACTCCATTCTTTCGAGCATGGCTTAGAGCGACCTCAATCTTCGTCTTCATATGCTCTTTGGCTCGGCGCGCTGCGTCAGCTCCCTCGAGCATAAGATGGCCTGCTATGGAAGCGGTCTCGGCCGTGTAGGCAATTCCAGAGTCCAGCATCTCATGGGCTGTAGCAATGGCACCCTTCTCGCGTATATGGTATGCTCGTTGCTCCAGCGCCGCAAGGTTCTCCTCCAGCATCTTGACACCCTCCTGAACCTTCGCCTCGAGGCCCTCCTTCTTGGTCAGAGCATCTTTGTATTGTGCCTCCAGCGCATCTACGAATGCCTTGTGCCGCCTTCGCCCCGACTCTCGCATCTCATCGTACTCCTTCATACATCGCTGGTGAATCGCCGTCAAGGTGTCGAAGACAGTGTTGACTCCAGCGTCGAACTTGAGGTGGCCGTACTGTTCGACCATAGCCAGGCGTTTGCCCAGGTCGCTCAGGAAATCGTCAATGACGATCTGCACATTGTCTCGCTCTGTACTCCATGATCGCGGATTATAGCTCGAATGTCTCCTTCGATTCCTAGCACGCTCGATTTCGGTATTGAACTGCGCACCAGAGGTGGCTCCTAGCGTCGGCTCCTCGTGAGACTCTGTTATGGTCGTGGTAGTGCTACTGCTCGTCGCAGTACAGTAAGTCTGCGTCATGCTCGTGCTTCCTGGTCACTGTGTTCCTGGTGGTGTAACAATGCAATGCAATGCCCCTCGTCGTGAAGCAGAAGGTCGTCGACGTCAGGTGGTTGGTGCTCGTATGGTCGGCCGTCTTCTGGTTCTGATTTGCTTTTCGCCTTATTAGACTAGCGCTGGTTCAAATGAGGCCTCGCTTGGTTCGGTATTGGCAAGCCACAGGAAGTTATTACAGAACAATCGGAGGGAAGTGTTGTTGTTGTTGTGGTAAGGACCGTGGTTGTTGAGAGAAAGCGTCACTCAACAGGCACACTCAGCATCATCATCATCATCATCTTTGTTCACCGTATCGATAGGAACAGAAGTTGCATGTGAAACAGACAGGAACTTGAACAGAACGTGAGCTGATGGCGTGTCGTGGTTGGCGCTGGCCCGCCGAGACCGCAAGCAGATTTAGCAGATTTGCCTCTAGGCTCTCGTCGTCAGATTATCGAGACCCACATCTCGGCACGTGCTGGACCCTTTCTTTGCATTGAGATGAAGGACTTTGTTCTTTCAGACTTCACCTTGTCTATCAAAAGAGTACTGAGCTGATCGCAATCGTTCAAACCGAGGGCTATGGGTACAGGCATATCAACAGTTCCGCAGCGACGTCAAGAAGTCCCGGGTCTGCTCCTCCACGAATCCGTACGATGAGGCAGGTAGTCAGCCATGTGGCCGGTGTACTGACTGACCTTCTCATTGTCCTGTTGATCGGAAGATCCGGTACTCTAGTGGATGTCAGTGGGAGTCTCACTTTCCTGTACAGACGTTATGCAGACGTAGAAGGCGAGGCAGGAAGTCACTCATAAGCCATTCTCTCATTATCCTATTGACTGACAGATGTGGAACCTAGCGGCTGTATACAGATGTCTTAGGCTACTGCGTGGCTACTGTACAGACGTTTGTGGGAAAATGGAGAGCACGCTGTTCGATTGCCATCTGGCTAGCGTTGACTTATTCCGAAGAGATGGAAAGTCCAGCTCATACTGCACGCCGTTAGAAAAGGGCTTTTTGTTCTTATCCTGTAGTTCTGAATGATGCAGATTCCAAATCACGTCTTCCCTAGATCCCAGAAGCACATGCAGTCACAGTTCGTCGTAACCATCGTCGTAGTAGCAGCGACCATAACAGTCAGACTCGGCTTGAATAGTCTTCTCTGTGCCACCAAGCCTCTATCACTAACCCCTCACGACTCATTAATTGGCTATTCCATCTAGGGCCGTACCTGGAAAACTTCGTTGGACAGTTGCACACTCCTGGAATCGATTTTCCAACAATACACCACCATCCAGGGGCGCAATGATCGTGTTCCCGCGAGACTGATGCGATCCAGCGCTTGTATTTACTGTGACCGTACAGATGAAATCTGTTAAGGGTGTAGTAATGCCCTCGGTACTTCTGTCGTAGAGCTCGATTGACTTGTAGCACAGAAGGGACGCGATAGGATTCGCTGACTACGATGTGACTATGCTTGGGAATGTAGTCGAGCTCGGGATCCTCGTGGAACTTGTCTTGGATAATGTCGATAAGTTCTTGTGGCAAGGCGAGTATGCGTTCGCAGAATGTTGGTGTTGGTGTTGGCGGATGGCCTTGGATGCCCTGGTCTGCGTATTGCTGTGATTGCGCCATCGTTCTGGATGTATGTGAAGGTGCAAATATTAGTATAAAGTGTCATTATTCTCTTCCAAAAGAATCTCAAAGGCTTAATTGCTGACCTTCCTTGGTTGATGCCATGCGGCCCAATGATCAGGCTCCACCTTGAACCATATTCTCGCAGAACCAACACGATTAAGTTGTCCTTCTCATCACCCCAGACGCACTTTGTCCAAGTCTGATATGAAAGAAAAGGTATGTCCGTCATTGATTAGTCCTCCTTCCGCCATGTAACAAGGCAGAGAAGGGTGGAGTAGACGAGGGCCTGCTAAGATCCCCTTCAAGTAAATGAAGTTCTTCCACTGATTAATGATGAAGTTAGCTTGGAGGCTATGTGTATGAGCCGGAAAGCAGGCAAATCGTGGTGTATCATATCCCCAAGTCCCGAATGTAATCCCCAGATCCCGAAAGTGGTTGATGTCAAAGGACCATCAATAGAGCTGACGAACAAAAAGGAGAATCAGAGTCGGTTAAACTTGCGCTTCTCGGTGGAAAAGCGACTTGTGTGCAGAGCTCGGCAGTGATACCAGTGTCTGGGCTTGCCTTGGCCGACAGTACGTTGTGCTGTCTGAGTATGCGAAGCTCCTGAGCATCTGCAGGCTGAGCGAAGTGTCTGCTTCGGCTGTCGGAACAGTGTTCTTCACTCAAGTCATCAAATCGAAGGGGTGATTATGACACTTCGCAATGACGTGCGCCTCTTGCATCCAACCAGTGCCATGCCGCTTCGTACATTAAACATTCACGGATCAGCTGCAGTGAAGCAGTATCTCCGACATTGAAACTTTGGTAGCTCGCGGACGTCGACCGAAGTGCCTGCACAATGGCAGCGTCTTCATGTCTATGATACGACAAGGTGTTTGCGCAATGGCAATGTCCTTTTGTGAAAGTCGCAGCGTGCCGAACATTGAAACATTCTTTGAATCGTTCTCCGGACGTAGAGCGAAGTGTCTTTGCCAGTAGGCAATAGTATCTCCAGCTCGTTGACATGACAAGTGTCTGCGCGATGGCAGTGTCTCGTGATGAAAGTCGCGGCGAAGTCTTCGACATAATGAAGATTGGCGAAGTATCTGCGTGGTGGCAATGTCTTCTGCACTTCTTCGTTCTTGATGACTTGGTGAAGGAGAGGCGTGAAGTGTCTTGTCTGTGGACCATGGCGCTGTCAGCGCGTATGGCGACAAGTATCATCAGCATCGCTTCAGATCTCTTTGAAGGTCGGCATAGAGGTTCGCCGTGGCAATATCCTCCTGCGTCGCTTCGACTCATTGAAGTTTGGCATTGATCAACTGTCCCTGTGACAGAGGTCGCCGCGATTCTTCGACTTTACGAAGTTTGGCATTGATCACCCCGCCTGAGGTAGGGTGTCGTCTGCGGTTCTTCGACATCACAAAGGATGTGAAGTGCCTGCGCGTCCGCAGCATCTTCGACATCGCTTCGACCTTAAAACATCTGTGAGGTCAGCAGAGAAGCGCGTCCGACCGGTATCCAGCGTGTGCCGAATCACAACATAGTTACGCATGGATGGTGGCCTGCGGTGGCAGAGACGTCGGTCCTCGTGGGCTGGTGCCTCGACTTTGGTGATTCGGTGGTGGGTGTGAGGAAGAGAAAGAAGAGCAGGACGCGAACGAAGATTTGAAGGCGGGAAATTAGCTCGGCTCCACCTGGCCTTGGCGCTCCTGCCTTCTTGAGTTTCATCCTCGCGAGCTCCTTGCTCTCTTCTCTCACACACACATTTTTGTGAACGGATTTAATCAAGCTGCAGATCTGATTCTCCGTGGACTGTTGGTTCATATTGCCGTTCTAGATCAAATTCGAAGCGTGTATTAGGCCTCTTCACCGACCTCGATCTTAACACTCGAGCCGTGGTGAGGAGGTCACCTGCGTTTTTGCTTCACAATTTCATTTCTCCCTCCGGGATGTGCAAAGCTGCTCATGCTCAGTGTGCAGTGATCCCGGCTGGTCACATTTCGTAGAGCCGTGCCGAACTATGGACGTGCTGAGAGCTCGCCGGCCAGGCAGAAAGCATTGTAAATGGGTACATGCATGAGCTCCACGATGACCACGATGCGACCGCAGCCACGGCAGACGGGACAGTGGCGCGAGTATCACGACTACGAGGGTTTCGGCATAGAGAGATTGCATAGTCTGGACAGAACTGGTGGCATAGAACAGCGCATCTGGTAGTACAGGCACAGACATTGTACACTTCACGATGACTTCTCCCGATCCTCAAGACCATGCTTCATAGCCCTACAGACCTCCTTTGAACCATGTGAACCTGTGGACGTAGATATTGCCGTGTTGTGATGGACGCAGAGCCCGAAGGTGGCGTGAACCGATTCGCATTTGTGTGAAGACTCTCGCTGTGATCTTTCTACCACTGTAGATGCCCATGCCTATGCCGTAACGCCAGGTGCAATCGGGGCATTGCGCTGGAAGTGTCCTCGACTCATGACTACCATCATCTCCAGGCCGCGCTCCAACTTCTTTTTGCTTCGTCCTCCACGCTTATCTCAGTCTGCGTGCCTCACGCTCAGATTCGAGGAGGCAGAGAATGTCATCCTCACGGACTGCGCAGTCAGTCAGTCCTTTTGTCCACTCCTTCCTCCATGTGCCTTCTTCTTCTTACCTGGGCCCTTAACGTTGCGGATGATGCTACGGGTGGTATCGTCCATGAACTCGACGCGGACCTGGGTCACACCACCACGAGAGCCTGTACTCTGTCAGATTCTGTCCTTCTTTCTCCTTCTACCTCCCATCTTTCTGATATCGCATACCGGTACGTCCGAGGACACGGGTGACCTTAACGAGCTTGACTGGGACCCTGCGCACAATCTGTCAGTATTTCTCCTCCGTCCTGCGCTTCTCGAGGCGACTGACTTTGCGGAATCCATCTTTGCAGTTGTATGATCGGGATGAGGATGTTTCTTTGGGTGATTGGCGTGATCGTGTTGCGAGATGGTCGGGCGGCTGAGGTGTCACGTTGGATCTTGCAGCGAACTTCGAAATTCGTCAAAGACTTGGCGCGAAAGTCGCAGAGCGGATGTCCCCGCTTTCCTACATCCTGAGGCAGGAACGACAACCAGCGCAAAACTTTTTTGGCCAATGTCACTAAGCACCACGTCAGAAGCAGAAGCACGATACCAAACTCTGATACTCTTAGCTGCAGCTCAGAGCTTTACATTCGCTCCTCTCTGCTGCCACAAACGTCTCTGGTCGTGTCGTGTTGCCAAACGACAGGCTGTTTCTTAACCCACGTGCGTGGTCACTCGAGTCACCTCGAGTGAAGGCCGTACAAAAGCCAATACTAGTTTCACTACCTCTGAAAGACGCAAGCAAGTCCGCCTCTCTGAACACAACGCATACTGCTGCACTACATTGTGTCCAATCTCTTCAGCTTTCGTTAAAGTCCTTATCCTGCACAATGGATCTGGTAAACCAGTACGTTCTTCTCCAGAATCTTGAGTCACCGTGCTACCCAGGAGGTCACCATGGGCATACAGCAAGATATATCACGACCAGAGATTCGAAGACGATTCACAAGATCTCTACCAACCCTGACTAATACTCTTCCCAGCCTCAATGATCGACTCCTCTTTGCAGTCCCCAAGAAAGGCCGTCTGAATCAAGCATGTCTGGATCTACTGGCTGGATCTGATATCCAATTCCACAGGCACAACAGGCTGGATATTGCACTTGTCAAGAATCACCCTGTGGCACTCGTCTTTCTCCCAGCAGCGGACATTCCCACCTTCGTTGGAGAAGGTCGAGTTGATCTTGGAATTACTGGACGCGACACCGTTGCCGAGCATGAAGCTATTACGCCCGCCACAGAGACTCACGGCATTGAAGAGATCATGGATCTGGAGTTCGGACGTTGCAAGCTCCAAGTTCAGGTACCAGAGAAAGGCAATATCCACACACCTGAACAGCTTGTTGGCAGAAATGTCGTCACTAGCTTCACTGGACTGACTGAGGAGTACTTCCGGATACTTGAAAGCAAAGATCCACAAGCCAATGGATCCACCAACGGAGACTCCGAGAAGCCCAAGCTCAGAACTCACGTCAAGTTCGTCGGCGGCAGTGTCGAAGCTGCATGTGCTCTCGGCGTCGCAGACGGCATTGTCGACCTTGTAGAATCTGGCGAAACGATGCGTGCAGCCGGCCTTAAAGCTATCGACACAGTTGTGGAGTCAACTGCTGTCCTGATACGCTCGAAGACACCTTCGGACCCCAAGCTTGTCGACATTATCGCCAACAGAATTCGCGGTGTCATTACAGCGCAGAAGTACGTTCTGTGCACATACAATGTGGAGAGGAAGAACTTGGATCAAGCTCGAGCCATCACGCCAGGAAAGCGAGCACCAACTGTCAACTCTCTGGAAGAAGAAGGCTGGGTTGCTGTGCAAGCAATGGTGTTGAAGAAGGCTATTGCCGATGTCATGGACGAGCTTCAGTAAGTGTCTCACTCGACTCGAGCCTGCTATGGCGACAAGCGCGGACACCGACAGCTCGAGGCGTAGGCCACTGTTTCAGAGATACTTGCTAACTCATCTTGCTTCTAGATCTATTGGCGCTACTGACATCCTAGTAACGCGGATTGACAACTCAAGGACTACATAGGGTGGAGACCAAGAGTTACAGGACGTGCAAGACAGTCTGTGGATGCGACGAGAGAAGGTAAGCTTCCAATGTCTCGCCGAGCTTGAGCCTGCTAAGGCGACATGTTCAAAGACAGACCTTGCGAGACACATTCGCGCTTTTCAGAGATACTTGCTTACCACTTACTTTAGGCTGCTCTCGGATGTGAACATTACACGGATGCTCGGCTGCATGTCGTTATCGATGCATTCGGTGATAAGTGGCAGGCGTGGAGAGCGCTCAAGGTTGCGAAAGTTGCTGAGCAAAGGGCTTCTGCCATCGACTTAGAAGAGCTAGACTAAAAGCCAAAATGTATAGGTTTCTCACTGAACATGATTAGGCAAAGCATCAATATGGTATCGTACATCTCCGAGAGCGAGCAATGACTAGGCTGCTGGGAGCGAAGATGTGCTGCGGTGAGGACCAGAAAGCGTTACAGAGATAGGTCCAGACTGAGATTCTTTCTCTGCAGGTCGAAGACGGTTGTGCTCATGAGGTTGGATATGAGGTGTGATGAGATTCATGATGGTGTGCAGAGATCGATGATGGTTCTTAACTCTATCACGCTCACAGTCCTTCAGGCTGGAAGTCTACAAAGTCAAATGCCGCACCGCATACCATCTATCCCGAAACTCACAAGCTGCCCTCCGAACGAACTGCATGACTGCATGACTGCGGCGACCAGTATCCAGATGAGCCAGCGAACACGAAAGAGCCTGGAATCGGAGAAACTGGATCAGCGAAGGCCTTTTCTGGCGTCCGACTGTCTCTGCGCCGCGGCTAGCAGTTGACGCCATTGTTATTACCGCAGTTATTTGTGTCTGCGCACTTGCTTCCACAGCCAAATGTCAATGGTGTATTAGTCGCGAAGTCCTGTGACCAGTTGGTCATGCAGACCGTGTAGTCGTTGCCTCCCTTGCCGCATCGCGAACGTTTGTAGCCAACCTATGCATAGGTAGCATTCGATCAAAGCAAATCTTCCGCCCAACTGACCTGATGAACCATCTGCTGTTGTGTCCAAACGGTATGACAACCCTGATCACTCCAAGTGCAAGAGGTTGCAAGACTCTGCTGAACACACTTTTGAGACTCGTCGCTAACTTCTACCCCAAGTTTCGCAGAGAAACCTATGGCCTCAAATCCTACTTCGGGCGAGATCGACTCAGAGTGCGTGTAGCACTGCTGGCTGCCCTTGACGGTTTGAGCGATGCAGCTGGATGTTCCGGTACAGTAGATGTCTCCAATTGACTTGGTCCTAAGAAGTAGTAGGTAGAAGGGTCAGCAATCTTCTCTGGATCGTGGACCTGGTCTCAGCGATGCGTGTCTTTGAGCTCGGCAGCCCAGTAGGCGTGAGCTCAGTGAGACATTGTCAAGTGCGGAGGCTTTCTGCCGACTAAACTTACCACGGAGCCATGTACGTGTTTTGATCAACCATGAAATAGTCGTCCCAGCAGTGCTTTGAGATACTCTTGTGGTCGTTGTCCGAACCCACGTAGGTTCCCTGGCCATCAGAGTATCCTGAGTAACCAGCGTTCATGTTCATGCAGTCCGGTGTGTCGCGTTTCTCCAGAGTCCCGGCGATAATATCGAGACTCAAAAGTGCAGAAGCACTGATTATCGAGGCCAAAAGGCTGGCTGCCACGATGGTGATGTGAGGGAAGTGCATCTTATCCGGGCTAGCTGAAGATTGTATCTTGTTTGTATGTAGTTTCTTGCTTAGTTCCAAGCATGTTCTGAGGACGAGCAGTTGGGCTTTATAAGTGCTTCCAGATCACGTACTGCAGCTCTACTCATGTAACTCTGCTGCAAAATGGCAGTGCACGATCGCGGAGAGTTGCATTTCTCGCAAGATGCCACCGGTGAGTGAATATGATCTAGATTCAGTGTCGAGTTGATGGGTACCTTCTCAGCCCTCGCACGTCCGAGGAATTTGCGTCGTATACAGCTGAGCATGATGCCTCAGTTACCTGCTCAGTTATCGATACAAACCGCCCGGTGGGCTAATTCCAGCTGGTAGTGTCGAAGAGGCCTGGCATCACTCATGGAGGCATAGGCAGGAATCCCTCATTGATGCCGCAGAGTAAGTCGGAGACTATGCTGCAATGCTGTATCGGGTGAAGTGATGTTCGAAGGACGCGAATCTACCCTGGCTTCGCGCATGGGTAGTGAAGGCGCAGTAAAGTCTAAACCCAGGTACACGCCCATTAAGGCTGAGATTCCAAAGAGTGAAACAATAGTGTCTGTGAATGAACATGGTCTACCCATTATACCCTGCATCTACCCGAGCTCGTAGCTACCGTGTCAAGAAGTACAGCAAGTACGTGTATGTCTCCTGGAAAGCTTGTAGCAGCTTGTTAGGCTGATTTCGTGGTCTTGGTTCCAAGGTGCTATGTCGCAATGGCCTTTATGTTATGTCGCATGATAGGCATTCTGATAAAGCCACCAAGCCATCGAGAGTAGTGTCTTTTCTTTTGCTATGCATTGTTTTGTTGCACACAATGGGTCCTCATAAACAAATGAAACAAGGGTATAGGAATTCGGCGAAGTTAAGCCGCTGTTCCTGGTGCCTATGCATATGCGCATATGTCCAGGTTGGAGACCGGTGATATCTTCAATGAGAACCGCCATTCACGAGTACGATGTGCTTGATATAGACTGAGGGGTCGATGGCGCTATGAGATCAGGAGGTTCAGTGCGAAGATCTCAGGGGTGCGGATCGATGCTATGCCACCAGAGAACGGAATTGAAGGATTGTATCAAGTATAGCAGATGTTGCTCGTCATGGCGGGGTTATCATGACATGATTTTGAAGTAAGGTGGTCGAGCTGCAGGTCTTCGCTACGCTCTGCTGGTGTCTCCGGCTGTCTTGAACAGGAATCATGCCCGCGCCGTTGCCAGAGCCCTGTCGAAGGAGCGCCGACCAAAATCAGCAGGTTCGCGCCAGGACAAATCGTTCATGCTCTACGATCTGCGCTGTCGCCGACCATTTGGGGTATGTGGTGATCGCTGCACTGGTCTTTGTTGTCCGGCGTTTGGCTGCGGTGGATACGTGCTATATCCTAAACTCTGTGGAACTTGCTGAGCTTGTTGAGATTGTTGCGCCTGTTGTTGAGTGTTTGTCGGGTGCGACTGTGGCATACCTCCTTGTTGCTGGGCAGGTCTCCTGACAGGAAGCACTTCGCCATCGTCAAGCTCAATAGTCGTCGGATAAGGATAGTTGTACAGATAAGGAGGCTGACCATAGTTGTACAGAATGTTGTTCGCAACGGATCTGTCGACACCATATGTAGCTTGGTTAGAAGGACGCTGTTCTTGCAGCGCAACCTGATCTTGTCGTTCTTCTCCTTGTCAGTTTCGTTGACAGTGCTCATGCACACGGAGCGCACTTACGCTGGGTCTGTGTTGTTGTCGATAGGTAGTAGCGTCGCATGGCAGCATCGCTGGCCGGAGTAGATGTGCTCCACCCTGCGACTAGTTGTGCGGGTGCGGAGCAAGTCTGGCAGGACTGAATGCCATGTTGGTAGCATGCGCGGGGTGCTGATTGTGTAGACATGTTCTTGTGTGGTGCAGTAATCTCTCATTCGCAACCTGTGTGTCTGTATGCTGCTGGGAAGATGTTGACGAAGACCTTGTCAATCAGAGAGGCCGGCGAGTGGTCTTAGCAAAAGTGGCCGCTCTTTGGCGGCCACGTAGTTGGCGGTGTATGGAGTAGATATGAATTGTAGCACCGTGCGCACAGCGACGCCTTCCGCGTTGTGTTCAATCTGATTCACACGCGGATGTCTTACTTGATGAGGCGAGAATCGACCAGAATCGATCTGCTCGTTGGCAAAGGGCGACAGCGGTGAAACGGGCCTCTGTCATGGTCGTGCCAATAATGTCTTATTCTCATGCCTGATTGCCTGGCTTGGTGTATAGCTTTGGCCTAGCAGTCAACCCCTGTTGGACAAAGCAAACTTCACTCACCGCATCGACAGCATCTTGACCAACCACCAATATGGTGTCCATATAGTCAACAGCTTGATCCGTCATCATGTTGTGCTTCGCCCTCAGATGGTGATACTGGCGGTGCCCGTGAACTCAGTTGCGACGCATGGTCACATGCACGGCGCAGTGTAGCCACTGCCCAATGTGTCACCATGTTCAACGAGAGTTCGGGGTCCTCCAACCACAGACGAAGCATTTTCGAGGCGAGCAGACAGCAAGGGAAGGACAAGGTATTCAGCCACATGAGGCGCGATGTCGGTAGTGTAGCCGTCTGCAGAGGATTGCCGGCTGCGCTGTCATAGAGAGCATCATGAATCGTCGCAACGAAAGCGCACTCCAATGAGAAGAAAAGGAGCGTTGAAACAGCTTGCCGGCGGGGATGCAGAGCCTAATAACTTCTTCCCACCGTGCCTCGGGCGGAGGGCGAGCTGAGAATGGTCTTCACACCATCGATTTGAGGCCTTGCATAGAGGCGCCGACTATTCATGCATACCACGGGATATTGCGGCACAAGCGTGGGACCTGCTCCACATCAGCACCCGAGCACATTCGACAAGCGAGATCAGGCTGGCTGGAATACAGAGCTGCGTGTAGCTTCTGTCAACGCTCAATGCTCACGGATGCACATGCAGCAGCTTAAACTGACGACACTGCGTCGCTGATGCCACACCAACCTATCATTGTAGACTGCAAGCCCGGCTCTATCGACTTTGGGCGAGCAAGACCACCTCTTCCTGGATATCGCGAGATCTGGATACCCACATCTCAGCGCACCCGCTCCAAGAGAATTGAAGTTACACATGGTCTTGTGCGCCTGAAGTCGGATTGGGCCGATCCCAGAAACACGTGGACATATCGTCCTGCCGGCTATCTTCTGTATGGCGCAAACAATACGGCAATGCAAGATGTACTCTGCCGACATGCATTTCCAACAGCTTTGGTAGGGCCAGCCAATGGAGGAACGCTTGACGGCATCGCGCATAACCACTCTGTCGAGATGAGCTGTGCTCTGGTGTGCCAAATGATCTTCTTGCGAAGGTCTAATATGGGCAGGTTCGTAGCCCACAAAGCGCATGGCCGAGCAGAGTCGATATACTGAACATATGCCCGTGGAGTCGAGATATCATCCGATTCGTGCGTGCCAGAAGGAGTGGTAATAGAGAGGTCGGCTTCCATGCTCAATTCGCTACACTTTCGCAGCTCCTTCGTCCAGATCGAGGCGGGTGAGTGATATCACCTAAGGTATTCGTGCAGCGTGATCATGCTGCTCCTGCGAATGGAGACATTGAGACTCCATGGCCGTCGACGCGTCGCGGTCTTGTGCTGGGCTCAAAGCCGAGGGTGGGTGACACTGGGGATTTCGCGAGCTTGCTCAGACGTCCCAAGTGAACGCTGGAGGGCAGTCATTCCAATCTGCATCCTAAGAGGCCTCCATCAGCCAAGTGTAAGGAGATGATGTTGTCTGTTTCGGAGCGGCAGGGATGGCAGTCTGTGCTGGGAACCTTGAAGTCATGACTCGGCAATTGCAATTCTCTGCCGAAGCCCAAACAACCCAACACCAACATCATCATGTTCTCCTCATCATCAACTTCGAGTTTGCAGCCTCGAACAAGAGATCCCACTTCTCTTGAGGATTATGGCACGCTTCTCCGAGGGCGTCGATGCCACGCAAATGATTCATGCTCTGCTAGAGGCTCGGCGAAGTCAGCATGAATTCGCGAGCATCTCGAACCATTGATATTCGCCTTGGTCGACCACAAAGAAGAAGTCAGGCATCAATCATGCTACAATCCAAAAGCTCCTTCGGCCCTTCGCCCGCCCCTACGGCCTCTCAGTACCTGCAGTAGTGCTCCAGCAGCTTCTAGATGGCAATTGAATAACCGACTAACCCCTCTGACGCCATACCAGCTCATCAGAACGACTTCAGTCCATCTTCTACACCGATGAGAACTTATTCAACTCACATCCAGCAATCTCTCAATCATCAAAATGTCTTCATCAAGCATCAAACCTCTAATCCTCCACGCCCACGGCACAGGTCCAAACCCGTACAAAGTCGCCGCAGCTCTAGAGTTCCTACGACTCCCGTATGAAGTCAAACTCTGGCAGTTCGGCGACGCAAAGAATGGCGTAAAAGGCTCAGATTTCCTCAAGATCAACGAGAATGGTCGTGTACCCGCTCTCGAAGACCCAAATACTGGAGTAATTAGTTGGGAATCCGGTGCTGTGATGAACTACATTCGAAGAGTATACGACAAACAGAATAAACTGGGTCCACGTAGTTCTAATGAGCAGGATATTGTGGATTTCGAGAAGTGGGAGTATTTCTTGTTGAGTACGCTGGGACCTATGATGGGTAAGCTTTATCTTTCCTCCCCTTCTCAATGAAATGGAGCTAATAATGATGTTTTTCCTTTTTGTAAAGGTCAAGTAAACTGGTTCCGCCACTACCACTCTCAAAAGAACGCCGATGCATTGAAGAGATACGAAGAGCAAGCTTATCGTTGCTTCGGTGTTTTGGAAGGTCAATTGATGAAGTCTGGAGGACCTTATATTTTGCCTAATGGATCTACTCCTACTGCGGTCGATTTGCATTTCTATCCTTGGGTGTATCAGCATGGCTTTGCGGGGTTGAGTCTTGATGAGTATCCTAGTGTGAAGAAGTGGTTGGATCGGGTTGGAGGGTTGGAGGAGATTAAGGCTGCTTATGAGAAAATTCCGAAAGGGAAGGAAGTGTAGCTGTCTTGACAGCCGGGTAGGCGTGGGAACTTCATGTCGAGCATACATCTTGCAGTATATCTTGGTGAAAAGCATTCGATACAAGAAGCTGACACGTAGACCCTCTTAGAAGCGATTCCATCGTATATAACATACAGCAACGATCCGAACCTGGCGATCTATTCAGCCTTGTCACTTGCACCCTGCTTTCATCGCTTACCTTGCATCCCGGCTGTCCACTAGCACCTCTTCATGATAGCATAGACACAATCGTAGGTCCGTCCTTCTCGATGGCGGTTCGGCCGCGATCCATAAGCTTCAGCTCGCGGGGCTAGTTCTGGCACAGACAAAGCTGCCGGACTCAGAATCGGTAGTGCGAAGATGCTGCTTATGAACATCGTCGCAATGATGAGGTAGATGCTGGTGATATGCATGTGTTGCTTCTTCGTGAGCTCAAGTTGGTTCTTTATTCTGATCGATCTCGTCTTGAGTTGGAGTTGAAAATTGGAAGCTGAAAGATGTGGATGGTGGAAGCTGTGACAATCCACTGGTGATTGCTGACCTCGACCAGAAGAGCAGCTTATCCGTCTCTTTGTGATGGAACAGAGCATTACGACACCTAAGGCATGCCGAGCATCAAAACGCAATGTATAGCTCGTGGCTCCAATGGATGGTCCGCTAGCTGCAGAAAGTGCATGCCTAGAAGAAGCTCGAGCGGTGAACGACGCAAGGAAACGTTCACTCAAGACCCTCCGGACCAGGAGATCGAAGTAGCAGGAAGCTCTTCGACGTGTATCACGGCGTCAAAGCCGGGAGATGTATATGTACATCATTCAGCCAAGGATGTCGCAGCAATGTTGTTGTCAGCAATCTAAGCCACGCATAGTCAGCGCGAAGGCCACGAGGTGGTGGATGCCGATTGCATCAGTTCGAGATAAGGTTGTTTCCTTGACCGTCAAACTAGGAAGAAGGCAAGGATGATGCTTCAGAATGTCAGTGTCTCCCAACTCCCAAGTGTTTCAGATTGCTGTGTCTTGCGCGGCTTCATCAGCAGACCTTCGAGCATATGAGGTGATGCCGAGTACAATAGCAGCATAGACTCCTGGCAAGTAGACTTTCCGTGCGTTGCGCCGCTCAAAGGGTGCCTATTGATTGAAGCCTGGTCTCAACAACAAAGTCTGTGCAAAGGCATGATCGGTCTTTTGTTCTTTCGAATAGTGAGATCCTTGGTTGGGTTAAGTAGAACCCCAGGCGAGGAGTTGTAGGCGTTCTGTGATGTCGTCCTGTTTCAGACTGCTCATACATCATATATGCTCTGCTATTCAAGACTCGTCTATGCTGCCGTGATCGTACCTCAAGTGGTGTCACTTCGAGTCGCTCTCAGAACTTAGCAACCCACTTAGCATGCTGCTTCTCCTCCAGCTCCGTCTTGTGCTTCTCCGCGCCATACATCCAGTGCATACAGAGCTTTACCTGGCGTTTGTGATCTTCCATCATCTTCTCATGGCGAGTATTGCTCGTTCAGGTACTGCAACTTCACAACTTCCCTGGTAAAGTCTTCCATCAGTCTCTTATCCTCCTCACTCCCAGAACCATACTCTTCGTCCTCCTCCACACTCCCATCATCACTCGACTTCTCAGAGGTAATAGACTCAGAGCTCTACTTCTGCTTCTTCCCCTCCTTCTTCGCCTCAGCCTTCGCCGCAATCTTCTCATCCCTCTTCGCATCCATCAATTCCATCTCCTCTTGCTCTTTCCTCTGCGCATACCACTGTCCAGCCTGCAACACCAAAACTCCAACCAACACCAGCGCTAGAATTGTATCACTAGCAGCCAGAACTCTCAATGAATCTTCTCGTCCAATATACTCCCCCTCGCGATTCTCCAGCGCCTTATCAACCATCGTCTCCCCATCATCCAGAACTTTCGTCCCATAAGCTCCTGCCGTTACTGTGCGCAGTCCTTTCACGATATTCGCGATATAGACTGTGATACCGCACATATACAGTACGAGTGACGCGCCATCGAAGAGAAGGTTCGCTTCAGTTGGTTTGAATAGCTTGATCAAGAAACCTAGGAGGCCGGTTCCGATCACGATATGGAGGATTCGACTGATGAGGGGAGGAGATGCGTGGAGGAACTTCAAATGGTTCTCTTGCAGTTGGAAGTATTGCTCTCGGGGGTTTACGCCGGGGATGAGTTCGGGTGGTGTCGACCAGAGGACGTTGTAGTCGTAGGGAAAGAGCGCGAAGAGGACGCCGAGGAAGAAACAGGTTGGTCCGATTATGAGGAAGGTTGCGAATGGCGCGGTGCCTTTGGCTGGCATGGTGGAGGTTGTTGTGGTGTTTGCGATCTTGGGGGTGGTGGTGTTTGATATCGAGATGAGAGCGTGATGGTGGAGATGCAGGGAAGTGAGCTCGAGCGTGGAAGGAAGGTTTTGGTGGGACAGCTCCTTCCTCTTCTTCACATGCAAGGACAAACACTTTGACTTCACTTCACTTCAACGAAGGAGCACAACTAGACATCTGGCCTCGAGCTGGAAACTGTAGTCTAGACGAGCCTAATGAAGTAAGGCCGTGTCTTACCGACGATAAGGACGATAGTCTGATGGAGGAATTGCTAATGTCGCCGCTCGACGATTTCACCTTTCCAACATCACAAACCATCTCAGACACGGCCTCTGCCCTGGCGAAGGCTCGGTGTTCTTGGAGAGATGCCTTTTTGCGACCTGTCACGTTTGACATGGATGAGATAGCGCGTCATGTTCGCGCTTCATAAAAATTCTCCAGGGTATGTTTTCGCAGAGTCACGTCGCGTCCTCCGTCTCTTCTCTTACCTCTTCTTCACTTCTGGTACTACTGACTTTAGCAATACTGCGGCATGCCGTACCGTAGCGACGAGCAGCCATGGCTGCAGTCAAGTCGTAAGCTGCGTTCACAAATCCATGCTCAGCTCAAGACCAATACAGGCTGGAGGCGCGTTCTGGGGTCACACCACCGTGGATGATCACATTGATCCTGGACTTGACATTGCTGGACTTGGGATATTCTCGACACCACTGTACGAACGAGACATTGAGCACATCCTTGAAAAGGCTACACAAAAAGGCGAATCGTGCTGGATCATAGACGCCAAGGACGTGGTGCTTCGCCACCCAGGATGGGCACAGCACGAAGCCCGTATCTTAAGGAGCGTGTACACACAACTGGGGATGACCGGACGAGACAATTTGTACGCAATCATGGACAGACTTGCCGTTCTCAAGCCAGGATCTGTAGACCACATACCGACACAGCGCCTGGCAAAGGACGCCGATAATGTCAAGGCTTTCGCTCAACTAATGATTGCCTTGCCCAGCCATCATAGTGGTGGACAAGTACGCTGCAGCTTCGAAGACGACAGCAGGGAACTCGTTACGCACACTGCATCAGAGTGGGGACACTCCTACACCACATGGTTTCGCGAGGCCTACACCGATATATCGCGCCTATCAAATCCGGCTTTAAAGTTGTGCTTCTCTACAATCTTGTATACACGGGCAAACTTCCAACGCCAATCTCCTATCAACATGGTAGCGCAAAGGCAGGTCTAAAGGATGTTCTCGACAAGTGGATGAGTGCCGCGAAGAAGGAAGACGAAATGACAAAGCACCTTGTCTACCCTCTCTCAAAAGACTATGGAGGCCACACTCAGCGACTCAATGCGTTGGAGGGAGTCGATGCAGTGCGTGTGAGGTGCTTGACTCAGATAGCCAAAGAGCTTGATTGGTTCTGCTTCTTCACCACTTGGGAGCGCAGTGAAGATGGCAATATAGGCGGCAATCAGTGGGCTGGTTACGAACGCAATGCGGACGATATCGAGACCACGCTGACTACATTCACTAGTCTCGATGGACACCATCCCTGGTGCGACTACAACTTAGGCGAGAAGGACGACGAGGAAATCTTCATTCCACCACAACCATGGCACTATCTCAATCCCGAAGAAGACGAAGATACTGACGAACATGAGTTCTTCTCTCGCAAGTACCGGAAAACGGCATGTATCACAGGTCAACAGCTCAATGCATATGCTAACCGAATCAGGCACTCGTGCTCATGCCAAAGTGCTTTGAGCTAGACTATGAGCTTGGCGAGGTCGACCAAGGTGACAGAATGCAACACATGCAAGACCAGTTACAGATAGCAGAAGAAACATCTGCACCTGATGACGACTCCAGTGATGAGGAACGAGCTGCGAGAGCTGCGAAGTACCCAGAGAATGAGCGCACTACCCTGGATGCGAAGACGAAGTAAGCGTATGCCATACTTACCTTTCGACCCCAGCTAATCGGTGCTAGATACACCATACGTAGGATATGTGAGATGTCACTCATCGGTGCCGGAGGCAGCCTTCAAACCCTTCTCGAGGACGTTATCCGGTGTTGCACTAAGCTTGCGCATCCGGAATTACTGACCGATATCATGAGCACGGCAAGCACTGGGAACATACACGCCATGAGCCAGGCAGTAAGGAGCTTGTTTGCAAGCCACCCTTTCCAAGCTGTGCTTCGCTAGTGAGTGGGTCGAAAAGATCGATGATTGTTACTGACATGCATTTCAGCCTTGACGCAGCTCTGGACGCTCTCAAAGATCCTGTTGAGGCACGGAAGGTGCTGAAAGAAGTCAAGAGCGCTGCTGTGCTTCGAGACCATGACGCCCGCATAGCTTGGTCCAACGAGCAGCTTGAGCGCATATTGCTGAAACCTATGATGCCTACAGCTGCAACGAGTCGATGTTTAATCGAGATGCTATCTTCGAAACCCGAGCCACTGTGGTTGCGCAAGAAGTATGAATCTTCTATATATCGTTCTGTGTAAGGTCTTATGCTGACCGTGTTAGGATCCTCGAGCTCCTGAAACTTCATGCGATTGGTAACCATGGCCTGGTATTCAGCTTCCTTGATGAGTTGTTAAGAGCTTTGAATCGCAGCATCGTCGATGGTGCGAGCGCTGAATACTTCTTCGCTGAGCTATACCCAATGCTGTTTAATCAGGCGCGTAAGATGAACTCTGAGCAGATTGCAGCACTCTATGCGCATGCCCTCGCTCGCAACGCGTCGAGCCACGCCGAACAGCTTGTTGAAGCCCTAGCTGCTCGAGACTTGTCTGCAGAGAGTCAGAGCACGCTCACGGCGCTGACTAGCATCTTACGCACTGCGCAAACCAATGGAGTTTCATTTGACAGGACAGTGTACCAGAGTACAACAACCGCCATACTGGACAGTGCTATCAAGTTAGGAGTGGGCCCGGAGCCCAGGAAGCCAGACTGGCGCAGGCCTGTGCGAGGCTGCGGGAAATGCGACAACTGCAACGACCTCGATGTGTTTATTCAAGACGATCAGCAGCAGTCTTTCAGAACATACTTGACGAAGCAAAGAAAGGACCGCCTCAGTTGGCAGCTCCACGGCTCATACCGAGACGAGCATCGCTACACTGTGACAGCGAAGCCACCAGATACCAGAAGTCGGGACCGACTGCTCAGCGACAACATGTGTCGCACGTTGAAGCACAAGCAGAAGGAGCGGCCTTACATGGTGAAGTGGACCTTCGAAGTCACCAAGACAACGGTTGTCTTCGACGCTGAATACAAGGCGTGGTCCTCACGAGCCGTTGCCTTCCAGCGGACGATCCAATCTATGGTACCAGATGCGACCTTGAGAATACTGCTTGGTTCAAGATACGACGAGCTTATGCAGCTGCGAGCAGTGAAGACAGCTACGGCTCATCTCTTCTCAAGAACTGATTTAGCCTCCCCCACGCTACCGCCACCCTCTGCCATGGCACAGGTTCTGCCTGCTGGCATGTCTGGCGAGCAAGTCAAGGCTATGTTCGAGGTAAGCTCGGCGTTGCGAAGACGTGTGCCACGTGCAACTACTAACACGTAAGTGCAGGACTCTAAAGCCAGACAAGCACAAGGCGTGCCGGATAGCGATCCAGAGATGAGAAGAATGCATGGACTACGCATGCAGGTTCAGCAACGTACTGAACAGATGAAGCGGATGCGTGAAGCAAAGGTGCAGCAGCCACAGCCTCAGCCTGGGCTGAGCACTGCTTTATCCACATCCGGCTCCACCGGTCTAACCATAGACAGTCACAAACGCAAAAATGGTCCAGGAGAGGATCAGGAGAACGTTCCTCCCGCCAAGCGAATGGCGATCAGCAATGTCATTGACTTGACTTGATCTCTAGCTCATGCTACGAGAGCTGGAGCTCTTATCGAGGCAGAGAGCGCAACAGTGTGGTTTTGCGAACTTGCGGAACAACCAAGCTCAGCTGAGTCCGTCGTGCGACCACACCCGAAAGAATCATAAGTGAGCATGCGTGATCGAGCAACTGTTCTCCGAAATGATATCACAATGGCAGACAGATTCTATGTTGACAGTTCCGTAGAGACGACACAACCTCTACATGACGCTAACATCGTGTAGACTGCTGTCCATGAGTCGTCTACAATATGGCTTCCCTGTCACTCGAAGATATGCAAGCTGCGCCTCGCATGAACACAGCGCAGTGGCTCCACGTTACACGACATGAGGACTGCCTATTCTCCCAACCGCACCTCATCGTTCTGAGCAAGACAATCTACCAAACGTTTTTACAAGCATCGTGCATCTGGTTAACCTGAACTAACGCACCGGCTCTGGAGACCTCGGGAGCCGACGCGTTACGGAATAATGGAATACAACAGACTCAACCAAGCCAACTCAGAGACACGCTTCTTGCGCCTGAACAGTGGCGAATCGACTGCCGATGAATATCGCATATCGTTTGACCTGATAACAGCCTCCCTCAGCGCTAAGCCATACTGCTACGCTCTGTCGTACTCATGGGGCAAGGATATTGACATGCTCGCAATCAGAGTCGATGGCAAGCATGTCTTGGTGCATAGAAATCTGGCAGATGCTCTATACCAATGTGGCCTCCAACATGGACAGCTGATCTGGGTGGATGCACTCTGTATAGACCAGCGCAACGACCACGAGAAGAACTATCAACTCAGCAAGATGGGTGAGATCTACTCGCAAGCCATCAGGACGTACGCATGGCTTGGCACCGCAGGTCCATATTCTGCCCAGGCGTTTTCGATTCTGGCCGACCTTGAGAGATATATCAGTCGCGAGGCACGCGAGGAGAGAGGGCGAGTCAGCCATCGTGGCGAGGGTATGTCTACACTCTGAGCATCAAGAGCAATCACTTATCTCTTGACAGTACGCATGCGCACCGATGTGCACGACTTTGAAGCAAGCTCTGCCACCGACACGAAACCTTCGAAAGACATACGCTTCCTGCTGACCAAAGTTATAAGATCACAAAGGGCACCAGCCCGTGCCTTACAAGGCTTACGCGAACTACTATCTAGGTCATACTGGGAGAGGGTGTGGATCATTCAAGAAGTCGCCAAGAGTCCTTCTCTCGAACTTTGCTGCGGCAAGTATCGTTCTGGATTAGATCCTCTTCTTGCTATCATTTCTGTACTTGGCGATGTACCACGACGAGTACGCACTATTCTGCAAACATTATCGACTTTCCGCAAGCAAGAGCGATACCGCGCGCGCGTGGTAACACGTATGCACTTGATGGACGCCATGATAATGACCAGACATAGCCTAGCAACAAATCCGCGAGACAGAATCTTTGCTATACTGGGCATGACAAAAGACAGCCTGGACCTTGTCCCGAATCCGAACTATGCGGATCCAGTCGAGCAGATTTACCAAGATCTCACTCGAGTAATGATCAGTTCTGGGCAGGTCAGCAGCGTGCTCTTGCTTCCTACATACATGAGCTTTCCCACCCTTGATATGGATCGACATCTCCTCGATTGGCGGCAGCTGTCGATGATACCTCCGTGGCTGACCTCCACGAAAACAACCTTTCTGTCAGCCTCATCGTGGACAACTGACAAGGACTGTCGACAACTTCATATCGATGCAGGCCTGATCGGTCGAGTTGACTCGTCAAATCGCAGTTGGCAACGTAGCAGCGGTGACAGCGGCCGTGGATCACCATCGTCGCACCATGGCAGACCAGACTTGCATCGTGAAGAGGCCGTGCACGTAATTCGAGCGATAAGCGCCAGCCTCCTGCGCCGACTGGCGCCAGTCTCACCACAGTGGCGAGACCTTGGCGACAAGACTGCCCTGAGTGATGCGCTTTCCCGAATGATTCGAAATGCACACAAAGGCTTTCATCAAGAGAACTACGACTTCGATCGTACGCGTACTACCCTTCTCGCGCTCGCATATGTCTGTGTTGATGGGAATCCTTTGGGGGAATGGGCGCGTGTCTACAACTCTGTCCGCGAGCTCGAAGCGGAAGCTGCAAAATATGATGCGACATCTGCTTCGCGAACTCGCGATCAGTCCAGCTCTACAGAACTCAGGACGCCTCGAGTTGTCGAGGACTTTGCATTTGGCCTATGGGAAGAAGTGATGGCTGGCCTGGACGGGCCTGCGGAGTTCCAAGTGGCATTCGCATTCATGGTCGGTCCCGGACAGCGTCGTGACTTAGTCTTGGTGCATGTGGATACTGATGGTCGAGATGACGCTATATATCAGATCGATTGCTGCCATCTGCCAGTGGTACTACGGAGAAATTATCAATTGAACACCTATTCGATCATCGGGGAAGCTTGCTTGGGAAGAAACGCCAAGGGAGAATGGTTGTCAGCTACGGACGCACGAAAGGAACTCCAACAGAAAGGAACTAGCCCGACGAAGATCACCATTGACTTGGCTGGATGGCCATTGTGATCTGGGGAGGGACTGTGAACATGCAGTGGCTTAGCGGACTTGCAACATCAAACTCAATTGATTGCCGGATACACAAGTCAAACCATCGCACCGAGACTTGATCAAGGACACGTGCCAATGCCAGCGAGTACGTCGACTACACAACTACCAGCACACTGTGAAGGATCAGTAACAATAATATATTAAGTGCAAAGGGTATCGGTTACTCACACAAGAACCAGTGGCGTCTGTGCCGCAAGTGTCGCCCGAGAGTCGACATTGACGTACTGGACTCCGAACTTGTTGGCAAGTACTCGGAGCATCAACAGTCCTGCCAGCTACACAAGTCAAACCATCGCACTGTTTACGATCAGTATCAAGATAAAGTCACGCGACAGGTGGAGGGGAGTACTCACACAAGGATCACTTAAGCCTGTACCGCAAGGCACATCGATGCCACGACATGGGGGTGTCGCGCAACGCTGATTGCCGAAAAGATCTGTTCGACAAATGAGGCCCGAACACTATTCACCAACCATCAGTACGTGAACGTCAAGCGGCAGAAGTATAGGTGTGGACTCACACAACCAGCATCACTGATGCAGGAATCAAGTTGAGCACCACATGTAGGAGCTAAGCAGTCACAGAACTGCCTGATAGCTGCAATGGCAAGTGTTCGAAGTGGTTGTGGTCTGGCGAGCCGTGCGCTTTCGCTGGTGGACGATGATTGGACTCGTCTGCAGAATCTCAGGACTTCGACGTTGTTCTTGAAGAGGGGAACGAGTATTTTGAAAGGGTCTGTAGAGATATCAAGTGTCAGAACATGGTGGTGAAACCCATTTCACAGCATGCCCTTCGTGCTTGGAGTATCCTGCTTGTCATCATTCGTACAGTCGTACCTCGAGAGCATGTAGCACTGGTGCGTGCAGTCACTGCAGCTGCTTCTGAGCTGACGCTGAAGAGCAGCAGTAGTGGGATGAGCGGAAGGAGAATTGAGCGAGTCATAGTGTCCGTTCTTTGCGTTGAGAAGTGCAGGATGTCTATTGGAACCTGTATCACAAGACTTCGCTCGAGGCCGAACCGAGCAGCCTTATATATGCTGTGCATCTCGCAGCTTGCTTTGATCTCACCATCTGTTACGCCGCTGCATGAGAAGAGGCGCCCACTCGAGACAAGAAGCATAAGAAGGCTTCATCGGTGTTGGCGATGTGGCTACAGACCTTTCCCACGTGGCTACCTATCCTACTTGTTCCATTGTCCAGATCGGGAAGCGTGGTATGATGTGCAGCGGTTGGAACGCATGTCGATGCCTGGCTAGAACGTGCCTGCCGTTCTTCATGCAGGCCAAGATGGCAGCTCTGCAGCTTCGGAGTGACCTCCTCCATACACTACGTTTATTGGCAAAGCAGAGTGTACATGCCTTGTATCTTTTTTATCGGCACGGCATCATGCATAGTGAAGGCTCAATACAAGCTGAGCTGGAATAGAATCCCAAGCTTCTCTGACACTACTACACGCACCCATAACAGTCCGGATCTGCACGATTATACCAATCCCTCTCACTCAAACCCACAGCTGTCATCTTACCTTTGACCAAATGCGATTCGAGCTCTAGAACAACAACCTCATTCATACTGTCCCGCTTGAGCAATGTGCCTGGCAAATATAGAGATTGCTGAGGTCCAACAAGCCAATAACGACCAAGATTGAAGCCATTGACGAAGACTTGGCCTTTGACGCCCTTCGGAATGGTGAGATATGTGTCTAGCTCGGCATCTCCAGCATCTTGCAAGTTCGACGGTATACTGAACGTTCCAGTATAGAAAAGAGGTGTTTGACTGCTGGCATTCACAGATGCAGCAGATGGGAGATCTTCGAGCGGTATAGAGTACATATCCCAACCCTGTAACGTCTCATTCCCAACACTGACATCACCCACGATACCTTTGTGTGGTTCACGGAGGTAGTTTGCGAAATGCCGTTCTCGAGAGTAGTAGTCTACACGCCCAAGGTTCTCTACCAATAGCTGTAGTCTATCCTTCGGCTTGAGGTCAACGGTAGTGCTGAGAGGATGTTGGTACTGGCTGTCGATGATGCCTTGAGCAACACCATTGACAAACACCTGTACACGATCGCGAGGACGATCTCCGGGCTTGACGACTCCAGATGTAGTCGCGTTTGCGATGTGCTCGTAGAGGATGAACCCGTATGCTTGGCCGAGTGCTTCCATAGGCACTGGAGTCGAAGCCGTACGTGCTGGTTCTCCAAGAGTGTCGAACAATGGAATCATGGGCGATAGCGCGAATTCTGGGATTGCCATCAGTGGCAGGTTTGCCGGAGGTCTCGGAATGCTGCCGTTTGGAGAGTACTTCAGCAAGGCATCTCGCATCGTGAAGTACAGGTCATTGGTTCGTCCAGCTTCATCAATGGGAGAGCCATAGTCATAGCTCGTCGTGAAGGCAGCAGTCCGATTCTGCCATAAAGCACCGTTGTCGAAGCCAAAGTTCGTACCTCCATGGACCATGTAGAAACTAATGGACGCGGAGCTGTTCCCCAAGGTGAACTCGATATCGGAAAGGAATTGCTCCACTACTCCAGGATTGCCTACTGTCGTATTGTGGAAGTTGTAAGTGCCCCAGTTGTCCGGTGCCCAGGTATAGTACTCTCCATTCAGTAAAGGGCCTAGTCTTGTGGGGTCTGTCACATACTTGTCCCTTGCTGGGAACCCGTAGGTTGATCCGCCATCAATCTCAGCAAGTACGCCACCGATCGATCCTCCCTCAAGTGTGAAGTCCACACCACCATCGTTCGTGTAAAGTGGAACCTCAAAGAGCTTGAGCAAGATGTCGCGGAGAGCTGCGATGTACTGATGATTCTCACCAAAGGAGCCATATTCGTTCTCAACTTGTACCATGAGTATTGGGCCACCTCGCGTGACTTGGAGTTCTTGTATCTCGGCCGCAAGCTTGGCCAGAAAGACTTCTGAGGCATTGAGATATGGCTCATTAAAATCCCGCACTACCAGACCAGGAATCTGACTGAGCCATGCAGGAAACCCACCAAAGTCATGCTCACCACAGATATAAGGTCCAGGTCGCAGGATGATATATAGGCCTTCTTCTTGCGCGATCCGGAAGTATGTCGCAATGTCGTTCTCTGGTTCTTTCGCCGTCCAAGCTCCAGGATAAGGCTCTAGACTATCCCAGAACACATATGAGAAGATGGTGTTCAGGCCCATAGCTCGTGCTTTCTGCAATCTGTCACGCCAGTACTGATATGGTATGCGCTGGAAGTCCATCTGCCCGCCGATGATCTGGAATGGTTCGCCATGGAGCAGGAATGTGGTGGCATTGTAGGTGAATGCAGCAGGTGCAGCAGAGTAGGTAGGACTAGGCGAACAAGCGACTAAGGATGTCGCAAGCAACGCAAGCCACCTGACCGTGCGAGGAAGTAATGTCATGTTTGACAGTCAGCGGTAGTGCGTACGAACCAGATCCAGAGATGAAGGTTATATGGATTGGCCAGGATCGACCCCAGACACGAACGTTACACTCGGCATTCCGAAGTAGCACTGTAGCAGTGCAGTGCAGGTTGATTGAAGCTATCGCGCGGCGACTGCTAGACATGCGAATGCCATCGCAGATCACAGATGCTTAGGCGAAGCACTGCGGGGCTTGTAAACCGCATTGGACAGATGAGTGAGGAAATGAGGAGCATAATGGCAACCTTCATGGGTGCTATCGGCAACGGTACCTCCAGTGCGTGCCGTCGAGGATGAATTGCTGGTCCGATCAGTCTTCGAATGGTCTACATACCTGCAGTAGCAATGAACAGCCAAGGTAAGATATCTTTGTTATGGCTGGAATAGCAGAGACTTCGCCACGCATCTTGTCAATCAGAAGCCCTTGCACGGATGTTTGCCAGTCTCTCGCGTGCCATAAGCGATAAGCGACCCAGGGCGATGTGAAGTCGGGCAAAGTGAGGCTTGAGTGCCTTGGGCGGTGGGTGCGGCTGGGCAAACCGTGTGTATGTCCATCGAGTGTTGGGCATAGGAAGCAGCTTGCGGTACTCGTGGATGATCAAGCAGAGTCGAGAGACTAGTGAGTACCTCGCTGGAGCGCTTCCGCCCAAGGCGACGCATAGATGATGCCTGTTATGTTATGTTTGTAGATGGCCACGTCTCCGAGATGACTCTTCCGCCATGAGCCACGAACCAACAAGACTTCGCCTGTAAGCAGCAGGCATCACGCCGGGATGATGGGCAACCACGTCGACAATGACATGGTATCGGGCACCAACTTGGCAGTGTGTGTGAGCTTGAGTGGGCAGATTATGAGGGTCGAAGTGTGAAACGACAAAAAATGCGCCACAAGAAGCCACGCCCACATGTTGGACAGTCGGAAAGAACACCCGACTAGACAACTTTCTTGGCAGGCAGCTTGAGACAACTCACTCGCAACTTGCGTCCCTATCAACAAACATCCTCCATCTCTCACGACCGACCGCGTGACCCACGAACGTTTTCCCAACCCACCGAATATCCGCTGAGCAGACCGCCGCCATGGCTACTGAGGTATGTGCAACTTCCACCCGCCTGGAGATTGAGGAGCTGCCATTGCGCAATGCTCGCATGCTCTCAACAAACCACCTCAACACGCCGATATGCTGCTATGGACAGACTGCTGACTTGTGACTACTGCAGCGCGAAAGGTACACTCTTCGACGATGTCGCGTCTGCATCCGGGCCGCCCACTGACATTCTACGCAGCAAGACTTTCCTCGCACGACTGTGCGAGCAGGCTGAGCGCTACGATGGTACGTCATGAGATTGTGCGATCGAGGGAGAGGCAGCAGCTAATTCGAGGCGCAGAGATGGTCGGATACATGAAGGTATGCACGGCGAAGCTCGAATCTACGGCAATAGACTGAAACTGACTGGTGAAATAGGAAGTCGCAAAGGTATACCTCTCCGAGCGATAAGCCTCCAATGCAGAGCTCTAGCCCAGAGCAGCTGCAGCGATCGCGCCTTCCGCAACGACGACCTCGAACTGAGACTGACGCGTGATATAGCTCGGCGGTGAGCTCACAGTCGACGAGCGTAACCTGCTTTCTGTCGCCTACAAGAACGTGGTCGGCACGCGCCGTGCTTCCTGGAGAATCATTTCGAGCATCGAGCAAAAGGAGGAAGCTAAGGGCTCAGACAAGCACGTTGGCATCATCCGCGACTACCGCCAGAAGATCGAGACCGAGCTCGAGAAGGTCTGCCAAGATGTCCTCGATGTGCTTGACGACAGCCTCATCCCTAAGGCCGAGACCGGCGAGAGCAAGGTCTTCTACCACAAGATGTGAGCTACTCAAATGTGGATGCGCTGTACATGAAGGAGCGGAGTGCTGACAAGTGGACAACAGGAAGGGTGACTACCACCGCTACCTCGCCGAGTTCGCCTCTGGCGAGAAGCGCAAGACAGCTGCGACTGCCGCACACGAGGCTTACAAGGTATGTCATATCTGTGACACAATGGCTATTGTTCTAGACAGCGACTAACGTGTGCACCAGAACGCCACCGATGTTGCCCAGACGGAGCTCACACCAACTCATCCTATCCGCTTGGGTCTGGCGTTGAACTTCTCGGTCTTCTACTACGAGATCTTGAACTCACCCGACCGTGCATGCCACCTCGCCAAGCAAGCATTCGACGACGCCATCGCCGAGCTCGACTCGCTTTCCGAGGAGTCCTACCGCGACAGCACTCTCATCATGCAGCTCCTGCGTGACAACCTCACTCTCTGGACATCATCAGATGGCGGCGAGCCAGAGGCCGCTGCTGGTGAAGTCAAGGCCGACGAGAAGGCCCCAGAGCCGGCTGCGGAGCCTCCGACTGAGGAGGAGGCCAAGCCAGCTGCTTAAGTGTGCTCAAGTCTTTTACAAGTCATCAGCGGTGTGCTCTTCATCAGGAGTTGGTGTGCGGGAGCGTGGACGACGGACGCATGTTTCTCATCACCACCACAACCAGGCGGCACAAGAGAATAGTATGCTATGAATCATAACGGAGAAGAATTGCAAATCGCAAGACACCAGCGGAATCGTCCTTGATGCCTGTGGCTCATGGATCTGAGACGCGGAAAGAATGCAGTTTTGGCTTCCCACAATCACACCGACCACCCCTCGAACCCTTGTTGCGTTTCTGCGAGCGTATTCGGTGGTACTCGATGTTTACCCACGAGTGCCTTGTGTTTTTGGCGCTGTATGTGCTTTCTTATGATGGCGGCTCTCCACGGACGAGTTGCTATAGAGCTGGGGATCACTCCACTCTACTGACGGTCTCTACCAAAGCTAGCATACTAGGCAAGCGAATATCAAAAAACATCAAACAATACTTCCACCCTTCAACAGAGGAATTTGAAGGTTCAAACATTGCATTCACTACCTAGAAGTGGCTAGTGGGCAGCTCCACCGGAGTATGTCTGACACTACTACCTCTCCGTTGCGAGTGGTGATCATAGGGCATTTCCATCGGCTTCTCATCAGATTTCAGCTCATATGGTACTGTCTGAGAGCCTACCATCTCCTGCATTGGAATATGTCCATTCTTGATGAGATATACCTCATCATGCCATGGTTGGTCATAAACAGGCAGAGAACCAGACGAGATCGTATTATCGCCTCTCCTGGTCTTCCGCTTCTTCAGTAATGCCACGAACACAATGATCCCTATCGCTATGAGTATCACTGCTCCTCCTCCTGCTGCAATACCAGCGATAGCACCAGTCGATAGCCCGTTGGCATACGGAGTCGCAGGCCTCCGACTTGACTCATTGTGGTCAGAGGCATCTGGCTTACTGGACGTGGTAACATTGCTACTTTCCTCACAGCTCGGCCCGATCGGGACAATCTTCGTGTCCGAGGTAGCTTTGGCTTGCCATATGCTCCAAGTCTGGTTATCCAGATCCACACTAAGATATGCGCCGGAGAAGAATGCCATGCCGATGAGTGGGATGTCGTTCACGTTTGGGCCGTCGTTGGGACTGATCAGAAGTGTTGCAGCAGAGCTGTTGCTTTGCACGGCTCCTGATGCGTCTACGTACTGGTCTGGTACGACTAGAACATCATTCGGGATTGTGATAGATGGACCTCCTTGGATCTGGAGCTGCAGGTCTCCGGCATATCTTTCAGCGCATTAGCTATGCTGTCCAGCGTGCGGCTGTGAAGATGGACTTACACGTTAGATGATGGGAACACTGGCATATACCAATATGTGCTCGACGACTTGTTCATGAATCGAGTCTTCGTGACATTCTGGAACCTCCAGTAGCATGGCTCAGCCGGAATGGTCATCACAGCAGGAAAGTCTGGCTGCAAACAGCATGTGAGTGCTGAACTAGGGTTCAGGTCGCTTGAAGTGCCATTTGGAAAGTTGAGAAGCAGATTCGTGATCGTCAAGTACATTCCAGACTGACAATTTGCTGACGAGTTCTGCAGTTGCTGCGTGAAGGGCTCACCAATAGCTTTCGCAGAGTCGTATCCGCCAAAGACAATCTGGCCATCCATCGCTGATCTTGACGCCAAGTTGTCGATGCCCCACCAGTAGGACCACGAGCGAGATGCGATGCTTCCTTGGTCCTTGAGGCGCTGTAGAAGTGTTGAGTTATGTCCGAGCCCGATAGCTGCTTGTCTGTTGTACGAGCCGCCGAAGTCGTAACCGGGCATTCCTATGGGATAACTTGACAAGCTCTTGTTACTCATTACAAGCTCGTCGGTAGCCCAGGTGTTGTCCCACACATGAGTGCCTAGGGCGCGTTTGGTATCGCTTGGATCAGCGCCAGCATCGAGAACGTCTGTTCGGTACTCATAGCTTGAGGAGGCTTTAGTATCGTACAGTCCACCTCGAAGTGTCAAGCATTCGTTCTTGGTCGCGTTGAAGTTGTCGCAGAGGGGCTCGGTAGTGTTGTATATCCACGTATCATTGAGGTAAGTGTGGACTGTGAAAGAGACGTTCTGCGCCGGCGTGCCGACTGTGCCCAGTATGCCTCGTCTGAAGTGGCCATTCGACAGAGGCACATTCGTGATCGGGATTGTCAGTGGCTCAGGGCCACAAGTACAGATGGTATGGCTAGTTAAGGCAAGCCAGAGCAGAATGAGTCTGCACATTGAGTGGTAGTGTTCCCAGGCATTAAAGAAAGAAGTTGAAAAGTGCACAGAGTACCAGACTCTGAAAGAGGAAATGAGCGTAGGAAAAGGCAAGGATAATCTTGAGTTGCATACATCTTTGCTTCGCGTCTGTCTTCAGTACTTGTGCATCGGCGGCTATGATCCGGGCATCTGAAAGAGGATTCTTAGTGTACTGTGCCACTTGATGCAGAGCGCATTTCTGCCACGACTGCCGTTTCTGGCGAACCACATCGCTCGATATGGATCTCTGGAAGCGCTGTAGGACTGCATGTGCCCTGCAATGTTAGCGATGGCTACGCCGCACGAGTGGGCAGCTCTTCTAAGGTATCGGCACTCATCTTGAAGCAAGATTCTCCAGACGTCCTTGTGCACAAACGTATCATCACTAGAAGATGGACACAGGTGCCATCATGTCGAGTGCAGAGCCGGTGATTGATGCTGAAGTACAACATCTGGCTTGTTGGAAGTTCGTGAAGTCACGAACAAGAAGCAGACTCGAAGCGCCGGCAAGTGGCGCTGCCAAGGCGTGGAAGTGAAGCGAACGAATCGTAACACAGGACGTGAAACAAGGGTATGCAGTAGCTGAACTACTTTTTGGTGACCTATCTTTGTAACATGAACAACATGTTCCTCTCGACAGTTGCCTTGTACATAGTCTAGGCATCCTGCAGTCCAGATGTATCAATAACACCATCTCAAGATCTTGCCGGCATCAAGCACCGGCCACCAGCATGATCTACAAGCCTACGCAGAGAGTCTGGTACCTCGCCGTAGCAACCTGCATATTTATCGGAGCGGTATACTTCTGGACCGAGGGCGACTTTACTTCCATTTCGCGGAATCACATATGCTCTATATCTTCTGCAAAGTCATTTCCTGGAGCCGGTAATGCTACTCTTGGCTTTGGAGCAATCTACGTGCTCACAGAAGACACCACAACCTGGCGGGTGAAAGGCTTACAACAAGCAGCGAAGCTTGTGGGACTGAAGCTACAAATACCTGTACAGAAACGACCTTCCGATGAAGAGGTACGAGCACATATTGGAGGCGAGCCACCGGAAGGCTATGGCCATGCTCGTGCCCTCTTGAACCACTTGACACTACTGGAAGCGGTCGCTGCATCTCCTTACGAAACAGCTCTAATCATGGAAGATGACGTGGACTTTGGACTCAACATTCGAGACCAGATGGAGCTGCTATCGAAGGTCTTCTGGGAGCATGCGAAAGTACCCGAAGAAGCCCGCCTCCCGGGCGATGGAGCTTTGCACCCATATCGTGACAATACCGAATGGGATGTCCTCTGGCCAGGCCATTTCGGAATGTCTTTCGTAGACGGTTCCGAGGTCGTTAAACATAGAGTTCCGTATGCGATGCCTTGGAACCGACTAAAGACACAGTTCAATAACTACTACGAGCAAATGGCCTCAATGTCGAGACCGGAATCTGCGGAACCTCAGCAACTCGTCTTTAAAGTCGCACCTTTGGCTACATTCGCGTACGCCGTCACTCGTTCCCATGCCGCGAAGCTCGCCCAAAAGTTGAAGAAGGATAAGGCCCACAAATTTGACAATGCTGTGCATATCGACTGTGTTGGCGGCTTTCATCGCTGTGTCGCACCTGTGCCCCAGTTGTTCCATCATCATCAAGTCGTGGGCGAGAAGGCTTCCTCAAGCGAAAGACTCCAGGAAGAAGTCGTGCAGGATATGGCCTGGTATCGGACGAAGCACAGGTATACGTATGATATCGAATGGAGTGCGCGATGTAATGCTGCAAAACTTGGAGACAAGGTTGGAGATAAGTGGCAGTGTTTGCCTGAGAAGGATGATCCTATGATGTGATGAAAACTTCTGAGCAGTTTTCATGGCATGCGTTGCATAACTGTTCTTATGGTCAAGGAACCAAGCCTCCATAGACGTCTTGGTAGCATTGCATAAGCTCTGGACAACTGCGAAGAGTCAGTTACAACCACCTGGAAACACCACCTGGAAACACGAAATGAGGATACATACTAAACCGGATCTCTCCCGAAGATGATATGCCAGAGATACTCAAATATCCTACCACTGATATCATCCGGCAGATCAGTACTCATCAACCACTCATGATACCTCTCATAATCCGACAAAGGCCGCTTCCAGATCTGCTCCTTCGAAACCGCGAACTGCGCACAACAAGGCGTAGCAACGACCTGCGGCGTCTCGATACCCTCAAACAGAATTTTCCACATATCGGCAAACGCATGCTCCGTACATCGACCATCTTCATCCCTCTTACACGGCTGACGAAAAGGCTGCAATTCATCAGGACAGCCTGGCTCCCAAAGACACCGCAAATTGGCATATCCATGTTCTTGGACGAAGGCGATGTTGAGACTCTGAAGCATTTTCACTGCATCGTGGTCGGTGGCATCTGTATGCCAAGCTTCTGGATACCCTTGTCGATGGGAGTGCAGGAAAGCTATTGTTGAAGGCAGGTCGTGATAGTGCTGGATGATATATGTGGCGTTGTTCCAGTTGGGTAGGAATTCTGAGACCCAGTCGGTGTTTTCTTCTTGGAGTTTACCCATGACAACGATCTTGTCAGTTGGGATGGGAGAGGGTAGGGTGTCTATCGTCACCGACTCCAGTGTGTTCGGACTTGTAGTTGCAACGGAGTCTGCTGCATAGTCGCTTGGGAGTATCGATGTCGTCTCGAGAGGCTCATCAGTACTTGGCGCTTCCAGACTTTCATCTTCAACTTTGATAGCCTCAGTTGGAGTTGACAGGTTCCACGAGAACTTTGTGTAACGCGCAGGGTTGATAAGGAAGATGCAATACAATAGGAGAACACTAATGGTCACTGCACAAATCGTCAGCGCTCGTCCTCGCATCTCTGACACAAGGTCATCAGGCGATTTGCGGGTCTGTGAATATGGTTACACGACGAGCCCGGTCGAATTGTGATGAACAACATATCTTCTCGTGTATGGGTGACGCGGCCATTGTAGTAAGGCTGAACTAATATCGTGAGATGGGCGACTCACTACGTAAGAGGCGGCGGATCTTCTGGTGCCTCCGCATTCGGGTCGTATGGCTCGATACCCAGCCCATCCTCACTGCTGCTGCGGTGTACGTTATAACATGTATGCTTCAATGGTTCACCCAAGTCATTCGTTTGGGCAGACATAGCGCATAGCGCGTCGCGACAAGATGCTGCTCAATCATGCCTGTCCATTCCTCACAACCCTAGTCTCCTCCTTACATTTTGAACCACAGCCGTCTCATTCAAAGGGTTCTTCGCCAGCACCTCATTCGGCACATACAATGGCATACTGTCCTCCCACATGGAGTCTGTCAACATCGACTTGTTGCTTCCATCCGCATCCATGATCATGATCTGGCCGTAGGGTTGAAATGTCTGATCGTAAGTTGCACATTCCGCGCGAAAGCCATACATTCCACTACTCCACATGATCCTTCCATCAGCTGTCCATACAGCATGCGCATCGTTGGCTCCAGAGCTTGTCAGAACCTTGAGATCTGTACCATCAGGCTTGATGGTCAGGATATCGTAGTTTGTTTCATTGACTCTGCGGGTGAAGAGGATCTTGGAACCATCTGGACTGTAGTGAGGCAGGTTATCAGTCAGACTTCCGTTGGTCAAGATACGCGTCTGATTTGTCTCGAGATTCAAGATGCGTAATTGATGGAGGCCCGCTTGGCTTTGCCAGACTCTGTAGACGGTCTCTTTACCATCGTGGGAGAACGATGGGTAGCCGGAGTTGATTGAGCCATCTGTGAGTTGCTCGTAGTAAGAACCATCTGCCTTGGCCCGGTAAATCCAAGCAGTGTAGTCAGCGCGATCTTGGAACCAGGAACCGAGGCCGAAGGTGAGCCAGGAGCCGTCAGGGCTCCAATCGGGTTGGAAAGCGCCTGCTAAGCCTTGGGCCACGAGAGAGGCCTCGATCTCCGCGCTACTGTTGGCGCTGAAGACCGTGTCTTCGCTGGTGCCATCGGGATCCATCTTGACTATGTCGGAACCAGCGTACCCAGTCTGTTTCTGTGTAATGGCAAGAACACCTTGGTTGCTGAGTGTTGGAAAGACATCGGTGAAGCGGTACTCCCAGTCGCTATCCCAGGAATAGAGCTGTTTCTCCATGTCGCGGACGGTCCAGTCATTGATCTCGTATACGACGTACTTGCCGTCAGCAGACCATGAAGGTGATCGCATTGTGCTGTTGATGTACGCTAGACCAGTGGCATTGGCAGTGTAATGCACACCATTGACTGTAGTAGGACCCTTCACAAGATAGCCAATGGTGCTGCTATTGCCGATGTAAGACGGGGCTATCTTCAGTGTATCTGTGCTTGTCTCTTCCACACGATCGAGACCAGTAGCGAAGTCGACTGACACGATCTGGTTGACAGTGATAGACAGGTCTTCTGGTCGATGCGCATTCCACGTGTACTCTCTGTCCATCTCGTAGTACACAATGCGCTTACCGTCTGCCGACCAGCTGGGAGATCCGAGACAATACCCAGATTTAGTTACGACTTGATGAAAGTCTGAGCCGTTCGGCCTGATTGCGTAGATCGAAAGTTCTTGCGTATGTTCCCAGCCAGTTCCATTGCCATGCCCAGTCCATGCGGTATTTCTGTCCGAAGAGAAGGCTATCCATTGACCACATGGAGACCATGCTGGTTTGAAGTGGCCATCTGGGCTCCAGGACCAGCCTGCTGTCTCAGCGGTGTTTGTGAGGTTGCGCTCGATACCAGTCGCCAGGTCCTTGACCCAGATGTTAGTGCGATAGCCGTTTGCCGTCGAAACATAGGCCAGTGTCTTGCCATCTGGAGATATGACACCGTCGTCTTCGACTGAAGGTGTGGTCACTAGTGGTTGTAGGTCGGATCCATTGATGCGGACTCGGTATAGATCTGAATTGCCATCTCCATTGCGTTCAGACGTGAATGTCACCCTTTCGTCGTCAGCGTAGTATATCAAAAGTCAGATGCGCCACTGACCATTGCCCATCTGCAGAGAAATGCCCGTGATAGTCAAAGTCTGACGAGTTTCCAAGCAGTTTCCGCGCATTGCTTCCATCGGCATTCGCAATGTACAATGTCGAGGTAGTCGGTCCAATCCTGTTCATGAGGAACACTCCCTTCTTGCCTTCTGCTGGTGCATCTCTGATCGCAAGCTGCTTATGTGGTGAAGGTGCATTCGCGCCATTTCGAGCATAAGGACAAAGGGCTTCACTGCTCACAGCAACGCCCAATACAGCCAAGAATGAAATTCGCATCTTGTCGTGCTTGTCCTGACATCCACGGCACCGACTAAGGGAAGAAAAGAGAAAAGGCGATACTTATCAATGCGGCGAGACACTCAACTTGGTGGCCGGCTCTCTAGCCAGATTCGTGGTGGTGTTACAGACTTTTCTCCTACAGGGTATAAGCATGCTATTCGTCTAAGCTTATGCCTATTGCCATTGACCAGGCTTCGATTCGATGTTTCAGAGATTAAGCTGATTGACATGTCTTGGCTGTATCCGCTTTGAAGCTCCTAGTCTCGTCCGAGACATAAATGATATACCTCCGAAGCTGTCGCTTCGCTCGGTTTCTTCACAAGTCGTTGGCACCTGCTGGTTCTGACCGAGATCTTCGTAATCCTCCGCTCGCCACCGACTGCACGAGAGCGTGCCTGCGCATGGATCTACGACGCGTGCGTGTCTTCGTGCAGGATAATATGGGCTGGTACGACAAGCGGCATCTGCATTATGGCTCGGATGCAAGGGACTTGTGTCTCGCGGATCGAAGTATGGTCGCTGATAATGTGGCCCAACTGGCTATGCGAGATGAACTCGGACTTCAATAGTGCATGAGAAGGCGAACAGAGGAGGTTGACGCGCGAGCGAGGAAGACAGGTCTTCCCACACCCGAGTCATGGCCAAGGCAAAAAGTGGGGACGAGCTGTCAAGTGAATACAGTACACTCCCTTTACTGCTAGCGGTTCTTCTTGCTTGCCACACATATCTAGCAGCATCACTCTGCATTTCAGAATCAATACTGGACTGAAGAAACAATACTCACTAAACTTGAGCATACCGGTATGCGCTGGCACTCTGGAGTTGAAGCAGTCAACGGGCGTTCACAGCAGGACACGCTGCACTTGTCCGAAGGAAGGCATATACCTATTCTCCCACCATGACTACAAAGCCCGACTGTTTGGTATGTGAACGAGGAGCAGCCGCTACAGGATCATGAAGCAAGCCGAGCGATGTCTCTGAGTCGAGACATGGAGGCATATCCCTCTGATTTGTTCTGAAGAATCGAGCTCGCCCGGCAGACTCACCGGAAGATGTTTGGTGTCTTTGGTGTCTCTATCTGTGCATGGCACTGTGCAGGCATCACTGCATGTGTATGCTTCTTGCTCCTTCGCCTGTGTGTTCATCTTGGGGCTTAGGCGAAGGATCGGCACTGCATGCGGGCAGCTCAGGACCTTTGCATTGGCCGCCGACAACGACAATCTCAAAACCGTGAAGCTACCGTGCTATCGTAGCCCATTCCACAACGCGTCTGCAAGTATGTTTTTTTTGTGGCTCACATCTCTAGCTATACTCCGATGCTTCGCAAGCAACACCCAGCCTAGGCAAGATCCACGCTGCGAGCTCTCCATTAACACCACGAGCGGAGCGATAGAAGGCCATCCTGCACCGAATCGATCCTCAGTCGTCGAGTACCTTGGCATCAAGTATGCACATGCTGCAAATGGCACGCTGCGTTTCGCGCCTCCCAAGCCGTATCGAAGCCATGAGGTATTCAATGCCTCCCACTTTTCGGCGGACTGTCCTGCAAACATTGCACCTGTCATCAACTATCCATCTCTGACTTCGCAAGGTTCGCGCATTCTGCAGAAGTTCCTCTTCCAAAACAACAAACACACCCAATCTGAAGACTGCTTGACCCTCAACATCTGGACCAAGTCACCTCGCAAGCTGCAAAGGCCGAAAGCTGTTCTGATCTTCCATCATGGCGGACGCTTCCAGATTCCAGGCTCGAACAGTCCTTTCTACAACGGCCAGTATCTCGCGGCTGCAGAAGATGTGGTTGTCATAACTTTCAACAAACGAGAGTCGATCCTTGGCTTTCCTGGCATTACGCCAAACCTCGGCTTGCTGGACTTCAGACTGGTTGTCGAGTGGGCGCGTGACAATATTGCAGAGTTCGGTGGAGATCCTGCGCGTATTACGATCTGGGGACAATCAGCTGGTGGTGTAGCTGTCGATTCCTACGCCTATGCATACCGAGAAGACCCGATTGTCCATGGTCTGATACCAGACTCGGGAGTGGCCTTCAACTTGACTCCGACATATGCTGGTGAACAGGAGCAGTACTTCTTGAACGCCAGCAGTATAGCGGGCTGTCCGCAAACAGGGAAGGATACAGTTCTCGAGTGCATGCGTCAATTGCCATTTCAGACTATACTGAACGCCACGCGACAAGTCCGTGGAACCCACCTATACCAAGGAGTGGTACTCCCAGTCTTCCGACCTACTGTCGACAATATCACTATTCTCGACGACTACGTCAACCATTCTCGCAATGGCAGCTTCGCTAAGATTCCAGTCCATCTCAGCGATGCAGACCATGAATCGGGCTTCTACCGGATCACATCATTTGCGCAAAACATCACCAAGTCAGATCGCGAATGGCAAGCCTGGGAAGCATACAATTTCTACTGCCCAACACAGTGGCAAGCTTACTGGCGCCGAAAGCACGGAGTACCGACTTGGACTTATCGCTACTTCGGCGACTGGGAGAACTTGCGATTGTACAACACGAGCGGCGCATACCATGGTACTGAGCTGGACATGATGTTCGGAACAGCAGAAGATGTTGCAGGTGGAGTGGCGAATACTGCTGAGGAAGATAGGCTGATCAAGTACATGATGAAGGTGTATGCCACTTTCGCAAGAGATCCGAAAAACGGCTTAGAGAAGTTGGGATGGCCGCAGTATGATCCCAAGGAAAGGACTCTAGTGCGGCTGGGCTACAAGAACTCAGCAACACCATCCTTCGTGAGCCCTCAGGACTATGCTGAATTCTGCCCTCCCATCGATGACCCCATGCCAAATTATGGCGAGCCTTCGTTTCGATAGCATACGCGCAAAAGAGAGACGCTTCGGCATAGTTGCCTTTGATTGGCTTCGTACCTGATCTACATGCATTGCACTGCCCTGCCCTGCACAGCTGAGCCAGGCCCACCTAGGTAGCATGCCTTCATCAGCGTTGGTCGTAGTAACTGGAGCTTAGCTTATTCGGAATGCAAGCAGCAAGAAAAATGGGCGAAGTGCATACATATGTAGGCAGTTCGTCTATGAAGAGAGAGATGGCTCTCTCGACGGAATCTGAGCAGCAGCAGCCTGCTTATGAGCATTCCAATGGGGTATCTTGGTCTTGGTCTATGTCTTTCATGCTTACAGATTTGCATCATCTCGCGATCTTCTGCACATCTTTGTCTAACAGCGCTCTTGCTGCTGCGATCTCAGCAGCGTTATACCCATCCCAGCCCTTCTCGCCAGATGTGCTTCTTCGCACGATCTCGGCAAGCTTTGCAGTTGCTAATTCGTTCAGCTTCCGCACATTCTCGATGCTCGGTGGAGCAAGATCGCCAGCGAGTGCATCCGAATTCGTCAATTGGCCCTTCTTCGTAGTCGCTAGCACCTCGAGTAATCGTGTGGTGCTCTGTTCACCACCAACAAGTCAGCATATCTTCACAGTCAACCACCAAAGTAAAGTCATGACTCACGATCTTCAACCCATAATACCCCCTCAAATAGTCCTCGCACAACTCCACAGCTCTACAAAATCTCCTCATACTCTCACTCAACACTTTCAACTGCTCTCCACTTCCCGCTGCCAGTGAACTCGCACTCAAGAAGGTCACCTCCCCAATCCTCGCATGCAGATTCCACCCATTCGGCGCCAACAACAAAACTTCCTCCAAACAGAATTTCCCTTGCTCCCACATCCCCTGCTGAACATACAATTCCGCCAACTCACTCCAAGCCTCAGCGTCCGTAGGATTCGTATCCACTAAGTTCGTAAGTGCGGCAATAGCTTCACTCGTCTTGCCCATACTCTTCAGTAGCGCAATTCTCCTCTTTCGTATAGGAAAACATCCTGGTTCTTCTTTCAGAATCTCTTCATAGTGTGACATTACGTTGTCTAATTCTTCTGGAGTGTTGGCGGTTGCTTCTGCCCAGAGGCCTCGGAGGGCTGCTACGCGTTCGTTTGTGAGGCCGAAGCGGGTTGTGAGTTCTTCGAGACAGAGGTATGCGGCGTCGTTGTCGCCTGTGCGGAGGAGGGAGAGGAAGAGGTTTTCGTAGGTTGTCCATTTTTCTTGTGATTCGGAGTTGGAGAAGAGGGAGAGAGGGTAGGGGAGGGGTGGGAGCCAGGAGGTTTGTGATTTGAAGAACGATTGAGCGGCGGCGGACTGATGGAGAGAGACCTCGGGTGAGGAGTTGGTGGGGGGCTGCAGCAAGAGGGAGGCGGACATGGTTGCGAGTGTTGATGTTGTATAGATGGAAGTGTATGAAGCAAGCAAGCATGTGAAGCTGTTCTCAAGAAGCTCCGGAACACCGACACCTGATGAACATCAACAACACTTTCTTCTCGACATCATCATCCTTCACAAGTGTTGGAACTTCATCACCATGTCCGCGAAGACTTTTCTACATCACTGGATACTGTCAAGCTATCCGTGAAGATGCCCGCCTCTGCCAGCTCCATCGCCGCCTTGCAGACGAAGATATGGAGTGGCTCAATAGCTCTCGAGATCCGGCTAGCAGCATCAGATTGCAGGACCTACGATCAGTCTGAGCCTTACTTGGTCCAGTACCCTCGACTATCGTACTTGGGCTTCCTTCTTCCACGACTACACGCCTTCTTCGCGCCAAGTCTGATTACTCCCGAAGTCCCAGCTCACGATGCCTGGATATCCTTCGAAGGCGTGCCGATGAAGTGGCATTACCCGTTAGGACTTCTCTATGATCTGTTCTCGGGAGCTGAGCCTCTGGATTTAGATCCGCCAGGACTGCCCAATCCAGAAGAATCATCGTCTATCTTACCAAGTAGTGGCGCTGGAGTGGCGACTATACCTTGGAAACTGGTAATCCACTATTCGGATTTCCCGGATGAGCAGCTGATCCAACTGGATGAAGAAGGCAGGACAATGCGAGACACGTATGTGAATGCTGTCAAGGAAGCGGACTTTGTCAGAAACGGCACAGCGAGGACGGTGATGTCGCTTAGCAAAGATGATTCTGATAATCTATGGCGAGCTGTCCAGAGTCGTGAGTCTTCTCTTACAGATTGAGACATGACCATTACTGATTGTTGGTACAGACGACAAACCCCTCTTCAACTCGATCAACAACAAACTTCTCAATCCACCAGGACTGGAACTACGCCATGTTCCACTCAAGGTCTACCTGCCCACTTCCGCGAACAGTATTCGAGGAGAGACGGACACTATCGAAGAAGAAGCGACACCTGGTCATCTTCGAGTCGTGCAAGCCCTAGTGCCTATCTTACAGTCTTCGAAACAGCCACAGACTCTGGGTACCGCGCTTAACTTCGTTCTGCCAACGATCTTTCCCAGTCGGAGGAATCCTATATACGCGAGACCGGTACTGCATGGAGCTTCAGTTCCTCTGGCTTCTCGACTGGACGAACTAGGAAAAGCAGCGGCCTATACAGATGGTTTCTTACATTTCGCTGTGGTTATGCATGGATGATAGGATGGGAGAAGATACTGCAATGTCAAGAATTATCTTCATACTCTCGTCTAGACCTTTGTGGGATGTGAGTGATGTGATGTACAGCCTGCCCTCTTTCTGCAACGCATCCTTCTCTGAAACAGGCCACTCTTTCTTTCACTGGCCCAAGGCACACCAGGACCGCTTGGTCTCCTTTCAACCCTCAGAGATCAAGCCTAATCAGAGTGACTTGTTCAAGTACTTCTCGAGAGCCAGAACATTACGTGCCCACGTATGATTCTCCTCAGACGGTCTCGTATCAAGCCAAGGAGAAATTGGCACACAAGAAATGGCGACTTGGTGTGCAGAGAGCTTCTTCACTTCCTTACTTATACGGAGACCGGCCCAATCCTCCTCGTCGAAGCCTTGCACCAAGGCCGCATCCACGAGATTTCCCTTCTTGGTAGAGGCGAAAAAGACAGTCCAGACGCTGATCTTGAGCTTCTTCAGATGGAGGAACGGCATCAGTTGTCGGATTTCGAAAGCATTGTAGATGTGTGCAGAGCGCACGTAGCGCTGAATCGAAGGGATATTGAAGAGATCCGAGTTGCCTTGGCGCATTTTGCGGATGATGGTCTTCTTTGATAGGAAGACTTCGATGGCTATGGCGAAGAAGCTCTTAGAGACCTGTGCGACTGTCAGTAAGACTATTGGCTTCTTTAGGATGCAATTTGCACATACTAGGAACTGATTTACAGTGTGTACGAAGGGTGGTGGGCTACGAAGCCTCCTGCTGGTATTCGAGTGGTAACCGAGGAGGAATTCTTCTTTCGAGTACAGGTTGCTATCTTCGTTGCCGTAGGCATAGTCGCAGATCATAACTTGCAACTCAGCGGGAAGTGTCTCGAAGTAGCATGGGTCGCCTTTCTTGGATTTGGAGGCTGGATGGACAACAGTCTTGGATTTGGCAGGCATCTTGAAGATGATGTTTTGAGTATAGGCTGTTGTTGGGGTGTTCTCTGATGAGGTATTAATATTGTTGGTGGGTACAGTCAGGAGCTTTGCTGCTGTGGTCGTCGATTTTGCTGGGAGTGGTATGTTGATGAAGAAGTACAAGTGTCTTCCGAAAGGGCAAACAAGATATGGAATGCACAGCCCTGTCGCTTTTGTTTTCTTGCTACCAAAGCTATTGTCTGCAGCTATGACAATACATCTTTGTAGAAGTGGATATCTACCACAATAGAGAATAAAAGCGCTAAGAGTAAGAAAGTTGTGGGATATCGAACCTTATGCTCCAGATATGTGCCTGACCCAGCCACTTTCGATGCAGACAGAATCAGGCATCACATCTTCATAGAAAGGCGCAGAAGGGAAGACCAAGCTGTTCTAGCGTGCTCTGACAAAATGAAGAAATGATTTCCTATATCAGAGATTGGCAGCAAACATCAGAGATGATGAGTAGCATATTCTTGTACATCGAGTGTTATGTACTTACATGAGCATACACCTCAGACAATCTTGCTGCTTTACACAGTCTCTCCGTCTGCATCTGATAACCCGGCCACGCTATGCAACGATGTCCTCCAGACCTGATGTCTCGGGCTGTCAGAGAACAGCGCACTTCTAGCTGATTTCTCGACCTGCTTCTGATGACTTTCCGGCACCATGTGTGCCTCGAGTAAGAGATCATAGTTCGGCACTCCAGAGAGCATTGGTCTACCCATAGGTGGCGTCCCTGCTCTTGAACATTCACGTCCTTTGCTTGGACTCCTCAAAACCTGCGAGGATGGCTGAACACTACTCACCCCTGTAATCGTCCTTGCACTTTGTCTTACCACATTAGGCTCCGGGTCATCAAAGAGAGGCGGCCATTGTAGATCCAGCTCCTCGACTTCTGTCCCGCGAAGTTGAAGTTCCAAATCCCACTGCGTCCCATCCTTAATCTCAAAGTTCCGAAAGTCATGCAACATATTAGTCTCAGATCTACTCCTCACCAAAACACGATTCCAATCGATATCCTTTCCCAAATCCTCGCCACAAGTCCTGACTTGTTCAGGACATGGAATCGGCTTCTCATAACAAGGTTTGATATTCCACAACTCAATCACATCATCCCCACTTTCTGCGAACTGTTCTTGCATGATAGCAGCTAATTCCTGCTCGCGGCCCCATAAGTCACCATTGATGAATAAAGATTGGTTCCAGGGCTTGCAGACACCTTGGACTGTCAGAGATGCGTCGATCACATCTAAGATCATGCTTTCGATGGGTTCGTGGGATTGTCCTAGATCTCCAAGTTCACGCAGTCGCCTGTCATGTTGGATGTAATCTCGTATCATGAGAGTCATTCGAGCCATTTGTTCGCGAGCCATTTGTTTGGAGGTATAATTGCCTAGGCGTCCATCGTCTGGCTCAGCCATGATGTCGGCGAGGCGTGTGTAGTGACGTTCTACAAGACTTCTGTGGTCGTCATCCATGGGTGCTAGGGAGAGTTCCAGTGCGGTGAGGATAGCCGCCGAGAGGGTGAGGTTTGTGCCTGGGAGCATGGCTGTGTTGGAAAGTGAGTCCTTCTTCGAGCAATCTTATTACCAGCCTGGGAATGGCATGCTGCATGTTAGTATATATGTCTATGTCGTTAGCGTGGTGAATGTCATTCACGACTTCATGGGACTGGTGGATGGAGCTGCCTGAGACACTTGGTATGTTGACGCTGTGTCCGCACAAAGTCTTCACGCGCTCATGTGGCGCTGTCGCCTATCCTGTAAATGTACACCACATAGGTCATACTGGCTGCTGTCCCGTTCTGCTTGGGAGAGATGGCCGTGTGCTTCAGCAAGTTTTGCGGGGTCGTTTTGCACACGCCGATCTAGGCAGCGAAAGCCATCGACGTAGAACCTCTTATGCTCATGTTGACTGTGAGCCTTTTGTGAAAGTGGTACGCTTGCGAGGTTCCCTCAATCACTCTGCTTCCCCTCATAACCTTCACCTTCTACGGCTCTTCTGCCAATGTTGTCCGCCAATTTCATCGCCCTCTTCGCCATCCTTTCGTCAACGTCCTTCACTAGCTCCTCTCTTGTGGCCCTGGCGGTGTCGATCTTTGTCAAGATTTCTCTTACCCAATCCTTCAGGTCCTCAGGAGACTTTCGCTTAACCACTTCGATGCCATAGGAGCGTTTGCTATGTTCCATAATTGGTTCAGGACGCGCTGAGGTCATCTTTTCGCCAAGCTTCACGCGAACATCGTATTGTCGACGATCTTCTAGGTAGTCACACTGATCCAGGAAACCGATAGAGTCTTGGAATCTCTCAGTAAGCTCTTCCTGAGGAGTGATTGTGTCGTCGAGTATTTGCTTAAGCTTGCCGAGTCTGGTCTGCATAGCCTCTGAAAGGGGATCTTCGAGAATAGCCGCTGCCTCGCGAGGCTTACCGAAAGACCCTGTGACAGTAGACATCTTTGCCAATTTTTTCGCAGTAGAGCTGTCGTTCGTCCTGATATCGTCAGAACTGAGGAGCAGCAAACGATTTGCAACGTCCTAGCATTCACTTGATGTCTCTAGAAACGACCAGACCGAGACCCGAGCACAACGCCATGAAGAATGAGTTTGCTCCACTCTCGCCTTCATAGCTCACCTCAAATGAAGCCAATGTCGTCTTTGGCAGCAAGTTGGTCAAACAAGGACTCACCAGTAGCCTTCTTCAAGCATGGCTGGCAACGATCTCACCGAGCCAGCAGAAGATCTCGGATCTCCCATCAACACAATCCTGGCAGAGCCTCTCACCTTCCGCTCTTTTCAGAAAGTCTTTGATGTCCTGCACAACTGTTACGAGAAGCTTGATAAGACTTGCCGAGAGGCAGCAGCAAAAGGATTTCTTCTCTCGCCACTGAGAGGTGAACGTCTTCCCCAGGAGGAGATTCAAGCTATCTTGTCTCGAGTTGCTCGCGCTCCAACGTCTGACCAAGCTGCCATGATGGAGTCTGCTGCCGAGGATGTTAAGAAGAAAGTAGACAGAGTCGAAGAGAGAATCGAAGAGATCGAGAAGGCGGTGAATGCGATGGAGCGGCACCGCGAGGACAATGCTAAGATGGGTGCGATCGAGTTCACACCCTCTCTGGGCGGCAAAGGAAATCAAGGTGCTGGCGTTCCCTAGAGGCGAAAGGTCGTAGTCCTCCAAAGAGACGTTGCAAGTGGGAAGGTTGGCACATCGAGGGACGACCTTGAGTACTGGGGGCAGACTTGCATTTGTGGTGATCGAGAGCACGATGATTGTCTGCGAGAAGAGTGTAGTTAGCTAGCCAAGGCAGAGTGATCTCGCTGCACAAGCACGAGCTCCTGCTTGGAGTTGAGTATGTCATAATCAACGGAATCGCATCCTCTCCCGAAGTGATCGCAACTCTGCGGGAGTGAGCTTTCGCATTGTGTTCTGTCTGTAACATGCGCCGTTGCTTCGAGTTTGAATTGTCGAAGCATGTATTCCATGATCTGACACGCATTGTCAAGTGATATTCGAAATCGTGAGAAACCGGATAGCTTTCTGATCCTTCATAGGGCTTCCCAAACGGTGTTTCCGGACATATGGTTGACTCACAGCCCTCCCGGGAGCCTGGCGCTGAGCACGAGGTCAGAACAAACAGCTTCCCCATCTCATTCGTATCGCTGCTCATCGAATGGTCTTGAAGTAGCCTATGGCATTGGCTAGGATGATGGCATTTCCGCGGGTAGACTCTCGCTCAGAGGCAGCCGCTGGCAGCTCTGATTTGCACGTGAAGTGTGAATAGGCTCGCGTATCCTGCTTGCCTACTTGCCTACAAAAAAGACGAGGGAAGCTTTTAGGGCATCTTTGAGCCAAGACGGAACTTGGAGCATTGATATGTCCGTGCCGTTCCAGTTGAGAGACCTCGAACCATTCCATTGGCTTCTCCAAACGCCTCCATCGCGTTTTTGTCTCCGTCGGCGAGATTTTACCTGTCGAGAGCCAGCTCTGATTATTTATGGTGTGGTCGATTGGCGATGATGAACAGTGAGAATGGACGATGCCTACGATCGAGGTCTCGGATTGAGCTTCGCTGAGAGTGTCCGTCCGTGGATGCCGCGTAGGTTATTGTTTGCAGCAGCAGGAGCGAATGCGCGCCTTCAATGTGTAACCACGGCCACGATCCGGAATGTTACTTGGAAGATGTCTCCTATAACCGAACGATACGGTGCTCGATTTGGCTAGCTCACCGACAGATGTCAAGGTCATCAAAGAAGCCTCCGGTCAAGCGTTTGCATTTCGCGCCCCTTCGCTGCCTGCAACTACGGTGTCCAAACAAAAAGTTGCTCCGATCCCGTGCGGTAAATCAGGCCGCATCTTGACGAGAGGAGACTGCTTTCGGATAGCGATATAAACAAGCCCTACCTGGCACCTCTGGTTGCTGGTATACCTCTAGGCTGCTTTTCCATCTCACGCCATCCTTGCAAATTCTGGGCCACCAACAGAGACCAAGATGCAGTTCTTCAAGAGGATAAAGGCCACATCGGCTGAACTTCCAGCTTCGACATCACATAGCAGCAGCCAACACTCAATACACAAGGACGATGAATCCGAGAAGCGCAAATCGAACGTCCCAGAGAAGCCAGAAACATCTATCGGTGTCACATCTGCCTCGAGACAGCTCTCTACAGACACGACAGACTCATCAGGCCACCCCAAAGTACCCGCAAATGAGGCCACACTGGAGAAGAAGATCGAAGGCCTCGAGGCCGATGTCGATGCAGCCGAAGTCGACAACACCGACTATCCCAAAGGCATGAAGCTCGCACTAATCACTGCCGCGCTCATGCTTAGTGTTTTCTGCATGGCTCTGGATAACACGATCATTAGCACAGCTATTCCAAAGATTACGGATCAGTTCAAGGCCATAGACGATGTGGGCTGGTATGGATCGTCTTACCTGTTGACGACGTGCGCCTTCCAACTGTTCTTCGGCAAACTCTACACCTTCTTCTCGATCAAGTGGGTCTATATGGTGGCGCTCATCATCTTTGAGATTGGTTCTGCAGTGTGTGGAGCTGCCCCGGACTCCACGTCTCTGATTGTTGGACGAGCTGTCGCAGGTGTGGGCTCGGCTGGCATCTTTTCTGGAGCTATCCTCATTGTGGCCAACACTGTGCCGCTGTCGAAGCGTCCGATGTACACGGGCCTGATCGGTGCTATGTATGGACTTGCCAGGTAAGCAATATATTTCTGCTAGAATGAGGTTGACATTTCCACTGATCACTGTGCTTCTACTTCTAGTGTTGCGGGACCACTGATGGGCGGAGCCTTCACTGACCACGTCTCCTGGCGATGGTGCTTCTACATTAACCTGCCAATTGGTGCTGTCACGCTGATCTTCATCTTCTTCTTCTACCATCCGACTACACGCGCCAAGTCACTTGCTGCCGGCGGATGGAAGGCAAAGCTTGAGCAATTCGACATCTATGGCACGCTTATCTTCTTGCCGATGATCGTGTGTCTTCTTCTGGCTCTTCAGTGGGGAGGTAGCAAGTACCCATGGTCTAATGGCCGCATTATTGGTCTCTTCGTGGCCTTTGGAGTGCTGGCACTTCTTTGGGGTGGAATTCAGCACTGGAAGCAGGACAATGCCACAGTGCCGCCACGCTTGATCAGACAGCGCACAGTAGCGTCTGCAGCATGGGTAAGTCGTCTTAACATAATCTTAGAGAGTTGGAAATGTGCAACATAGCTGACGTCTGCGACAGTTCGGTGCCACCCTTGGCGCAGCCTTCTTCATCTTTGTGTACTACTTGCCTATCTGGTTCCAGGCCATCAAGGGTGTGTCTGCAACTCAGTCCGGCATTCGAAATATCCCAATGATTCTCGGACTGGTCATTGTCTCTCTGATCGCAGGAGGCATTATCACTGTCCTGGGCTACTACACCCCGTTCGTGATCGGCAGCAGTGTCTTGATGACAATTGGCGCAGGCATGCTATCAACTTTAAAGCCAAGCTCTGGAAGTCCTGAATGGATCGGCTATCAAGTACTCTTCGGTGCGGGCGTGGGGATGGGAATGCAACAGACTCTCATTGCTGTTCAGGCGGTCCTTCCGGCTGCTGACATCCCAATTGGCACTGCTACTGTCATGTTCGCTCAGACACTCGGAGGAGCTCTGTTCATCTCTGTCGCCCAGAACGTGTTCACCAACAAGCTTCTCACGAACCTTCAGGAGCTGGTACCGGGTCTTGACCCTAGCATCGTCCAGAATACAGGCGCAACGGAGCTGGCCAGTGTCATTCCTGCAGAGTTCCAAGCTGGTGTCAAGCTGGCATACAATGGAGCCATCATGAACTGCTTTTACGTTGCTGTCGCTTGTACAGCAGTCTCGATCTTTGGCTCGGCCTTGTTCGAATGGAAGAGTGTCAAGGGCAAGAAGCTTGAGATGGCTGCTGCTTGATCGCTTTCGCCTGATCTTTGCATTTGCGACTTTTTGTACTTGTATGGGAGCGAAGGATACCCTTGATGCATAGCGAAGCGACAGCAGTGTAGACGGCATTAGAACTCGACTCACGCATTACGACAGATAGATAATACAGATGTTCGAGTAGAACGAAGAGTAATAGAGAGCCTATCACGTCAGCTTGGATCATGCGATTGAAGTCGATACAAGGTTTCATGGACCGACTGTTTTCCAAGACGAATATGCCTGCATCGGCATCTTATGATACACACTTGGCTTGATGCCAATGCTCATCGTCAGACTTCCAGCTCTTTATCCTCTTGGCTGCCACGTCGGCCACGAGCTTCAATAATTGCTTTCCTTGGCTATCTCGCCCAGACAAAGTCCATATCATTGACTGACGTCGATGATTGATAGTGCCAATCTGCCAAAAGAGGCAAGGCCATCTAACTAAAGTAGAATCGCGTCCGGACAAACTGCGGTTTCACATGTACACAACATAGCATCACACCGCGCGCGTGATGAGTACTGCTCGTGTCGTGGAGCGTTCTGCAAGACTATCGAGGAGTCACGGCGGAGAAAGAGGATTTTCACCAGCACGTGCCGACTCTGTTGCTGGTTCTTGGGTCCACGCCTGTGTTACGGACGTGGATCTTGTACCTGCATGCCTGCCTGCGGTTTTGTAGCGGAAGCATCATCCGCGTCTTGTCAATTTCTTGTAGAGTCACGAATACAAGGTCTGATGCTATACAGCACATCTTGGCAGCGTCCCCTCACTCTGCGGACGTAGTCGGGCCAAGTATACGTAAACTCACAGGAAAAGCAAGTTGTCGTTGCCCACGGAGACGACCCCTTCAGCCGATATATGTAGTCTATCATCACCACGCCGTCCACACCTCACTTTCTCAACGACAACGACATCTTTGCAGTAGCCGATAGTCACACAGAACAAATAACAATAGACCACAAACTTGACACGATAGAACACGTCCACGAAACCGACAGGGTGCCTGGATCAGCTAGCCTTATCGGCTGGGATCGAATTGGGAGCTAGCAGTATCCCCACTGTCATAGCTTGCTTTCATCATAAGCTTCCATAAACCGAGGGAGCCACTCTTTCAACACAACCACCTGCGATATTTTCTAACAACTCCTCTCCCAACGATACACGAGCTGTAGAGGCTCTCGGTATACATACTCTCTTTTTTCCGCGCATCAACACTCTACCAGAGGAGCACGAGCGGCTGGTATTGAGCCTTGGGAACACCAATAGCCCACCATGTCTGACTCCAACCAGAACGAGTCTGCCATTGACGATGGAGACTATGGCACACAGGATCCTCATGGCGAGACTCACCAGGACAAGAACACCGTCCACCAAAGACTACGAGCCAATTCTTCGATCATGCAGCTAAACAAGATTTTGGTCGCCAACCGAGGAGAGATTCCGATTCGTATCTTCCGTACCGCACACGAACTGTCCTTGCAGACGGTGGCAGTGTACAGTCATGAAGATCGTCTCTCCATGCACAGGCAAAAGGCCGACGAGGCATATGTCATTGGCAAACGAGGAGAGTTCACACCTGTGGGAGCATACCTGGCTGGTGATGCCATCATAAAGATTGCGAAGGAGCATGGAGTCAATATGGTTCGTCTACACTATACCATAAGAGCGAGATGGAGTATGAAATCGGAGAGCTTGAATTAGCCTCGGAGACAGCTCCTTTTGCTTGTGGAAATGCTATCAAGCTGCATTCACTAACGAACTGCTCCAGATCCATCCCGGTTATGGCTTTCTCAGTGAAAACTACGAATTCGCAAAGGCCGTCGAGGCAGCAGGCATCATCTGGGTTGGTCCTGACCCCAAGACGATCAATGACCTCGGAGACAAGGTCTCCGCACGTACGCTCGCTCTAAAGGCTGAAGTTCCGACTGTACCCGGCACACCAGGTCCTGTCGAGAAGTTCGAGGATGCGAAGAGCTTCACGGACGAACACGGCTTCCCAATCATCATCAAGGCTGCCTTCGGAGGTGGAGGTCGTGGTATGCGTGTTGTCTGGAAACAAGAAGAGCTCAAAGACTCCTTCGAAAGAGCTACCTCCGAGGCGAAGTCGGCCTTCGGAAATGGCACAGTGTTCATTGAGCGCTTCTTGTACCGACCTAAGCACATCGAAGTCCAACTTTTGGGTGACAACTACGGCAATGTGGTCCACCTGTACGAGCGTGACTGCTCGGTTCAGCGTCGTCACCAGAAGGTCGTGGAGTTGGCACCAGCCAAGGATCTGCCACAGGAGACTCGTGATGCCATCTTAAACGATGCTGTCAGACTTGCAAAGTCAGCCAACTACCGCAATGCTGGAACTGCTGAGTTCTTGGTTGATCAGGAAAACCGCCACTACTTCATCGAGATTAACCCACGTATCCAGGTCGAGCACACGATTACGGAAGAAATCACTGGTATTGACATTGTAGCTGCACAGATCCAAATCGCAGCAGGTGCCTCGCTTGAGCAGCTCGGTCTTACTCAGGACAGAATCTCAACTCGAGGTTTCGCTATTCAGTGCCGTATCACAACCGAGGACCCAGCTGAAGGCTTCAAGCCTGATACTGGCAAGATCGAGGTGTACCGCTCAGCAGGTGGTAATGGCGTGCGTCTCGATGGTGGTAAGTATAGCTTGTGTCTTCAGGACCGTGATCTGAGCTGATTTGTCCAGGAAACGGATTCTCCGGAGCTGTCATCACACCATACTACGACTCTATGTTGGTAAAGTGCACTTGCCATGGTTCCACCTACGAAATCGCCCGCCGAAAGGTCCTCCGTGCTCTGGTCGAGTTCCGTATTCGTGGACTCAAGACCAACATTCCCTTCCTCGCCTCGCTCCTCACACACCCAACCTTTATCGAAAGTGCTTGCTGGACGACCTTCATCGACGACACACCAGAGCTGTTCAACCTGATCGGCAGTCAGAACCGTGCACAGAAGCTGCTCAGCTATATGGGAGAGCTGATTGTCAACGGACCCCAAGTCATCGGACAAATTGGCGAGTCGAAGTTCAAGGGAGATGCAATCATCCCAACACTTGCTGGTGAGGGTGGTAAGCCCATGGAACTGGATGGGCCATGTCAGAAGGGCTGGAGGAGCATCATCACAGAGAAGGGTCCGGAGGCCTTTGCAAAAGCTGTGCGAGCCAACAAGGGCTGTCTGATCATGGATACCACATGGCGTGATGCCCACCAGTCTCTTCTCGCAACAAGAATGCGCACTATCGATCTCCTCAACATTGCAAAGGAGACCAGCTATGCACTCAGCAATGCCTGGGCTCTGGAGTGCTGGGGGGGCGCCACTTTCGACGTGGCCATGCGTTTCCTTTACGAGGACCCATGGGACCGTCTGAGGAAGATGCGTAAGGCTGTGCCAAACATTCCTTTCCAGATGTTGCTTCGTGGAGCCAATGGAGTGGCATACTCATCATTGCCAGACAATGCCATCTACCACTTCTGTGAGCAGGCGAAGAAGAATGGTATGGACATTTTCCGAGTCTTCGATGCATTGAACGACATGAACCAGCTCGAAGTCGGTGTCAAGGCTGTCCTCAAGGCTGGTGGTGTTGCTGAAGCCACAGTGTGCTACTCTGGTGACATGTTGAACCCAGAGAAGAAGTACAACCTCGAGTACTACATGGGCTGCGTCGAGCGCATCGTTGGCATGGGAGCCCACATCCTTGGTATCAAGGATATGGCTGGTGTGCTCAAGCCAAAGGCGGCTACTCTGCTGATTGGCAGCATTCGCAAGAAGTACCCAGATCTGCCAATTCACGTCCACACTCACGACTCGGCTGGTACCGGCGTGGCATCCATGGTGGCTTGTGCGCAAGCTGGAGCCGATGCAGTCGATGCTGCCACCGACAGCATGTCCGGCACTACCTCGCAGCCCAGCATTGGTGCTCTTGTCGCGTCTCTGGAGGGCAGTGACTTCGAATCTGGCCTCAACCCAACACACCTGCGTGCGATCGACTCGTACTGGGCACAGATCCGCATGCTGTACTCACCTTTTGAGGCATGGCTCACTGGCCCAGATCCAGAAGTCTATGAGCACGAGATCCCTGGAGGACAGCTCACCAACTTGATCTTCCAGGCCTCGCAGCAAGGTCTTGGTGCACAGTGGGCACAGACGAAGAAGGCCTACGAGCAGGCCAACGACATCCTTGGCGACATTGTCAAGGTCACGCCTACCTCGAAGGTTGTGGGAGATCTTGCACAGTTCATGGTGTCTAACAGCTTAAGCTATGATGACGTGCACGAGAAGGCCGACGACCTCGACTTCCCATCCTCAGTCTTGGAGTTCTTCGAGGGTCTCATGGGTCAGCCATACGGTGGCTTCCCTGAACCTCTCCGAACCAAGGCACTGCGTGGTCGCAGAAAGATGGACAAGCGACCTGGTCTCTACCTCGACCCGATCGACTTCGACAAGGTCCGCGCAGATCTCAAGGAGAAATACGGAGGCTGCTCAGAGACGGACGTGGCCAGCTATGTCATGTACTCCAAGGTCTTTGAGGACTACAAGAAGTGGACTTCCTCATTTGGCGACTTGTCAGTCCTGCCAACGAAATACTTCCTCAACAAGCCAGAGATTGGAGAGGAGTTCCACGTTGAGCTCGAGAAGGGCAAGGTGCTCATTCTCAAGCTCCTAGCCATTGGTCCTCTCAGCGACCAGACCGGTCAGCGCGAAGTCTTCTTCGAAGTCAATGGTGAGATGAGACAAGTCACGGTGCAAGACAAGCACGCTGCTGTGGAGAACACAAGCCGACCCAAGGCCGATTCTGGCGATAGCAGCCAAGTTGGTGCGCCAATGAGCGGTATGGTGGTTGAGATTCGTGTCAAGGACGGATCAGATATCAAGAAGGGTGACCCAGTCGCCATCTTGTCTGCCATGAAGATGGTAAGTCTTCACAAACTCCTCTGTGCTGAACATATTGCTGACTATCGATACAGGAAATGGTCATCAGCTCGCCCCACTCCGGAAAGATCGAAGCGCTCAGCGTCAAGGAGGGTGATTCCGTTGACTCGCAAGATCTCATTTGCAAGATCGCAAAGGCATAAGGCACAGAAAAAGTATGTGATGAACCTGGATAATAACGTAGTATGGAAATGGATGGAGGGGAAGAATAAGCACGAATTTATGAGATACCTATCATCATCATCAGTCTATCTATCAAGCTTGATGTGTATATGCTTCTGATGGTGTGTGGAAGGATTGATCTAACAGCAAGCAACATGAAATGCCATTTTACTACAATCTACTCACTGTTGCGTCCTATGCGTCTCTCCTCGCTGCCTTTCTTCATCAGTAGCCGGTCGTCACTATGCCGCGCCAGTGGACGTTCATACCCCTCGGCTGTCACCACTCCGAATCAGCGAGCCATTCGACTGTCACGCAAAGGTCATCAAACAATCTCCTCATGACATGTTACCATAATCGGAAGCACAGTGGAAGATTTCTTCGTTATTCCCGTAGCTCGGCGACGACAACGAAGAGAAGTCGGAGGCACGACATGACAGTAGAGTTTGAGACATTTTGGAGATAGAATGAAGACACAGTGGCTAAAAAGTGCGTGTGCACGACTCGAATATGACCTGACGAGCCAGTGACCTGCCCATTCTCTCCAAACGGATTCGTTGATTTCTGGCGCTTGATACCTCGACTCATCGCCGTGGCTTACTGCGGCTTGCAGAGATCATTTTCGAAAGTATCTCCGTTGGAAATTCCGATGCCAAATTAGAGACTCGTCGCACTCGACCGCCTAGTCGAAGCTCGCTTTCAGAGATACTTTCCTCCCTGCCTCTACGACGGAGCCCGATTGATCTGCAACATCTTGTCCATTCCACCACTCACAATACCAACTTCTCGACTCCAATCAACAGAATAAACACTGCTCTCACCTCCCTGTTCGATTTTCTTCCCCTTCTGCGATTCTCTCTCTATCGAATAGACCGGCTTTGCAACAGTACCTCCACTAGCTTCCTGAGAAGTGGAGCGAATGTCCCAGATTCGACACGTGCTGTCATCACTACCTGATACGAAGCGGAAGGCGCTCTCGGGGTCCCGCGCGAGTGATCGGACCCAGTTCTTGTGGCCTCGTAATGAGAGGACAGCGACTTTGCTAGCGCTTGCTCGGAGATCGATAAGGTCGATGCGGTTTTGGGTCCCGCCTGCTAGAATTCCGGTATGTTCTGGTAAGTGGCATACTGAGAGGAGGGATTGGTTTGTTGCTCTTGTGGAGACACAGGTGCTAGAGAGAAGGTAAGCGATTATCTCTGAAAGACGCGATTGTGTCTCGTGAGTCTGTCTCTGAGCTTGCTGCCACAGTTGGCGCAAGCTCAGAGAGATACGAGACGTGGAAAGAGCTTACCTCGTTGCCAGATCCCAGGTTTTGACACTGTGGTCTATCGAAGCTGAATAGGCGACTGTGGCATCTCGAGCGTCGAAGACTACGTCTTTCACGTGCTGGGTGTGGCCTTCTAGGTAAGAAAGAGCGCCACGTTGAGGAGTTGAGATGGCGGGTCCAGAGATCTTGCGTCGTTTGTTCGCGGATGCTGAAGGAGCCGGGGCTTCATAAGTTGGGCCTTCAGATTTCTTCGTGCTCCAGAATCCAATCTTGTTGTCTGATGATGCTGTGAGAACTCTGGAGGATGGAGCGTGAACAGCTAGGGCGTCAATTGCTCCCTTGTGGCCTGGAAGTTCTAGTTTTGGAGAGAGCTTTGCTGTCGTTCCGGAGGATGTGTAGTTCCATAGACGAACGGATCGATCTGTGCCTGCTGTGACAATTTGTGTTGGAGAAAGCCATTTTGTTGCGTGAATTGAGCCTCGATGCCAGCCTGTACCAGTGGCGAGAATTTCTTGCGATTCATTCCAGACTCGAAGCGCTCCGTCGAATGACCCAGAAGCTACGCTCGTTTGCAGACTCCCGGTCACATTCGCCCAGCTCGCTGCAGCAGAGCTTTCAGACAGAACATCGACAGACGATACCCAGTCATCGTGCTCGTAGCTGGCCACGTACTGAGGCGGCGTCAAGGCCTTCACATACTCGACATTTAGGGTAGTCTCTGCGGAGATGCCATTTTCCGTCAAGAACTCGTCCAGGCTTGTCCTTAGGTATTGGCCATTGATCAAGAATTCGAAGGGTATAGGTTGTGCAGTATTGAGTAAGGCTTCGCTGTTGACCAGTCTTGAGAGATCGTATCGCTTTCTGTCTGTTATCGGTTAGCCAACATCCATTTATCTCCGCCCCCGAGCGATTCCAAGCTATCGCATCTCCAGGCACAGAGCAAAGCCCAGAATTTCGTTTCCAGAGAGCATCGCCATTATTTCGCTGCTTGATATGTGACGGAACGTACCTGTCGGGATCAACAGATTGCCAACATTTTGAGGAAGCGCAATTGACTCGTCCTTGGTCGACAGTCGGATTGAGACCTGCTTGGAGGTGGCCATCTTGAAATGTGGTATCTGGCGATGAGATGTCGTTGTCGCTGTTCTTGAAATTCTCCAAACCAGATTGTCGAATGTGGAGAATTAGGCGAGCGGACCGAGACTAGCGCCATCCAATCCCTGTCATTTGTGCCTCAGGACTCTTTCACATGCATCTGATCCATTGTTCTCTTCGACCAGACATCATAGGCTGACGTCTCGTCTTCGGTGTCGAAGAGGAACAGAGTGGAGCCTCTCACATGCTGCTCTCTTGTGTGCCTGCAGCTTTCCCCTCTTCAACCACTTCACTCCCATATACCACTGCTCTCACTCTTCCACTCTCTAGTCGTAGTCAGTCACGCGTGTCTCAAGCTCTGACCGTTGCTGAGCACCGAAAGCTAAAACCTCTTCTTCCGAACTGAGCGCGTGCTTACTCTCCCAATACATTCGTGTACAGCAGACAGAAGGAAAGGAAAGAAGAATGTCGCACCCTTCAGCACATATCGAAAGCGACGACGGGATGCTGATGAAGCCCCCGCCAAACCCGCGCAGCCGTCGAACCTTTGACCTCGACTCGGAACCTCCAACACCCACAGAGTCGCATTCTTCACCAACGTTAGAACACAGGATGAGCGAAACACCACAGAAGGATACGAATGGAGACGTCCCACCCTCACGAACGCGCTCCTTTCTCAATTTGACGACGAGCACCCTCTTTGGCATCTACCAAGACAACGGCTACGAAGCTGTCTCCTCACAACCCACGCCCTGGGGCAATGGCGCGCAGACACCAGCAGGAGACCAAAGCCGACAGCCTTCATTAGACTGGGCGCGTCTCAACTTGCCTTCGAACTCATTCGAGCGTAAGGGGTCAAATGGAGACACTGTAAGGAGGAAGAGCTTCAATCCCGAACTACAGAAACGATACACGAAACCAGCTACAGGAGTTGCGAGCTATATTCCAGTCGTCGGACGGACAGCTGCCATGTTCAGCGTGGGCATATTATACGGACTCCTCATAAGTCATCTACACGATAGACAACAAATCGCGCCAGTGAAGGTCAACCTCGATCGGGAGAAGTGGTCTTATTTGGCGACTTGGGGCGGAATTGGAGTTCTGCTGGGCGAAGCGTTGCCCTACGTTGATAGACTATGGAGAGAAGACGACGAAGAGGACGCAGTAGAAGAAGAGGCAGACAATCGTCGAAGGAATGGACAAGACTGGTTGAGTGTTGTGCGCAGCATCGGAGCTTTCGTTGGGATTGCTTTCGCTATTCGCAAGCTCCCGTGGCAGAGCTCTTTGCAGCTGAGTCTGACTCTTGCGTTGGCGAATCCGGCTGTGTGGTACTGGATCGATCGTTCTGCGACTGGCTTCATTGTCAGTACGGTAGTGGCTATTACAGGCACGGCACTCCTGTTGGTGGCGGATCCTGCGCTGGTGCCTGCGCCTGGACCGAAGCAGGTCTTCCACGAGCAGGTGGGACGGCATGCTGGGAGTGGAGTCGTCAACGGGAGTCTACACGCATTGAGGGATGACGAGTATGTGCTGGGCATCTTTAGCTTGGAGAGCGTGGGAGTTGCGACGTGGATCGCTAGTGTGCTATTTGTGAGCTCGGTGTGCTTTGGCAACATCGGGCGGAGGCTTGTGGGAAGTGGAAGGAATTGAAAGACATTCATGTCCTCAGAATTTTTTAGCGTAGAATAGCCAACTTCAACAAGCAGTTCTACCCAGCCCTTCCTGGAAAACGGCACTAGCAACCTCTTCTTTCCATCTCGCAGTAACTCTCCACCAGCCACCTCGACAAGCTTGTTTCCGCTGGTGTATTGGCGCTGTCCTCTTCAGGATAGCATAGAGTACTCTTGCATGCAGAGCGCGACTGATGAAGATGCAGGAGCCTAGGTTGCCATGCAAAGAGTGATGACAGCTAACGCGCGACACATTTAGAGCATACTACTTGATCGCCCTTCGCCTCTAGGCGACTACAGCTTCGATTCTGCAATGCCTCACCTCTTCAAATCTCCAAGTAGCAATTGCATCTTCGACACAATCGCAATATGGCTGGTACACAGACGACACTGGTCATCAGGAGCCTGGACAAGCTAGACAAGCTCATGCAGACTCTGCCACAAGAGCTACAGGACGAGATACTCGACTACATCCTCATCGATGTGCAGGAAGTCGTCACGATCACTCCCGATTATCATCCACCAATGCATCTGGAGGTCAATCGCGCCAATCGCGAGAAGTTTGCGAAGTGCTACTACGAGCAGAGTACCTTCTTATTTCCATTGGCAGCACCTGACGAATACGCGAGCTCTACAGGCAGATTTATGGCATGGATTGAATCATTGGCAGCCGATCATGCTGCCTCGATCAAGCATGTTCGCTTCGATGCCGAATGTGATTCGTTTGCAAATAGCGGCTGGCAGTGGAAATACAATTGCGTCAAATCAGCTGTGCAGTATCGCTTCTATGAATACAGTCCACCTGCTGGTTATGATCCGAATTATTACAAGCTGCAACTCCGAGCAAATCCTTATCTCGCGAAGGGAACGGTCGGAGGTAGAGAGATCAAAGAGAGCCGGGAGGAGACAGTCACGCGGCTCAGAGCGCGTGTACAATTCATGTAAGTGGGCAATAGTATGGGGCAAATATGCCAAAGCTAACCATAATTTACAGCCGCTGGAGTATATGTGGCTCCCGCTTCAGCGATGACGGAAAATTCGACACTATCCTGACGGTGGCATCGACATAGTCAGCTTCTGTACCAGACGGGTATTCATCAGGACCTGAGCACGGAATAGGGAGCTGTCTCGCACAAGTCAGATGCACAGTCAGCAAGTATTCGTCGGTCGCGCAGCGGCAAAATGGTCAAGAAGCTGATATAGTCTAACCTTCTCCTCTTCTGCACTGAACTGGAGCTTTCTCGTGTGTCATCCTTCACTTCTCCGCACCGCCATTCACTATCGATCCAGATGTGTTGTCCTAGTGACCGCGATTTTGGTTCTGTACTCCGTCAGCTCCTCGAATTCTTGCTCTTCAACGACATCATCGCCACGATACGACATGGTCGAAACACCGAAGCCTCCACCCACGAGGGACCTGAATCAGCTCGTTCAAGCTCTGCCGCAAGAGTTGCAAGACGAGATACTCGAACACACTCTTGCCGTCGAGCGAGAAGTCGTCAACATTATTCGCATCTATCGGCCACCATCGCGACTGGCTATCAATCGCGCTACCCGCAAGAGATTCGCGAAGAGCTACTACGAGCTGAGCACATTCCAGCTGTTCACAACCACTTGGTTCCAGTCTGGTGATGGAAGCCCCGTTCTCAATTTCATACAATGGACCCAGTCTCTACCGGATGAACATGCTGCCTTGATCAAGCGCATTCATTTTCGCACCGACCGGCAGTACTTTGTACCTCGCTTCGAGCGATCTAGACGCGTATATGCCGAGTCCGCTTTGCTGGGATGCCACTTGCGACATCTCGATCCTGGTCCGCATCGGGAGATCTTTGAGCTCGCAATTCGAGTCAATCATGGGTGCGAAGGCGCTGATGGAGAGGTTCAAGAGACCTGGGAGACCTTTCTGCAGCTCAAAGCGCGCATAGGCTCTATGTACGTCGGCCATAACGTTCAGAGACCTGTCATGGCGAAGCTAACGGCAATGTGTAGCATATTGGGTACAGGTGGCCAACTTCTACATCATCCGGACTTCAAGGTGTGACAGGACGCCAGATATGCCTGGAACTGAGGTTGGAGCCAGGGGCGATCTGTGATCACGCGAGCCTGATGAGAGGAGGCATCCATGACCGTGGTCGGTGCATTGAATGAGCGAACGATCTGGCATAGGTCAGAACTTACGACGTTCAACGCCCGCTCGCAAAGAGATCAAGAAGCTGATTTAGCCTAAGCTTCTGAGCTCGACCACTGAAGATAGAAGGGACTGCTCTACGGCTCAGATCAAGCAGGTCAATTCTCGTCAGGTTGAAGTGTTGTGCGGCGAGCAGGTATTCGTTGGACACAGGGCTGCCAAAAACGCCGACATCGTCAGTCTGCATATCGTCAGCAACGTCAAGTACTGCGTCAAATAGATCAGTCTTATGCAGAACAGCTTCAAGACTCACAGACAGCGCCATTGGGTTCTTCCTTTCTTTCCACCTCTCGAAATGATGAGCATTAAACCCTCCATTCTCGGGTAGCATCTTCGCAAGCACATTGCAGCTCAAACATAACTCCAGCCCAAGCTGCAACCTCTCTATCTCCTCCTCAATCTCAGGTGAAGTATGAATGACATGTCCAATCCTGTCTGGCTGCCACTTCAACAACATCCTCAACTCTTCTTCACTACTCGAAGCAGGTACTTCTGCAAAGTGCAAGGTGATCTTGAATCCTTCTGCCTTAGCTCTCCTGAACGCAGGCTCAAGATGATCAATAGGTCCCACTAGCGGGTTACCACAAAGATCGACCGCCACGACTCCCCGCTCTCGAAACTGGATTGCCAAGTCAACAACACCTTGACCTTGCTCAATCGTATTCCTTCTGTCGATACTCAATATCAATCTCGTCACCATCTCCTCTGAATCGAAGCCCTCGATCGCCTCCAGAACAGCTTCCAGATACATCACCTTCGTCATCCCGGACTCTACACATTCTCGCGGCGTAGTCCTCAATTCCAAATACCGCACTCCATCATTTCTGCACCCTTCAAGAACACTTCGCGTTGCCACTCTAACTGTCTCGGGTGAGTTAACGAGTGCATAGATGTATGTATCGAAGATTTTGAAGAACGTGAAGATGTCGTGATGGGCTTTGTTATCTGGAGGCTTGAGCGCTATTGTGGGATCTTCCAATGTCGAGCTCGATGTTGTCCATATCTGGTGTAGGCATCCTGGACTTATGCTTCCTGTGAGGTGGGCGTGGAGTTCGAGTTTCGGGAGGGATTTGCAGAAGGAGGAGGTGACTTCTGCTGACATGTTTTGGACGTGTTGTTTCGAGATGCAATGGAGCAGCCTCAGGTAGATGGATTTGAAGTTGTTGAGTGTGGTTGAAGAACACGATATGGCTGAGGAGGTTGAGAAGTGATGTGATCAGTCAGCAGCCAAGTCTCGCTGAAATGAGAATTGTTGGAAACAATCAAACAACATCCATCCGCACTACTTTTGCTATTTACACCAAGAATGAGATGACACGAGATTCTTGTACCATATCAGCTCTTGCATCCGGAGCCTTGCCATGGATGTTTCCGTATCACCGGCTGATTTGGTCGATAGAAACATGACACGCAAGCCATAAATTCTCATCCCTCTCGCGATACGCGTCTCCTCACATCTCAGGAATGTCAGTATTCTCATCTTCGCGACCAGAAGATGTTGCTTTCCGACTTTCTTCTTTACTCCCTCACAAGATGCCACGATGACGGCCACTAACCCAAAGACCGTCGGGCTTTGCATATTCCTCTTCTTGGCTTCGGCACTGATTACTCTCTCTTTGAAGTCCTCCCATCACAGCCAGCAATGGCTTCCTTCTCAGCGCAAAAACAGCGCGGCACTATCTCAGCAGGTGGTCCTACAAACTCACAAAGTCGCATATGCCACCTTTCTGGCATCAAGCAGAAGCGGGAAGACAGATGAAGAATCTGCCGCTATAGACGACACAGATGATGGCTACTACCTGGGAACTCGTGTATTGGCCTATCAGATGATGCACTCCAAGTCAGCCGGGACCAACAACAGCATACCATTCCTCGTTGTCTGCACCCGGGACGTGTCGAAAAGAAAGCGAGATCGCCTCAAGAAGGACGGAGCCACAATCGTCCTTGTTGAGAAACTCGAGAAAGACTGGGTCAAAGCTGGAGATGCTCGCTGGGTCGATGTCCTCACCAAACTCCGTCTCTTCCAGCTGGTCGATTATAGCAAGATCCTCTTCATAGACGCCGACACTCTCGTCACAGCGCCTCTCGATGGTGTATTCTTCGACGAGTCAACCTTGACGCAAGGCACGAAAGGCAATCCAGATGCGATAAAAGAAGACGAAGGAGAACTACCTCGCACATACATGTTCGCCACCCATGGCGACTATTGGGGCTACGATCACGCTTACCCGCCACCAACTGACCTGTCCTATCTCAATTGTGGCTTCTTCATCTTCACGCCCTCGGCACAGTTGTTCGACTATTACATGAGCTTATTACAGCTTCCAGGACGCTTCGATCCTGGCTTTCCCGAACAGAACCTGCTCAACTACGCTCATAGGCAGGATGGAAATATGCCTTGGAAGCCACTGTGGTATGGCTGGAATGTCAATTGGCCCACGGCAAAGGACTGGAGAGGCGGAGCGAGAAGCTTTCATGCGAAGTATTGGGATGGAGATCCAAGCCATGATCCAATCCTTAAGGCCATCTGGAAAGAGCAAAGGGCAGAAATGCAAGGTTTCTATCGTGGACGTGATGGAATTGAGAGTTAATCGCTGTGTTGATGCGTGCATGGGCGCGTACGAGGTATCTGTGCGATGTATGCTGGTGATCGGTATGTGGCGAATAATGCTTGGACAGCAAAGACGCGCTTCATGTGCCTGAAAAGAGACGCATAATGCTTGAAGTACTTCGTGATGAGCACGACTTTTGCTTTTACTCAAGCGCTGAGCCCATCGAGGTATGTGTGGAGTGGTCTGGATAAGCAAGGCTCCAGATATTGCATCGATCGAGCTGTCATCCCGCTGATTGGTCAGGTACAGCTTGCTTGTCACAAAATCCTCTGCCGTGTCCTTCGCGCTTCGAGACATCTCAGCTAGAACATTGACTACAATCGGAAGTAGACATCCTATTCTTCCTATATGCAGTCCCTACCAAAGGTAGTGTATGCTGGTCCGTTATCGAGCTATAGCGGATCTGTGGCTTCCGACTTCCTAACCCTGATGACATCTGCAGCCTCTTTTCACATCACAACCATGGGATCACATTACTAAGCAACCACACAAGACAAGAATAGGCAGAAGGGTTTGAAGAGCTCCGAAATGAAATCCAGACATCTGTGGATGCTCAGCTCAAGAAGGAACCTAAGATTCCTGCATCCGGTCATCAGCCCATCCCATCACGCATGAACCAAGAGATATGGCCACCACCATAGGCATTGTGTCTGGATGTACGAGTGTGTGACACTACCTTGACAAGACATGCGTTTGTAGTTGTCTATCAATTGACGCCTGGCGGCCTCATATGCAAGCCAAAAGCTGACAGCGGGCTGCACATCCATACGCGAAGTCCTTTCCAATTTCAATATTCCAGATGAGAGACAATTATCTCATTGGCTAACGTATTCGTAGCGAGGCGTATGTCGACTCAGAACAGAAGGACTTGGTGCGGCTCAAGGAAGCAGAAGAAGACGCGTGGTATGGTGCAAGAATAGCGCAAGCATGTACGCGAGAAAGTATGTGCACATGTCAGGCAGACATTAGTCTTCTTCTGGTCAGTCGAGAGCACAGGCACCGCCAACGATTCAACCACAGTAAGGCTGGGTTGGATTTTCGCTTCGCAGATCTAAGTAAATCTGTAGTCCCTCAATCTAGCCTCTCGAGCCTCTAGGCAATTTGTGTACAATGCGAGCTGGCGTTCGGTGGACAAGAGTCATTGACCTACATACAACACATGAACTTCCGTAGCTGCATATCTGCGTAGATACCCAACGGGGTTGGATTACTCAGAGGTATTGAAGATGCGCATGTATTGGTGGAATGCAAGTCATGAAAGTGGTGGCGAATTGCGATTGTAGGTGTTGATGTACCCTGTGGTGTTTGGAATCGTAGGTTGATGGACGGAAGGTCTCGGCCTCGAAAAGCCTTACAAGTCATGTTCGGTCGGCAGTGGCGAATGTTGCCGGAGTTGATTCCTTGAGTCTGTCAGTGTTGTGCAGGGAGGATGCTTGTAGGTGGGAGAAGTGAAGTGAGAAGAGTGCGTGTTGTGTAGAACGTTGGTCGCTTTTTCTTTATGATACACGGTAGGTACATCGGACAAAGTTAATCACCATCTCCTCGACCCGCGCGGAGTGCCTCAACACTGGTAATAGTACAGTTAAGCCTGGTCCACCATTCCCAGCGAAATTCAGACACAAAGGAAAAGTAGTGTACAGCAAAGGTGCAGCACAGAAGAACAAACGTGAATGCAAGTTGACACCATGTGATGATGATGCTTTGCTCCCCAAGCGGCATGTTCTTCAAGTCCGTCCCCGTAGAAAGTTATTAGTTGTACAAGCAAGTTGCAGCAAAGCATGTCCATGAAGGTGGTAAGGTAGAATCTTCGTCCTGTTCATCCCGTGCGAAGAGAAGAGGTGAAGGCAAGGTGATATCCTCTGCATAAAAGCGCCATCCCATGTCCCTTTTATCGGTATCCCGGCGTAACGACATCAATTTCGTATCGTGGTCTTTCCTAAGCAATGTACGGTGGTCGTGTCATTGCATAGGCGTCGTCATGAAGTAAGAAAGCATGAGATGGACTTTTATGCGTCCCGCTTCCTCTTCCTAGCTGGCTTTTGGTCGCCATTCGGAGTGTACTCGTCTTCCGAGTAGCCCATGCTGCTTGAGCTTGAGCTAGAGCCAGCGGCTTGTGCAGTGACATCGAAGAGCATGGCACCGAGATCGCCAGCATCAGGTGATACCCGATGTTGTTGCGGGTACTGGTGTGGCTGTGATTGGTACTGTTGCTGCTCTTGCTTCGGCCGGATCACGGAGCCCGCATCGCCATGATTGACGGACTCGATGGGCTGATGCATGTGCTGCTCTCCTGGCGCGGAGAGGACACCCATGACCATTGTGCCCGCGCCATGGGTCCTTTGGTGCTGGCTGAGGTTGTCTGATCGGGAGAACTTCTTGCCACAGTCTGAGCACTCGAAAGGCTTCTCGTGGGTGTGGAGTGATCGGTAGTGGCGCTTGAGGTGTTCCTGGCGGCGGAAGCGACGACTGCAGAGAGTGCAGACGAAGGTCTTCGAAGGGTCGTCAGTCAAGGACTGCTTGCGTCCGCGACGCGATACACTGCTGCCCTGAGCTGGGGTGGACGCGGCGGTCTCGTTGTTCTCCGAGGAAGCTTGGGAAGGCGCGTTGGATGTGGGTGCTGAAGATGCTTCCTGTCCAGTGGCCTGTGTGGCAGCCTGCTGAAGCGCCGTCTCTTTCCTGCTCGTCTTGCGCTTTGGCTTGGAGTGTGCGGCGGCAGAGTGCTCTGGGATCGGGTAGTCCGAGACGGGCGGTGAGTACGCGCCAGTCGCAAGGTCGTCGTCGCTGTAGCTCTCTTCGCTAAAGAAGCCATCGTCCTCGAAACCTGATGCGGATGACAGACGTTGGCGCTTGGCTCCGTTGTACTGCACGTCGTGCGATGCATAGGCCGCCATTGCGCCAAATTCGTCTTCAACGTCGAGCTCAAAGATAGGTTCGAAAGTTGGGAGTCCGGCGTAGAAGCGAGGCTCGGCGGCTTCCGCAATGTGGACCTGTGGTGGGGAAGTCGCACCCTTCAGCATTACCTTGAATTCTTGTTCATCACCGTTGCAAGGTGCTGGCATGGTCTGGAACTCCACTGCAGATGTGCTCGACATGAGGTCCCGAGGGTCGCAGACGTCTTGTTCCGAAGCAACTGAGCGTGGGACAGGCGATGGAGACGGCGAGTGGTGTGTTGATGTTGCACCACTTGCAATCTCATATGACTGAGTGCTTTCTGCACTGATGGAGTGGTTGTGCAAGAAGACTGGAGTCATTGGTGGGGAGCCTGGTCGAGTGCTCCAGTCACCACCTGCCAATACTTCCGAGAAGACCTCCTCTTCACAGCCTTGCTTGACTGCTGGGTATGCCACCATCTGTGGCTTTGCAAAGAAAACGCCTTGTCCATCGACTGGAGTAGGCTGAATGCCGCATGTTGTTGGAGGTGTCGAAGCAGAGCTGAATGAGCCGGAAGACGCGGAAAGCGTAGGCGTAGCTGGGTAGTAGCTGTGGCATTCAGTGTTCACCATCAAACCTTGTGTCTCTTGCTGATGCACAAAGTAGGCTGGTCGTTGGTGCTGGCGGGGTGAAGCATCTGGTGTCAGCATTGGAGGTGGTCCGTAGACTTGAGCATGTTGCTGGTAGTGCGAGTAGGATCCAGCAGAGTGTGGTCGGTGCTGGTGCTGCATTGGCTGTTGGTGAAAGTACATCACTTGTCCGGGACTCGAAGGAACGATGGCCATTGGCAGACCGTGGTGGTAGTGGGGATGTTGAGTAAAGTGGCCATGGCCATGCTGCTTGGTATCTGGGCTTGGTTCCGGTTGGTAGTAGAAGAATGGTGATTGACCCATAGGAGGGGTCGTCTGTGCAGCGTACTCCATTGCGAGAAAAGCTGTTTCTGCTGAGTAGCAGTTAGCACGCGATACATATGCGGCCCGGACATCGCTACCGATGATGATGTATGCCCAAAAGACTGACCAGTTCGGTTTCCAAGTTTTCTTGTTTCCTGATTTGGTGGATAGATCAATCGAAACACATCCAAAGATAGGTTTCGAGACGGATTTCGATTAAGTTGGTTTGGTTGTCGAGAGTCGTTGTGTGTCGCACTATACAGGGTCCAAGAGTACGGTATCGATCGAGATCCAGAGATAGGGAGAGCGTGTAGTGAGTGTGGTTTGGTCGACGTCGATGGGTTTTCGAGGTCTACTAGGTACCAGTCGGCGTAGTATCGTCGTCGATGGTCGTACAGTCCAGGTTAGTGTAGCAGAATAGTTCCTAAGGAGTGACGGGGTACAGTTTCTCTTTGCACAAAAGCACAGATTGGATTAGCACCTTAAAGGGAACAAGAAAGAAGAACAGAGATGACGATAGAGGAGAACACAAGAGAACGATCAGTTCAAGATAAACCCTGGACCCAGGCGTTGGAACGAATGATGGGGAGTAGAGCGATAAAGACAGATCAGCGGGCGCGGCGAGAGAGGTAGTGCCCAAAAGCGTTAGCCAGGTACAAAACTTAGTGCTGCGGTAGTCCACGCGCGATTCGAATTGGCTCATGGGGACTGCTCCCGACGGATGCTGGATCCATGGGCTTGGACGCACAGGCGCAGGCCGACGAGCACACCCATGACAGGACCACTCACGCAGCCTTTCACAGGCCTGCCACGGCTGCAGGTACATCCACCCCGGCACCCACGCTAATGCGCACTCTGCCTCACGAGTTTCTGCACCCGTGGTTGGCTCGTCAAGCTGCAGGTGGCCAAAAATCGAGGGCCTTCGAAGGCGCAGCACCGTATGCTGCATACGACTTCGAGCGCGTCTTCGTCTGCACGTCTCACGAGACAGCTTTCTTGGATCTTCTCTACGAACACCGCGATACGCCTCGGTAGTGCCGTTGCTGCTCAACTGCTACATTTCACTTCAGCTGCTCGAATGTGCTGCGTTGGGCTGAAGTACAGCGCACGCCATGCACGACAGCGCTTCGTCCGTCTTTCCACAATCTCAGCTGCGGTGTCAGCTGCTCGTAGCCTGTATGGGACTGAACAATCGGAGTCCAGCAATAGATGGATGTCGCAAACAGTGATTGATTTGATTGTTTGAACCAAGTGGGAAGCAGGCCGTGTACTCGGTTCTCGTCGCTTCACAGTACTGCACGCTGACGGCATATTTCTATTCGACGACCTGTCTCATGCAGCCAGAGCCCGCAGCTGGTTCTCCCGACCAGTCGTTGACCGCATTTGGCCGATTTGTTTTGCTGTCGTGCTGCGTTCGTCGAGACTGTCGTGCTCTGCTTTTTCGTTCGTCTCAAGTCTTCTGACCAAACACACTCGGTATATCGGGACTCGAGCATGACACTGGCCAGATGTCAGCGCCGCCTCAGCTTATCGACACGGCTCCAGCCCCAATCGATAGCGTCTGCCGGAAGTCAATATCACTCAACAGGCACGTCCCTCGGCCCTGATTAGCTGGGACATATTTTTCCACTGTTTGAGTGTGTGTGAGAACTGTGTGGGATACATCTTGTCGATAGCGCTTGCCACCACCTCTCGCGATGCAGTATGTTGAGGGCGTGGGAGACATGCAGCAGCTTGCCGTGGGTAGCAGCATCACCCATGGCTTGAGAGGCGTGGTTGAAGACCGTGGAGCCAACAACAACTGGCCAGAGGCGAGTCAAAATCGACGCGTCCGGGTGAAGGGTGGACAAAAGTGTGGCCGCGACAAACCGCGGCAGCATCCAGCATGGCTTTCTGCTGTGAGCTGAAACACGAGACCATGACCCTACTGCAGGTACCGTTTCCCAAGAGCGATTGTTCCACGGTTCCTGATCGCCCTGCGATTGGCCGCTTGCGACCAGCCCAGGAAGCCTTGGATTTTCTCCACGTCGCTGTTTCACTCTCTGACAGCGTCTTCTCGAAGCAAAAAAAGCAATCGCCAGGCCCGCCAGCAAAGTGGGCAGCAAAGTGGAGTCCGAGCAGAGCGAGCAGGGTCAAGCTTACCGGTGGACCGTATCAACTAGAAGCTGGTGATCGACTTCTCGAAGACGCGTACGAATCGCGAGAACGGGTCACAGCAGCAGGATTGGCTGCACTTCGGCTGACACGACATACGATACCGTGATTCAAACAATGAACATCCATTTCTAGACGGAGATTTACGTGATGTACATGAGATGGACAGCAGCATCTGCAAACACGAAGATGCTGATGCCCAATTACGAGTCGCTTCATACAGTGCCAAAAGCGAATAGTGCACGCTACTGCTGCGTATGCACAACTTTCATCATTGCCGTGGCGCAGGCCAGCTCTGGTGGAGGTGGAGAGTTGGACAAAAAAGCGCCGAAATCATCGGTCCCCGCCTATTTTGGCTCTCACAAGGTCTCTCTTCCACATGCATAAACTACTGCAGGTACCGTGAGACTTCTGTTCCTAAGTGACAGCGTACAGGCAATTAGACGCTGCAGGAACAGTAGTGGAATTCTGAAGTAGCTATCTTCCGCTGTGCGTCTGTATCGTGAAGCTATTCCGCCTCGTCTTGTCTCGCAAATGTGCTGCTCGTCATGGAGCTCTTTCACATGCAGACGAGGCTCTGTGGTAGCAGGTATCTGTCACTAACGGCAGTTGCGGAATTCTTCGCCTCCATCGATCCGGTCAGCGAGAGTAAGAATACGTACGGCCAGTGTTGGCCCGGCTCGTGTCCTCTGCTCGGCCTTGTCCAACAACATGAAGACGAACAGCACGGCATCTGGCATGCTCACTGCTTTCCGCGCCGCAGGACCGAGCCTCAAAGCTCACCACCCCGGCAGCAGAGAAGGATATTTCCGCTCATCGCGACTTTTTTAAAGCTGTTCTTATCAGTAAAGATCGTCCCAAACGAAATTGGGGCGTTTCCCAACCTTGCGCGATCGTCGCATCTGTCTTTTGTTCCGTCACCAAGCTGCCGGGGACGGTGGCTTCGAGCTACGGGCCCGCGGCACAGGAACAGCAAACCTACAATTGAAGCCTGCGCTTGTCTACTTCTCCACCTTTCGCGACTTTTCCTCCACGGTTCTAGACGGAGATGACAATTTCCAGCTTCGCACATTTCTCACGCAGGAGGCTGCGAAGCTGTTGCTTGGTGTTGAGATGATGCGAGGCAGTCAGTTACGTAATCACTTGGCAATTTCATGAATATTGGAATATATGGATCAGATCGTGTAGGAGTCAACAACTGATGGTTCTAAGCAATCTACAGTGCGTTCTATATACTAAATTGCTCGCCAAGATCTAAGAAATCTCTATACAAGCCTAGAGGGCTAGTTTTCTTATATTCTTAGCTTATATTCGGTATTTTCGGCTATCTGCGCAATATACCCCTTTAGCTAGTATAGCGTTATATATAGTAGTTGTCTATCGACCTCCTTCCTAAAGTAGATATATACTATCGTACCTAGGTACTACTAGTAGCTACCTCGCTAGCTACTATTATATCGATTTCTACTAAGGAGAGTTTCTCTAACTTGTTTTAGTATATACTTAGTAAGCGAGTATCGCTCGTTTCCTATATATTAGGTATTAGTATTAGTTAAAGGCCTAGCTATATAATAAACTACTATTATTATTATATAGTAAGTAGTTTAGTAAGCCTGTCTATAGGTATGTTTTATATTAGTATATACTCGATATTAAGCTTATTATTCTATATCTCTTGTCGTAGCTAGTATTAGTATATATTAATATATCGAAGCTTACTATTAACTATACCTTTCTTAGTTATTAATCGAATTGTTTATTAGTTATTATAGTAGAGAGTTAGTATATTATTAAATATAATAGATAGTTATTTAAATAGTAATTGCTACTAAATAAGCTCGCTTCTAGTATATAATAATATAGTAAGCTCGGCCTTAGTAGTACTTTTTATAATAGTCGATTACTTACTAGCTTTCTATAAAGTTAGTCTACTAAATATAAAGAATATATAGCTCTTAGAGCTTTTAAAGTTACTATAATCTATAAAGCTAGTATTGGAGGTACTAAGGAAGCTACCTTATTATAATAGAGGTACCTTATTACTATATATATATAGTAAGTAAGCCTTAAAGTAACTATAGACTAAGTATAATAGCTTAGTTTATAAAAGGTATCGAATATAGTAGTTTGTAGCTTAGAGGTATACTTTTATTAGATTAACTAAGTAACAACTAAGTATAGAGGCTACTTTTGTAACATCTAGCCTTGTTTTAATAGTATACTAGTTAATTAAACTAACGCATTATTAGTAGTTAAGAACTAGCTATTTCTTAGTATAATAGCTCTTAGGTATAGACTAATCTATATTTATAGGTATAGGTATATTAGTCTATTTATTACCTAGAGTAATACTAAACCTTTATACTATATACTTAATATACTCCTATTACGAGAGGTATATAAGCTTCTTAGCTCTATCTCTATAGATTTTAATACTAAGAAACTACTTTACTTTACTTTATAAAGTTATATTATAATATTCGAATAGTTATTATTTAAGAGCTTATATATATACCTTGTTCTTCTTATAGTAGATTATAATAATATTATCTATATAGAAGAAGACTAGTATACTCTTATTATTGTAGTATAGGTATAGAACGTCTAGTATTAGATATAAGCCAAACTCTAAAAGTAATATAGTAAACTTAGCCTACTATAATATAGAGGCTTCTTTAAGGCTATAGAGTGCTCGTAATAGCCGTAATACTTTGCCCTTCTATCTAAACCCCTTAGGCGCCTATATATATATAGTATAAGGTAGTAAGGTATTAAGAAACGCGTTAATAATATCAAATTGCTCTATTTCTATTCCGAAGGTAGTAGCTAATATATAGTAGAAGTAGAATATGCACGCTATTACTATAGCTATATAAGTATCGAATATCGTGCCTTAAAGGTCGCTATATATATATAGTCGTGCCTTGTCTTATATATAATAAAACTATTTATCGAATTTGTATTTAAATACCTAGGTTAATAGCAATCTAGGTAGAAGCTTGCGTTTACTTATAGGTACTTCTAACTTATATACCTATTAGAAGGTATTTATTTCTATAAGTTTGTTCTATTCTAAGTACGCTGCGGTAGTAAATTCTATAGCTTGTTTATATTTCTTTATAGCTTTCTAGCCCCTTAGTTCTAGTAGCAAATCGCGATAGTATAATAGCCTATCTTACTTATAGCTTATTATAGTTATTAATACTATTAAGGCTACTATACTATAAAGCTACAGACTCTGCGTTATAGTTATACTATAATAGGATAGCTTAGAAAGCTATATAAGGTTAGATTATATACTAAGCTAAGTTATATTAGTAAGGATATAAGCTTTATAGTTTGTCGTAAATAGTAGTATTATATTATTATTAGTACTTAATCTACTTAATGCAATATATACTAGATTATCTATAGTATATCTTACTAGCTTAGAGCTAGTAAGTTCTACCTCTTAATCTATTTATAGTAGTAGAGATAGTAGTAGTAGGAGTCCTATATCTAGTATAGTAGTAGAGTATTCCCTATACTTTAGTTTATCTATACTATTACTATATAGTCTATAGTCTATTATATATAGGCGTTTCGATAGAAACTATAATTTATTATTAATTATCTTAATATTAATCTTAGGCGCTCTTACCTTTTTAGAGGAACTATAGGGATATTCGGGCTCCTCTAGTAGTAGTATCTATATACTAGAAGGAGCTTCTACGTCTTCGTACCCCTATTTCCGAGTAAGATCTACCTATATCGAGTATTATAGGTAATTCTACTTAGGTAGCAAAGTTAGTATATTGCCTAGAAATAGCTATTCTATAACTTTTACTACTATTTCTATCGCAATCTACGAGTTGTTAGAGGTATTTGTAGGGCTCTAATTAGCCGAGGGCTCTTATATATAATTATCGGCGTTATGCGGAGTATCTACAATTAGTTATTATACTAGATCGGTTGTATATTAACCTAATAACTAGAGATTATATAACTTAGCTATAATAGCCTTTTCGGCATCTATATAAGGCAAGTTAATATTGTCTAACAAGCTAGGTATAACAACTATAATATCTAAGTCGCCTAGTCGATAGAACTACCTTTTATTAAAGTATATATAGAAAGTAGTAATTATATACTTTTAAGATAGTACCTATACTCTATATATATTATTACTAATAAAGCTATAGAGGTAGCTAATATAAGCTTATACTAGTATCTTTTCTAGCTTCTTAGGTTGGTCTATACTAACCTTATAAATATAGGCCTTATAGCTAAATATATAGAGGTTTAAGAGGTTTGGCTTCTATCTAGTTGCTAACTTAATTAGTATTTTGCTACTACGTTTGCTAGGCGTAGGCAATTAATTAAGTATATATATAGCTATATATATATACTTAGGCTAGAGTTTAATACTAAGGTTGCTTTATTATACGAGGCAACGTATAGTATCGATTAGTTGTTTGCTATATATTTTGGCTAGCAATTAGTAATAGCCTTTCTTTGTAGCTAGTATCTACTAAATATTCTTATTTCTTAATATAGTTTCGAAGTACTTAGTTATTATCCCTTAAGGATTAATTAGTATAGAATCTATATTAGTACTAAGCTATATAATAATACAATCTATTAAGTTAGCTAATTAAATAACTCTTATAATTATATTAGTAAGTATCTCGCCTTTTTTAAATATAGTAGCTTCTACAAACTCTAATAATATTATAAGGTCTATAAGGTAAAGTATATATTTAGAGCCGTTATATACCTCTATAAAGAAGTAGGTATCTATAATAATATAGCCGAAAAGTGTTGTTTCTTATAATTATTTAATATATAAGTAAATATATATACTTTTACTAGTAGCGCAAACTTTATAGTTTTCTATTTATAGCTTATCTAAGTCCTTCTCTATATCCTCTATAACCTCTATACTAAGAACGTGCTTATAGAACTCTTTTAACCTCTCTTTGCCTATATAACTAAGTATTATATACTATTACCTTATAGTAAGTTGCCTTAGTATACAAGCTTTTAAGCTCGTACCTATAGGCCTATAGAAGTTAGTAGAGGCTTTAGACTAGTATAAGAAGAGTATAAGTAGTAGGTTCGGTAGAGGTAAGGTTAGAGTAACTAGTATATATATACTATTTTGTTCTTAAAAGTTTATAAATATTATCTATACTATAATATTATATAGAGCCGGCATAATTGTAGCAAGGTAGAGTATGTTATTATTAGGCTTATAAAGCCTTGCGATAAAGGTATCTTAGTTAGTAGCCTTGTCGCGTCGATAGAGTAAGTTCTTAAAGCTATACTACTATAGACTAGATTTCTTAAGAATATAGTAAGCTACGATATTTATATAAAAGCCTAGTATATAGGCAACGTCGTGCAATATAAGTATTACTAGACTAATATCTAGTATATAGTTACTATAAGTAATAACCTTAAATATAGTAGTGCCGGCTCGAATAGCCGTACCTCGGACTATATAATATAGTTGAAATGCGGCTTTTAAATAATAGTTAATAATATATATATTTATATAGCTATCGTAGGCCTATATATTAGTAGTATCTATAGATATATATTCTATATAGTGCACTATATAAACAAGTATAGTATAACTATAACTACTATCTTAGCTATTATTATAAAGTATATTAATTACTAGTTTCGGTATCGATATAGTACTCGGTATACTAATATTGCTAGCTAAGAACTTATTATACTTAGTATTATTAGAGAACTTCTTTTTTATATTAGTAAGAAAGTTACTATTTTCCTTAAGCTTAGTAAAGTAGTTCTTAAAGTATTTTTTAAACTTAGAGTTACAATTCTTAGCTATAGGCCGTTTCTTTAGATTAGTAATAGTATATATAGCTAATATTATATAGTTGTCTACCTTAGGCTTACTAGTAAGATATATATACCTCTTGCTTCTTTTATTATTATATATACTACTTAGAGGTAGTAGAGGAGGTATATTCGAGTTAGTATTATCCTCTAAGTTAAAGTTACTAAATATAGTATTTATACTATATAAATATAGGCTCGGTAGCTTGCAATTTATATTAATCTAGTAGCTTACTACCTTAGTTAATAACTAAGTAGTAGAGCTATTATTACTATAGATCTTTCTATATATAGTAGTTATAGTAGAGTAGTTACTTTTAGTAATAGTACTAATAAACTTAGATAGTAGTTTATTAGTATTACTATACTTAACTACCTATATATATAGTTTAAGTAATAGCTATATATTAGCCTAATTCTTACTAGATATATAGCCTTTTTAACTAAGTTCTAGTATATATAATCTCGCCGAGTATATTTCCTTACTATAGCGTTCTATAGGTTTATATATCTCTATAAATAGTATATACTTGTTATATAATATTGCCTTATTTATAAGTCTTATCTTATAGGTATTATTAGCTAAATTGTTAAAATACTAAATAAAGTATATATATATATTATTAAATTTGTTAAAGTCGGCTTGTCTATATACTACTACCTTATACTTTATATCTATAATAAACCTCTATTCTTAAGTTATCTTAGACTTATTTTCTATAACTATTAGATACTTAGAGTCTTTTATAGGCTCTAGTTATATATTAGCGCTATTAGAGTTAATATATTACTAAATCTATAGGGCTATTATAAATTGCTTTGTTTAGTTATTCCAATTATTCTAATTCTCTATCTTATAGTACACCTTCTTTATAAGTATAGTACCTACTATCTAAAGTATTAATATAGTTATAGAGAAGTTAGTAGTAGTATTCGAGTTATTTTATAATTCTAAAAGTAAAGAATCGGGGTCGGATTATATATATTCCGGGCTTATAACTAATGCGAGGTAGTCGGTTATATAATTACTTAGCAATTTTATAAATATTAGAATATATAGATTAGATTGTGTAGGAGTTAACAACTAATAGTTCTAAGCAATCTATAGTGCGTTCTATATACTAAATTGCTCGCCAAGATCTGAGAAATCTCTGCACAAGCCTAGAGGGCTAGTTTCTCGTATTCTTGGCTTATATTCGGTGTTTTCGGCTATCCGCGCAACATGAGAACTCACAATCACGACCTTCCAAGCCTGGTCGATCACCAGTAAGGATTGCTCGACCAGAGACCTTGAAAGCCGAGCTGCCGAACTACAACCAGGCATGTCAAAGACTAGCATTATGAATCGAAGCGTGCATGCTCGTGCAAGACCAGTCGTATGGCAGTCATCATCTCGCTACAACTTCGCTCGCTGTCTGCACTGTTCGTCTCGCTGTCATGGACACCGACATGCAATATGGCGATATTGATGAAGTGCGTGTTCTTGATACTATCATGAGCAAAGCAGCAGCACGAGCACATGCCGTTCCGGTGACCTCGATGGCGACTAGAAGGGTCCATCGCGTATTGTCTTCGTTCGGCACTACGGGATCAGCATCACACCCGCGAGCCAACTTCGCGGCACTGCTTAGTGCCTTGCTCCACAAAGTGCTTCACCTTGGAGGACAGCCTCGAAGGTTGATGACAGAAGTTGATGTGATAGAGCCTCATTCTGCAAGCAGCGGCACCGCATGCGATGCCAGCAATCACCACACTCAGACTCGTAGACGAAAGCAGTAAACTTCGATACGCAGCTCTTCCTTGCGGATGAAGGCATCCTCCTTCCTGATGCATACCACTACACTGCGCCTTGGCTCTATCCCGTGCGTACCTGCGGTCATACCTGCAGCATGCATGTCACCACTTGGAGATCGAGACGCAGTGGTTGTCTGGAACTTTGGTCCAGCTGCTGGCGCGTTGAAGCTGACAGAGGCAGCTGTAGTCGCAGCATCCAGACTTTCCACCTCGCACGCGGAAGGTCTCTCCAGGTGGCGAGACGTCGTTGATCTGTACCCAACGATTTGCAGCAGGTCGAAGTCCATCATTCGCCACATGGTGCGGCGCACTCCAACGTCTCGCTTGAATACATCCGAATGCCCTGAGTTTCGGACCGGCGGCATCACTCGCGGCGTCGAGGTGACAATTGTGAGTAATTTCTGGCGACATGCGCTGAAGACTTGCAGACATCGTTATATTGGCGTTGGCCAGACTGGAGTGATATCTTAAATGTTTGAGGTGGAAGTGATACTCCAGCATAGACTGCTGGTCACCTCGATCGTTTCTTCAACAGTGTGAGCCGCCGGGGAAATATGCCGTAGAACGCCATCCGCTCAGACAGTGAAGCACGAGTCATGGGAGACAACGGCGAAGTCCTCGATTGTCCTCAGCATGGTCCAATCAGTCAATGGCTTTGCCCTTCAAGATATTCTGCGGATATCTATGCACTCAGGATGGGCAGAGCACATAGCGAGCTGAAGGTCGAGTGACTATTGGCTGGATTGAGACCTAAGTCGATGTTCAGCCTTCGCTAATTCTTTCGTAGAGAGCAGGAGAACCGCTGCAGTGGCTCGGTTGTTTCATTATCTGGTCCACAACGAGAGACGTTCCTGTCTCTCCCATCGATCCTGTGTTCTCCAGAAGGGTCAAAAGACCCTCTTCATGTTCTTAGGTTTCTGGATGTTTGCAGTTGCGAGCAGTTGCGAGCCGCATGGACGTTCAATATCGCCAATACCTTTCGTTTGGTCCAGAGTGCCAGTTGCGATGGCTTGGTCATGTCGTTAGTTGGCAAGGTGACAGGCGTAATTGCTCGCTCGAAGCCAGCTTGTCCTGGCTGAAGAAGGAAGGTATGAGCGAAGTCATTAAGCGCCTTCACAGTTTACAGACCCAGGCGCAATGCATGCCCGGAACATTCTTGTGGTACTGCAGTTGTGAGAGCTTGTCGTTCATCCAGGACGGATACACATATCCAATCGAGGGCACTCACACCAAACACGCACGAACTGCTCAACCTTGAACATGTCGTCTGTCCTGGTACACGAACGGCAATCAATACCCACTAAACGTATCAAAGTGTTCGCAGCCAACACCTTCAACCAGCATCGAATGAGCAGTCATCGATGTCGTTCCAATACTCGATTGACGGTTGTCTTCGCTAGCCTGGATGGGACAAAAGTCGTGGGTACGTCTGCACTCTGCATAAGTGCCAGTCAAAAGGTTGGTTCATCAAAGGATAGCCAAGTGCCAGGCTCCAGGGACTGTGACTTGTGCCTGAATTTCCATACCACGCGAAGCACGTCATGACCAGCGGCTGTGTGGACGGATGGACTTCCAGACAAGCAGGTCTGGGGCCAGGTAGGAAGCAGGTCAGACCTATCGTGCGTGGTTGTTTGTGTGAAGAACAACAGGTCGAGTTTATCGCAGGGGGGCCGTTGCACTTTATCGACCGCGTGTCATCGGGATCCTGAGAGGTCTGTAGGCTGTAGCCATGCTGTGTTGGGCTTCTTTGCATCGCGCCGTCGCCGTCCAAGAATTCAATGATAGCCTAGGATCCAGAGTTCGAGTAGGCCAGTTCCCCATGTTCTTTCGACTGCCTTCAATAAAGCTAAGCCATCTTCGCATAGCATCTCCTCGCGAGCCACTCGTGTCATCGTTTGTGTCGGCGTTTGGATTCAGAAGATGGAGAGGGAGGACCGGCAGCTATATTCTATAGTGTCTTCGTCCCCTTTTCCAGCACGAACCACGAACCATTTCCGGCTGAAAAGCTGAGAAATGAGTTGGGAAGAGCGGTTCTTGGATGCGCCTGTGGTGTGCAGTGTTGGTCCAGGATATGCCTGCGAATAAGGGAAGAAGACAGCCGCGAGCACAAGCGCGACAAATGCGGACGCGCTTAAGAACATCATACTTCTTTGACAGCTGAACACTATCGTGGTGTTCATGCAGTCGCGTGTCAAGCTTGCAGCCTTAGTATAAGGCGTTAAGAAGATTTCATGCGCAACATTGTCTATGCAATAGCATGATCCTCATATTGACAACAACCAAGTTCTAAGGTCCGGATCCGGATCGGCTGCTAGTCTGAGTCGCACGATAGCCGCTGAGATATGGAACACAAGAATGTCTGGCACGACGCATAAATGCCCGGTTTGCGATTCGATCGCGGAAAAAGATCGATGTACGAGCTGGCGAATTGTCTGCGATCCATCAGCATAGTGTGTGCTGTTTCGAGTCTTGATTATCCTGTGATCATCGAACTTCTGCTTCAGCCTCGTGGCGGTGCTTCTTTCTTGTTTCAGAGTTGACTGATTGAAGGTTAGCACGTCCGGCAGACAACTCATGGGCTCCGGCACGACTCTGCACGGCACAAGCCAGATGATGGCAAATATCAGAGTCGCGTCCTTGGTCTTGCGCGTTCTCGCGACGTGATGTTGAAATAGAACAGATCTTAATACCTGCACGATGATGGAGAGGAAGTCGCAGAACCGGCTAATGGAGAAATCTTAGCGCCGGTTACATCCGCTGGACTCTTGATTTCTGCTTGACTCGCGCTGGTGAGCACAACAACATCTTCAACAGAATCAGCATGAGTGGTAGCAAGATATCGCTGTCGCTGGGTGGCGTGCGAAAACTACCACCGCCTACAAATGGAGTCAAGCGATCGCGCGCAGCACTGCACGACGAGGATGACGAAGGCGAGACAAATGGCAAAGTGCAGACCGTGTCGCATTTTGATGCAGCAGCCGGCGGCGCTGTTGATGCGAGCAGGAAGAAGGAGGAGAAAGGGCCTCTATTGATCGCACCTCAAGCGAACCGAGATTGGCGCGACAAGGCAAGTCAGCGCAAGCGTCAGAAGAGCGGGCTTCCTGAAAACCAGAATGGAAGTCGCGCAGATCTGGATGCGAGGATGAGAGACGTGGAGGCCAAGGCAGAGGCGAGCAAGCCCAAGTTTGGTCTCAATACTTACAAGAAAGGTGGCGATGCAGAGGATGAGGATATGGAAGGAACCGGAGATCTTCCCAGTCAGAACGACCTCCAGTCAACTCACAGCCAAGACGTCGAGGAGAAACTCGAGCCAGCGAAAGCCAGGACGGACGATGAACTTGCAATGGATGCGCTGCTTGGGAAGACGACCACAGATAAGACCTTGGTAATCGAAGGCAACAATGCACCCATGACCGAGGAGGATGCCTTCGATCACGACATCGCTTCTGCTCCTGATATGGCTACCTTGGATGACTATGCGCGTGTGCCTGTCGAGCAATTCGGAGCAGCGCTGCTACGAGGAATGGGCTGGAAAGATGGGGAGGGCATAGGCAGTCAGAAAGGCAAAAGACTGGCAAAGGATACTGGCAAGCTGCCAGAGCGCCGAGCAGCCTTGCTCGGCATTGGAGCCAAGGAAAATGCTGCCATAGCACAAGAGATGGGAGCATGGGGCACGGCGTCCCGCGGCAAAGATGCCAAAGTCTACAATCCTGTCTTGATTCGTGATAAGAAGACCGGCAAGACTTATACGGAGGAGGAACTGGAAAAGAAGAAGCAGGATGATGAGCGGCGGAAGTACGAGATGGAGTTCGAGCAGAAGGAGAAGGATCGCAAGCATAGAGACGATGATCACCACCGGCGGCGCGATACATCGAGGGAGCGTAGGCACGGCAAGGACGACCGACGGGATCATGACAGAAGCCATCGCGAAAAAGACTCCGACAGTGAAGAAGAGTATCGCCGCCGGAAAGAGAAGGAGCGACGCAGGAAGCGTGAACGTGATGAGGACCGCGATCGAGACTCGCGAAGACACAGAGATCGCGACGACAGCGGCCGGGACAGACATCATGAACGAAGTGGTCGAGACCGCGATCGTGAACGGGAGAGAGACCGTAGAAGATAGCCACGGAATGGACAACGCTGACAGATGTCTAGATCTGACGCCCACATTGTTGCATCGAGCCCATGCCACGCTTCTCAACACCCAGTTCACACCATGCTCTGGTCGCCTACACATCCCCTTCTCGAATTACATATGGACTCTAGAACACAGACTTCCGTTTGCGCTTGTAGCATGCTACACAAGCCACGCGAAGGCCATGTGTAGTGTCATTCAAGAACGCCAGTCCACTACCCACCCACCCAATCCGGCCTCTATATCGGTCAGATGATACGAGAGTCGACGATGATACGACGTCAGCGTGGTCCGCAGCGGCAGTAGTATTCAAGAAGTGGAATGTCACGGCCTTCCACGATGGATGCCGTGACTGCCCGCCCTCGGACTTGCAGCCAAGTCCATCAGTTTTGAAGCAGGAGTCAAAGTCCCGAGCACCAAAATCGACGTCTTCACGTCCCGCAGCTTTCTTCAAGGCCGCACAATTGGGACGACGCTAGAATTATTCTCACTCGGCGAAGTGCAACTTGACTTTGCACTTTACGCCGTGGTGTTGCACGTAAGTTTGATGGTGTCCGGCGCTATGTGCCGAGCTCACTCTTGGTGCCGTTTCACCATCAAAGGCGCACCGACCAAGGCACATGCAGGTACAACGCGTGGTTTCATTGCACTACTTTTGACTGCATACTACTGTAGGTACAGAGAGACGGTTGCATTCGCTCATGCACACTTCAGCAGGTTATTCTTGACTGCAAATGGGGCTTGCAACTCCTGCAGACCGCATGAGCTTGCAAGCACATGATGAAGAATGCGAAAGGACCGAGGATGTCAAAGCCAGCCGCGTCAACGCGGAAGAATGGAGTTCGGCGATGATGCTGCGATACGTAACGGCAAAAGGATGGTTGTGAGCACCAAAAGCACAATGTTGTGACGTGGTCAGAACTATCCTCGGTGTTGTGATAATGCGTTCACACGTTCGATCGACGGGTCTGCAACCCACTGCTAACGGTGTGTGTGAATCGCAGCCAGTTCAACACTGATGGCTGTATTCATGGTACAGTGGCAGGCCGTATTCATGGTACGGTGGCAGGCCGATGCAACTCGGCCTTTGCCAGTGTCGATGGGCAGCGTTGTGCACTGGCAAGACCAAATTCACTCATGCGCTGGCTTCACGGTCGATTTGAGCAAAAGAGCAGCAGATGCTCTTGCCATGCCACTTATCACGCTAACTGGAGCAGATATATCGTGCTAGCCACGCTGTACAACCTCCTTCGCATGCAGTCTCGACGCAGTGGCACACTGCCAAAGGTCTCAAGATGGTGACAAAGGCTCATCTTGGGATTATGTCCATATGCGTCAACATCTGGCTCGTTGTCCTCCAGGGAGGTACTTCGCTTTCACTGGCATTATGTTTCCGCTCGACGAAGGCCAGGCCAACACAATGGCAGAGCATCCAGCTGGCGAACAAAGGCACACAGTCGAAGTATGGCCGCATGCGTCGATATTGCGAGCTTTGTTGTTCTCAGAGGTATTGCATCCACGATGCTGCTGCTCTATGATGCGCTCCAGCACTGCTGCGATTGATACACTCGTTTCGCACGAGCCTTTGACGCAGAGATGGCGGGAACGTGCTTTGCACCCGACAGGGTATTAAGCAAAACGGCGCCTTTCGAAGGTTTCAATCACCACATAAACCAGCGCCTCTTCAATCTCATAGACGGCGCACGAAGAAAAGACTTCAATCGTCCCAACGGACCTCACGACAACGCCTTCGGTCCCTATCATGAGTTCAGTGTTGTCTATCCCGCTCTACAACTTCTTCGGCCTAAACACCTCGTTGATGGGGTCTCTGTGACCAACGAGATCATCCGCGAAATCGTACCAGACTGCAGTGGCGAGTACAACCCTTTAGATCGTCTGATCGAAGACGACGCCGTGGCGGTGAATGCTGGACGAGACACCGTCTCAGCGAATGGCTTCGAGAGCCGGTTTCGGGCATATTCCAGCATCGTGGCACAGGCTCAAGTCATCGCGAATGGGTTCCCTACTACGAATGTTGAAACCATGATCAATGCATGTCAGGATATCCCAGGCTCTACGAAGATCCAGGTGACAACATACCGGCTGGCAACCGACCGAGTAGGCATCCTTAGGGCTACAGTCCGGGTCGAAACCACTATACGAGGGCCTCAAGGCTCGGGTACTGCGGCTCCTATCTGGGAGTTCGATAACATCCTCGCAGGACCTTCTGTTCACCCTCTAGAAGATCTCATAAGTGATCGAATGCGCGCAAGTCACAAATGGTCGCATGATCTCTATGACCTCCTCCATGGCCACACTCGCAGAGCCATGAAGCACCGACTACTCAACTACGACAATGCCTGGCGGACCATGAATGATTACGATGATATGAGGGACCCCACCAGATGGCAGATCGAAGATCGTATGCGTGACGACTACCGATTTCGACCAAAGCGACAGCCAGGTTATGCTAGTGTGCTGGGCAATCTCTTCACTGTCCCAACGCTTGCGATGATTGCTGCGAAAGATGTAGAAGACCGCAGCTGTATCATCTGTGATGATGCCTTCAATCTGGGCCCAAACAACACCTTGCCAATGAACGCGGTCACTTTGCCATGTCCTGGCAGCCATCTCTGTTGCAGAGCGTGCGTCATGGGCATCTGCGAGGCCATGGGACCAGAGACAGCTTGTTGTCCGACATGCGGAAACTTCGGCAGATTCTTCAATGCAGACCAGGTGAAGCTGCTCAAGTATAATGTCGATACCAACGACGACTTCCGGCTGGACGTAAGGTTCCAGCAATGGGAGGAGGTACAACGTTCCTTCGCCGACTTGGACAAGTACCTCACTGACTCCGACCAATTGCATACCGACGGAAATACAGAAATCAGAAATTGGGATGCAACCTTCATCTATCGTCTTCCTGATATGTTCATGGATATTTGGGCCGACATGATCGAAGCTGATGCTTTATATCCTGAGCACGAAGACCATGATCCTATCCTCTTTCCTGAATTTGAGCGTGTGGTCAGAACTGTCGCTTCCTCCTTAAAGCGGAATCGAAACGCAGGGAGCACAATCAAAGAATTCTACATTTGGTTGAAGAGGGAAATAGATGATGAGTTCTTGAGACAGCTTATTAGTAGTGGCGGCGATGTCCCATTCTCAGGAACAACGGATGTCCAGCAAGCTGCTGCTGGCAGTGAAGAGGCTCGGAACAGGATTGGTCTTTATAGGCCCGGTTTGGAAGAGTTTGTCACAAGGAGTCTGAACCGGACTTTGCAGTTCTTTCGTATGAGACTATGTTATTGTGGGGTTACTGATCATTCTCAGGTTCCAAAATTGGGTGAAGCTGGTCTGCTTGCGAATCGCAAGCACAATCATGGAGGGAGTGGAGGGAGTGGAGGGAGATTGTTCTATAATCTTAGTGTGTATGAGTGGATACAGTACTTATTTTATCCTCAGTCATAGATAGCTAAACGAAGTATTTGGTTTCGGTGCCACGTTACTGTACTGTACTTTCCAGAGACGATATGAGCCGTTCAGTCTGTTGTGTATCCACTATACATGCAAAATAAGTGTAGCCTGCTGCTACGAACTCGTGGCAAGCGATCGAAGCTCGAATCCTTGTGACCCACGTCGAAACTATCTCTGGAGTCTCGCGAAGACCATGAGGTTGGAGTCCTAGTCAGAGCACGTCGTCATTTGACCCAGTATCCTGAGAGCATCTTCAACGTACAGTTCCCTGCGACTAGAAGCGATAGAAGAGGAGAGGAGGACAGTCTTGACTTCTTAGGGTTGCCCCAAACCCCTGGGACGTCGTATGTGATCTCGTCACATTGGTCGAGGTGACGGGAAGAAACAGAGTAGTGGAGATAGACGTATGAAGGCACGATTGTTCTGTGATAGAAGTAGTAGAAGTCACTCTGATATTGATTTGTGTATACCTATGTCCAGCTGCAGGGGCATATCCTCGCCGCCACGTCGCTGCCCTCCAGCCTTCCCCAATAAACTTCCTTATGCTTAATATCACTAAGAAGCTGTCGTAGGCACAATAACGATCGGCTCCAGCGTGTCACTTCCAGCACTCGATGTAACGGCAGCAGAGGTGGCCGACGAAGCAGGCGGATCGACCAGAGTGGTTAAGGTAACAGTCTGTGCAGGCGTCGCAGAGACCACGTTTCCGGAAGCATCGTAGGTGACCATCTTCACGCTCGTGACAGTGGCGCGCTCTGGGCCGACAGTGACAAGGGCGATAGGACTGGAGGTCGATACTGCTTTCGACCCAATTCCGCCGAGCATGCCTGCGATGTCTGAAGCCAAGGCTGCTGCTTGAGCGGAGGGGTTGGCAGATGAGGTGCTAGAGGTCGACGAAGTGCTGGTCGTGGGTGTGGAAGTGCTTGATGAGATGCTCGGCGTAGCAGTGATAGTGATTGGCGTTGCAGTAACCGTGATCGGTGTGGCAGAAACGGTGACCAGCTGAGTGACAGCCTCTTTTTGCTGAGGTACAACGAACTTCGGTGCGATGTTGATAGCTGGCTGTCTCTCTGCCTGTACCGCGCTACAATCACAGGCTGCCGCGAATGCTGCGCCTTGACCAGCCCAAGGGAAGAGCCGAGCTGGTGCATTGTTGTAGAGGCCGATGACAGTGTATGCGAAGATGATGGTCCAAGAGAAGAACAGCATCGCCACGAAGAGGAAGAAGACAGGCCATGACATATGGATGCCAGACTTCTTTCTGGGCTCAGGATAGTGCTCTTGGACATACTCCCGTGGTGGCGGAGGTGGTGGCGGAGGAGCTGATCCGAAGATGGTCGAGAAACGTGGTGGTTGACTCTTTCTCTTCTCGCTAAGCTCGTGGAACTCAACGTCGAGCTGTGGTGATGGGAAGCCTTTCTTCTTCATCGCCATGTCCGTATCGTCGAACTCAGATGGTGCTTGTCCAGGTTCACCATCGTCGTGCATGTGCTGATTGGTCTTCTTCTCGAAATCGCTAGAGAAAGACATGTCTGGAAATCGCGCGAAAGAATTGCTTGTCAAATGATCTTGCTTTTGTAGTTCGTGAGAGTCGTGAATGTCGTGAGCGATTGCCTGCAATCGTTGTATATGAGGTATTCTGTCAAAGACTCTGGCCAAACAAGTCGGGAATATGGCGAGGATGCTGGCTATTATGGTAGATTGTAGCGCACAAAGGCTACTATTCACACAAAGGAAAGAAACAAAGCTTGACCAGCAAAGCAGTATTAACAAAGGTCTTGTGCAGAGAAGTGAAAGAAAGTGACAAAGGCAGAAACAACACTCCGCGTCCTCAATCCCAAAGACAGTGATAGTGAAGACGAGAACGTTCTTCGCACGAGGATGCCGACTCACTTCGAGACTGCGGCCGTGTTGTACGCCTGCCGCGTGCGTAAGGCATACCCACCAGGCATGCCATAGTTCGTGTCGGTCATAGTATGGAGTTCTCAGCAGCCAATGATGCCCGTCTGTGCATTACTTCTTTAATAGATGGTGGTCGTACACGGCGCTTTGTGTCGAGCATTGCTGTCGATACCTTAAGCGCTTGGTTGTTGTTGTTGGACGCGAGACATGGGAGTGAAGTTCGAAACAGTTTCATCGGAAAAGCACAGACGTCGTTTCATTGGCTCTGGTCGCTCCTGCTTCTTCACGCGCTTGTATCGCCACAACGATAACAACAAAACTGCATGTTCTACTAATGCCATCCAGGTGTAGCATGATCATATGCACCGAGTCTAGTGGTAAGATACACGCGTACTGATACCCTCCAGCGGCGATGGTACGCACGCTCTTCCTCCACCGAATACACACAAGGACCTCACCATGAGACCGAGCTTGAGATAGACAACGAGGACGACAAAGGCAAGACAATCAAAAGAGTGGCAAAAACAATCGCCTTATGGCATGTGCACTATTGCAGTTCTCAATTGCGATGACGCCCTTCACGTCTGTTAGTCGCATGCTGCCGGCTAGCGCAGCACAGCATCGGCTTTGCCAACGACTTACGAGTATACCACTAGACCACCGACGACTGTTGATACGACGTGATTTGGACGAGAATATGAATCTTGCCTGGCACCTGCTACTATACGACTAATGAGTTAGTCAAGTCGCCTGCTCCGGACCGCATGCTAATGCGAACCATTCGTCACGGACTTTGAAGACCTCAGCGCCCTTGCTAGACGTTCTGGAACCGTCAGCAGATGGACATAGCCTATGATCACTTGCCGAAGCGAGCGTTCAGTCGACGAAGATCCGCATATGCTCGGCGTCGTGAAAGTACGAGCCAAGGCTGCCAACCATTTCTCAGAGCTGAACGCGCATTGTCCTTGTAGACAAGCATGAGTAGCACTAACATGGCAAGTGCATGCTTTGACACCTCCCATGCAGCATCTCCTTCGGGCTATTTGACACCTCACTGCGAGTGACGGCTCCGAAAGCCTTCTTCCAACATTGATTGAACAAAGAACTTCACAAAATACTCATCGACGATCGAGCACATCCGGCAATATACGTCTTTTGCCAACGTTCGTGGCAACGGAAACCACATTCCGCCATGCCATCGACGATGTTCAAAGCCCTCCCAGCACTCGCTTTGTCGTTGATCATGTTCATTAACGCTCATTACTCACTCGCAGATGTCTCTTTTCCACGAAATCGAATCTCGCTTCAAGAATGGCCACTATATTCCGAAACATAGAATGGAGCGACTTCAATATGCACAAAACGACATCTTCCTCAGATTCTGCAGAAGCGGGAGCAGATCTCCGATGCGAAGAATACCTCATGCATCACGACTACTCCGAAGAATACAAGACTCATATCGTGGACACTATCTATCACTACCAATCCATATGGACCACAGATCCCCACCGTAATGCCCTCCACAACTGACTAGTCTCCTCAAAACCTGGAGATGGCTGGCAAATCAAAGAAGCCGTCGCAATGGGCCTCGGACCTCTCCAAGTCAACGGAAAACCAAACCAGCCGGAAATCCCAACCGCCATCCTCCAACTAGTAGTCTTCATAGACATAATCTCCCTTCTTCGGCGAGAATACGGTCAAAAGATCGACATCTGGGCTCAAGACCCCCTCTTCAGACCAGTAGACGTCGCAGTCCTACGAGAACTAGGAATCGAAGTGATCTGGGAACCAGATGCTTGTTCAGCATTCCGTAGAGATGGAATGTTTTACTTCATGCCTGGATCACCGAAGATCGAACATCTTTTTGCTTCTTCTCTATCGGAGACTCCGAGGATCATGGTCACAATGCCCAGGAAGCTGCTAGAGGAGAGCGCGAAATCTATGCTGGATTCTGTGGCAAACGATCTCGACTTACCTGAAGCTGAACAGTTCTATTTGGAGGCTGATCGAGAAGACTGGCAAGCTGCGAGTCATAATTTGAAGACTCTGGAGAAAGTGTATTGTGGTTTTGAACTGATTGCAGATAGGATGGGATCTGCTGTCACTGATCCCTTTGTGAAGGCGTTCGAGCATGGGCAGGAAGTATGGATCAGGAGAGTTGAGCAAGCGAAAAGGAACGAGGAGTGTACAACGACGCGACATTCGACATTGGCTTGTCTGCTTCTCCAGGGCGCTGTTTCTACGAAAAATGCTGTTCCTGTTCACAAAGGCCGATCTGCTTCTGTGCCGATGATGGCGCTGGAAAGACGAGATTGGGGCTTGAGCGTCGCCTGAGGTGTACTGTGAATGTGCATGACACATACGTTGTACTGGCCGAGATACTGTTCGGAGATTGTAGTTGGTACGGCTTGACAATGAGAAGCAATGCAGTCTTGAATGCTATTGCGATATATCAAATGTATCGACTTGTTCGTCACGTCTCTCTCTATCACTGTCGATTCCTTTCTTCACGCTCCAATTACTCGTACACTTTCTCCTCAGACGCACAGAGCCAGCTGAGGCCTACAAAGGTATCCTTTTCCAAAGAACTCCCGCTTTATCATTCCATGTTTCCATCTCGTGCGCCTCCTACTCAAGGGTATCGCTTACTCCACGGTGACCGACTTGGCCAAGTTACGCGGGAAGTCCACGTTTACGCCCTCCGCTACAGCTAGCCAGTATGACATGAGCTGAAGTGGGATGACATTGAGCAGACCCTGCAAAACGTCGACTGTGTGTGGGACCTCAATCTTGTCGGTCTTATCGCCTGGGAACTCCTTGTCGTCTGTGTTGCAGATGACGATCGGTCGTCCCTTGCGAGCAATGACTTGCTGGTAGGCGTTGAGGGACTTGGCGAAGATTGAATCGCGGGTGAGGATCATGACGATCGGGAGATTCTCGTCGACGAGTGCGAGGACACCGTGCTTCAGCTCACCGGACATGACAGCTTCGCAGTGGAGGTAGGAGATCTCCTTAATCTTGAGGGCACCTGTGATAGTTGTTAGTACGAGTGGACCGATGTATGTGGGGAATGAGCTTACCCTCAAGTGCTGTGGCGTGCTGAGAACCACGTCCCAGCAGAAGCATGGACTTCTGGTCCTTGAACTTCAGGCACAGTTCCTTGATCTGCTGATCCATCTTAAGGATCTCCTTGAACTGGTTCGAAATCTTGCTCAGACCGTCCATGATCTCCATTCTTCTCTGGTGCTTGCTTGCACGATCCTCGGACAGCAACAGTGCGAACATGATCATGCACACGAACTGAGATGTGTAGGCCTTGGTGGATGCAACACCAATCTCTGGTCCGGCATTGATGTGGACACCGCAGTGTGTCATGAGAGAGATGCTAGATCCCACAGTGTTGACAATGCCCACAGTCAAAGCACCACGCTCCAGACAGTAACGCAGAGCCATGAGAGAATCCGCTGTCTCACCAGACTGGGAGACGAACACGCAGGTGTCGTCACGGAAGACTGGTGCTTCTCGGTCGAGGAAGTCAGAGGCCAGCTCGACAGAGATCGGGATCTCGGTGAGCTCCTCGAAAGCTCCACGCACAGCCATGCAGGAGTGGTATGAGGTACCGCAGGCGATGAATATGAGGCGTCTGCAGCGACGGATAGTGGTGAGGTACTGCTTAAGTCCTCCCAGTGTCACAGTCTTCTCTTCCACGTTCAAGCGACCACGCATGGCATTGACCACAGATTCTGGTTGCTCGAAGATCTCCTTCTGCATGAAGTGGTCAAACTTGCCCTTCATGATCTCCTGGAGCTCGATCTCCAAGGTCTGAATAGCGCGAACGTTGCTGGTGCCATCGGTCTTGGACAGGCGGTGAATGTTGAGCTGACCATCGTGAATGTGGGCGATGTCGTCGTCTTCGAGGTACAGCACCTTCTTGGTGTGCTCGACAATGGCGGCTGGGTCGGAGGAAAGGAAGAACTCAGTTGGCTGTGGCACGCCATCGTCTGAGAGGAAAGCGCGGGATTGCGAGCGGTGGAGGAGGGACTTGTCTGGTGGTGCGAGCAGACCAGCGCCGAGCATGCTTGGGTTCTTCCTCACAGCCACGTTCTGGCTTGCTTGCTCAGCTGGGAGCAGCTCACCACCATCGCCGAACTCGACATCAACGAAGTCGACCTTCATCTTCTTCTGCGTCTTGACACCCACCACCAATGGCGAACCCTTGCGAGCTGCCACAACCTCGCCTGGGTAGCGCACACTCTTCATGAGCAGACCGAAGGCACCTTGGAGCTCCTTGATCACGGCCTTGCAGAGGGTCGTGAAGTCAATGTTTGGGTGCTGGTCGTAGATGTACTTTGCGAGCTTGGCAATAGCCTCTGTGTCTGTCTCCGTCTCGAACTTGAAGCCCTTGCCTTCAAGCAGGACCTTCAGCTCCTTGTAGTTTGTGATGATGCCATTGTGCACAATAGCAAACTCCCACTTGGGGTCTGATCGGTGTGGGTGGCAGTTGACTCTGCTTGGAGGACCGTGAGTGGCCCATCGGGTGTGTGCAATACCAGCGTGGTTGTCAAAGACCTTGTTCAGGTCTGGCTTCTCGGCAGCAATCAGCTCCTTCAGCTTAGCGACCTTACCCACCTCTTTGAACGCAAGCACCTCGCCGCGCTTGTCGCCGTCAATGGCTAGACCGGCGGAGTCGTAGCCTCTGTACTCAAGTCGTGCAAGGCCTGGAAGAAGCTATTGTCAGAGCAATTCACTCAGAGAAGAGAGTGGTAGAAGTAACGCTGCTGAACTCACCATTGACAAGAGTATCGAGAATGAACTTGCGGTCTTTCTCGACCAGGAAGTTGATGTACCCAAAGATACCACTGTGAGATTCATCAGCCTCAACCGTACCTCCATGTATACAAAACAACCCAATCAACACTCACCACATGATTGCAGCTGTGGCTCAAGAAGGGTGCTGTTGTTGTGAAGTATCAAGATCGATGCTCTCAAGTGCTGGTATTGGAAGGAAGAGCAGTAGAAGAAAGAGAGCGAGTGGTGTTGTTTGGAGGTGGAGGATAGAGAGGAGAGAGATCAGCTTTGTCTTGCCTGATGATGTACTTTATGAAACAGCGGGAAGAGCCATCCTGTTGCAGCACCTGCGCCATCACAAAACTCTAGCTCGTTTGCACTGGTGCACTGGTAACTCCCCCTATCCTCATTGGAGTATGAACACGTCGGCCATTCTATTCTTTGATACGCTTCGTCTATTTTCTTCCATGTGTACTGTAGCTACGCAACCAAGCGTGCCATTTCTAGCGAAACGCGCCACCACGAGCAGCTCTTAGCTTGTGCCCAGAGTAATAATAGCAACATGCAGCCCCGCCAAGGCTCTTTCTCGATGGCCACCCGACGATGATGATTGACGATTCTCGTATTGCAGCAGGTTTCATCGTTGTCATACGACAGAGTACATCATTGTCGCTCAGTCAAGACATGGTATGATATCGGCCAGGACCAAGACACAATTGTTGTGACGAGAAGTAAGCTCGGGCGATCAGGTACAGAACCTGAGATGGCTTGTCAACAAGCCATCTCTCAGCCAACAGTGGCCGCAGTAATCAGCTATGGCTGGTCTTGGAGTCTTCTACCACAAGATCTGCTGATAAGCCTCTGCATTCCAGATTGTCATGACGGCTTAGACGTTGCAGCTATCGCTGTTCGATGAGAGGCATTATTATCATTGCGATATCGAAGAAGGAGAGAAGTAGCGACTGTGCGTGTGGCTGTGCAATGCCATGCCGCTGCTGGCGCGGAGCTCGGACTCACGGGCATACCGCTAGCATATTGCAAGTCTATTCTCTTCGACATCTTCTCCCACAGCGCAGTAGAAGCTTGGTCCGCTTCTTTTCTTGATCATGCAGGTACAGCCTTCGAATCCGACTTGCAGTAGCTTGCATGCATAGACCTTCGGCAGTGCCTGCGAACAGGACGCGAACAGACGGGTGGTGAGTACGTTGTCATGTTTCATGTTGCCTTGGACACTGCAGATATGAGAAAGTATATGAGCGTTGAGGTGTCAGCATTGTAAGTCAGAGTAGATGAGGCCCACATTGCACCTGTAATATCGTCACAACTGCTGATGATGGTGATTAGCCTCGCCTCAATGAGCCTACATATCGCCCAGGACTCGAAGAAAATGGGCGTTGCCGTCCTGGCACTATCACTGCCCTGAGCTGCCTACCATGCATGAAACATACGAGGCGACACTTCCTATCGTTCTCCAAACCCACATGGACAAGTCTGGGCGATACCGCTTTGCTTCGAGCGGCGTTGACAATGCTCGAACCTGGAGAGCGACAACGACCATTTTCCTCAATCCTGGCCAGCTAGATCCTGAGCATACCATCTCTCCATCGGGACAGTGCTTGACCGGTGCCTGACGCTCTTGCCATCCCACATGTTTGAGCAGTGGTTTATGTGCCTCGCGCGGAGAACCAGGGACAATATCAAGAACTGAAGCTCAAGTCCATGATGTCCTGGCTGTGCCCAGTGCCCGCCAAAGTGATGGTTCACGTATCCATGCGAGCAACAAAGCCTTCACGCGAGCTGCATCAAGTATGCTCTGTTGAAGAGTTCTGTGCGATCTGGTCCTCGTCCTTTGGTATTGGTGGGCTGTGGAATCGAAGTGCTTGTCCTGCTCGCCATGGAGAATGGTGAGTGCATGGTAAGCGGTGGCGGATGGACTGCTATTCGGCTGACCAAAGCCTTCGGTGCAACGGGAATTGCGCATACACGTGCGAGAAAGCGGCAGCAGAGACTGGCTGATAGGCTGCAGAGAAGAGTAGCCAAACGACAGGCCTGTTTCTGAAAGCCCGAAAGAAACGTTCTGCGCCAGATCTGCGAGGTCATGAGCGTAGTGGCTCCCCGACGATGAGCCTATCTCTGAGAGCCTGGAATAGATCGTCTTCCGCTAGGTCTGCGAAATCGTAAGCTTCGTAGGCTCAGAAGTGCAGAGGAGGACACTGGATGACCGCTGCGTCTTTGAAAAGCTCTGCCAAACTCGCGGGCGACAGCTCTGCTATCTTAAGAGCGTGGTAGCTCAGAAAATGCAGTGAAGACCGATCGCGCCATCTCTGAAATGGTCGCTTAGACCTTTCTGCGCCAGGTCTGCGAGTTCCTAAGCGCAGCTGCTCTGATAAACGCAGGGAGTAATGCCCAGATGACAGCGGTGTCTGTGGAAGCGGCAAATCAGTTTTTCTGCGCCAGGTCTGCGATACCATGAGCGTGGTAGCTCAATATTCGCAGAGCAGAGTGGGTTTGCATTGTGGATGTTGTATTGGACAAGTGAAGGTGGAAAGCTGCAGTGACGGAAGGCACGCTAGAAACGGCCGGCTGCCTGCAGACAAACGCGACTCTTTACCAAAACATCCACGACTTCGCTCACCCAACTTCAGACAACCTCATCACCTTGAAAACAGCCAACATCAGAGAACACCACCGCGATGCAGCGATACACGGTCACTGTCGTCGACCCGGGCTCGCCTGAGACGCGGCCCATCCTTGCAGTGCCCTTCGAGCCCAGCGCGCTCGTCTCCGCCTTCATCGAGGAGCTTTTCAAGAGAATCACGAAGCAAGGCCTGAAATTGACGCCAAACTCGCACATTGCCACATTGCATCTGGACAATGAAACAGGTAAGCCTCGACTCACACACTTCTCATTGCGGCATTCTTCTGCCTGGTCAGGAGGCGGCCGCGCTGCATGAGCTGAAATGGTCGCTGACAACTCACAGGTGCAATCATCGACTCCGAAGACGTGCTCTCAGACGTAGTCACAGATCCGAGATCTGACAAGATATTCGCTGTCTTTGCCGCCAAGCAGAGAGCTCCAGTAGAGACCGAGAACGTTCGTCATCAGCTCGAGACTAGCAGTCTCGACAGTGGCAAAGACCGGCTACTTGTGCGCTTCATAACAGCTGCGCTTGCAAAGAAGGACAAAGCTTCGATTCCACCTGTCAGCATATCCCACTCGGCTACCATCAAGCAGCTTCACGAACTGGCTGCCCGACACGTGAGCCTACCTGCCGTATTCGAGAACGAAAAGATCGACAATGAGTGCAATTGCAACCTCGCCAAGCAGATATCGGAGGGCTCGAGTTCGACGAAGCAAGTCTTTCTCGTCCACGGTAAGAGCATTGTCAAGCGCATTGACCTTAACGGCGCCAGCGAAACTGCAGTGGACATCGCCATTCAGTCTGAGCTGGGCCACACCGTCTTTGCTGAGAAGAAGATCACTCGCCACAGCGGAGTATCACAATCTGGCAACTACAGCAGACTGCCAGTTGTAGCCATATGCTCAAAAGCACGCCACACTCCGCAGCACGCTCGCGCCGCCGACGACGAGGACGAGGATGTGCACCACAAGTTCCGCCTCGTCGATTTGCACACTTCAGAGCAGCCTATCAGTGCTGCCAGCATGGGAACAAAGTTGTCCGATGCTGCTCTCGGCGACCTGATCATCGATGGCGTTCTGGACATCTACGTTGTCAACAGAGCCACCAGTGGCTCTGCGGCAAACAACATCGGGTTGAGCGCAATCTTTCGTGCTCGGCCGCACTGGGAACCGACGGTAACTCAGACTGATCGTGGCGTCGCCATGTTCCTGTCTTCATTACGCGTTTTCGCTTCTCTGGTGCCCAACAAGAATTCCGATCCAAGAATGAAGGATGCTGTCTTGCACGTCGCGGATCTGATGATGCACTTCCCGCCTTGCACTAGAGCACTTTTCCTGCTCCTCGAGGGCAAGACCTTGACTCCCTCCGAGAGCGCAGCTATCGCCCATGCAGTATACGAGGCATTGCACGACATCCTCATGCCCACTGGCATCATCGGCACCAACACAGATCGTGTTTTCGAGGGTGCTCGCCTGCTGTTCGGCTTCATTCTCGAGAAGGCTCGGACACTCAAGCTTTCTGCATCAACCGCAGATGAGGACTCTTTACCGTACCTGGCTTCATTCGAAGTCATTGATGTTAAGGGGCTAATCACAGCTGAGCCCGTGTTTGATCCTGTTCGAACCACTGCCGGTCTGCTTGAACGCTCTCTGTTTGTGGCTTTCGACCAAGGAGGCGTGCTCTCAGAGAGTCATTTGCAGCCTCGACTTGCCGAGATGGAGAGTTTGGCTTCAACTCAACGTCACGCCATACTAGCTGGCGGGAGCAGTCCTGATATCGCGGTCTTCGACACGCGCCGCCTCACTCTCGACTACCGTTATCCTGATGCTGGCAACATTGAGGCCGGCATCGATACCAGTGAGCTCTCTCAGCTCAGTCACCTTGCAGAAGTGGCTGCCCGCAATCAGCTATCAGTCCACCGTCCTGCCCAGCTAGCCTCAGCTGTCGCACCGTGCCTCACCTTTGACCGATCGGCACACCTAGCAGTCTACACCGGACAGCAAGCTTGTGGCGGCCCAGGAGACTCCCATCTAGTATTTCGCCCAATGCACGGAGAGAGCACCATGAATGCGACTGTCGTGGAGCAACTGATTGCCCCAATCATCAAGCGCTACGAAGCGGATGGGTCTGTCGTCTTTGATTCCTACGGTGGCGCTGTGCTTCGGCGCCTCCAGGCTCCTGACGAGATACTCTTCTTCTGCGTCGACACCAGTGCCTCGATGCGTGCATCCAGCGACTTCAAAGAAGTCAATGAGCAGGCCCCCATCTTCGAGGAAGAAGCAACCGTGAGCAGCATAGTGGCAGTTGAAGACTATGCCAAAGCAACTTTCGATGAGATGAAGGACTTCCTGAGTAAGCATGAGGGTTTTCGAGATATGCTTGCTATTGTGGCCGGTGCCTCGAGGATCTTCCTTCAACGCGCCTACGCAGACTTTGCCATATCCTTACTGCGTATGCTCATGGGCAACGACATTGTCGCGAAGCACGAGAAACTGCAGAGCGATCGGGACAATGCAGGGAGCTACTACGCTCGCCAGGCAATCAGCGAGGCTGAATCATCATTGAGGAGAATCAAGCTCCAGTGGGCAGGACTTCAAACCCACCAAGAAGCCATCGTAGACTTCCTGATGTATCGCGCAACGACTTCGCCGGAGATCAACGCCAATTGGCAGGTAAGTGTAGTCTGCAGAAGGCATGCGCCATCGATGATGTCTCACTCAGCTCACCACCACTGGGGTGCTGAGCTCAAAGACAGAAGTCGCTGAGACCGGGTGCGCAGTCCAGAGACTTGCTAACCTTTCGAACAGTGGAATATGGGCGAAGACCTTCCGACTGCTCTTCCTCCTACCCGTCTTCAGACCTTGACAGGAGCACTTACCGACGTCCCTGATGCGTTCAGATGTCCCATCTCACACGGTCTGATGGAGGATGCCGTGAAGGCTTCGGACGGATTCACCTACTCGCGGTCGGCCATCGAGCAATGGTTCCAGATTCGAATGTCGTCTCCAATGACAGGCCTACCTTTGCAGAACACGAATGTCATTGCGGATGACGCGGTTTCCTCCGGTGTGGCCAGCTGGATTCTGGCGAATGACCTAAGGGAGTCGTCGCAGCCACCAGCGAAGAAGACTCGTCTGAGTACCTCAAAGCGCATTATGGTCACCTTCCTCAGTAAAGACGGCAAATTCGAACGAGAGATCACGACCGAGACCACAACATCCGATCTGTACAAGGTTGCATTTCGCGGCATGAAAGCTCGCTTCTTGGTTTTCCAGCTTGCTCTGTCGGACTCAACTACTCTGAGCCCATCAACGACTTCACAAGCTGTCTCGCAAGGTATCAGCAATGGTGAGCAGATCACAGTCCGAATCGCAGATGAGACAGCCACTCCGAGAAATACTGCTGGAGCAACGCAAGACCATGCTCTCATCAAGGTTTACCAAGGCGGCCAAATGCACTTCTCCTTCTGGGTGCCCCGAAGTACGAGTAATACCATGGAGACCATTATCTGGAAGTACTGGCGCTACAGATCGGAGAACTTCGGTTTCCAGTATGCTACAGACCTCCAGGTTTGGACTGGTATGTCCAATGCTGGTGACGATCGCCTGACAGGTATGGCTCGATCTCATACTGAGCGACTTTCTTTCTTCCTTAACACAGGTCACTGCAATGGCAAACTGGAAGATGAACCACTTTGCGCCGAACTTGGTGCAGGAGCATCCGCGGCACCATTTGACCCTACTCGGCCCCTAGTGCTCAAGGTCGACCTGCATGCTCGGCGGACCAAATCGTCCAAAAACAAGCTGGGCTCTACGTTGTCTCGTCTGGACGTATTAAAGCAAATGTTCGAAGCCTACATCAATCGCGCCATTGCCTATGGCTACAAGACGCACATGGGCCTAGTCACATTCAACACTGTTGCCAGTGTCGGGACTTCTCTTACTCACGTCGTCGAGAACTTGCGGCGTGCGACAGCGACCATGTCAGCCCATGGCGATACATCACTATGGGACGCATTGGCACTTTGCAGAGACCAGTTGAACGAATACGCCAAGAAATACCCAGGAGTCAAGAAGAGAATCATCGTCATCAGCGATGGTCAGGACACCAAATCTAAAGACAATCATCCTGGAAGTCTTGCTTTTGATTTCCGTCAGGACCAGACCATTGTGGACTCTGTCGCACTAGGCAACGATAACAGCCTGGAACTTCGTATGCTTTCGCAGCTCACTGGCGGCTACCGTTTCAAGCCGAGCTCTCTTGTCGACGCCTTGTCCATGGTAGAGCTTGAGCCTTTCCTCTCGCTCACAGAGCGTCCGGACTCTGTAATGGTGCCACCTAGTGGTGCTCCTTCGCGCCCAGCCACTTTCAACCTCTACTTCGATGCCCAGAAGTACTCGGCCCGCATCACCCCATTTGGCAGCGACAAGTATCCTGTTCGCAAGGAACACGGAAACATCCACGACGACTTTATCGAGCTGTCCGCGGCTTCAAACCGGCCAGGTACCGCACCTCAGAGTGCTGCTCGAGGTCACTTCCGAACCACGCGGCTCATGAACGAAATGAGATCTATGGTCGCTGGCAATACTCAGCGCATGTACGACGTCTATGTCTCCGAGAGCGACATGAGCTTCTGGAAGGTGGTCATGGCAGGACCCGAGGGTTCTCCTTACGAGAGCGGCACATTCTTGTTGTACTTGCATGCTGGCGAGAACTATCCGACCTTCGCCCCGGAGGCTCGCTTCATCACACGCATGATGCACCCGAACATCAACGCTCATGGACGCATTTGCCATGCTCTACTGAGCCGTGACTGGACGTCGGATATTTCGATGACTACTTTGCTCGATACCGTCTTTGGCCTCTTGATGCAGGCTGAGCTCAGCGATCCGATCAACACCACGACGGCCCTTGACTACCACCATGATCAGGTCGATTTCGCCGAGGAGGTTCGTGGCCATGTCGCCAAGAACGCGTCCAAGACTCGATCGCAATGGAAGAAAGAGCTGCTGAGCTCTAAGGAGTCCTTAGCTGACATTCTTGCCCGTGTGTAATCGGTCATATCATGGGGCTAATGTGGAAAGGCGCGACTTTGTGTGCACACAGCGGTACACGATCTGTACGATAGTGTGGGACGTACAAGGATGCTGGAAGACACAAGAGGATATGCTGCTGCTAGCGAACTGCTCACACTGATCCTCGTATGCTGTAGCAGACCGAGATAGCTAGTTTCCACTCAGCAATTAGATGAATCAATGGTTGTTGATACAGGATGACTTCTACCCGCATCTCCCATCGACCTCTTGCTGACCAAACATCTCGAAGCTTAGACAGTCCAGTATGCAAGAAGCGGGATCGAATCAGAGAAGGCTGGTATCATGGCCACTCGCTCCTGACTCGGTTCGCAGACCACGCCCCTCGATGGGTAGACAGACCAGTATGCAAGAAGCGAGCCCAAATCAGAGAACACCGGTCATTCGGCTACTCTAAAGTTGGTATTATAGCCACTCTCTCACACTTCGTCTCGTAAACCACGCTCCTCAATGTGCAGACAGGCCAGTATGCAAGAACCGGAATCGTTTTCAGAGAAGACTGAACACTCTGCTCGTCACCGCTACAGTCTGAGTTGCTTTTCTCGTGCAAGCTTCAACAATGTCCTTGATCAACCGTGCATGCTTGTGATCGGCGTTGCCTCGCACAACACATTCCAGTTACAAGCACAACAGTGAGCACTGCAACCAAAGATCACAGCACAGCACATCGCATATGCTGCGATTGTATGCACCTGCTCTGTCTTGGTTGTGGGAAACAATCAGCAGATCAGCTGTGAGCTGTTCGAATTGGTATGCAACATTCTGCATTGCCGCTATGGTTATCGAAGTGGTATTCTTCACTGGTCGTATAGCTCTATTGTTCACACGATCTGGTCAGATGCTCGTAACTGTGGCGTCGAAGATAATCTTGCATCGATCTCATCTGTCAAAGTCGTATAGGTCCCACAGCAAAAGCGGCCAGTCGCTCAATGACAGCCACCATATCGCACAGTGGCTTTGCTGTCCAGGTGACAAAGTAGACAAGTAGATATGAGCAGCAAACGATCGTGAAAGTGGGTATCATATCATCTGCAATATCACTACACTACATCGGTGCATAGTAATGCTCTCTTTTTCAAGACATACCAGTTCATGGTCATCGTCAGCCCATATCCAACCCAAGGGCGTATACAGCCCAATGCAAGAACTCCACCCATGCGCTAAGCTTACAACAAGATAGAAACATCAACACAAGATATACTGTCATTAGCAGAATATCTTGTATATCCGTTTCCAAGTCGGCCATGTTGCACGCTCTAGCTTTTCTTCTTCGATAAGCTCGGCGATGTTGAGGTCTCGGATACCAGCTATCATCAGGTTAGCAAGATTGTCCCATACAATGAAGATGAGCTGTAACTTACTATGCAGATCCATGTTGTGGCTCCGGATGAAAGGCGTCCTCTTCCATATCTTGTAGATGATGTATGTGATGAGGACGATCGGTGCAGCCAGATAGGCCAGGAAGAAGTCTTGCACACGATCACCTGCACTCATCGTGGCATAACCTATTGGCCAGGCGCCAGTCCAGAACTGCGTGACAAGGACTAAGCAATTAAAGATGAATCCGACCCAAGATCCATAGACGCCAGGCTGCGAGCGGAATGCGAGTTCTGAGAGGCTGTGTCCCTGTCGCTTCCATCCAGCGCGGAAACGAATGTGCGCAAGACAAATGCTTCCCCAGGTAATGATGGACGAGAGACCAGAGAGCGCCAGCATCCAATTGAAGGCTTCTGTCTGCTTGGAGGATCCTGCGAAGAAGGCGAGAAGTCCAAGGACACTGGCAAGACCAATGGCCACAATCGGACGACCTTTGCGATCGATGTAACCTAGAATCTTTGGTGCTTGGTTCTGGTCGGCTAAAGCAGCGAGTGTTCGAGACGAGCCGTAGATGGAGGAATTGCCGACTGATAGCACAGCAATCATGATCACCACGTTAAACACTGATGACAGACCGGTGATTCCAGCATTGACGATGGATATGACGAATGGCGAGGCCTTTGCGTCGTAGCTCGATCCGCCATTAACGAGACGAGTATCATCGTATGGTACCAGAACACCGACAATCGTGAGCGACACGATGTAGAAGAGGGCGATTCTCCAGAACACCTGCTTCACGGCTGTTGGCAGAGACTTCCTCGGATTCTCAGTCTCAGCAGCTGCCAGTCCAACAAGTTCAGTACCAGCAAAAGCAAATGCTGCAGTGACAAACACTGAGCAGAGGCCCTTGAATCCGTGGTTAAAGGCACCAGGATGAGCCCAGAACTTGCCACCAATGTATGATCTCTCCTGGACGAACGCGTACGATGGAGAGTATTGCAGCAATTCCTCAGAAGATTGGCCGTTCGCCCCACCGCCGCAATTCAAGATTATGCCCAAGATGATATATCCAACGATGGCGATGACCTTGATGATGGCAAAGAAGAACTCGGCTTCACCATATCCTTTGACTCCGAAGAGATTGATGACCACGATCAGGACGAGGAATATGGCGACCCAGGCGTCGTTGTTGATGCTGCCGTTACTCCAGTACTCGATGGTGATGGTAGCAGCCACGATTTCTAGAGGTAAGACAACAAGCCATTGCATAGCATAACTGTTCACACGGTCAGCAGTGTTCTCAATTCACAGGATTCAGAGGCCACAACTCACTTCCAACCCATAGCGAATCCCCAGGCGGGGTCGATGAACCGGGTTGAGTAGGCAGAGAAAGATCCAGAGACCGGGAAAAGAACAGCCATCTCTCCTAGTGCGTGGACTGTCGTGTACATCATGATGCCCACAAGGGAGAATGCGATGATGAGCGATGCTGGTCCTCCAGTTGCGAGCGCCGAACCACTCCCAACGAATAACCCAGTACCAATCGAGCCTCCAATTGCGATCATTTGAAGATGACGGCCTTTCAGTGTCCGCGACAGTGGCGACGAGGCCGTACCCTGGGCAGCGCTGTCGACATCGAATACTCGTCCATCTGCACCAACCACGCCTTTCGGTGTTGCGTGGGCATTGGGATCACGCTTGAAGCTGTCGACAACTCGTGTGGTCCATTTGGGCTTCTGTGCTACTGCCTCGCCATACTCTGGCAGCTCCAGATCGTCTGGCGAGCGCGTGCCAGAAGGTTCGTAATCCGTCTTCATCTGCTTTTCCGAATAGTCCATAACGGAGTGTCCAAAGTCGGTAAGGTGTGGTGTTCGTCGCAAGTGAGCCTGTCTCCGCCGCTCGGAAATGTGAGGTGAGAGCAAATCGGACCCGTGCCTCGCTCTCAACAAAGAATATGAGATAAAGAGCGCTCGAAACGGACGACAATACAAAACCCTCCACACTCTGGCACGCAAGTCTGCACGCACACAGCACACAACACACCGCACACAGCGTCGAGCAGCTGCGAGTTATGTATCAGCAAAGTCGTGCGACGTGGTGCAGCAGGAAAGAGCGGAATACTCACACAGTAGTGACGACCAAGTATACTTGAAGATGGAGCCGACGTCCTACCACCGCCAATTTAGAGTTGGCGTGCTAGCGACTGGCGTGTTGAGTGGGATGAGTGGATAGCGCCGGTCCAGATGGATGTTATCAGCAGCGCGTGGCCGTTCGGCGTCGTTGCCGCGGAAGGCTGCGAGGTCTTGACAACGAGCGCAAGGATTCATCTGCGAAAGAGCTCCTCTTCAAGATATCATCCTCCATCTCCCAGTGGCTGCTTTCGCCCGCCCTTGTCGCCGTGATGGTGCTGTGCAACCATTCCGTGCAGTTCTCGAAATAGATTGGCCCACGCGACATTCGCCTCCACTTCCTACGGTGGCGAGACGAGCCGTTTCGCCCGCAGAAGTCGATCTTCGTGGACCCCATTGGTTTTCGTGTCCGCGACCAGACTCATCAACTTCATCAACCTCATCAAGGATGCGAGGTGTATCATGACTATGTGGCGCCTTTCACAAAGCACTGAATCAAGCTTCCACATCGAGCCGCCAATTGCACTGCAGATCAACTCACAAGGATGTGCGCATTGGTAACACGAAGACGCTCGTCATTGAACATCCACGTCTCCGCTCAGGAACAGCCGTGAAGACCACCAGGACGGAGACAAAGTCGCGAGAGGATGGCTGATCGCCCTGTGATCACTGAGACCACAGTCCATCACTACTGTTCTTGCTGCTATACGAAGTGCTTGGTCGTCCCTCCCGCAGACGATAAAAGTACCCTTGTCAAGTGCTTGCAAGCATCGCCCACAGCACGGCCCACTCAGGTTGATGACCTTGTCGCTTATCTTCGACCGGTGGAAGATCGAAAATGCCTCTCTATCAAGACCTCATCCTCTCTGCTCTGCCTTGATCAATCGCACTTCTATTCGATCAATCTGCAACTCACGACATCACGACATTCAGCACAAACATGCGACCTCCCGGCCTCGAGCTGATCCAATGGAATTCGAATGGGGACCTGCCTGTCTCCTGTTGTGCGACAGAAGCCCTGCACGAGGCTGGGAGAGGCCGAGCATGACTTGCCGCCTTGATCACAGACAATAGTGGCTGTGGACATCGACGAAACGTGTTCATATAGGACTGTGCCCCATTGCACCTTCCACTCTAAGCATCGAGTGGTCACCTCTCGCGAGAGCACTATCAAGATCTGTACAAAGGGCCTCGCGAAGGTCCTACTCGCTGGAACTTCTCCCTCCGCTGCGGCGCTGCGGCGTGGTTGGTCCTCGCATGGCGGTGGGTCAGCTTGACGCACGCTGCAATAGTAGACTCGCGTCTCCAATCCCCTCCCACGGTACCGCGAGCACCGGCGAAGGAGCAAGCAAGCATTGTGCATTGTGCTTCCCGTCAGTTCTGACCATACGTCGAAACACCAGAATCAGGCCTGACGTGCCGGTGTACCAGAGCTCTCGACAGCAGAAGCTTAGGAGATTCTCCATCCAAAGCCGAGAGTGTCGGTGAACACAATTCTGTCGGCATACTTGCATAAGCTATGTAGCAGACGCAAGTGTGCAGCAAGTCTGCATACATATGCACCTGAACTCCTGGTCCGGATAGACAGTCACTGGATCCGCGAGATCGGTCAGTATCAGGCCAGGACAGGCTTTTCTAGAAGTGACCTTGCTTCTCATCGTGCTTTGCAGGACCACGTTGTACTGATGTACTGAGAAGCGGGTGGGTCGACATGCGGTTGAGAACGAACAACCAGTTTCTGTCTCCGTCTTCCACGTGTAGATCTTCAACTTGCAGCTTGGCCTGGTGTGATGGATGTTCTCGAAGCTGAGGAAGATGTGATCAGGAAAAGCTCGTCTGGTCTGAACTTCGTGTAAGGAAGTCGCGAGTCACACCTTCCCTGCCTCGTTCGCGGAACAGAAGCGCCAGTTCTCGAGAATTGCTCAGTTGCATCCAATGCTATTCTAAAAGCCATCAGTGACTAACCGTGCTACTTACGATGAAGTGCTGTCGAAGTTGAAGATGCATTGAATATCTCAAGGGTCAGTCACATTCTGGTTTGTAGTAGGATAGTACAGGGCGCGCCGAAGCGTATCAACATTATCGTAACAACTACTTTTTACGCCTCCGTCTCAATACCAGGCTCCCTCGTATGCCGACTGAACAATCCTTCAACCTTTGATTCGACCCGTCCCAGCTTCTCTTTTACATGCTGCAGGTTTCTCGCAGGTTTGTACTGCATGAGTCCTCTATGCCTCCTATGCTTCTGCTTCGCATCCTTCTTGTCGTCCTCGGTAGTACCGCTTGTAGTAGAAGTGTCATTAGTTTCATTAGTCGTCAGACCCTTCACAGGGTTCTCGTCATAATCTTCATCATCGTCGCTCGAGCTATCAGAGTCAGAGGAGGAATCAGTGGTACCGCCATCTGCTTCGATAATGCCCAGTTCCTCTGCGTTCTTCTTCGCTTCGTAGTTATCGCGTGCGGTATCGAGGACTTCCATTACTTGGCGGATGTCGGGGTCTTGTGATGCCCAGCGTTGGTGACCTGCACCTAAGCCAGACCAGAATGCAATTTTAACTTTGATGGACCCGATCTGCTCGCCCGGCTTCTCAAGTGTACAGGATATGGCGCGGTCGTAGTCACCAGTGTAGATTGGCAGCGTGATCTCCTTCTGATCATCATCTGCAATGTCTCTAAGCCAGAGTACGGCAAAGGCAGCTGTCTTGTCCTTGGACAAGAGGCGTCCATTACGTTTGAGGCGGAGTGACAAGCATGTCGCGTAGCGTCTGTGAACTGGTAGATAGAGTGCTCGGCCCTTGCGCGTCTGCCAAGTGGAGTCCTCCTTATGAGGATACATCTTGCCGCTGGTAATGTTTGAATGCCACTTGACTTTGAGGTCCTTCAGATCTCCAGGCACATCAGCTGTGGAGATGGTGGGCGAGATTTCGATTGTGCCGTAGTCCCACCCAATCTGTTCCGGGTTTGCTTGCAGTTGAACACTGCGCCAGACCATGGAAAGTCGAACGCGACCATACCCGACACCGCCTGTCAGTGGGTAGAAGCCGTTGACTTGACTGCGATTCTTGAAGATCTCCGCGAGAGGCAGATGAACTATGCCCATCAGTGCATCGTTCTCGTCAGGACGTGCATCACGGACGCTGACGTAGACTTCCGCGTTGGTCCAGTCTCCGATGAAGCGTTCAGTTCCAGCATTGTAGAAAGGTTTCGCGTTCTTTGGCTTCGTTCTCGTCTTGAAGACTTTCTTGTGATTGATGATGATTGTGCAGTATGCCGAGGGCAAGTCTGAGCCCTCTTCGTCTTCGTCCTCATGCGCAGAGTCCTTATCGGCGGTAGATTTATTCTGAACTTCAAGCTCCAGACCCGTAATCTGGTGTATGACGAGACTGAAAATGCCGCTGCGATAATCATCTGGCGGTGGTGCTGAGATTGTCATTGCATCTTCGAACATCTTCTTCTCTTGCGCTTTTTGCTGTTCCAGCTCTTGCTGACTGCGGGCATGACGACCCTTCTTGACCATAGCTTCACGAAGTTTGTTGCGACACACCTCGTCCACCTTCTTCTCCAGATCCTCCTTCGACCTGATACTCTCATCGAAGGTTTGTTTATTGTACTGACACTCCTGAAGACGTGTCTTTGAAAAGTAGCCAACTTGCCATTCGAGCTTACCAGGCATAGTCTCACCACCCTTCAAGGACTTGAAGCCATCTGTGCGGTGAGCCATCTTGCCATTGGTCTCTTCGCCACGCATCAGCTGCTTCAAGTCGACTTCGATACGTCCGAGATCGTCGTCTGCTGTGAAGCGATCCGAGTCCCAGAGCTGGAGCCGTAGACGCTCATCGACGTTGAGCTCTGCGGGGGTGACCAAGAGGTAGCATCGCTCGTGCCAGTATGGCTCCATTTCCTGCAGTACCTTGTTAGTCGATGCGAATCTGGTGTCTGTGGTATGACATACCTTGATTAGCACTCTCGTGGAGAACATAGGTTTCCCGAACTTGGCCCAGCCGACTGAGACGTAGGGATCGCTACCACCTTGTGAGATCAGAGGTATAGCGGCGTCGCCCATCTTAAAGTCGTAGCCATGCTTGATATCCACAACGATAATGCCACGAGCAGTAGTGTCCTTCTTGAAGTCATCACCTGCCAGCATGTCCTTGAGGTCGAGAGTCAAAGACTTGGGAGCCACATACTCAGCCATTGCTGCATCGACCGAGCTTTGCACGAAGTTAGAAATCAGTGGCAGATCCATGATGTTCAGGCCACGCTTGACAATAGGAATGCAACTCATGTCAACCTTTGGCTGACCCAAGAAAGTGATGGTACACAGACTGAAGAATGGTGGATCCGGCGTAAGTTGCAGCCGGAGGCGGCACGTTCCAACGAGACCTTTCATGTCTACCCAGACTGGGAACTTCAAGCCACCTGGGAGGTAAAAGGCCAGGTAGAGGTGAATGTCCTTGGTGCGATCCTGGAAAGACTTCGCGGCTCGAGCTCTGTAGGCGAAGGCGACCTCGAGGTTGATGAAGTCGCCTTCTTCAGCCTCCATACCTTCGGCGACCTCAGCTCTCTCAGTGCCATCGCCACTGCCGTTCTCATTTCCGTTGCTGTTATCGTCTTGCTTGTGATCGTGCTCCTCAGCTTTGTTGTCGACTTCGCCCTCCCCTGGCACAGTCCGATCGCTCTTGTGCTTGTCCCGATCTTCCTTCTGTAGCTTCCCATCTTCGCCAACAGATCTCGCCGCTGCCCCGCTGGGCAGCCATCGAATACCAAGTATACGCAGTGCTTCGCTGCCTTGCCCGATGTCCTCGACACTCACCATCTGCACAACACGTGGCAAAGATGCTTGCATGACATCTTCCAGCGTATCTGCAAGGCTGGTGAAGAGGTCTGGGTTGATCAAAGGCCAGACCGCGGCAAACAACGAGTTCAACCAAGTCACAGATTCATTATCGTGTGCTTTCGCTTCGCGCTCTTTTACCTCTAGGTTGGCCTCCCAGACTTGCTCTTCCCACACGTCCTCGATCCGATTTGCCATCCATGTCCTCGTACCTGCAATCAATTCCCAAATGGCGGCACAGGACAGGATGCATAGCACTAGCCATGTGCCTAGCTTGAAGATCCACCATCTTGCTTCCACATTGGCATTTGTCCAATGCGCCAATCTGTCTGGCGTAAAGATGTGCTCCAGAGCTACCGCAAGCAAGATGATGCCTGCAGTTCCCAATAGCCCGAATGTGATGCCGAGCTTACTGACGCCGACAAGCTCATTCCGCAAGATGTCAAAGCTTGGAGGAGGAAAGAGTGCACTCATGGAGTCCAAGCCATCTTGCGCGTCTTTCGTTTCTTGTTTCAATTGCCTGCTGTCCTTTCTCTTGTTACTCAGCCCTGTTGCTGTTCTCGGAGTCGATCCCCACGGAGCTGCATTCTCATCCACTTCCTCCAGCGACTGCTTTGTAAAGTCGTGTATCCTCACTGGCAAGTGCGTGACCGGGTCTGTGACCTCTCGTTCTGCTCTGCTCTCTCTACCCTTCTTCAGATCCTTGCGCCTCTTCTTAGGATCAGCTGGAGTCACTTCTGACGTGTCTTCTGTTGTCTGTGTCTCTTCCTCGTCTTCATCTTCGCCAGAAGACTGGCCATTTGCGCCTGCATCTGACTGCCTGTCATCGTCCTGCGGCTTTTCAGGCTCCCCTGACCAGTAGTCTTTCCAGCCCTGTATGGCGCGCTCGGTCCTGGACTGGTCCAGAGCTGCCCCATTGGCACCACCATCCTCACTGGGTAGTGCCTGTGCCTGACGAGCTTCCTTTTCTTTTTCGTACCTGGAGATAGTCGGGATCGGTCGATGCTGGCCGTAGGCGCCTGTGAAGTTCTTGCGCGACCTTTCGGCGTCCTCGTGGCCAGACATATTGGGCCAGGATGATTGTCACCGGTATAGAGCACACGCCTCAAAGCTGTAAGTGGCAGTGTCCGCGCAGTGTCGGACCAGTCCGAATGCACGTCTTGCCTTGTTCTTCACAATTGCCGGTGAGAGTTGAGCCACCTGGCGTAAGTACCTGGTGCTGCTGACAATGCGAAGAGTGGTACTGTGATACCGCCGACACGCTCAACAGTGCGACATTGCAGGAAGGGAAGTTGTATGTTGTATGAGTGAAGGAGAAGGAGAAAGCAGACTACTCATGCCTACCTTACGTCACAGTCAATGGTGGAGCGCATTGCGTGTTCTGGAGGTGAATTCTTGACAGTACAGCACGAGCATTTGTAGCAGAGCCTGTTTCGAAGGAGGGGTGTTCACCGTGCGTCACACCCGTATCTGCCGGAAGTCAGTGAAGATTGACATCTTCCTCCTGTTCCAGTCTTCACTCTGTTCTGCCTTCACGTCACTCTTGGGTGAGCCATGGTCCACCGCAGGAGACAGTGCTGATATGTTACGCTTCTTGTCCTGCTGTGGAAGCTGTCAAGCGGAGGCGAAGGATATGAAGCTGACCGGTCTGCAGTGACGATCCTCAGAACAGTCCAGGTACACTGCCCAGTCTAGTAGCGCGGCGTGGGATTTTTGCTGCGAGTCCAGAGGATACAAAGGCAGCGCGAGAATGCGAACCATTTCGGAGCCGGTGTCTTCTCACATGATGGTCGTGCATGGTAGCACTGTGCAGTGAGAGCTGCGGACAGGGCGCTTCTATGGTTTGACGTGTCCTTCATCGTGCAGCATCGCTAAGTTATCCCATTCCTCAGCGACCAAGCCATTCTCCACCTTCCTTCCTACACCTCACTTCACTTCACCTCAAGCTCAAATCGCTCTTTCCCAAGCGCGCGCGCTATTGGGGACATCTCGCGCAAGTGGCATTCGCGCGATATATACCACTCTTTGCCACCTCAGAACTCTAATGAGTGCGACCTCACCGGTTGGACAATCCTCCCGTCGTTTCACCGGTCTTGCTACGCCCCGCCCAGGATCCTCAACCCATACCTGAACCTCAGGCTGACAACCATCACTGCAAATCCGTGCGGATACGATTGTGGCAAGGGCTGGCCCTTGACTCACTTGGACGAGAAGAGAATAATCGACCTGAAGGAACCGCAATAAGGTCCGCTTGACACACCGGCCGGCTCAGCTGAGTGCGGAGCACTCCAGCGCCGCAATGGAAGATCCTCTCCAATATGGAGGGCCCTTCCCTCCGTTGGGCTACGATTCTGGTTTCGCTGGACTACTCGAAGATAACCCCTTCACACAGCCTGTCGACGAGTTCGGGTTTCCCATAATCATGACCCAGCTCCCGTTCAATGCCTATGGAGGACACTACAACCCAGACATGACCTATGAGACTACTGGCCAACAGGCAGAAGTGGCAGCGCAGCAGGAACCTTACTCGGGCACTGAAGGCAGCATTTCGCTCTCGCCGGACGATGCCTCGGGCCACATACTCACTCCGTCTTCGTCCAACTACAGTCCGTACATTGCAGACTTCGAAGACTCTGATGTAGTATCTGGATCACCAGCAAGCGATCGGAGTATAGAGGCAGATTATGTTCGAGTCCCAAACCCAAACAGATCGCATGAGCACAGCCAGAGCATGAACCAGGCCCCACGCTCGTCACCCGGGTCCGCGCCGTCAGCGCAAAACTTGTCCCGATCACCAAATGGCTCGCAACAACCAACACACACGTCCCAGGCAATGGTACCATCGTCAGGATGGGCATCATTTGGCTCATCGTCTGGTGCCAGCATGGACGACCTCGCCGCCCCTACATACGATTCCTTCGTCGGCACTGGCGACTTCACCCTATACGACGAGAATGTACTAGCCAACATGGGAAACATGCAACCGACTTTCACTACAGCACCACCGCCATCACAACAACAGCACGCGTTTGCCAATCTCCCTTTTCGAGGTCAGGATGGCGTACACAACCTCTCCAACCAGTTGTCACACCAAGATCAGTCATTGGCAGCCTTCCAATTCATGAACAATGCCGCCACGTACGCCACTACCCAAGGACAGCTGCAATATGCCATGCCAAATACGACCGCCAGTGCTACGCTTTCGAGCAATACTTCACAGTTTCCTCGAAACAGTCCTCTCAACACGCAACACCATCAACAGAACTTTCCCACCACGCCACAAGTACCACAGATTGTAGTCCCAAGCAGCAGCAGCAATCGCATGCCTCGAAGGACAGCAAATACCTCTTCACAACCAGGACCAAGCGCGCGAGCGCCAGCAGCTTCGCGAACACATGGCAGTTCGCGTCCTCGTGTGCAAGTGCGCGCTGCGCCACAGAACAGTAACGACAGCAGCCCGCAACAGTACGAGCCTTTTGACTTCAGCGGCGCATATCCAGCCATTGCTGCCGCAGATCCGACGCGCTCTCGATCCACAGCTCAAAGTGTGTCTGCAGCAGATAAGATCTCCAAAGGTGGTCGCAAGAAGAACTCGCACCTGCCGGTTGTTTCACGAGAGCGCAGTCATGCTATGCGCAAAGTGGGCGCCTGCTGGCGCTGTGTCCTGCAAAGAGACCCTTGCGATGCGCCAGAAGGTGGGTGCTGCTCGCGCTGCGTGATGCGCGCAAACAGAGGACAGACGTACTACTTTGAGTGCGACCGCTCCAAGCTGCCAGACTTTGTTCACGTATTCCTGCCAGACTCTCTGCTACTTGACCATCAGAAGCGCAATATTGAGTCATTCGTCCAACGAGAAGTCGTGCACTGGCATGTAGATAATTGCATCGACGTTTATCTACACAGCGGTTATGGCCCAGCCCTCCACTGGAGATTGTACGAGTTCACGCCCAAGAACCATGAATTCCTCTACCAGATGCAAGTTTATCAGGACCCTCAGTCGAGACGATCGCTCACGAGCCAGAAGTACTCGCCTCCATACGGCTTGATGCGGATTGACAGTGTCGACGATCGCAACTACGAAGAATACCTAGAAAACTTACTCAGCCCGCAATGGCTCTCAACGCTGGGAGAGAGTGCTTACGCAGAAGAGAACATCGTCGACGATGAGATGTTTCAATGCAGAGTTCTTGATCTTATGTGCTCGCTTTACGTCGGCACAAAGGACCAAACTCTGAAGCCTCTGCTTGGAGACGTTCTACGCATGATCATCATCACGTACATCATGGGCCACACTCTAACTATCACTGAGGACACCACCGCAGCTGTCATCAACAACCTTCGTCATTCGCCTAAACCACCGGCGATCCAAAAGTTCACATCGCCCCGTCTTGCGAACCGCCAGCTCAAGTTCTTCTTCCACATAGTGCGAAACAGCATTTACGAGAAAGTGTTGAAGTGGCTGCAACACACTCTCCACACTGGCGGCAAGAAGCAAGAGACATGGCTGCACTCTTTCTGCGCCACTCTCGGCTTCGCGATGGTTCTGGAAGAAGTGCAACGCACTATGCAATGTCAAGCTGAAGCAAAAATCTGTCGAAAAGAAGCCACACCACAAGCTGCCTATGATGAAGCATACGGGCACTGTGACAACATCGACAAGCGCTTCAAGCTGTTGATCGGTCTGTTCCAGTGCAAGTACCGCGACAGGAAATGGGCGGATCGTGGTAGCTTCGGCAATGGCACGCCAGAATTCCACGATCCTGTTGCTCATGAGTTCTTGCAAAACGTGAGAGACCTTGTTGAGCAAAGAGAGGATCACCTACGACAGAGGGAGGATGTTCAGTTCTCGTTGGAGAACCAGTGCTTCTACACGACAAGATTGACAGCGAGGTTCTTGCTGCCTTTCCTCAACCTGCCGCCGGCGTGAGAACCTTTCCTCAAAAGCAATGACTACCTAGTATATAGCTGTTCACTTCATACGAAACATTGGCGTCGACTGGCGTCCGTTTGACGACAAGATACCCAGGAGTGCGATGAGACGGAAACTTGGGTCAGGGTAGAAGGAGTTTGGGTTTCGAATTGCATTTCATTGAGATCTCCTACGACGAGTCCAGAATGGCAAAGGCATACAACCTGGGATGATGGACGAGTGTACGATAATGATACAACTCACCAAAAGTAACAGCCTAAGCAATGGTTGCGATTACGGCCTAGACACGAGATAGACAGCTATGAAATCATAATGAGAATAACCACTTCTAATCTTGAATCCAGGGTGTGTGCAACATGTTAGTGTGTTATATCCTCTGAGACGCTGAGAGATATTGACTGCGCCATGGATGTGGTCCTGTGAGTATGGTCGCGAGGAGAATGCAGAGACGGACGCATGAAGAAGCTCTACCTCTGACAGATCGAAAGAAATATGCAGCACCATGGTCTCACTTTTGTGAGCTTAGAAGTCCGAATATCGTGGAGAAGAACGCCTGAGGTATGTGTCATCTCTGGAAAAACGACAAGAAACTTCTGTGCCATGTTTCAGACCTCAAAGGCGTGGTAGCTCAGAGTTTGCAGAGAAGACCCAGTCAATGCCGTGCTGTCTCCGAAAGGCCGAGGACATCTTTCTGCGCCATAGTTGCGATCTTGTGAGCGTAGTGGCTTTGACAACGCAAAGATGACTGGTCGCTCCGCCTTTGGATGGACGTTTGTGGAAGTAGTAAGAGCCGGGATGGGCGGGATGGAGGAGCGAGACAGCAGAGATCTGCATGTTCCACAGCAGAGAACGAGAGTGCGAGTGAAGAAGTTTCGGAAGGCTGATTGGATCACGTACTGTACAGGAGAGCAAGCAAGACTTAGATGGCAGAGAACGCACCTTTCTTCAGCATACTTATTGAGCTAGCTGAAGTCTCAGCGCAATCCTTGCGTGGCAAGGGTATCGCACGTCCTCGATGAATGCCACACCTCCCTCTATGCCTCCTGCGTGCATCCATATGCCGCAATACATCTACAGCTAGCGAGTGGAGTCGACGATGCCAGATTCCGATCTAGGTGCCAATGGGGTATATCCATGTTATACGCCTCAATCATCGTTCTTGTCCATAAACCTCTTCAAGCTCTCGATACTCTTTCCAGCGCCAGTGCTCGTGCGCGAGTCGCGGCTATTGTGAGAGCTGTTGCTGTGACTGGAGAACCGACGGCTGCTGTCCAAGCGTGGTTGTTCCTAAGAACCATTCGCCGCCACAGCTTTCGGAGCATCAGTCTTCAGCCTGCGAGCACTTGGAGGTCCGTGTAGCTCTCTGTCCAACTGAATGTATTCCTGCATAGCGTCTTTGTCTCCGCGGTCCAATAGGTGTTCGAGATATCGTCTTGATACCTCAAAGAAGGTGTCGGTATCAATCTTGATGAGTTTTGATGTGCTGCGAATGTGGTTATACAGCGCCTTGATACGTTCGTGACGCGCAGCTTCCTCTTTGAGCGAGGTTGGTTGGCTGAGCTCGAAGTCGAAGTATCCGACCCAGTACTGTGGCGAAGCGTCACAATGCTCTTGCTGTTTCTTGAAGGTAGAGCGAGCCTGATCGGTTTCACCCTTGACCTTCCAGTGTAGCCGGGCGAGCTCAACAACGAGCGCGCCGCGGTCAGATCTGCTGTTCTCGCCGCTGTTGAGTTGAGCTTTGAGGACCTTGATGGCCGCATCGACACCATACTGGCGTCTATGAGTGTTCACGAGTGACACGATGGTTTCCAGATCACCAGGTGCGTTGGCCAGAATCGCCTCGTGGATTGCGATTGCAGTGTCTGCTCTGCCAATGGACTCTTCGAAGCGCGCATAGTACAGTCGTATGGTTGGCTGAGCAATCGAAATGAAGATACAGCTGGCTCGAATGTAGATGAAGCGTACCTCTTCGTTGCGCACTTCTTTTGTGATGGACGTCTGAGCATGGGTCCATCTAAGGTAGCGGAACCAGAACTCCTCGTAGTTGGCGCAGGTAACGAGGCATCGCTCGTACAGAAACTTGGTACGTGCGTAGTTACCCTGTTTCTCCTCAAAGTCAAGGTAGCGTCTCCAGTTCTCGAGCTGCTCATCGTCAAGCTCTGTCACATGGTAGTAGGGACGCTTGATTTCTTGTTCGAAAGTCCAGCGCTGAGAGGTCTCTGACTGCGTCGATGTGAACACCCCAACAAGATAGGTGTCAACACGAGCACGAAGTTCCCGTTCAAGCTCAGCTGGCGCTCTCTGCTTATCATCCACTCCGAGTTCCTCCTGGAGGCCAGCGAGAATGTCCTCAGGCACGACTTGGGCGATTGGGCGTGTCGCCGCCATACCGCGGAATCTTTCGAAGTATCGGGCATACTGGTGCAGGGGAATGTGAATGATCCGGGCCAATATGGCGAAGATGCGGTCGGGCGAGTCGAGACGCTCTTCGAATTCGAGGTACTTGTCCCAGAATGGGTGAGCGAGGAAGTCGAGCCCAACGCTATCTGCCGCTCTCTCGTAAAGCCTGCGAGGACTAGGTTAGGATCTGACAGGGAGAGTTCAGGTATAACATGGGGAGCAAACAGGGGTGAGTGGGTGGCGAACATCTTGATGATGGAGCTGAAACTCCAAGTCGAAAGCAAGACCAATATTGCATGCCATGAACATGGTCAGGTTCCTCGTGCAGAAAGAATCGCGATAATGCGCACGCAGTAGTGGTGATGTGAGGGTCTGCGTGAGTAGATGTGAGACTCGTGAAACGACCAGCCCGTGGGTTGGAGATCTCACCACTTGATGTGCAAAATGTGCACCAGGTCCCACAAGGCCAAGCTGTTCTCGAAAGACGCGGCACTGTGAAGTTATGGGCATGGAAGGAAAGGGGTGCCCCCTAACTTACTCTCTGATCACGTCTGCGTCGTGGCTGGTCTCGACTTTGAAGGCGCAGTAGTTGGCCCATAGATCGACAGAAAGGCCAACGCTTGCGACACCGCGCTCGTAGACCTGTTGCGCATCAGTACTTGCCCAGCTCATTGATATCTCACCCCCACTCTTGCACTTACCATTTCCGCAGACTCAGTGCCCGCGATGGCGAACTCGAGGTCGGCATACTTCTTCCAGTAGCCGAAGAATAACGGGAATCGTGCGAGGAAGCGGTCGTATGTGTCTCGGGTAGCTGCAATTGCTTGCGGACTGGAGTTGCGGTTGAGGCCTCCTTCTTGCGCTTCGGCGGCGCGCACCAACTTCTCCCAGTTCTCGAACTCTTGTGGCTCAGCAAGCTGTCCAAATGTCAGCTTCAGCTCCTTCCCATATATCCCCATCTTTGCTTATCGCGTACCACTTGTTCATTCAGCCTCTGCAGCTCCAAATCGTCGGCATAGCTGAAATCTGCCATTTTGGTGGTGGGCGGCGCTGAGCCTCGTTCGATACTATCGCGGCGGTAGAGTCAGTATCATCGAGGAGGTCCGAGATGATTGCGACGGGAAAGTGTAAGCACGGCACGGCAGATGGTGTTCGAGGAAGTGAGAAGAAAGTCAGCGTTCGAGGCTGCAGTGCAGCCGGAAGGGAAGCTTTCTCGAGCCAATCAGCAGCAGGAGTGAATGTCGCTCTTGGCATGAGGATTAAATGATTATGTCTATATCGCTATCATCGACTCGTCTACTGCAATCCATGCTATACTGACACATTGATGGGATTGAATACGCGCTGCGCCATCAGCGCTTTGGCTCATGGGCTTCCATGACCAGCCTCTGTCCCAAGTAATGCTCACCGCACTCTCCTTGCGATCAAGCTGACGCTCTGCGGCACGAAGTAGCTATGCAATGCGATCTCGAGCCCGCCTCTCTTGTCATGATCAGCTTCGGTTGCTGTGGGATGCTGGCTGATTTGTACCTCACCTCTCACGTCTTCGTGGCCATCTATGCAGCTCAGAGCGAAGACGTTGTAGGACCAACAAGACACAAGCGTTCCAGAGACTGCTGCTGTCATAGTCCATGACAGCGATATGAGACGGCAGACCGGATCCCTATTCAAATACTTGGACATCGATGTGCTTGTAGTTCTACTTGTGCGCCCAGCTGGGCCACCGAGAAGGATCAAATCAGTATGATACATGACGCTTAATATCACCTTTGCGATCTCCAGATACCAAGTCCGAGACCTTGACTTGCACTCTGCCAAAGTTCCGCGCAGACACCTTGCTCTCGAACAGCAAATCAATCTCAGCTATCGTCCTATCATTAATAGCAGGCAGATGATAGTATGCAACAACAAGTCCGACCAGAGAAAGACTGCCCCAGAAGAATCCGGTCTTCGCGCCCCATCCCCAAGCAGTCGAATTGATCTGGTACGAGGTAAAGATGCTGGCAACGATGTTGATACATCCATACAGGAATCGTCCAATGGGCACAGTCTTGCTTCGTAACAGACTAGATGGTATTTCTGGAACCAGAGCAAATATGATGGGCTGCATTGTGAGGAAGGCTACAAAGCCATTTATTACGAGACAAGCGGCGATGCCCCAGGCGAGACTTTTGTTGTTTGGAACGCCCAGGCCGCCGATGACGAAGTAGACTATGGTTTGGACTGTGAAGCCCCAGAGGAAGAGTGTCCGACCTTTGATGTATGGCATTAGGAACCACTTCACTCTGCATTAGTTGTGTAGTGCAAGCAGAGGAGAGGGCTGAGTACCTACCGCAACGATAGTGCCAGTGACGCTGAGAGAATAAGTGATGATCGCCATGTTGAAAGACCACGTCGTAGCCAATCCAGCTTGCGTGAAGAAGAAAGTCGCATAACTACGAAGTGTAGAGCCGCCCAGAATCTGAACAGTGAACAGGCCAACGACGAGTAGTGTCCGGCGCAGGTCAGTGCCTTTGGAGCAGGCAGCGTAGCTAGTCTTGGAGTTTATCGTCCGCTCATGCTGAGTCGTCAGCACCAGCATAGCTAGGGCATCATCGATGTACTTGTCAGAGGCAAACTCTCGGAAGCAAGTCTCTTCATAGAACGTCTTGCGTCTTCGATACGACCTTTTCGAACATACCAACCTGGAGCTTCTGGAGCCAAGATGAGTACAACGATAAGCGGGAGTGGCCAGAACCATCTACCGCGATCAGCTATGAGAGCATTCGTGCATGGTATGAGGACTTTCTTACTGCACAGCAAATGGAACGCGATACGCCCAAGGAGCGCTCAGGTTCAGACAGAAGCGAATCACGATAGTTGCTAGCAGATGTCCCATTGTCTGTTGGCCGTCAGTTCAAGGCCGTCTGGATGCCACGTGGACCACAACTCACCCACATCTGCAGGTCAAAGCTTGTGAGAAAGTCCCGTAGACAAGTAGACAAGTGGGCGCAACTTCAACGGCATAGACTACAGTCACTGTCTGGAAGACTGCAAGTGGAAGACCTGAATGCCGCATCAGCTCTGGCATCGAGAAATGCTGATGTTCGCCTCACCCATGAGAATCTGAGCGATCAGCAGCATGACCAGACTTTGGGCGAAGAACTGGAGGAAGATGAGGCACGAGATTACCATCATAGCCATGATCAGTGTCTTCCGAAAGCCAAAGATGTCCGTGAGTGCTCCAGCCAGATACAGACCCATGAACGTTCCAACAGCGGACCCATTCTTCAGTCCAGCTTGCCATGCCGCAGAGATTGTGTATCTGCCATTGGGTTGTAAAGTACCATACGCTTTCTGGAAAGCTGGTTGAGCATAGAAGCCACCGAGAAGATGACAGTCGTAGCCGTCCATGATGGTAGCGACTGAGACAGCGAGACTCCAGCCAATGGCTTTTGGGTATAGCTTGATGGCTTGGGAAATGGTGAGTTCATGTTTTCTGCGGTTTGTGTCTTCTGCTTTGCGAAGTCCTTCTGCAGTGGTAGAAGTGTTACCAAGGTCCGCCATGTTGAGCAAGTGTGGGTTGAGATATTGATTATCTCGAATGATGAGTGGAGTACGATGTGAGCAATCGAAGGCTATATCTCATCGTGAGGTACGGGATGCGTATATGTTCTTGGCTACAATATTATGCAACTGTCGATCCTTCACACAGGCGAGCACACGACGCTCGGAAGCATGTCTGACCATCATGTAGACACACGTGTACGAGCAGTTGTCGATGTCTCGCTGTTCTGCTGATCACAGCAGAGCCTTGAACGCGGCTTTCGCAAGTTGTAACTTCAGTTTAATCGAGTGTCCCACCCTAAGCGCGCATATGCAGGTCTCAGACTTGCGAGTAAGGATGTTGTTGTTGGTCGCAAGGAAGAGCTCGAGCTAGCCCAACTGTAGAACTAAGTGCCACTTTTGCCGACGATATCCTTGCCGCCCAATGGCTCTTGGACTCTCTCTTCCAACCTCATGCAAGGTCGACAAGGCAATAAGCAACGCTTGAATTTCATATAGGCAAGCTTCTAGCAGCTCTCTGGCTTGACATAAATACCATGCCCAGGCGTGAAGCCCTTCGAGTTCGCTTTCACCTCTACGTGGCACCGGAGAAGCAAGATGATCATGACAAACCCACTGAAGATGACTCCACAGACCATGCGGATCGCTGGACACAGAGGGCATAGTACTGGCGCACCCGAAAATACACTTGCTGCCTTCCGCAAAGCCCACGAACTCGCAGGCGGACATGTCGTTTGCGAAACTGATATCGCATTAACGAGCGATGGAGATATGATCTTGGTGCACGATGACACGATCGACCGCACAACCAACGGCAAAGGCCTCGTCCGCAATATGACTTACGCAGAGATCGCGGTCTTGGATGCAGGTAGCTGGTTCGACACAGCCTTCGCAGGAGAGCGAGTCCCTTTGCTCAAAGAAGCGTTGCAACTTGGTCTGGAACTCGGCATCACGTTTCAAGTGGAACTTAAGATATTTGACCAGAATGAGAAGCTCTTCCCAAAGCTGCGAGCACTGGTAGATGAGATGCAATGCGCACATATCATGCAGTTTGCCTCTTTCGACTTCGTTCAGCTGAAGGCACTAAAGAAGCTCATTCCAGAAGTTCCCACGATAGGAATCGGACATTCGCGATTGATCGACCCTGTCAGTCCAGCAAGAGAGGCTGGTGTTGATGCTATCAACATCGAGCTTCAGCACTTTCCGAATGGCGAAGTCCATCAGCTTCACGCGGCTGGTATTGCAGTCTCTTTGTATGTCCCAGGGACATATCAGCACCTCGAGACGTATGGCGTAGACACCGAGACTCGAGTCGTTGGTTGGATTCGTGATGAACTGTTGGATCAGCTGATCAGCGATGACGTTGCGTATGTAGTCCGGGTATGGAAGAAGGCTATCCAAGATCTGTAGACCATAGATCCAGTACTGTAGTCTGCTCTCTTTGATGCCTATGTCTTGTGAACATCTCTTACTTAGGCTCAAGTCCAGCCTCTGGCAGATATATTGAGCATTGCGAAGCTCTCCCATGCTGTTGGACACAGAGATGTTCATGGGTCCATGCCTGCTACTCAACAGCACGTGTCCATTGCTCTGTGGTGATTGGTGGAAGTGCATCTTTGCGAACCCGTGATGTCTGCCCTCAAAAGGTGTCGGTTCACGACCTCCATGATTGTACATTATGCTATGAGACACACCACTTCCACTTTCGAATCTGGAGCAAAGTGTAGGTGTGGCATATGCTGCGTGTACGCACGGGTTGTTTGTCATGTCGATCCAGGAAGATCAAATGCGACGAAGGGTTTCCAGTGTGTCGCCGTTGTGTAAAGTCGAAAAGGCCATGCGTGTATCGGAGAAGGTGGTGTGGCACGTGGCACGTCTTCGACCGACGAAGACGGTAGCACCTTGAATGACCAAGCGCGCTCGTCCACAAGTCCGGCACGATCTGCCAGTCTTTGCGAGAGAAAGACAGCTCCAAGATTGTCACCTCGCCTAGCATTTGCACCCATATCCAGACTGCAAGCAACGCCCCGCATTATCTATTTGACACTAGAGATGGATGCAGTGTACAAGTCCGAAGAATCGACCTTCTCGTACTTCATGGAGTCAGTCGACTACGCATTCCTGACCCCATTCGATCCCGTCAACTGGAAGAGGGCCAAGTCCATGATTCTCAAGTTCACGAGTCGGGATCGTATGATGGCGAAAGCAGCTATGGCTGTCCAAGCTCTGCACGAGGCACAAACTTATCGATTGCCCATGGAACATGCTATGGCTTTGTATGAGGATGCTTTTGTGGCGTTTAACCAGATGACGGCGCACGACTTTGAGATGGTCCTGATAACTGTATTTCTGCTCTGCTTGTGTATGATGGCAATTCCGAACAACGACAAGGCGATATTTTCCAGCCTAAGTGAGGAGGTTATCACCCGCTTGGCCGAGTCGCTACGAAGCCGGGCTCTTTCACCGCTGTCACAGCGGCTGTGCTCGTGGTTGCAGATCCTGATTACTGTTTCGAAGCGTACCGGGAGCCCCAGTCTCCTGCCAAGGCAGGTCTCTGGCATACTGCGGAAGTATTGCTCCAGACACATACCAACTCTTGCAGCTCGAGCCGAGAAAGACATAGATCCAGAGAATTCCTCATATGACTTGCTTTCCGAGCCTGTTATTGAGTTCCATAGGCACGTCCAGGAGGTGTCAAGCCGGGCAGCAGATCTCTTGCATTATCATCGATCTCGAACCACAGTCGAGGACCAGAAAGAGGCCAATGAAGTCGCCAGTCTGTTGGAAAGTGAGATGCAGGCCATGTGGGAGCACCGGCCATGGCTCTTGCGGGTGTCCCTCGAAGATCTTCGAGGACACTTTAATCCTTCCGTTGCGGAGTCCTTGGTTGAACTCTGTGGATCCTGTACGGCGTCGTATTTCGCTGAGACCGTGGCTTTAGGGCGTATCATTAGCGAACACCCTTTTCCCACACCAAGAGCAGAAGAAGCCAAGTCGCAGATCCGAGCCATTGCTGAGCTGTGTATGAGCGGGACATCTTTTGGGCCCGCATTCACAAGGCCGCTGTTCTTATGTGGCATCGAAAGCTTTGACGAGGCGTCGAATCGATGGGCTGCTCTTCAGCTCAGACGCATCAGGGATCCGCTCAGTCGAAGCGACTTCTTCGCACGTTTCGTAGAGCTGCATGGACAGGCACAGAGACGTGAGCAGAGACCGGTCACTGTGAAGTACTTTTGTCATCAAGCTTTCGGTGTTCCGCCGCCGTTCCTATAAGCCTCGACTAGTTCAATTTCGAGGTATGTTGAGAGCGGGTTGTGTGTCAGTGTGTACATTTGATGCTATTAGTGAGATCGTGTGAGTCGAGAGACGAGCAGTTCTGGCGCCGGACGACAACAGTAGGCGATTGAATGGCGAATGTGCTCGAGCACTGCAGAAGAGACAATCATCTGAATTCGAAAAGTCTTATATACAAACAGCTCCTGGTGTAGTATCCCGTGCCTGCCAACCCGAGCGCCGTGCTACTGATACCTCTCTACTCTTTCCTTCGCGAACCATGCAGTATCATCTCTTTACGCGAAAGCCATCTCCTTCTTGATCTGTGCAATGGCCAAAGCTGGGTTCAGACCCTTTGGACACGTCCTGCTGCAGTTCAGGATAGTGTGGCATCGGTACAAACTCATGCTGTTGTTCAAGGCGTCCTTGCGCTCGGCTGCCTTCTGGTCACGAGAATCTGCGATCCATCGGTAGGACTGCATGAGCACGGCTGGCCCAAGGTACTCTTCGCTGTTCCACCAGTATGATGGGCAGGATGTGCTGCAGCAGGCGCAGAGAATGCATTCGTAGAGGCCATCGAGCTTTCGGCGGTCTTCCTTGGACTGTCGAACTTCCTTGCCCTAGATAAGGTGTCAGTGAGGTTTGTGCGAACATACTGCGGTCCACTCACGTCTTCTGGTGCGGCATCACGCTGCAGGTATGGCTTGATGGACTTGTACTGCTTGTAGAATTGCGTCAAGTCTGGTACAAGGTCCTTTACGACATATGTGTGGGGTAGAGGGTATATTCTCGACTCCTTTGCGGTGTCTGTGGGAATGCGGCCTGCTTCTAGTCAGCAAATGTCCCTGTCGCGTGCCTCCTTTCGTTTCTACTCACAAAGGCAGGCCAATGTGTTCACGCCATCGATGTTCATGGCACAGCTGCCACAGATACCCTCTCTGCACGATCTTCGGAATGTGAGTGTAGGGTCCACCTCGTTCTTGATCCTAATCAAAGCGTCCAACATCATGGGTCCCGTCTTGTTCAAGTCCAATGTGTACGACTGCATCTTTGGCTTGCTCTGAGGCTCATCCGGATTCCACCTGTAGATCTGGAATGTCTTGATCTTCGCATTCGTATCTGCCGTAGGGTCCTCTATCGTCTTGGACTGGCTGGCCGGCTTTGGTGCTGTTGATGCCGAAGTGGCCTCTGAGACGATTCCGGGGGCGTTTGTTGCTTGCTTGGCCGTGTCGACGACGCTGGCCATACCGCGGCGGGCAATGAGCTGAGGCGCAAAGCGCCGTGTCGCTAGTCGTAGAGCCATGGTGAATGTGTGTGGTGTGGAAGTGGAGATGTTCGTGCCTGGCGTACAAGTAGACAGAGGCGAAGTCGAAGATGTAATGTCAAAGTCTCGAGGTCAGCACACAGAAGGTGCAACCTGATTGGCTCACGGAAAGGAAAGGGCAGGAACGACCACAGTCTCGAAGCTCGAAATTGTCTCACCCACTGTGGATCGACTCTTTGACAAAGGCAAGATATGACAACCACGATTTTGTCCACCATTTCCGAGCGGCAATAGTGTGGAATCCACCACGGAGGCGGCAATTAGGTTCGACAGCGACCTCGGTCGGATGAGTTCTTATACGCTCTTGGCGCCTCTTCACATGAACATGCTACAAGACTGTGGTATCCAGCATCATTGTAACCACGATGCGAATTATTCCTCTCGACGAAGAAAGTAGGTAGTTGCCACCTGACGTGTCCTTCTAGAGTCTCGTCGGTAGCATCAGATCCGATGGACTTTTTCAGCAGCAATGACAAACGCTGTGAAAGCAATCGATGACAGTCCCGATATCGAAGCCGTTTCTACAACCCGCATATCGAGCCCTTCCACACGTGACAAGAAAGATTCTCTGTCCGACCACAAGCTCCAGGCCAATTGCATATCAAGGAACGCGATTGTCACAGAGATCAAGTCTCGGAGAGGATCTACGTCCTCTAATTGCTAACCCGACAATGGCCAGATGGAGACTCAAGCGACCTGTGCGATTAGTCTTGGACTACGATGGCACTCTCACAGTCCAGGACACAATGTTCATCCTGGGCACTCTCCCGAAGAATCCAAAGCTATCCTGGAAGGAGATTGTAAATGCCTATATGCAAGACTATGAAGCATGGCAGAAGCAAGACTTTCCATGGAAGCACTACGATCGCACAGAGTACAGCTCCTGGCTCGCTTCTCGCAAGCCCATCGAATACCAGAGTGCTTTGCGCGTGCAGCAGTCGGGTTTCTTCAATGGCGTCACACGAAGAGATGTCGAACGTGCAGTAGACCGCGCTTTCGAAACTGGAGCATTGGCACTTCGACCTGGTTGGGCAGATCTTGTTCAGACCTGTCCCTCAGTTGAGATCATCAGTGTGAACTGGAGCGAGACAGCAATCAGGCACGCACTACAAGGAAGTCCGGTACCACTTGAAATCTTTGCGAACGAGATCGAAGGCCTGGATGATGAGGAAGGAAGTACCGGAGAGCTCATCTGTGACGATGATATACGCTCTAGTGACGACAAGCTTCGATGCATGAAAGACACTCAAAGCACTTTGCCCACAGTCTACATTGGGGACTCTTCCACAGACTTTGACTGTCTTTGCGAAGCAGATGTGGGGATCTGGTTATACGATGTTCCCGAAGAAGAGTACGAAGAGGCCAGTAAGAAGGTATTCGCGCCTCTCAAGTATGTGCCGCCTTCGCTGCGTACGCTGAAGGACCTGGAAGGTGAGAAGGCTATGTTCTACTGGGCACCGGACTTCAAGACTGTGTTGGAGGCTTTGTGTGTTGAGGACAACAAATGAACTGCCTCTGCAAGACAGCGAATGCCGCGGCAAGGAAGGCAGGAGATCACTACTTTACGAGAAGCGTACAGCAAGCAGGTACACTCTCGAACTGTCCCTCGTCAGGCACTACAAAAGTGCTCAGCTACACCTCTCCTTGGACTACTCCATCGCCAACACCGATAGTGTTCAGCACCGTCTTGGCTGTCCTGACTTCCAACGACTTCTTCACTGGGTTCTTCGCCTCGAACACCTCACTCAGCTCCTCTAACGTGCGATCTTTAGTCTCTGGAAAGTACAAATACATGACCGCCCATTCGACTAAATCCCACACAACAAAGACAAGGTAGAACCAATAGCCAATAGCATCAAGTCCTGGTCCCACGCCATAGTTGCAGATCGCCGCAGCAGCATTGCTCGCCAGATTGCCCATGGCGGTACCCTTGGCTCTGGTCGCAGTTGGGAGGGTCTCGGCGATATACATTGACTGCAGCGGAGTCCACCCAAAGCTGAACACTATGCCGAAGACGTAGATGAATGCAATCGACGCATTTGCTGCAACTGTGTTCGATGGATCCTCTTTGACCATTTTCGAGGTTCCGAAGATGACCAAGAACGACATCGAGCAGAAGACAATGCTGTACAACAGCAGAGGTCGGCGGCCTATCACATCGCACATTCGAGCGCCCGTGATCGCTGCACAGAAGCAGATGATCGGATTGATGGCGTTGAGGATGAGCTGAGTGTGTGCGTCGTCGATACCAGCCATTTTGGTCATCACAGGCATGTAGTATCCAGTAGCAGAGTTGCCACTCAGCTGTCCGAAACAGGCCATTCCAAGGACACAGATCAGTCTTCGACGAGCAGAGTGTGAGTTCCAGAGTTCGCGATAATCCCACCATTTCTTGTCTGAGGAGTCTGTTCCAATTTGCACACTCATCTCCTTGAGCTGCATTTCCACAACCGGATGATCAGCTCGCCCTTCACCATGATACTTGTCCAAGACTCGTTTGGCTTCATCGTAACGGTCATTGGCAATCAGATATCTGCAGTCCTCGTCAGCATATCATTCGCGCTCACGTGCGGAGGAAAGCTGACCTTGGACTCTCCGGCAACCAAAAAACTCCCGCAGCAACAAACACACTAGTAATCAACTGGCACCAAATCGGAACCCTAAACGCATACATATTATGCATATGATCCTGACAACCCACAATCACCCACCCAGCAATAATACTCCCGATATACCTGCTCATTTGTCAGGCAGGACACACTCGGACCAGGACCACACAGACTTACCAAGTACAATTATACAATCCCGTCAAAGTACCTCTCCAATGAGGATGAGCCATTTCACTCACATAACAAGGCGCAGAAACACAACAAAAAGACACCCCGAAACCTAAGATAAATCTTCCAGCCAAGAACTGTTGCATATTGGGAGAAGTAGCTTGCACGCAAGTCCCAATAATGACTGTAACAGCACCAGTAAACATTCCCCATCTTCGGCCGAACAAGTCGTTAATAGGTCCTGTGAGGAAAACGGCAGGGATGGAACCGATGTTGTACATTGCGAACACGAGACCTGTTCCTGAAGAGGCTTCTTTCCTAGAACAGACACCACACATCAGCATACATTGCACACATGAGCAGCACAGGTGAGGGATGAACTCACAGCTTAAAGAAACGCTGATAACTATCCATAGCATTAATCCCACCCATCAAACTCCCATCATAACCATTTAGACATCCGCAAAGGTAAGCGACCACTAACACGCCATAGAGTCGCCACATAGAAGGTGTCCAGGGAGAGTACTTTTGTTCGGCTTCATGTTGGGCTAGATTGACGATGGAGTCGACTTTGTTGTCTATGGAATCGACTGCTTCGATATGAGTGGTAGCTTCCTTTTTGTCGTCGTCATTATCGAGGTTTCTGTCTGTGGAGTAGACTGGTTGTGGAGCGTGTTCGGGGTGGATTGCTGGTGGTGCGGTCTTGTCGGGGTCCATGGCTGTGGTGTTGTCTACGATGATGTGTAGTGACTTCAGATCGAGGAACAGTTGCCTAGACTTTTCAGCTGCTGGTGGTCTGAGCTATGTTATAGCCCTATGGCATGTGGAGGTCATTGCCAGCACGCTCGGTGCGACTCGGTGCTAGAATAGTAGTCAGTTCTCAGCGGTAGTTGGTTTAGAAGTAGTAAGGTTTGTCTCCATGAGGGGAAGCATGTCAGTAAATGCTACCTTGTAATATGTGGTCGTGTGCGCCGACGAACACAGCCTAAATCGCTCTATAGCCAACTTCCGTGAAGAACGTGTCTTGCCAGGGCATGAGTGGTAACGAGGTCCAGGCTCGGTGTATCTTGTTGCAGATGTCGGCTCCACTTTGACCTACTCTATCTTCTGTGCCGAGCAATGCTCCATCTTCTGTAGCTTCGGATGCGGCAGCATTGTCATGGCATCTCGTGAAAGACTTGTCTCTGAACGCAATTTTGCGCAAAGCCTCTGCATTCGCTGCCTCTAAGCACCCTGCTATGCACACATGATCTGCGAGTTCCTTGGCGGCGGAATATCGTACAGCTCTTCCCTCATTTATCATGTTCGTAAGACCTCTCTAATCCTTCTTCAAGTCGGCGTACGTCTCCAGAATGCCATCCTTGGTAATGATCATCGTCTGCAGACCATCACCAACCTCGATATGTCTCTCCACAGCACTTGTGAAGGCATCCTTGACCAAGCTCTCCACATGCTGCCTGTCCAGTGGCTTCGCTACCAATGGCTCCTTCGAGAACCCTTGTGGCTGTGTAGGATCGTACTGGTTCTTCAGGTTCACCTGGTTGTCCAAGAAAGGCATGATGAGACTGCTCGCGGCACCTGCAGCACGACACTGCTCCCTCTCATAACTGCCCACTGGATCGTAGCTGTACAGCGCGCCCCTGCCCTCCTCATCAATGCCTCCCAGGATCGCGGTCACGTAGTATGGGAAGAATCGCTTTCCGTATAGGATGTGTGATAGACGCTGTGCGCAAGCGCCGATCGAAATGTCCTTGCCGTGCTGGTACTTGTACATCTTGACGACTGTGTCTAATCGCTCCTTCAATGCGTGTCCATCTGCTGCGAATCCGACGACGGAGAGGACGATCTTCGACCCTTCGTTGTCAGGGCCGTTGCCACCGATCTTGAAGAGCTTGGGTTCGTAGCGCGTGTTGATGTTGTAGCCGGATGTGGAACGTGTGTCGCCTGCGATGATGGTGAAGTCTGAGCCGCTGATTCCGAGGGTTGAGCCGCCATTGTCGGTGTATCTAGTATGAAATTAGTGAAATGCAGAAGATATTGATGAGGAGAATGACATACGGGTAGAAGCCATGCTGCTTGGGTTGTGAGTGCTGCGATGTGGGAGCTTGTGCGAATGAGTAGCCCGGCTGTTCGTTGAGCATTGGTGCATATCCCATTGCCGCCATCTTGTCCCGATTAGTATTCGTGAGGCTAAAGTGGAAGCGGTATGGAGGAAGATGTCGTGGTGTTTGGCGATGAAGTGGAAGTTGTGGTTGATGTTCTGGTCAAACACGCAAGAGAGAGCTGCCTCGCTGACTGACGCGGAGAGGAAGGCACCCTGGTAAACCTTATTTACTAGCGCGCCTTCCTCGCCAAAAGTTTGACTTCTCGAAATTCTTTTTGAGAACATCGACGGCACGAACATACACTCCACGACGGTCGCTAGTACACCTCTCAACCACGGCGACACCACTCGGGCAGAAAAAAGAACAACCGCCACAATGCCCGCCCCAACAGCTCTCCAAAGGGCACCAGAAAAAGTCGAAGACGAAATCGTCCACGATGCACCAGAAACTGCCGTCGATAGCGAGATCATAACCTCCACAATCGTCCCTTCAGAAGATACCACTACCGACGACATCACCATGGAAATCGACGGCGCACCCACAGCCCTCTTCTCCCCCGAAATACCCTCAGAATCCCGCCACAAGCGCGAAGAACGCAATGTCCGCGTCCCACCACACCGCATGTCGCCTCTCAAAACCTCATGGCCGAAGATCTACCCAGCACTTGTCGAACATCTCAAACTACAAGTTCGAATGAATATTCCTAAGAAAGCTGTCGAGTTGCGAACGAGCAAGTACACCACAGATACGGGAGCTATTCAGAAAGGAGCAGATTTCATTGAAGCTTTCTGTCTGGGCTTCGACTTGGACGATGCGATTGCTCTGCTGAGATTGGATGATCTGTACATGCAGAGTTTCGAGATCAAGGATGTGAAGAGTTTGGAGGGCGAGCATTTGAGTCGTGCTATTGGACGAATTGCGGGTAAAGATGGAAAGACGAAGTTCGCAATTGAGAATGCCTCGAGGACGAGAGTTGTGTTGGCGGGGAGTAAAGTGCATATTCTGGGAGGCTTCAAGAATTTGCATGTCGCGAGAGAGGCGATTGTTAGTTTGATTCTGGGAAGTCCGCCAGGCAAGGTTTATGGAAATTTGAGGACTGTGAGCGCGAGGATGAAGGAGAGGTTCTAGGAGCGTCTCTGCTCTATCTGGAGGTGCCTTTGGAGGGCAGCATGGCGCAGCTCGCATGGTCGGATGGTGTTCACTGGGAAGGGACGAAGGATGTGTTTTGTTCGGGTCTGAATTTCAGCGATGGTGTCTGGCGTACTTCAGGCCGAGTTCTTCGCCCATGAAGGCTATGACGAAGGACGATGATGGCAGAACGAAAATAGAAAGCGAACTCATGCGTCTGCACACACTATACCTGGATCGGTGTGTCTCGTCCTCCCTGCTCACGACGGTGATCTCTCCGTAGCCCGGACTTGATTCTGACTGATGTACTCTCTCTGCTCGGCACCGTGGAGTTCACCTCGAACAGTGAGCGATAGACAGCGGTATCCATGACCTGACCCCGACAGCCCTTGTATTCTGGCAATTTTCGCTAGCTCAAGGACACATTGGACGATGTGCATGTTGCAGAATGTGATTTCCGATGATCTTCATGCGTTGGTTGCAGTTGCAATGAATCCCTGGCGCGAGTCCGATGGCGCATGCTCGGCATTGACATAGGTCTTTCTGATGGACGTCTGACTCGAAGTTGCTGGCGAGCTGCGTCTGGACATCGTAGAGGAATTCTCCGTTTGTTACGCACAAAGATTTCACGCCTTCTTCTTCAAGCTCCGCTGGGACGCGAGGTATCGAGGCCCAGATATAGGAGAGAGTCCGTCGCAGCTCTCGATCGCCGGCCGGCAGATCGACCTCATTGTAGACGGTCTCAACTGCTCCGAGTAGATCCAGAGTATCGTTGAAGAATGTGACGGTGGATTTGAAGCGATAAAGTGCCCACTCCTTGAGACGCGGAATCTCATACTGCTCGGCAAGGGCATAGACGTGCGCGCTGAGCTTCGTGCTGTTGCCCTTGTCCTCGTCTGCTTCTGCGGAGCTGTATTCGAAGTCGTAAAAGTACTCGATCCTGTCATAACGCGTCAGCTGGCAATGGACGTAAGCAGCAGCGCGGTTGCTGGGAACACTTACATCGCCTTGACAGCATCAGGATGATCCTCTTTCAGCTCAACCCGCTGAGTCTTCGCTTCTGCAAATGAGCCGGAGCAGCATTGGTCGAACCATTTGGAATGCGCGGAGATAACGACTCGATGAACCGGGTATTCTTGGCCCGCACAGACAATCGTGAAGTCACAGTATCTCTGACTCGGGAGGCTGTTGGCAAACGCCACGCGAGGGTCTTCTGGTGGCATGGTTGTGTCGAATCTGAGAGAGATGAATCGTGTGGCTGTTCCGAGTTGTTGTGAGAATTGAGAAGGAACTTTGCGAAGAGGAATTTCGTCAGGTTGCAGTTGCCTCGACGACGAGAACTTGCAAAGTGGGCACTTTGCAGCGCCAAAAACAATTGAATGCAGTCAGCTACTCTGGCGACGTCTTCCCGCTGGACATTCAACAAGCAATTCCACGTTGACTCGTTCCCTTCAAGCCTTTCAGAAAGACCACTTGGATGCCAAACAGAATTTCCACGTTGACCTTGCACAACTGCCTTAGCACTTCTCCTGGCACATCTCGGGCCTCCAGCTTCTTAATTCGGCCCTTACTGAATCTGAAGATACAACGAGCCAAGCAGTGTTTGCATGAGAAACCGCGAGGGAGGCATAATGCCTATGCCAGCACTACCGAAGCAACCAGGAGCCCAGCCAGAAAGTACACTGCACTTCCGCTGAATCTCAGTACAGCACCCGCACTCTGCGCAGTCGCACTCGCGGCATCTGCAGTGGTACCGTTCACATCAGCCTGGACCACCGTCGCATTCGAAGAGACGTTCCTCAGATCATTATATCTACACTCAAGCGCCACGGGTCCAACGAGAAACTCCTCATTGCCGTTCACCCCGGTCCAAAGACATTCTCGAAAAGCTCGATTCCTGTCGGCCATGGTACCGTTTCCAGACTCTGAGACGCCCGCAAAAGAGTTGTCATTGAGGGTGCACCAGTTGTAGCATTCGGGTTGCCAGCCGTCGCGAACTTGCACTTGGCTGCTTCCATAGTGCTCGCAGCATGCACGCATTCGAGGATGCCTAGCGGTGAATTTGTCAGTCAGTGGATTGTGCGGTCGGCGTTAGGATATCGTACGCTTCATTCGCGAGGCAGTAGCTGGCACTCGTGCCAGGCGAACTCATGCCGCTGGGCGGGCATCTGAATGCAGGAGTGGACGTGGCGCCGACGGTGATGGTGGCGGACATATTTAGTTTCTTGGAGTGGATAAGAAGGAAGCTGGATGTGGTCGGGACTACCAAGGCATGGTGGCACAGCTGCGGTTCTAATACTGCTGCCGCAGCACCATCATACTTTCAAGCCGACGTCACGTTCCATGCCGCAACCGACTGCGAGTCCTTGGCATACTGGTATAATGAATAAGAAGTGCGGCTCGAGAAAGTCCCGCGGGGACGCAGGACAAGCTCAGGCAAGATCGCCATATGCCAAGGATATGTGAAGAGCTGTCAAGGCGAAATAACAGTGCAAAGGCGGCTGTATCTAAATCGATATAGAGAACGATGAATATCGGTGTAAGTATGGCTCTTCAAGTGATGCTACATCGACCCAAGACCTACAATAATCCAAGCTCCTGCTTCCACGCTGCAACTCCTTGCAGTATCCTACTCCGCGCATCACAAGTATTGTCAAGATGAGCATAGATCCGCCCAAGCCTGATGAGGAGAAGTGTTTCCGCAGACCTGGCGACAGCAGCACCCACCCTGGAGACTTCCAAGTCATGCTCTGTAGTGGCAATTTCTAGCATTCCTCGTACATCACTACGTGTTAGCGATAAAGCATGATGCGTGGGATCCAGACCATAGTGTCCAGAGAGGTACTTGATGTCCCATCTTCGTTGGACTTCGGTTTGGCTGTAGCCAAAGCTTTGTTCTGCATCGTTGTAGTCGATCAGAGCTGGGACCATGGGGTTGACGATAGTGTTATCAGTACCAAGAACACCGAGCATTTCCGTTTCATCGCCGATTCCGCCTATCTTCATATAATGTCTGACAAGCGTCTCAGAACAACCCAGCGTCTTCAAGAAGTCAGCTAGGCCGAATGTGCCATCTGTAGCCGATGTCAGCAGAGACATAAATTCCTCGTCGCTGGCTGTGTGGCAAGAAGCGCACATCTGTCCAAGGAACATAACCCAGTTAATGATAGTTGTAGCATCCACAGTCCCATATGTTGTCGAAACTCAATGGTCTTCTTGAGCGAGGGATCTACATAATGATACTGGATGGAGTTGTCGAAATTCACAGACGCGTGATGGCCATTCTTATAACGATTGGCAAATGTGACTTGATGGAGGTTACCTAGCCCAGCAAAATCTATTCTGTCTTCAATACGCGCGAGCCAGTGGAACAGATTGGCGTTATCGTTCGCTGTTGTTGAGTCCGTGCGCTGGATGGAAGCTGACTTGGCATGTCGATGGAAGAAGGAGAAAGGGGCGCACCAGAAATTCTCATTGGAGGGGTTTAGTCGAGCTGCATTGAGTGCTGTTGGGTGGGAAGGAGGTTCCAAGTCGATGTCTGGAGACAGAATTCGAAAGGCGGAATGCATTTGGTCAATGCGGGATTCGTGTGCTGTGAAGAGTTGAGCGATTCTTTTGGCTGTTGGGATAGGGATGAATTGCTTGCCATTGCCCAAGTGGACATGAAAGCCGCTGCTTTGGTTAGTGATGACGGCACAATGGAAAGTCGAACGCAGTACGGCGATGATCTGTGTGACCTTTTGGATTTCTTGTGTCCACTCCTGTATGTTAGCCAATGTGAAGATGGGTGATGCCAATTCAACGTGTTGATTTTGCCAGCCCTCTGGAATTGAGGCTTCTTCGGCTTCTGAATATGCCATGCTGTCAAGACCGACAGTCCAACGATCATATGGATTGCCATAATTCGCATCCACATCCACCTCATCGACTGGGCTTGAGCCGCCCAGCTGAAGGAGACGTGTGATGGCTTGACTTGGGTACATGGGGGCGGTGCCGGGGTTGAAGGATTCGTTTCTCAAGCGTTCGAAGGCCTTCTCCTCGTACACGACTGCGAACTCGAGCTCGATGCCCATTGTTAGGTTGAGGTGGTCCATGGTGCCTTTGCTGGTTGGACTCTCGTAGTAGTGGATTAGTTGTTCTTAAAGGGGCAGTCCTGCTGCTATTGTATGCGTAGTGATGTGAAGAGCCAGCGAAGCGACTTACATGCTCCCCTATCTTGTATTTCTGCCTGCCATCAGTAATCTTGACGTCGGCTTTATGAGCGGAAATTCCACAAGTGTGTCAAAGAAATCTTTCTTTGAGGTGTGGTATGCTCATGGCTGCCGTAATATCGAGGGTACAAAGCCGCACCCATGTGGCGACATAGGTCTTGTTACTTCTCGAAATGAGGTCTGCGGCGCTACAGTCGTTTAGCACGGTCCCTTCACATTCGTTCTCCGACTTGCTTGTGCTTTGTTGGAGGTCTGCGGGCGCTACAGTCCTGGGCTTGGTCACTTCTCATTCGTTTCCCAATTGCTCGTGCTTTGTTGTTGCATTCTGGCTCTCTCCATATGTGCCATCCTGGCCCTATGACTTCCTACCATTACACCGACGGCAGCAGATCTGAAAGCCTCTACGCTTTGGCCGCTCCTCGTATCATTGTCGCACGGCCCACTGTCATCGCAAGGCCTTCCAAGAGTGCCTTCTGAATGCCGAGGAGGAAACAGGATTATCGCATCCTCAATTCGACTGCGATTTGGCTGGGCCCAGAATCATTGCTACACATTCACTCGTCCCGTTGAGGCCTTTCAAGAGTGCCTTCTGGACATCGAGGAGGAAGTCCGCATTATTCCTGCACAATTCCCGTATCTCCTCACCTTGCGCATCTTCACTCTCCAGAGCGGACACTCGAGACTCTTGAGCTCCGTGGAACTTCCACCATACCACGAGGCGACCCTTCAACTTTGCCATGTCTTCGTCTGGAAGCTGTATGTGGTTGTAAACAGTGTGCGCCGCCTTGGCAAGAGCCAAAGAGTCTTGTAATGCATCGACGATGACAACGTTGAACTTGCGCTGTGCGAGCGTCTTTAGACCTGGCACGTCGTACTTCTCGGCCACGCCGACCACGTGAGCATTCAGTTGCATAGCGTTCAGACACATTCCGCGTGTCGTCGTCGTTGTACTTGAAGGAATAGAAATATTCCACCCTAGAACTTCTGATTAGTCCATGCCACCTCACTATTGGAAAGGAGGGAGAGCGTACATCTTTTCGACCGCAGCTGGATCGTCTTCCTGAAGTTCGACGCGGCGTGTCATCGCCTCATCGAAGCCGCCCGAGCAGCAGCGCGCGAAGTACTTCGAGTGCGAGGAGATGATGACGCGATGAACACTGTACTCCTTGCCAGCGCAGACAATAGTGAAGTCCGAGAACTGCCCATTCTGTAGATAATGTGCTGTGGCTCCACTGAATATGTCCATGATCCTGTTTTTGGCGGCTGATGTCGAGCAAGTGTGTTGCTGAAGGTTGTTTGGCGAAGGCAGTCGCTGGCAGGGATCAAGTTGACCTAAACTCTAAATCACTTCACTTCGCCTTCGGGAACACGCGCCCAGAGCGCAACGCGTCGTGTATAACGTGCGCGTGGTGATGATATCGTATGGTGCGGCAAGTTTGCGTGCTTAGTCGTTGCAGTGGCTGAAGCATCCTTTTGCATTGGCACATTCTTATGTTGCGCCACTGCCTGTAACACGTTTTGAACTCCCCACTCCACGCTAAGACCTGGCTGACAAACCAGACTCACATATAAGCACAGCCTGCTCACTGGCGCAACTCGACTCACTCATCGAACGCCTCGAACTTGACAATCTCCACTTTCAGATCTTCCAGGTCCAGCAGCACAACCTGCCCAGTCTCCCCGAAGCTCGGCACAGCCAACAGCCTAATCTCCTGCCCTTGTGGCCCTTCAATAACACTGGTCTCGAACCTCGGCTGATTGCCCACGAAGTATACATGCGGACACTCCTTCACCACAAACCTATCGCCATCCTGAAAAGGATAGCAAGGCAACGTGTCCGGCGCAGTAGGCGCAGACAACCTCCACCTCATCATGGCCTCCATCATCTCCAATCTCTCCTCTCCGTCGACGTATTTGTACACATCATCCAGAGCCTGACCACCACCGCCCAAGAAGCGGAAGCCGTCCAGGTCGAACTCTGCAGGATTAGTGAGTGAGTCGAACCAGCCAGATGCAGGATCTTGGGCGTAAGACATGTAGGGTCTGCAGTGTGGGAACATGGCTGCATGGATTGGCTGTTGGGGCAGGCTTGTAGATGTGGGGTCTGTTGCGCCTGGGAGGAGAGTGATAGGGATGGAAGGGAGCAGAGCGGCCAGATAAGAGTCGAGACGATCTGTGGGCGCGGCATTGTATGCCGAGGCGTCGTAGCCGTATGTGCGCTTTCCAGTCTTCTTTGCTGCGATTACATCTTCTCGGGAGGGAATGGGTTGGCCGTGTGCGAGCGAGTTTCCTGCTATGACCAGACGTGAGATCTTGGTGGCTTGTTCTTGGTCGGCTGGAGATGTGGTTTCGCCTAGAAGATACTCTGCAAGTAAATCGAGGAGGAGTGTATCGCCAGCATCACCGCTGATGGACAGGCCAGACACAATAGCCACTTTGCCCGCCTTCTCCCTCTTCTGACTGACTTTCTTGCCTTTCACCGCTGCATCACCCTCGTCTCGTTCCCATCGTGCTGGCTGACGTGGCAAGTTAGGCACACGCAGATCTAACACTTCAAAGTCTCCATCCGAGTTCTCTGTCCCTAATACGGCGACAATAGCGCCAGTCACGAGCAGCACACTTGCCAGAGTACCACCAGTCAATCGTAGTCGTCCAGACTCATCCTCCAGCATGACTTGTCCTTCGCCGCCGTTGTACTTCTCGCGCGATGGAGGAGCAGCGATCCAGTGTTCTTTCCCAATATCGTCCATTACGCTTGGCTTCAATGGCATGTCCATGTATATCGTGCCCACCACCCAGCATAAGTTGCCTTGCCGTACATCTAGCACTCTGTCCACTCTCTTTGCTTGCTCACCAGCTATTTCGTAGTCTGAGAAGGCTTCAGTAGCTAATTGGACCAGCGATGGCTTGAGCTGGGCTAGTCTGGCGAAGTACATATCGGCATACTGCTGCTGGTAGTGTTTCGCTTTGGGGAGTAGCGTGTATGTTGCGAGTGGGTTGTAGGTGCATGGCGTTCGTGTGAGCGTCTCGTTGGGTATATCTGTTGGCTTCTGTAGCAGCGCAGAGTCGCTGATACCATTCGTAACGGTCATTGTGCTAATGTGTGAGAAGACTGGCGCGTCCAAACCAGGACGACGCGATCGAAAGTGCCTGAGTTGGTGTGCGTTTCGCGCTAGCTTACTCAGCATCGCTCCTGCCTCACTTTCTCCTCTACTTTGACATCTCCTTAATCACATATATGTCGATTATTATCATCGACACCGGTGTCATCAGGGTGACTGAGATCCAGTCGATGAGCAGCAACTTCACACCAACATGACTCTGCCATAATGGATCTGAAAGTCCTTCCAGCAGCCGAGCCATGAGTGACGCGGTCCTTCAGCAGACGTTCGAGCATCGTCCATTACAGAGTCCGGCCACTCAGATTCGGCTGCTCGAGATCACATCTGTCGAGGATAGCGAAGGAAAGATTACACCTCACTGTCAGCTCATGACCCACTACCTCGACCAACTGCCAGACTATGTTGCTATTTCCTACACCTGGGGCAGCCCAGACGATACTTGCCTGATCTACGTCAATGGAAGGCCGTTGGTAGTACGTCAGAATTGTCGCGATGTCCTTCTGCAGTCATGGACGAACAACTTCCGGAAAGGCCTATGGGTGGACGCTATCTGCATCAATCAGCTGGACGATGATGAGAAATCGCACCAAGTGGCCATGATGGGCGCAATTTACAAGCAGGCGAAGCAAGTCAACATTTGCCTTGGCAGAGCTGCTGACAATAGTGATGCTCTGTTCAACTGCATCTCCCACCACGCTCGCTGGGTTGACGATGTACTGTGCCAGCACGGTAAAGACAAACAGGAAGCTATCTCCCGAGTCTCGTTCAGTGTAATCCTTCAAAAGTTGCGCACGTGGGAGTGGTTCGCCAGAGTACAGCCCGAGGATATGAGTGCCGCAATAAAAGCACTCCGACATCTTTCAGAAAGACCGTACTTCACTCGTCTATGGATTATACAAGAGCTGTTCCTAGCGCAAATGGCGGTGCTATTCTGTGGCGATGCATCTATATCGTTTCGTGCCTTTTACCGCTTCTACGACGATCTCGAGAAGTTCCTTCGCGACATTCAACTAGGACACCGCGAGGCTGGCATATATCATTCTGTCCGCATGGACACGCCTTCGTGGGACTTTATCACCTTGCTCAATTCTCACGACGATTGGGGTGAACAAACTTTGCTTGACCTTATGGTCAACTTTACCGAGTCGCAGTGCTTCGACCCTCGCGACAGAGTGTATGGGCTGCTCGCCATGGTGGACTGGCGAGCAAAAGTGCCTATCAGGCCACACTACAACAAGACTCCCTGGGAAGTGGCCTCGAGTGTTGCCGAGTACATGTGCTCATCAGGTGCTGATGGGAAGTCGCTGAAAGACCGAGAAGAGGATAACGAAGCAGTGAGCTACCCAGTATGGTCTGTAAGTGAAGCCCTCGTCGCAATCGGCATCAGCAGCGACACTATCGAGCTTACCCGTCTACTGGAACGACGGATCTCGAGAAGCTCACTTCCATCTACTCCCGACCATGGTAGCCCACGAGTTGAGGTCGCTGCAGATGGATATTGTCAATTGTATGATGATCCGGCGAAACCTGGCGCTTTTCTGGCCTGTGTCGCAAGGCACAACCCACACATCGGCTCATCGCGTGGTCTGGATGACACCCATGTCAAGGAAGCATACGATCTAGCCACTGAGCAAGACCAGTCACGTTGCAGCGCAGTTTTTAGTGCCGACGGTATGTATGCGGTGGTCGGGCCCCAAGCACGAGCTGGCGACTATCTACTCTCTTTCCGGACGAACGGCATCATACATGGCATAGTAGCTCGTGCTTCAACTGACCCACAGTCACAGCATCAAAGGTTCATGATTGTGGCCACAGCTATCTATGATCCCAAAGCATCAATATGCCCAATAGGCCTGGCGTGTACTTGCCTTGATGACCATAAAGCTATCCATTCTTGCCTATGTGGGAGGCCGGCAGAACAGCATGCCCCAGCTGGCACAGCGATGTCTGTTCACTTCAGCCCTGAGGACTTCCTGGTCTTCGCATTGCAAGATCAACGTCAAGACGGCCCTTACGCAAAAGCCGTGCCTTATTTGGTAGTCAGGAGATTGGGCATCCCGATCACCAAACCTGGTGATCAGTGGTCTTCATATGTCCAGGAACAGGCAATAGCTTCTGGTATTTCCGAAGCACCTTAACGGCATAAGATCAGATGGTTCATGACCAGCCTGTGCAAAAATCGATACTGGAGAGACTTCCTGATCTTGGTTTTTGTGATCTGGAGCATGTAGACACATATATACATACTTGTGTATGCTCAGCATGGCCTTGCCCATGTACCTGCCGCGTTCTCGTAGAAGGCGTGAGTATTGAACTGCATCGTGTTAAAGTGATACTGTAGACAGGAAGCCTGGAGATCAGTCGTGAAGAAACGCGCGTCGGACTTTTGCAAGGATGGCACAGACTTCTTTGCGCGGCGACCACTTTCACTCTCCAAAGTCAACATCATGTTTTCTTTCCGATATCACAAGAAATCCTCAATACCGATATGTTCTCTCATGACCAGGAACATGATGATTCCTGGCGTCGATGACCTCGATATGGCCACGGTTCCTCATCCGCTTCGGTTGCTCGGTACCAAAAGCCACATTCGCGTTCGCCAATCAATTTCGCGCCGCCATCCCGGGGGTCTCAGGAGTCGACCTGGCACGACAGCGAGGTGTTTCCTCACGCACCACACATCAACATGATACTTATTTTCTAATATTTTTTATACTGCTGCAAACATCGCAGGAACATGTTCCGATCGCGAGGGCGCATAGGCACATGTGCCGCAGTCGCGCTTCTTGTCATCATATTTGTACTCCACCTTAAGCCTTTCGGAAGTGTCTCAGCAGGGTATGTCTACAATGCAAAACAGGATCCGAACAAGTTCAGCTGGAGCGCCAGGAAAGAACACTATCCGGTACAGAATCAACGAGTCATTCCTAAACCAGCACCGCTTTTCAAGCAGATTCCAAATGTGCAGTTTGGATTTGGCAGAAGTGTCATGTCACAAGAAAGGCGAGCTACGAACAGGCAGCGCTTAGCGCAAGTCAAACTTGCTATGGAGCGGTCATGGTCCTCATATCAACGCAGAGCATGGCTCATGGACGAGCTAGCACCTGTTACTGGAGGCAACAAAACTACTTATGGAGGCTGGGCTGCTACACTCTGCGACTCTCTCGACACTCTCTGGATCATGGGAATGAAGAAAGAGTTCAAAGAAGCTGTTGATGCAATTGATAAAATTGACTTCACGGCCACGACTATGCAGACTATTAACCTATTTGAGACAACTATACGATATATGGGCGGTTTCCTGTCAGCATACGATCTATCTGGTGATATAAGATTGCTGCAGAAGAGTATTGAGCTAGCTGACATGATCTATGCTGCATTCGATACGCCAAATCGCATGCCGATCCTACGATGGGACTTCCATGCAGCGCGTGATGGTCAGGAGCAAGTGTCGCCGGACAGCATCATCCTAGCAGAGATCGGTTCACTTTCACTGGAATTCACTCGTCTCAGTCAGATCACGGGCAACTCAAAGTGGTACGATGCAGTTGCTCGCATCACAGATCTCTTCGACGAGCAGCAGCTCAAGTCTTCGCTCCCAGGAATGTGGCCACTTCAAGTCAACGGAGGCGCAGCGGACTTTGCTTCTGGTGAGATCTACTCACTTGGAGCCTTCTCTGACTCGATGTACGAGTATCTGCCAAAGATGTATGCTCTGCTTGGTGGCTCGCCACAATACGCCAAGATGTACTTGGCAGCAATGGAAACTGCTCTCAAGCATATCGTCTACAGACCTATGATCAAGGAGAAAGATGTCGACATTCTGGCATCAGGCACTACGCGAGTCAACGAAGCAGGCGAGATTGAGCTTCAGGCAGAGTACCAGCATCTGGTGTGCTATACTGGAGGCATGCTGGCTCTTGGTGGTCGTCTCTTCAATGAGCCATCGCACATCGAGACCGGCGCTCGTCTCACTGACGGCTGTGTCTGGGCATATGGCCAGTTCCCATGCGATATTATGCCTGAGAACTCTGCGCTCGTACCATGCCCAACACAAGAGTACTGCGAATGGTCCACGGATGCCTGGCACGCTCAAATCGGCAAGGACTCTGCAGTCTTCGATAACATGGGCAAGAACGCTGCCACACTCATCAAAGAGCTGCATCTGCCACCAGGGTTCTCTGCGATCCGTGATGCACGATACCACCTTCGTCCGGAAGCGATCGAGAGTGTGTTCATCATGTACCGGATCACAGGAAACAGTACCTGGCAGGAGAAAGGCTGGACAATGTTCAGAAGTATCTATGCGCATACAAGGACCGAGTATGCGAATGCTGCCATTGAGGATGTTACGAACTCTACTGCTCCAAAGCTGGACAATATGGAGAGCTTCTGGACTGCAGAAACGTTAAAATACTTCTACTTGTTATTTAGCGACCCGCATCACATCAGTCTTGATGAATATGTGTTCAATACCGAAGCGCATCCTCTACGACGACCTGGAACTGGCAAGAGGGGCTGGTTTGGGTTCAGGTCGTGAGTAAGCGCGCACAACATTTGGAATTAGGATATCACAATCGCCGTCAAAGGTCCTCGGTTGCAGAGCGTGTAGTGGAGACATGAGCGATGCCAGCAAAGACCCATGGCGTAGTCACCTTTGCCACCTCTCTGTGAGGCGCAACTAGCTTGCTTGCAGTAGCACACACAGAATCAGGCTGCGAATGCCTCTCAGCCGGAATGCAAGCGTACAAATGAGGGTACGGGTATGCGCCTGGATCTTACCAGTTCTTGCCACGATACCTTTACAATACTGGATCTTCAAGCCGTCCAAGTCGCCGACGAAGCAGATGCGCTACAAGAGACGTCCGCAGAGCGGTATCAAGTGCTAGGAGCTGGACGAGGTCGAAGAGCTGGAGAAGTAGTACTTCTTTTGGTGGAGAAGAGAGGAGAGAAGCATGATGAAACACTCTGGAACGGTTCAAAGCAGCACACACACTTCGCATGCCCAGCCTATTCTTAGTGCTTGAGGCAGACCAGCTCGTTCATAGCCAGAGACGCACTGCTGGATAAGTCGGCTTGTCTACCACCGTGATTCTGGCGCGTCATCGAATGTATTGGCCGCGGCTTACTCAAGCACACTACTTACCTGCCGCATTAGGCATGTTAGATATGCAGGATCAAAATTCTTGGCGAATCAGAAGGCCCCCCTGCAACATGTGCCTGTCGATCATCCCACGATGTCAACCACACATACGCAACTTCTTTACAACAAGCCTCGACGATCGATGCTTCTCTTGCTCAAGCAGCCGAAATGGCTTGGAGGCGATGGTAATGCAGTCGGTGACTTGTCCAACTTCAGCTTACTGTATTGTACCTTCAGCTTACACAAATAGTTGCCTTAGTGCCACTTCACTTCATGTATAAGAACAAGTGAGACCCAGCTGAAATAATTGAAGCACAACAAGTCCCCATATCAGCCAAGATGAAGTCCTTCCTCTCCATACTCGCACTTCTGCCACTGGCACTCGCGAAGCCAACAGTCTACCTGATCCGTCACGGCGAGAAGCCAGCAAGTGGGAATGGTCTGAACGCGCAAGGAATGCAACGAGCACAATGTCTGCGAAACGTCTTCGGAGCAAGCTCAGGCTACGACATTGAGTATATCCTTACGCAAGACTACAAGAAAGGTATGATTCTGCAAGCATACCGTAGCATTTCAACAGCATGTATTGACAAGTAATACCAGATGGCTCCCGCAAGCGTCCCTACGACACAGTCTACCCACTCTCGCAAGATCTTGGCCTGACGATCGACCACAAGTGTGATCGAGATGACCAGGACTGTGTTGCAAACAAGGTCGACAACTACTCTGGCTCAGGGAACATTCTGATCTGCTGGGAGCACGATGCCTTGACCAACATTGTCGACGCTTTGGGCGATAATGATGCGCCTGACTACCCTAGCGATCACTTCGATATCATTTGGGTGGACCCACCGAACTACAGCGCTATCACGAACATGTACAGCGAGAACTGCCCTGGATTGGATAGCTAGACAGCATGAATAATGCACATGAGAAGAGAGTTCTCAATGAGATATCTATTGGACATATTTCACGTGTCCTGAGTAGAACCAACGCTATGATGTGTACCTTTATCACCATGAATGACCAGACTTCCTTAAGGTAGGCAGTCTACTTCGCAGGATGCACATCAATCTTCTTCCGGTCCCAACCACGATCCTGGCACCACCGCTCAACCTCCTTGTCAAGCTTCTCATAACTATCATAGACATTCTCCATCATCTCATTCACCGTCTTCCCTTGCTCAGCCTTCTCACTCTCCCTAACACTCTCCCAGACATTCCTCATCAGCTCCATGACAGCAAAGAGCTGATTTGGCAGCCAAGTCACGATAGGTGAGCCACCAGTGGCAGTAGGATGCGCAGTCCGTCTCATAATGTACTCGCGGGCAAAGAGCCAGTGCCGCCACCTGAAGCTGCGAACGTGCTCGAGAAGTCTAAGGTACAAGACCTTGGTTTGGAGATCTTTGAGGCAGTAGTCCTTCACTGCGAGGTCTTCGGAGCGGGAGCGGACGTAAGCGAGGAAGTCCCTGTGTGGTTTTGGTCGGTAGCCGCGGAAGTCCTTCAGGATGTCGGTAAGAGGGTTCTGAGGCATTGGGATCTGAAGCAAGCTGTCTAGGAGTGGGATGATGGCATCGTTGGCACCGGACTCGCCACGAAAGTATTGTGGCTTGTTGTCGGCGTAGCCGTCGTAGATGACACCATTTGGGAAGAAAGGTTGGTTCTATGTATGTGTCAGTGGTAAGACGACGACATGAAGTGGTCTTTGACTTACAGTGATGCCAAAGATGAATGTCCTGTAGCTGATGTAGTCCTTTGGCTTGCTCTGGTTCCACATGCCCTCCATGGAGTCTTCAATGACTCGCATAGTGCTCAGAAGATGCTCAAATGCATCGGCAACAGTGGATGTTCCTGTGTCTGCCGCGACAGAGTCGAGGAGCTGGACAGCACCTTGCACAAGAGGTCCGGTGTGCTTGACCATGTCGACATGGGTCAAAATGAAGCCGGCCTCGGACGATGTAGCATCAAGTCCTTTCTCGAAAGCTCGGATGAGGCGAAGGTTGCTGTACTCGGATGCGCCGACGGCAGCATTCACGAAGCGGTAGTTGAAGAGAGCATAGCCGGCGGCATAGGCGAGGAAAGCAGGAACGTCAAGCCTACAAGAAGCATTAGTACAAAGCGCTTGTCGACATGTGAAGTCTGACTCACATCTTAGCACACTTCACAAGTGGGCCGGCGATCTCCTTCGGCAAGACTGGTCTACCCATGCCATATGTACCATCGATGTTCCATTGTTGCCAGCATGGCTCAAGCAAGTAAGCTGAGGCCAAGAAGGAGTAATCTCTGAAAGCAGCCGAGACAGCAGCCAGGTCAGGCTTGCCATCAGCGGCGATGAGGTTGTCGATCTCATGATTGAGGTCAGGTAAGGCTTTCTGCTCATCAACGGTAGGTCCGAGCTGGTATGTAGCGAGAAGACCTGGTGTGCCATCGAGCTTTTCAATCGGCATGTCATCGCAAAGCTTCTGCAGAGGAGCAAAGACAGCTGGTAGCTCGATCTGTGGGGTTTGGAGGGGGAGAAACCCTAGAGGTGGTTAGACGTGAAGTGAGATGTGAGAGATGTTGAACAATGCTTACCATTCTGGGTCGTAATGGTGAAAGGATCGAGTGATGCTGGAAGCGCAGCAGGATCATCGTGGATGTGTGGAAACACAACAGCCGTGTCCGACATCCTGACCTCGTCTTGATCTGTGGTATGGCTGAGGTAAGGACTCATGGTGAAGGATGTTGTGTTGTGTGAAAGAGGAATGAGGTGCAGAAAGCTTGGCAGAATGGACCAAGACAAAGAAAATCAGCCAATTCAGCTGTGATGTGAAAGGTTGAAGAGAGGAAAGAAGTGAGATCTGGGGGAAATCAGCGCTTATGTATACTGAGGCCGGTACCAATTCCATACTCATCCAGGTTTTTAGCATTATCTTGAGTTTGCAGATATTCTCGTATGCCATTGGCCGGTTTTCATTCCGGCCTCAAGCGTGGAGAGACTGGCTCCGACCAGACCGCCTGACAGAGATGCAAGGGACCTTGCTGATAAGGATCGGGTCAATAGTGGAAGACAATACCTCAAGCAGACTGACTCTCATGCCCATAGATGGTGCTAGGTGAAGTGAAGTTTATATGACTCCGGCAGCGGTGAGGAGCTATGGCAGCATGCTCGACATCTATCGCTGAATGTCTGTACGGCGGGCGGCTGACATCTCCAAACCAGTAGCCTTGCCTGGGAGCAGTTTCGACATGAAGAGGGCAGCTCAGTCTCCAGTCAGGCCTGGGGAGATTTACTCATATTCAGCATATTTGCTGATCTGAGGTGCAGACCGTTGTGTCACGTGACCCACGACGGTTTCGAAATGGCATGGCTACGCCGAGAGGTTGAGAGCAAAAGCAGAGCGCAGGTGCTGTTCGCTTCAGTGCTTTCACAGCATGCTCAATGAAGACTGAGGATGTGATGGTCTCATTGTGACAGCCTTTAGACTCGTTCCAGACTGCATTGGTCTTATGATCCAGTATCCAAGTCAGCTCGAGGTAGGGCCAGACCAAAAGCGAGCGCGAGTTGGTGTGGTGATGTCAAGCATGCAAAGATTGGACACTTCCGGGCATGTTTGCTGGTGACTAGTGGCACCGTGCGTAACTGGACATGATGGATGCCTGGCAGAAACCTTCATCAGACGCGCAGTTCGGCCTTTGGTGATGGCGAGCAGCAGAGCGAGAGCTGAGCGAGTTGCTGCGATCAAGCACTTCCGAGTGATCGCAGCTCAAGTCCCGTCAACATATGGCCTCCTCGTCAGAGAGGAGTGCAGAGTCTGGCATGAAGCGGCATGTATAGACATGATCTCGTGGACAGACCAGAGCATCATCAACTGGAACGCTTCCGGACGCAGTCGATGTGCTTGATGGTAGGCGCAGACGCGCTGCTTCTCACAGAAACACCTCCGGATCTGGAGCAGCAGGCGTCACGTATTCAATGTGCAGCTCTAGAGGATAGCGCTTCCGAAATCCTCCAGAGCACATTGCAGCAGCTGATGCTGTCGGGTGTTTGGTTTGCGGTATAGTATCTTTGCAGTGGCAACAAGATAAGTCTATAGAACGTGCAGTGCTGTATGCGCCATCATGGTGATCGATCGAGCCACACAAAACATCCTTTGCTCTCCTCTCCCGAAGTGATAGCTCTTCACCGTTTCCAAGTCGCCATCCCGGCCTCTTAGCACGCAAATCGAACCGAGCCAGAGTGATGCCACGCTTTGAGCGCAAATGATACAATTCTGACTGCTTATCGTGGTCGGTCGTCGTCGTCGTCGTCGCAATCCATACAGAAGGTCTTGCAGGCCATTTTCAGCCCAGGCTGCTTGCGATATGGCATGCTCGACAACGGTCGTATACGCTGGGAAGCGCCGTCACGTACTGGGGAGCACGCATTATAGATGCTGCTGATGATGTCGATGGTGTGGTGCGCGTGGAACAAGAGGAGAAGAACACAAGCAGGATGGAAAGCTTCACCTCGGCTTCGCGCCAAGCCGCTCCGACGACCTCACTCTTTCCACTTCGCTGTCCATACTATCATAAACACAACATACCAATGACAAGCATATCTTTGAGAGTCACCAAACACAAGACCATCCTTCGTACACCCCTTACGTTTTTCTTTGTTCCTCCAGTCTCGACTCGGAATATGTCGTCCGCAACGAAGACCAAGGCTCCACCCATCATTGCCACCAGGACTTCTACTTGCCTGTGCAAGTCAGTACAAATCGAAGTCACAGGCGAAGACAAGAATGCTGTGCTATGTCACTGTGAGAATTGTCGCCAAGCAAGTGGAAGTGCTTTCATGCACAATCACAGATTTATGAAAAGCAATATCAAGGTCTTGAAAGGCGAGAACTTGCTGAAGGTGTATGATGATAAAGCTACCAAGAGTGGTGCTACGCTGTACAGGCACTTCTGTTCGAGTTGTGTATGTTCACATGTCTATGGCGTCCCGTTCGACCTCATACTGATACCTACCAGGGCTCACCACTATGGTTGTCGAACTCTGCTATCAAGGGCTTTGCAGCTTTCAATGTTGGCAACTTAGATGGTGAGAAGAGACAGCCATTCATGGAGCTGTTCAAAGAAGGCAAACGCAGCTGGATTGGCGAGGTTACAGGACCATCAAAGTTATGATGTGCTACAGTGCTTATACACACAAGCGAGAACACAGTATCGCAAGACTTCATGATAACAGTATTCGCAGCCTGGCTGTCCTCTAGTGTCAGACTTCTCTCTGCCGGAAGTGGACGCAAGAGTGGCTTAGCATCTTCACTTACGACGGCTCAGCCGCTGGCTCGACTTGGAGACATGTTAAGCTGAGAGAAATGCATTGATGACTGCTAACATGAGTACGCAGCTCTCTTTTGTAGGACGTAAATCGAACTCACCTCGCATGCCAACGATGTCCGATGTCGTTCTCCAGTCTCGTGATACTTCTCAATCAGTACATCATCTGGGTCTCCGATGCTTTGGTCAGATGTTCGTGGACGAGGGACATGTATCACTTCAGCAGTGGCCAGAGCTCACGCAAGATGGACGAACACAATCAAGCAGGAGCGAGAGCTCTCTGATTTGCGACATGCCTCACATGGCAGGTAAGTCTCTCATTTGAAGGCTTGGTTAGTGGCTCAGTAGCGAGAAGACTCGTGTGATGAGACGAGCAAACATATCACATTAGCGGTACATGCTGACACTAGCAGTCTCAACATTCGTGCGCTTTACTAGTCTTCCTCGCTAGCAGTACCCTCTTTGCCTCGTCCCTGTGCTTCTCTTGCTCAGAGATATACTCAGCGAGCTTTCTCTTCTTGCCAGAACTGGCTGGGCCTTCAGGGCTTGGAGATGGAGACACTGCTGTGCGAGAAGAGCTAAGGCCCGTTTCAGGTGGAGGCGAAGGAGTGCTTAAGTTGAATCCAGCAGGCTTGAGAAGTGTACGCCAACGATTGACAGGCTCTCGCTTGGCACGATCTACCTTGTGGTATGCTTGGCTTCTCAAAGAAGGACGAGTTGAGCCACTTCTAGGTTGCGTCCAGACTCCAGCGCTTGGCTCCGGCGTGCTTGGTCGAGAACGTGCTCGTGGTAGCCGCAGACCTTGTTTCGCGTACTCATCTACAACCAATTGTAGTTCATTCTCGGTATCTCCAAGCTCATCTCGCATATCTTTGCTCAGCCAGTCTACATACGCTCTGAATCGAGCTTTGGATGAACGTGGAAAGCACATCAGATGCTGTTCTTGGAGAAGTTGCCATTGCGACTCATGACGGCGGAGATCGTGCTGTAGTTGTAGTAGACGATTGCTTGCCAAGTTGTACCGCCTGTCCAGTTGCTCGGTAGAGTTTGCGTTGCTGGGTAAGGAATCGTACTCACTCATATCCTCGATCTCGTCCGGCGACTGGGGAGTGCCATTGCTGTTCTCACTACCTTCAGATGCAGAGATTGAGCCTGGCCCCGGGAATGGAGAAATAGCCTGTGGGGTAACCCTAGCTGCAGCTTGCAGAAGAGGTCGGATAGCCACATGTATCATGTTGTGATATGTTTCACTTTGAGCCTTTTCCATCAGCTCTAATGTGAGTTGCAGCCTCTGAATCTGTCTATCCAGCTCAACGTTCCTGACTTCGTGTCGACGCCATGCTCTCGCCAGCTTCAGACTGCGTAACTCACTTCGGCGGACTTGAAGCAGTGAGTAGGTATCGAACATGATTCTCATGGTAAGGCAGCTACTATGATCGACAGACCACTCCGACCGAAAGTATAATTCGAAGCAATGATTGAGATACTCCTGTGCATGCTTCCATACTTCACTCCAAGCTTTGTTCAGAGCAGATTCGATACGTATATGATCGACCTTGAGCTGTTCCAGTATCGCCATCCTCTTGCTCTTCTCCTCCTCCGCAAGGCTTTGAGTCTCGCGAGCGGCGTGCAGTATTGCGGTAAAGTCGGTCCTTCGATCGTTCTCGACACGTTTCTGTTCACCCAAGGCGACATCAAGCCATCGTTGGCGTGTGCACAGCTCGTCTTGATAATTCGTTTGCCGAGCATTGTTCTCACACAGTTCCTGGTAGAGTGTGTGCAGCCTATCAAAGAGCTCCAGATAGTGTGGTCCAAGTTCGCCGATAGGCTGGAATGGCACATCTGTGTTGAGACGGTCGCGGTGCTGGATGCGCGAGACAGGTGCTGGATGCTCTTCATTTCGTCGACATAGCAGAGCCCATAAAGTTGTACCTAGTCGCTGTAGTGATTGAAGTGCCATGTTATGAATGCTGATGTAGTCAGTTGCAAGATCTTGGATCTGGAATGTCCTGGCTGTGCTCCCTCAACGCCTCAGGTTAAGGACACATCGTGGAGAAGGACTCCATAACGCCTCACAACTTGCGTGCAAAGCTCAACAAAGACCGGGCATAAAGATGCAGCAAGCAGAACGTCGAAGCAGGTTGTGCATTTCTACTGGCTGCTTGGAGTCCTAACCATAGCCACGACAGGGTGGCATATGATGCACGGGCTCGTAGGCAACATAGTCTTAGGTTAGTAGACGGGGCTCACCAATGCGATGTGATGTAAAGTCTTAGCTTCGGCGGGTGTTCTGGTTAGCACTATGTGAAGTCGCTTTGCGTCCATCTTCCAAGTAGCTGCTGATTCAGTAGCAGCGTTCTGCGTCCTCGATACGCCGACTCAGCGAATCTTCGCGAGCACCGTTGCTACGCACTAGAGCCACGCTAGTCAGCTTGCTTGTGTTCGGCGACTTCTCCGTGCCATTCGACTTTCGTTTTGAGCATGCTTAGCAACAAATGTCACAAGCAGTATCAAATACAGTGCCTTGAGGTACTCAATAAGCTCGACAATGTCGCCAGACAAGGAGCAGTCACCCACTGCTAGTTCCGAGTCGTCCGGACCTGCCTCGAATACAGCGAGAAACCAGAAGATACCTCCTATTCCAGGTCTCAGACCCAGACGCGGCTTTGCCAACGACGACAAGCTGATCGACAAGATCGTAGGCCAGGTCACCAAGAGGGCAGTCGCCTATGGGGTCGACTACGAGCCGTCGCCGGATGAGTTGGAGTGGCTCGAGAAAGTCTCCGGCAAAGTCTTCCTGTCCGAGGCTTTCCAGAAGATGTATCTTCGGCACATTCTAGAGACCAGAAGTCTGCCACGCGCCGCAGTGCTCGCAATGGCGACCAGCGCAGCCAAGCTGGTGGCCGATGAGAAGAATCAAGCAAACGTCATTCGCATAGGCGAACACTTTACGCTCTTGGGTCAAGACGGTAGTGAAGTTCGTGATACTAATGGTCTAGCAGTGGACTGCCACTTCAGCAATGATGTGATGCAAAACAAGGCGCGCATCACAGCTGGTGGAGTCGGAACTTTCGTCAAGTTCTGGAAGACAGAAGTCATGAAGGAGTGGGGTGACTTCGGAAGCAGCACTTTCGTGTCTACGGCCGTTGGTCCAGTGATTTCCAAGTGCTACACTGGCATCGTCAGTGCGGTCGGTCAAGAGACAATCGATGTCAACGCCTTCGAGACCGTTAGCGGCCTTGGCTTCGAGAGAATTCCTGGAGACCGGGCTCAGTACTACGTCGCCATTGCCAATGAAGGAGCTGACTATCCAATCGCATTGAAGAATGATCCACTGCAAAGAGGAACGGTCTTCTTCACACGCGGTCATAAGAATACAACCAACGGATTGTTGAACTTGTTGCCAGTGGTTCTTCGATATGGAGAGATGCTCGCTCCTGAGGAAGGACGCTTGACCGAAGAGAGTCTCGTGCGATTCACCGATGAAATGCGCCGAGTTTGGCCTCTCCAGAGAGGCGGAGGACTTGCTACCATCTCGAAAGCAGAAGCGGATGGGTATCGCGCACATGGACAGCCTCAGCCATACCAGTTCTACCGATATGCCGATGGCAAGGTTGTGTTGCGCAACTCTCGCGGCGAAGAGCGTATCGACAGCCCTACCGTGTGCCAGAGTCTACAGTGGAAGGATGACGAACCATCTCAGACATTCGATGACTCAGGGACTGACCAGTCGGAGCCGGAGAAGACTTCTCCTACGCCTCGACCAGTATGCGAAACCTGCGATGGCGATCATACTGATCAGTCGTATACTAAGCGCACGCCTCTGGGAGCTGAGCACCAAGATCGCCAGAATCGAACGTGGCGAGAGCTCACACGCCATCAAAAGGAGCGACAGCTTTCTCCAGACACAAGCACTTCCACGCCATCGAGGCAAGGGGCACACGATCCAGCGATTCAGAGACAAGGGTCTCTTCATTCAGTGGAAAGTGAGCAGGACGCACGTCGACATCTTCATCGAGAACCGCGCACTTCCGTGCCATCGAGAGAAGAGACCGAGCGACAGGCACACGGACCAGCGCTTCAGAGACAAGTTGATCTCTTCGCGTTGAGTGAGCAGGGTGCACGTCGACAGTTCTCTCGAGACACGCGCCCTTCTACGCCACCGAGGCTAGAGACCATGCAGGATGCACGCAATCGAGTATCTCAGAGACCAGAGCCCAGCCAGCTCTACCCGCCTCGTGATTACCCTACACATGGCAAACAATACCGTGGATCTGAAGACTCCGCCTCGGCGTCTTCTCGACCATCTCATCATCCTCGCCGAGATGGTTATGATCTTTCATCGCAGAAGAGTGATAACACGCGACGTGGTGAGTACGGCCCACCCATGCAATCCTTAAGTGCAGAGTTCGGCAAGATGAACAACGATCGCAAGCATGAGCCCAACGCTAGAGGCCGGTCCAGAGATCGCTCGAGAAGTCCGAAGCCTAGGTCTGCGAACTCCAAGCGTAGATCTCGCAGCTACAAGCGTGGATCTGGAGGCTCCAGGCACAGAGGTGCATCTCAACGCAATTACGAACGATCGTCGAGCAGCAGATATCCGGACGATAGAAGACGTTAGGCTCTGAAGCTCACTAGCACTTGGGGACACACCGAGTGAACAGACCTCAAAGGATTGCTGACAGGCTCTCTGCGTTCTCACCATGACTGCGACAACGAAGGCGGACGCACTCCGCAGCCAAAAAGCGTCTTCAAATCAGACAGTGCGAGTCGCGAGGCCTTTACACCTGTGTTGCGTTCTCCGCAGTCTGGCACACAATACACTCTCAGACACGCAGACAAAGTGCGGCGAGAATCGGGTAGGCTCATCTGAGTTCGGTGCTGTGGTATAGACTTCTGGTTGGTCTTGGTATATCGAATAGGCTCCGTTGGATCGTAATATTAGAGGCATGTATAGACTGCAGCTTGCAACGGCTGTGTGGATTGGCTTCTGGTTGGGTGTTCGAGATTGCCGTCAATGGCGGAATGGGTGATGGTATTATCCACCTGGGTGTTCTCTCGCGCGATGCAGCGCACACTGTGGCACTAGGTAGAGTCACAGCTGAGGATCGCAAGCGATCTGTCCAAGCAGAGAAGCAGCTGCGAAACCAGAGAATCGTAGCTTTAGGGCATGATGGAAATGCACTTGTTCGCTTGTTATTACACGCATCTCAGAAGCCCTCAGCCCGCCGTCTCGAGCTATGCCGTGCAACCTCCACCCACGCACGTCGCAAGCGACCACGCCCGCGAATGCAGAGCTATTCCGCGAGTCTTGATATTCGAGGAGCAGAGGTGATGCGAGCTCTCGCGTCATTAACTCTTCCACCTCTTACATACGTTGGCACGCCGCGAAGGTGCCTCAGACAGCAAATGCGATCGGTTCGAGGCAGCAATTCTTGTCAATCGTCCATAGATCGCACGGAGCCCAAGCAAGCCGGCCAGTCACATCAAACGTTTCGAATTGCTTCTCCTTTCTCGCGTCCGCACAACTCCTTCAACATATCCACCATCACGAGCAAAGCTTCTCCATCGCCAACCACTCCATATCAGCCACTCCCACCCACTACCAGACCGGCAACTATGGCTCCATCAAAGACCAAGAGCAAGGCCGAAACCGTAGGCAGACAGTCCAACCAGCACTTCGTGTGAGGCTGCCTTTCATCGCAGGCTTCTCCGCGAACTGACACAGTCTCCGCCACTCAGAGCAGGCTGGATGTGCAAATGGTTGGAGTCTTTCATATCAGAGAGTTGGCACCGCGACACAGATGTGATTGCACGTCACTTCATTTTCACTACCAACTGCCATCTCTTTCGAGCCTCCATACGAATCATGGTGCTAGGACCCCCTCTCTTAAATATCAACGTCTTCATTATCCTCCTCATTGGCGATTCCTCCAGCCTCATCGCCTTGTCTCTGATTCGCTCTCGTCCACTCTGCCAACTGCCGTTGCCTCTCAGAGTTGGCCGGCGCAGAAGGACTGCTCAGAGGTGGGGGAGAGCTATCGTCAGGCCCAACGAGATCAATATCTCCTGGTGGAGTCACCGCAGTTGCGGCCGCAGAATTTTGAGTCCGCTGAGCTCTCCAATCATTCAGCCTCCGTCGATTGACGCTCAGCGCAGCCGCAATTTCCCAATCTGTTCCAGCATCGAAGCCAGGTCTCGCATCACGAGGAGCAACTCTGGCTCCGCCTCCTGTCGGCGCTGCCGGCGCATCGTCTGAGACTGAATCCGCGGAAAACGGGATGTTCAAGTCCAGAAGTCGTTGACGGATGCGTAGGAATTGGTCTTGATGTTCTTGGACTTCTTCTCTTTGAGGTCCTAAGCATTGGTCGATGTACCGTGTGTACCTTGCCGGCGAGGAGTTCGTGAATGTCAGCAGGTGTTGAAGCTGTATGCCCTCGAGTGCGATCTGGTTGCGAGTGAGTTTGGCTTGTGCGCTTTCAAGGTCATCTCGAACTTCTATATACAAGTCCTGTAGATAATCGGGATCATCTGGTAAGGATGCAGTGGATCGAGGAGTGGTCCGAGCACTTGAATTTGCTGGGTTATCACGCGCTGGTCTCCGGACTGCGTCGGTTCCGCCATCTGGAATTCTTGAAGACGGCCGAGAGCTGATAGGATCATCTGAACCATCAATGACAATTACCACTGGCCAGTAATCTGTCAACAGTCCCACATGTTCCCCCAGAAACATGTCCTGCCATTCTGCTAGAGTAACCTGATTATGCACTTGAGCGGCTGAAACCTCTTTCAGCTGGCTGTCTGTGGTGTCTAGTTCTCTTGCGAACTCCGCCAAGGCATCTTCGTCTAGCTGGTCTCCAAGAGCAGTTCTCTGCAGTTGCTGCTCCCGGGGCAAAAGTATCTGCCTCTTGCGTAGCCTGATGACTTCACTCTGTCTCTGCTGACCGATCTTACGGTATCTGGCGCACCGGGAAAGAGCTTCATATCCATTGACACTTGGCAAGCACCAGGGCTGATCAAAGTCCACATCGAGAGAAAGATTGCAGTACTGTTGCGATAAGGTGCATAGCGTGGTCCATTGGCTCTCGTAGTCTGTTGTCAGTGTGCTGAGTCGTGCTTTGATGTCCTCCAGCTCCGCCCGATGATCTGCTAGCGTTGCTGTTTTCTCATCAAGTTGGTTCTGCAACATCTCAATGTCGATGCTCCAGTCGAGTCTAGTGTCCGCATTGAGTGCGATCAGGTCGATGCTGTGCAGGTCGATATCCTCTTGAGTTCTGCCCGTAGGATCTTCCAACTCATTGGATCGCTGCTTCAGTTGAGCTATCTGAACCCAGAAGTCGCGCAGTTCTACCAGTAAAGTCGCGAACCGTGGTCCAAGGTTAGCCGGAATTGGCTGTGTTCGTGGCCGCACACGTGGTGCTGGTCTGCGAGGAGTATTTGCACGCCGCGGTGGAGTCGCATCGCGTTGCCCTCGGTGTCGAAATGCACAATAAGGTCGATCTGCGACCGGTAGGAGCTTCCGCAAGATTCTTCTAAAGTACCCCATGGTGATGTGAAGACCGAGGGTTCGTGGTCGGCGCTGAGCTGAACTTTTGACGGTCCAAGACAAAGAACTCATGCTCAACTCTGCTTGCAGCCAGGCCGAGATTGATGTCCATTGTGTTGGGACGACTTTGTTATGCCATGCCAGCTCGCCGGGTTCCGTGCACTCCATCGCATCGAATGCAGATGTGGTCGAGAACGGCAGATCATCAACCTGAGGCGACAAGTGTGATGCAACCCTCTGGTGTGCTCTCGCGTTGCCATCTCCAGCCGTGCTGCGGATCGCTGACGCGCATCACAAGTCGTCGAGCGCAAGGACACGGAGATGCCAGAAGTGAGGTCGATTCGCCTCACATGTTTCTGAAACATCTTCACCCAGCCACAGCATCTCCGATCCTCTTCAGACTCAATTCGCCCTTCTTCCCCCAGCTCGTATTCGGTCTGAAGTCCTCATACATGTGAAAGCCTCTCTTACTCAGCTCCTCCTCTTTGCCCTTCCAAGTCTCCAGTGCCTTCATCATAGCGCCCTTGACCTTCTCATAAGCTTCTTCACCTCCGTATTTCTTCTTCAAAGTCTCCTCGTTCACCTTCTTAGCTGTATCACCAACCATGGCATGTCCGTCCTTGAGCTTCAAATGGAAAGTCATAACATCGACTTCCTCAAGCTCGGCCTCCTCTTCTTCACGTTTCTTCTTCTTCGCAGCTTGATCGGCCTTGTCTGGCTTGTCGATCTTACCTAGTGATCGTCCTTTGGCTATCGCACCGATTGAGCTGATCGCTGAGCCGCAGCTAAGACACGTTGCCCATGGGAGAGAAGGGTGAAGAGCTTGTGTTATACAACCGGCCCAGAGCTCGAGGACTGGGGCCCTGTTGATCGAGATGGTTTCATCGTTAGTGCCATCTGTCTCTTCAACTTTGGTGTCTATGTTGCCAGTCTCTGGTTCGATTTTGGCTTGTTTAGTAGGCTCTTTCTTGGTCTTCTTCGCAGGCGTGGACTTGGAGTCTGGAGCTTTTCGTTTTGAGCCAGTCTTAGCTGCAGGCTTGAACTCTAGTTTACTTGGGCCATTAGCCTGACTCCTTGTTGTTGGCATTGTTGATGTCGATGTTAATGTTGTTGACCAATGGTTGATGTCATTTACGCGAGACACGAGAGCTCTCCACTTCACGGAGCCAAGCCCGTTCGACCCCAACTCTCCTTACTCTCCTTTGAACCATCTACTTCGACATCTGATGAACATGCATCAGTTCATCGCGGGAGTTGCAAGAAACACTGAGTCCAAAGCGCTCAATGTTGATCTCGAAGTGAGACCAAACGGCTCATGCCTCTCCTGCTGACCAGAAACGAAGATTGGTATAGAAAGTTTCAAAGAATACGCATAGTTCCGGGCAGTTTGTATAGACCTCTGCTACGATGCGCTCCTGGAAGGAGACCTGTCGAGCATCGATTCTCTTGGCTGTCCGCCATGAATGCCTTGTTCAAATCCTATTCAAGCACCTTCCAGGCATGGTTGTCTCGCTCTTTGTTCGGAGATATTTTACTACCTAATCAAGCACAGTATCTAGTAACATGATCGCAGTTCGGAGCGAAAACACTCCTCGTCACGCCTGACCTTCCAGAACATGGAGAAACCAGATCAATCACGGCATCTCCTGCGCGAATCAGTCGACTACAGTGCTGTCCGTGGAAAGGAGCCCACGGAAGAGGAAGAGGAGTCCGAAAATGACCCTATAACACCACGCCGGCGGTCGTTTTGGCGAAATAGACCATGGTGGCAATGGCTCGTTCTTCTCCAGCTGGGCAATCTATTGGTCTTCTCACTTTTGCTGAACCGAAACGCCATAGCGCATCGCATAGCAAAGATGCGCGACCCTATAGCATCTTCCTGTAAGCAACGCTTACCATGACAATCACTATGCGCGCTGACACTTCCTTCCAGACTGGGACCTCTTCCCCGCCAAAACCGGCATAGAATACCTCGGGATAAAAGAAGGCTACTGGACACGCCTCACAAACCAGACCTACTGGAACTACGTCCTAACTCCAAAGAACGGCATCGTAATGCTCAAAAACAGCCACCTACCAGCCCTACACCAAGTACAAGCCGCTCGACCCACAGAACCACCCCTCATCCCCTCCGGCTCCGAAGGTTCCTCTCTATACCAAGTCGCAGTCTTTCACAGTTTACACTGCCTCCAAATGATTTCAAAACGCCTCCTCGACCCCAACGGCTTCACTCCTCAGGACTGCTCTGGTCTGGAATATGGCTTCAACGCGGATAAGTTCAATGAGACTGTGCAAATTGCATGTCATATTCAACATTGTGTTGATTGGATACGGCAAGACGTGCTGTGTCTTGCAGATCCTACTCTGGAGCCATTCATCAAAGCTGAAAGTGAGATATATAAGCCAGAATATCATCAATGTAGGAACTTTGAGGGCGTGAGAGATTGGGCGGTGGAGAATGAGTGGCCGGGGAGTATGAAGGATTTGCAGGTTTTCTCGGGAGGGGGATGAGTAGAAAGTCGAGCAAGCTGGTGAAGATTTCCACCAGGGCGAGGAAACAATGGGGCTTGTGAAATATGAGATGTGATATCGACAAACTTGCATCGATCAGTAGCAAAATCGTTGTTGATCATGCTCGGAAGTGTTCGGCCACAACCAGCGGAACTGAATGCGTGAAGGTGACGAGCTCAGAATCCACACAGTTGACAATGTAGCTCTCCGTAATTGTTGTGATGAAGATGAAGCTGAAGTTATCATCGCAAGATCTCAGATCTGGGACGTCTGGGACGGCTTCGGCTCGTGTGACGGCTCCACTTGTGCTGCAACCACTTTGCGGAGGATCGCTTCTTCTCCTGTAGCAGCAGCTATTCTTGCCCAATTGCATCTCAGTAAGCCATTGCGATGGATCAACTCGACAGCAATAAGCGGCTGAAGTCGTCGTCTGGAGCGCCTATCAGCATGTCGTCAAGCCTCCCAGCATACCAACCGCCGGCGGCAATTGGAGGACGCAGCAACGGGAGCAGCGGGTAAGCACACCAATCCATCGCAATGTGGCACAAAGCACAAGCACAAGTAGGAGTGTTGGTTGCAGGAAGCGGAGTGAGATGGTGGGAATGGCATGTGGAGGCGAGGAAGAGTGAAAGAGGAACGAAAAGACACGTGCTGTACGACGGGATGTGTTTCTCAGGAAGGAGCGATGGGGATGGCGATGGGATGAACCTCACGCCATCGAAGCAAGCCCTCGCAGATCGCCAAAGCAAGCAAGAGACGGCAGCCACATGAAGCAACTGCAACATTCCTCGGCCACTTCCACTCCCACTTCCACTTCCAACCACACCTTCAATACCACAACATATCACTGCCACTACCACCACCACCACCATGCCTCCAGAACGGCGGTCCAAACGCACTGCCTCAAATCCAGTAGCAGCTCAACCATACACTCGAACCAGTTCTAACTCGCGCATTGTCAGCTCTTCTTCCTCAGCATCCGTGGCAGCACGACCTGCGAACGGCAAGACCACATCACTACGCCTCACAGTCAAAGCACCACCCAGCAAGCTCAGGCAGGCCACATCAGGCTCGAATATACCACCAAATCCGTACGCAGACACTCCCAGCGAGAGTGATACCGCGCCAGCGCCTCCACGACGCGCAGCAAGAGCCACTAGAAATCCACGAGCTGTTGTCGATCCCGATAGTGACGAGCTCGACGATGAACAGGAGCTAGAAGAGGACGATGCGGAGGGCGAGGTAGATCAAGACTTAGACAGCGAGGAAGATGCGGAAGGGGAGGACGAAGATGTGGACATGGACCATCATCCGCCGCCTCCTGTAATCACGCAACGAGATGTGCCTGAAAAAGCGAAGCCACATGTCACGGTCACAGCACCGAAAGGTGGCGCGCTGAAGTCAGTCGAAGCCAAGGAAATGGAAGATGATGACGACGAGGAGCTCTCAGAGCTGGAATCTGGAGACGAAGACGAGCTTGGTGGGAATGGTGAAGACGAGGAAGACGAACTGGAAGACGACAGTGACGAGGACGACGACAACTCACGATCAGCAACGCCTGACTTGTCAAAGCTCACGAAACGCCAACGCGGAGGCCTGGTCGAGTTCGAAGGCGCAGAGTCGGGCGATCTGATGGCGCTATCGAATGAAGCGCTCAAGAAGAAGCATTTCACAGAAGAGGAGCACGTGCAGCGAAGAGCCGAGATGGCTAGGCGAAGGAAGAATCTTTCAGATAAGCGTAACGAGGAGGAGAAGGTGTGTTCTTCAATACTTGCTATCAGCACTATCTTACTGACCTTGTACTTCAGATGGACACGATTAACAAGCTCCTCCATAAACAAGCTCCCAAACGCCGCACACGCGCTGAAATGGAAGCCGCTCGCGCAGCCGAAGCTGGCGAAACTCCTCTGGCTGAGCGCGACTCCAATGCTCTGGATCCCACGAGAGTCAGATGGGTCAGCAATAAGGCTGGCAGTATCGTCGTCGTGCCGGAGATGTGGCAGAACTCGCCTGCTGGAGAGCAGTTTGAATTGCCACCCATGAGGAGTGGTGGCATGATTGAGGAAGTCGCCGCCGAATCTTAGAGGGATGCGGGATCCGCAGTGGATGCGGAACCTGCAATGGATGCGGAATCTGGTTCGGGTCAGAAGAGAAAGGCGAATGAAGCGTTCAGTGCGAACGAGGCGTCTGATGTAAACAAGAGATCTAAAGGGGACACGAGCTCTGGAGGGAACGCGAGCTCCGGAGGTGGCGCGAACCCTGGAGGAGACGGGAACTCTGGAGGAGACGGGAACTCTGGAGGGGACGGGAACTCTGATCGGAACTCGGGATCTGATGAGGATATGGAGGACTCTGACGACGAGATGTCGGATGACTCTGACGACGATGAAATGTCGCACTACGGAGAGTCTCCAACGGACAACCCGAACTCTGGAGGGGACGGGAACTTCATGTTTGCACAGGACTCAGGACCTGATGAGGATACGGAGGACTCTGACGACGAGATGTCGGATTCTAAAGAGCAGGCGGAGGACTCTGACGACGAAATGTCGCACTCTGCCGGAGAGTCGGAGGATGAGGACGACCCTCGACCCCACCCACTCCTCAGTACCTCGGGCCCTCCTGCTCACCCCAGTACTTCCAATCTTCACCCTGATGTCCAAGCTGCTCTGCGGGCTCATGCTGCTATGTATGGACCCACCACCAGGCAGCCGACGAGCGACCTCAGGCCAGAGCCCGATGGGGATGAAATTGGAGAGAATGAGTATGATTCTCAAGTGGACGAGGAAGAATGAAAGGCAGTGTTATTGCTCCGATGCGCATGGTGTATGGACTCGAAGTTATGAAGAGTGTATTCGATAATGAGGTTAAGGCTTCCAGGAGGAACGAAGTATTGAAATAGGAATGGTTGAAAGCTATTTCTACGAATCGGAATGTCAGACGCCATCGTGTTCTCAAGCTATTATTGTAAATTTGCAGTTTCTGTGTCGAACTGCAAGTCAGCCTTCGACTCGTGTTACTGGTCCTTTGAGCATAGGAGCTATTGGGTGTATTCGATACCAAGCTCATGGATAAGAGGCTGGGAGACAAATGGAGTAATGGAATAGGTATGATTGAAAGCTATTGCAACGTGAGAAGTCTCGTTCTGCAAGTTGGAACAGAAAAGAAGTGATATTGGCGCTCCTGCGTTTCGAGTATCAAGCCCTGACGTAGAAGGTCTTCAGCTCGCTATCTTCGGAGAGCTCCAGCGAGCCATCGTCTGGGTTGCGCCATGGAAGTGGATGATATAGCTGTGGTGGTACATGGTCCCGTGTAAAGAGCATCATCCCGCAGGGCTTTATGGACTCGGGCCCATATTTGTGAGACGCATTGAGTGTGACGATGTACGCTTCCTGCACGCGCGGGCGATTGACAAGTACATCCTCTGGTGGTATGTAAACTTTAAAACATCCTCTATCATCAACGATGCGTCGAGCTTGCAGGCGCAGCTCGACACCGAGATTCGTCAGAGAATATGGCCATGTCCCTGTTCCTGTGGACTGTACTTCAACATCGCTGGCATTGTGGAAGTCCCTCGTCGAATCTGCTAGAAGACCATAATCACTACTGACAATGTCACGGAATTGCTGCCAGGCGAAAAGTGACTGATCTGTAGACGAAGACAGTATCTCTGCTTGCAGACGTTGGAAGGCCTTGGAGCCTTCGCCATAAAGGAGCGGCATGTTTACGTCGAAGATGCCCAGTAGGCAATACGCTTCATCCTCTTTACGTGTTGTGATGCGGGATGAAGCCCAACTCATCCTTCTGGCAATTGATGCAGTAGGGATCATGTCAGAATTGTCAAGATACTGTCTTCCGATGCCGGTAATGAGCTCGAGAGACGTCTGTAAGCTGGGCGAAGCCATAGGTCCCTCTTGGCATAACTTGCACGGTCTGGGCGTCCCCAACCAGGGATGATCTGAGAGGACGCTGCATTTGTGTCCCATGACGGTCCAATCGCTGCGCAGGAAACTGACAGCTCTGGGCGCCAAAAGTTCTTGCAGCGTCCAGCCACTCGTGAACCACTTGGACTTGATCAATTGACCAGTAGTTTCGTGTTGTTCGCCCTCAGCTTCGAGATGTTCGTCATGTGGGTTTCGCTCCGCATTGCTTTGAGGAGCAGGAACATCTTGTAGATACACATGGCATTCCCAAGATTCTTTATAGTACTTCCACATGGAGTTGATAGCCTCGGAAAGCTCCGCACTTGAACGTTTATCGATGCAGCAGGTATCGACCCAGACGAAACAGCTTGGCCATCTCCTTGCTAGCTCCGGAGTTGTCTCGAGCAGGTTCGCGTGTCGAGCCGACGCAAATTTGCAGTAGTTGTAGACTTTGAAGAACCCAGCTCCGGTCTTATTGCGACCTTTCAGGCAGTCCTTGTATGTCAACTCGTCTTCACCCCAACGATGTGAGAGGATGTAATAAGGTGGGATATTATCGTCGTCCAGGAACTCCAGGAGTGCATCTGGCTCGCCTCTTAAAAAGCGCTGACAATGAAGCAGCCTCATCTCAATCGCTAATCTGCACCAAGAAACTAGGTTCGCCACCAGCAGAGAGAATGAAGTCGCTTCCGGGCGGAAACAGACGTCTGAGAGATGAGTCCAGTCGTTCTGCAACGGCAGAAACAGTCCAAGAACCCAGAGTGTGCTTGAGAGGAAAGCTCAGACTTGCGAAGTGGTTGGTGACAAGCTACGCTGCGCCATGCTGCGCCACGTGGATCAAGGCCGCCCACTTCATCTGCAAGCCCGAACTTAATCCTGCGACACCACAATTGAATCGATGCCATTGTGTACCACAAATTTCGCGACCACGACGATGCGCTCGTAAGCACGGCGCTGAAGTAGTCAAGATTTGGTATTGTGGGACGTATCATCTTGAATGGTATGCGAACAAAGCGAATGGAAACTTTAGGAAGAGGTCAAACGATTCTTCGAATGTGCTCACACGATCAAGAAAGTTCTGCTTGAGAACCTTGAATCATCTGTCTCCTCATCATCACACGAGTCGTCATCTCTGTAGGGATTTGTATAGTCAAATTGTGGAGCACCGGCTGCAAGACTGTACGTGCCATCAATGTTCGGACGAAGAACAATGGCATAGCCATCTGCTGAGGACTCCGGCCTGAAGCTGATGATACAGTCGTTGTATGCAATTAGACTCCAGGACCTTTCAGTGAAGAGGCATCGCGCGGCCTCGACTCGTTCGCACTTCAGCTCTAGTACTTCATTCTCTAAGAGCTTGTACTGCACAGCGGACATCAACGGAATCCGGAAGACTCTGACGCTTATGGTGGTTGAGCGCTCAAAATCATCCAGGAGTGACGGTCTCTTACGTGGCTTGAAGGCCTTGAAGACAGAGGGCATGGGTGTCATACGCCAGTCCGGAATCCAGCTTAGGCCCACATTATCGCCTTCCTTGCGGATGCGCATACTTGCTGACAACAGCATCCGTGACACTGAGCTGCTTGCGCCCTTTCGGGCGACTTTCTCCGCGAGATCCAGGTACAGCTCTTCCACTGACTTGGAGTAATCCGCGACGAAGTTCCAGTGCTGAGGAACAAGCCAGCTCATTGCTACAAGCAAATCTTTCGCGTCACAGCATTGGAAGTCGTGAAGCTTGTCCAGAGCAACAAACAGTGCTGTATCTATATTGCGAGTCTGGCCCTTCGGTGGCTCGTCCTTAGATTGCAGTGCAATGTCATCCATCCGCATGAGCTGCATGAAAGACCCGTCTGCGTCGACACATGCATCTGATGGTACGCGCACAAATTGGCCTTCGGAGTCTAACTCATAAGGGAGATTACTAGACTTATACTTGAGGTTTGCGAATGTGCGAGCCAAACGTCCGGCGGTTAGGCTTCGGTGTCCGCACTTGAACGACACCTTTTGTGCCACTGCAAGCTCCTGAACTACCCAACGACGTGAGAAGTAAGGTCTGGTGCTAAATGCTTGCAGAAGAGACTCCTGCCACTCCACGCCGATCTCGCTAGAGTCGGGGACGAGTTCAACCTGGCCCCCTTGGCCCCATTCCAACGGTCGCCATACAAGACAAGAAGATGCGCCGGTGCTCTCGAACCACTTGCATAGCTTGAAGACGTGATGACCATCGCCAAGTACATCATCTCCTAGCCAGGCCACAGTCTGCTCTGCTCGGCTATATATCATTGTCATAAGACCAACTTGGTGGTTTCGTTCTTGGTCGCTGGCTTGATCAATACAGATTGCATCCACCCAGAGGAATCTCGAGGTCCGCTGATATCGAAGCGCTCGCAAGGCAGATGCGAGATTGCTGGCAATGGCAAGGCGACGACCATTTATTTCAATCATGCACCGCTTTGCGGGTTGTCCCCATGCATAGGACAATGCCTCGTACTTGAAAACATCATGTCCGAGTCTGCGTTGATGTATCTGACCTCGTAGCGGCGCCTTCGCAGAGATTGCAGGTAGCAGCTCCAGAATGCGGATGGAAGAAGGATCAGCTCTGTTCAGTGCTGGATAACGGTAGCGACCTTTCCCGCCTTTTGGTCGCCGTGCCCGTGCGCGAGCCATGACTGTTCATTTACAAAGCCCAGGTTGTCCATAAGGCCAAGTTCAATAGGCGAGCGACATCTGGTATGCCGAGAGCACAGAGCCTGCCAGCTAGAGATCCCATATAATGAACAGCTCCTATAGAAGGCTGTGTAGTGTTGCGACACCTAGATCTAGACTGCGCCCACTTCATCTGCAAGCCCGAAGTCTATCCTGCATACATCGCGTTGGCGGCCTGGCCGAAGTCGGAGCACTCTTGAGGAAGAGGACTGCAGAACACATATATGCACTCATCTCACTATACATATACACACACATAACCTACTTCTTACATCTTGAGCATAGAACCACCTCTTCCTTTGTACACTGATCATGACGCACCCACGGCAGCCATCCCCTCATCAGTCCCCTCACCCTCCATAACAGGATCTTCAATCTTCTTCTGACCCGTCTCTTCGACGTGCCACTCTCCTTCCTGCAGGAACTTCTTCCCCTCTTTATTCCCAAAGACCGCCACATAGGACTCGTTCTCAACCTTCTCAATCAAACCCTCAGCCGCAGTCTTAAGATCCGCAGGCGTAACATCCAATAACCACTCCCGTCTCTGTTGTTCTTGCTCATACGTAATACCATTCAAGAATCTACTCATACCTTCCTGACTCACAGAGATCGGTGCATCGACTTTTTGGAAGATGGAGAGTTTGGCTTCTTGCATATCTCGTTCGTTCCATTGTTGTTTAGCGGCCCAGCGGAGGGCGCTTTTGTAGATTGAGAGGGTGTTGTCCGGGTTGGGGTCGCGGTAGGAGTACATTCCGAAGGTGCCTGTCAGACCGCTGCTGGTAGCTCCACCGCCGTATGCGCCGCCCTTTTCGCGGATCTCGGCGTGCAGGTGGCGATGGGTGAGGAGTGAGGAGAGAATGGCGACTGAGGCTGTGCTTTGCAATGTGTATGGACCGGTTGGCACTGTCAAGGCAGAGTAGGAGACTTGGTAAGGTAGGTTGAAAAGGGTGTTTCGATGCGTTGCGAAGGGATTTGTTGTGGATTTCGTGAGGCCGGCGAGAGATGGAAAGGAGAGGTTGGATTTCGACACAGTTCCCAGCCAGGAGTTGAGAGAAGATTCGTTCGAGGTGGCGGCGTCTGTACCACATGTGAGTGCGGCTCGCATGTTGCCTTTCTGAATGCTGTCCACGGCCAAGTATTGAATCGCTTTGAGCTTGTTGATAAGCTCTTGCATAGCTGCAGGGTCTTCCTCAGCTGCTGCTAGGCTTGTGATGAGTTTGATCTGGGTGATGCCACCGACTTGCTCGGAGATCTTGCCAGCTGGAGAAACGCCTGCTGCTGCATAGCGCATGGCATACATGTGTCCTGATGAGGCAACACCATCCACGGCACCGCTGGCACCCATTTGTAGAAGTTGTCGAATCATCCTGTGTGCGTTCGGAGAGTCGAAGTCCGTCTCCAATAAGAGGGTCTGTATGAGCTCGTACATCGCAGGCACATTCTGGTCGAAAGCCCTACCACCAATCGAGAAGCCTTCCTCGAATTTCTGCGTATCATGAGGTGAGGTGCCAGAGAAGTGGCCAAAGCTGATGCCACCAGTCTTGAGCTTCATCTCGTCTTCGAGCTGGCCCATTGACTTCGTCTTGGTGCCGATGCGCATCAGAGCGTCGCAGAAAAGTGGCGCAAGCATGCGCAACTCGTCTGGAAGGTCTTTCAACACGGCAAGTGCTCGGAAGTAGGTCAGGCCATTCGTAGGCGCCTGATGCCATTGCACTTTGATACCGTTGTCGACTGTGCCGTCCTTGAACTTGATCTCCTTGTCGGTACGGGCGATGTCGGAGACCTTGAGCGTTGGCAGAGACTCTACTGACTCTGTATGGCCAGCATCTTGCTCCTTGATGAGTGCTAGCTCTCGCTCACGGAGCTGTTTGCGAGCTTCCTCTTCACTTGGGTAGCTCTTGATAGCCTCGTCGATCTTGCTCTTCAATCGAGATGCTTCCTCAGCAGCAATGTCTGCGGAGTATGTCGTGCTTGGCGTCATGGTAAACGTGAGAGTCTTATCTGTAAGCAGATACTTCTTGAGCAATCCTTCCAGGTAGTTGCCCTTTGCGTAATTTGCCTTAAACGCGTCCACAACCTTGTTGTACTGGAGCGATTCGAAAGGGTCGACACCATTGAACCAGCCTGGATTGAGCCGTGAGACGATACCCATTCCAAACGCTGCCTTCTTATGCTTGAGGCCAAGCTCGAGCTGATGCAGAACACCATCGACCTTCTGCTTCTCCAGTCCTTTGGCAACACTCTCTTCAATGGTCTGGTAGATGACGTCCTTGATCTTTGGCAGATTCTCCTCTGAGACACCGTTGAGTCCGAGAGAGAAGATCGACTTGTTACCAAGAGGCATGTACCCTGTGTTCATCGAGAAGTCTGTACCAAGTCCGGACTCTATCAGTGATTGATACAGAGGGGAGCCATAGCCATCCATGAGCAGATTCGTAGCAATCTGCAGACCAAACGACTCCACCTGATCTGACCTGTCCGTTGCTATCCAACTCAGAGAAGTCTTGTATTGCGCATTTGGAGGGGTCAAAGGATCGACTGGGCCTTTCACAGTGACATGCTGCGGCTCATCTATCGTGATGGGCGACTTCACGTCCTTGTCCACTTCTCTCTGGTTGAATTGTGATAGCTGTTCTCCCAGATACTGCAGATGCTCTTCCACTGATTGGTCTCCATATGTCAAAATCTTGCTGTTGCTAGGGTGGTAATGCTCTTCGTGGAACGTCTTTAGTCCTTCATAGGTCAAGTCGGTGATGTTCTGAGGGTCACCTCCGCTGTTGTTGATCGCCGGCATGATGTGTTCCATGAAGCGCGAGTAGAAGAGGTAGCCCGCATCGGACATCTGTCCCTTCATCTCGTTGTACACCACACCCTTGAACACCAAATCGCTTCCCTTCTCATCCTTTGCTGGTGCCTTTGGATTCTCTGGTCCCACTCTCCAACCTTCTTGCAAGAAGTCTGTTCTCTTCAGCAGTGGATGCAGTGTGGCATCTAGGTATACGCCCATCAAGTTCTTGTAGTCCTGGGTATTAGTCGTGGCAAAAGGGTAATAAGTGTAGCTGGAACTGGTCATGGCGTTCATGAAATTTTGTAGAGATCGGGGAAGCATCTTGAAGAAAGGATCGCGAACAGGATACCTACCACTCTATCAGCCTACATCTCTACACCTCCTCGAAAATTGTGACTGTACACACTTCTCCGACCCGCAGAGGGTAACATGTTCGAGGATGTGTGGCACTCCAGTGGCGTCAGGTGGATTCGTCTTGAAGCCGATGCTGAAGACATTATTGGTATCGTCTCTTGCGATGTGCAGATACTCTGCACCAGTCTTGTCGTGGGTGAAGTGCAGTGCAGACAGCTCTAGCTCAGGCACATTCTCTTTCCTCTTGAGAGTGAAGCCATGGAGGCTGTCTCCCGGCTTCGGATACTGTTGGAGGTCGGTGACAGAGGCGTACGTTCGATATAACAGTGGTTGTCTGAGTCGATGATATGGAGCAACGATTCGCGGCGAACGCGCTGAAATCCTCAATGCGCTCAACATTGGTGTGTGTGTGTATTGTACAGTGATGGAGGAAGAGAGAAGCTGTTTTTGCGGCTCTAGCTTACCGTGTGGTAGATGACGCCGGAGAAGTCTGCTCTCTCTCATTGGGCGACGGAGCATCGAGTCCTTCTTGACATCCTCTTCTCTCACTGCTCACTGGCCCTGGCACTGATATCGAACAGCAGCCTCTTATCGGACAGTCGCACTACATTCTTGGAATCGATCAGGAGACGGACGGGAGACTGCATAAGTACTTCGTACAATACAGCTGGACGAGAAGAGACTCGGCGTGCATCTCCCTGCTTGTCATCCTCAGTCCTCATCATCCTCGTGACGCGAAGATTGCACGCATTCGACCACCATATCGCTCGCTCGCTATCCGGATACACACATATCTACAGACATATTTACTACTACTACCTGATACATGTCCTACTGTCATACCTCTATGACACACTTCAACCAGGCCCACTGATGCAGCTAACCGAGACACTGCAATCTCTGCCGTCGATCCGCTACATTTGAGGGAGAAAGCGGCGGCGAGCGAATGGCTAGCTCTCTACACACTGCGCAAATCCTTGCGCAAAAGAAGAAGACCGACAAGTACGAAGCTGCGAGGACCGGCGCTCGCAATTCCAAGGACACCGTGGTCGAGACCTACACGAAAGGCGAACGCTTCATCAAGTACCAGGAATCGGTCATGAATGCTGTCGCCCAGCAGCAGCATCAGGCTCAACCAGCTCCGACATCCTCCCACCGCAGCTCGCCTTCGTTCCCTCACGACTTCTCGCGCGAGCCTTCTGCTTCAGCCTCCGATGGATCGCTTACGATTCCTCCGCCGGCTAGGGAGGCGGTAGACAAGCCAGCAGCTACGCCTCTTCCAGCAGGAAAGGCTAAGGCCAAAGGGAAGAACAGCAGTAGGCAGGGGACGTTGGATGGAGGGAATAGTGGAAAAGCCAACCCATCTGATGCGCAGGCCGCGCTGCTGGCTAAGATCTCACAGCTCGAGTCGGGCAAGGCTGAAGTTGCACAACAGGATGCTGAGATTGATGCGGAAGTAAAGAAGGCAAATCGCGATTTGTCCCAATTACTCAATACCATGGACGGAAACAACAGTAAAATGGACATCTTGCAGAAAAAGTACAGTGATCTGCTAGCTGAAATGAAGAGGACAGAGCGCGAACATGTCAAAGCGAAGAAACGTGGAGATCAGCTGCAAAAGGAGAAGGAAGAAGTTGGAAAGGAGCGGACGCGCGAGAGAGGTCTGAAGGAGAAGCTGGAGAAGCTGAGTCGTGAGCTGACGCGCGAGAATAAGAAGCTCAAGGACGACTATCGAGAGCTGAAGGACAATGCCGCTAATATGAATGACGAGCTACATCAGAAGCTGGAGAATCTGGTCATGGACGTGGACGAAGTGGTATGCGAAAAACGATCACCCGAACAACAAGCCGCAGAACTGGAGCAGGACAAGCTCTTTCGAGAGAAGTTCACTTCATTTCTGCATCAGTACGAGCTGAGAGAGCTACACTTTCAGTCATTACTACGGGTCAAGGAGCTGGAAGTACAATACCAAATCGCACGGCACGATCAACTGAAAAAGGCGCAAGAAAGCGAGCTCAGCAAAAGCCACCAACTAACCAGACAAGTCAGCACATTCAGTCAAACCGAGAACGAACTGCGCGGCCAATTGAACGTCTACGTGGAGAAGTTCAAGCAGGTATGTCAAGACTTCTACCAGCATCAACACGCAAAAGTGTGTCTTGCCCCCAGCTTTCATCATCCATGATTCGCTAAAACATAGTGATGCTGTGATAACTGACTGACCCCAAAGCAGGTAGAAGACACCTTGAATAACTCGAACGATCTCTTTCTCACTTTTCGCAAGGAAATGGAGGAAATGTCGAAAAAGACGAAACGTCTGGAGAAGGAGAACCTCAACTTGACCAGGAAGCAAGAAGCTACTAATAAGAATATCTTTCAAATGGCCGAGGAGAGATCGCAATCTCAGCAGACTATTGATCGTTTGACGCGAGAAAACGAGAAGCTTAAGAAGCTTTGTCGGGCGATGCAGACCGGCGGCTATGGGAATGCTCAACAGATGGCTCAACAAGGCGCACAAGGTCCTGATGAGTTCGCCGACGAACTAGATGGCGAGACAGAGTCTGAGTACGAAGACGATGAGGAGTACGATGAGGATGAAGGCGAATACGACGACGATACCGAAGAAGAGCCCATGGACGAACAAACTCGCGTATATGGACCGCCACCTCCTCCACCTCCACAGACCGAAGTCATTAAGCCTAATGGGCAAACTCATCGCGTTACCGACGCTGAACAGCGCGCTATGATGGCTCCTGCGCATCGTGCTGCTCTTGAAGCAAGAGAGAAGCAAGCTATTCAGGTTAATGGAAATGGGCAGAGACATTGATTTGAACAACGACAACGGCATGAGCTTGGCAGCCAACCTGACGACACACTCTTGTTGTACAACACACGAACATTGGCGCATACGAGCGCATTACCTGCTGGCTTTGTGAGGTCCTGTTCAGTGGACCATGTACAGATCAACAACAACCATTACCTTTTCCGCTATCTCTATTCCTCTCACAGCACAGCAAGAGCATCACGGCAAGTCTGCACAGCACCTTCCCCTCATCTACTCCCTCTTCACCTCCCGACCCCTCTCCCCTCCCCATCTCCTTTCTCCTCCCCCCCTCTTCTTTCCTATCTTTTCCCATCCTCTCTGAGGGACAAACACGCGCCGCAGAACAGATTATACACCCACTGCCCTCCCTCCTTCGGGTCTTTCAAGGCAGTGAGGTCACTTATCAGGCGCAGAGTAATGAGGCATATCGTCAACCCGAATGCGTGGTAGGCATATGCCGCTTGTAACTTCATGCTTCTCAGACCCGCTGTTTTCCCTTAAGGTTAATGGGTGGCGGACTAAAGTATTGAGGACATTCATATCTGGTTGGGGTCGGGATATGGAAATGAGATGAGGAAGTGTAGTGCGAGAAGTGACGGGAAGTGGCACAGAACTGGAGTCCTGTAGACCTGAACTCGCGCTCTTCAATCAATTCACAACACTTTTCCGTCATGTTTTCTTGTATATACTTATCGTGATCTTTGCCGAGGCAGAGCGAATCGAGGCGGACCGCACTCCGTTCTCCAACCACAACATCTCACCGTCGTGTTTTCATGTATCAATATCGAGTAAGACAAACTTCACCACCAGCAGTACATATATCTCCAAGTCATGCCCTCTCCGTAGCTGAGCCCGGCAATGGCGCTCCAAACAGGATCAATACCCGGATAAGTGGATTCCACTATCTATCACGACAACTACGCTGCAGATTCCATCACCTCCAGTTTCCACCACCTTACGATCTCCCATCAAGATGGCAAACGAGACCTCGCCACTCCTTTCTGGGTCTCCAGAGGACCAGCACCAAGACACCCAGCTACCAGAAGACCTTGATAAGCCATCAAACAAGATGACCTTCACCAGCACGCTCGCCAAACTCTGGGGCCCTCCAAGCACAGAACGCACACTCCTCATCAAACTCGACTTCACCCTCCTACTCTACTTCTCCATCATCTGGTTTCTCTTCGGCATCAACAGATCCAGTTACAGCACAGCTTACATCTCCGGGATGAAAGAAGACCTTAAATTCCAAGGAAAAGACTACAATTACATGTCGACGATCTACCTCGTCACATACGCAATCTTCCAAATACCTTCAACATCCCTCCTCACAGTTGTGAAACCAAGATATGTTTTCGTGTTGGCGAATACTGTCTGGGCAACACTTACACTTGTGACGTTCAAAGTTGAGAGTGTTTGGCAAGTTTTTGTCCTTAATGCTTTTGAGGGCGCGTTCTCGGCTATTGCGTATGTGGGAGCGCATTTCATTTATGGAAGTTGGTATAAACAGTCTGAACTCGGAACGAGAGCTGCTGTGTTCTGTGGGTTTGGGAATTTGGGAAGTATGGCTGGTGGGTGGATTCAAGCTGGTTTGATCAAAGCACTAGAAGGCAGCGATACGAAGCTGCCGGCTTGGAGACTGATCTTCGTCGTCGTGGCCTGCATCACGATACCTTTTGCAGTGTTCGGTTGGTTCGCTATACCTGATTTACCGGAACATCGAGCTGCGAGGTTCCTGACCGAAGAAGAGAAAGACATCGCAGCGAAACGTTTAGGAGTGGTAGAACATACTGCCTGGGATCTAACAGTTCTCCGACGAGTCCTCCTAAGCTGGCAATTCTACCTTCTACCATTGGTCTTCATGCTCTACTCCCTGGTAGTCCAAGCGATCGGCAACAATGTCATGGCACTTTGGATGGCCTCTCGAGGCTACACTGTAATCCAACAGAACAACTACCCGACAATCGTTCATGGAACTGGAATCATAGCGACATTCGGATACTGCTACATTAGCGACAAACTCCGTTCACGATGGCAATGCTCTCTAGCCATAGGTTTTACATTCATCCTCACTTCCGCGATTCTGGTGTCTACGCCCGGACCAGACTGGCCGTATTTCTTCGCGTTCTATCTCATGGGTACGACATATGCTCCTCAGGCTTTATGGTACTCTTGGATGGCGGATTTGACTGGACATGATTTACAACTTCGGGCGATCACGACAGGGTTTATGAATAGTTTTGATTTCGCTTTTGTAACTTGGTGGCCGCTGGTTTTCTTTCCTGTTACTGATGCTCCGAATTACAGGAAAGGATATGTTGCGAGTTTGGTAACAGGGTGTCTTACGATACCGGTTATCTTAGGGATTGCGGCGTTGGAGAAGAGGGGGAGGAGAGATGGGACGATTGGGAGAGGATTGAAAGAGGAAGCGTATCGTGATAGAAGTGATACAGAGCCTTGGGAAGAGACGCCTTGGTCAACAGCCGCAGGGTCATCGGCGCAACGCAATGGTACGGTGTATGCTGCTGAACAGATGGGGAAGAAAGGTACAATAGCTACTATTACGCCTGCTCTCACAAGCTAAAGGCCCATCTAGAATCAAGACATCTTCCTCACAACCCAAGTAACCATCTGCGTATCAACCACAGCTCCCCTCCCCATCGCCCAACACTCCTCCTCAGCGTCCTCACACAACTTCTCCAAATCCTGCGCCACACTCTCCATACCATTACCCTTAGCTCTAAGACCAGTACACCACTCTCTCACAGCCAAGAAAGTGATATCTTGCTTGATAAGCATCGCTTCCTTAGGAGTCCACTTCTTCTCATGTGCCACCAGTGCCCCACCGACTTCTCCGAACCGTTCATGTAAATCTGTAATCCAGACATGATCTGACTTAACAGCCGTACTAGCACTGATCGTTTGTCTCAATTTCTCCAATGCCGGAGTCGCCTTTCCAGCCTCCTCCACATCCAGATGATTCTTTCCATTTGCGATGACAATCTTCTGAGAGAGGGAGTCATATTCTTGCCAGTGTAAATAACCCCCAACCTTAACCAACTTCATCAAATTCTCCAATAGTGGCATAGGATCCCCTCCTTGAACAATCAACATCAACAATCTAACATGCACAACATCAAACCTTCCCTCCAGCTCCCGTGGAATCTTTCCCATGACATCCAGTTTCTCGAACGTCACATTCTCTGGTGTCCAAGCTTTTGGTGGAGTTTGCGCGAGATCAATATCGAATGCTTGGATCTTGGTAGTCCATGGAAGGGTCGAAGCGAGAGTTGTCGACCAGATACCCGTACCAGTTCCGATATCTGCTATAATTGCTTCTTCTGGGATATGAACTGTTGGGTGTAAGAGATAAGAAGTTCCGAGAGTCCAGAGTTGATGTTGGAGGTTCAGACGTACTGAGGCTATAGCGTCTCGGCCGAGAGGGTAGATGTCTTGTTGGCTGTTGGGAGTTGACATTGTCGTTGGACTGGTGTATTCTTGTCGCTGTCGTCTGAAGATACAGTGTATGTCGTTGTTGTGCTGCGAGGCTGTTCAATGTGTGATGAGTTCGAGTACTTGACGATGTCCTGAGCGGATGGTTCATGAAATAGAAGTATAAGTACTTATCGCTGTGAAGTTATGTTACTGCCTGACTTTGCGTTACACTGGGTGCTACGGTAGAACATTGCCTGCCTGAACTTAAGGCGAGTGTTTGCCGCATATCGCAACAGCATATGTCGTAAGCCAAACGAATCGAGTTGCCTGTTGTCAAGTCCGACGCCGAAGGATCAAACTTCGAATCCTTCGTCGATCTCACAACCTCACTTCCAAGGCTCGGTCAAATGAGCTTGTCTCGGCCTGGTGTGCTTCAGACCGAACAGAAGTCTGTCAATGCCGGACTGACAGATTGTTGTCGGATGCCACTTGGTTGTGAGCTCGTGTCGCTCGTTGGACGACATTGGCTCTGAGTTGCTGCGAGAGGTGCTTAGTGTGCGCTGAGCCGTCGAGCGGCGAGGAGACTGGTCAGTATGCGGGGAAAGAGTCAGGAATGTGTAGGTCAGATAGGTTCTGAGATTAGGTGTACAGGACTATGCAGGGAAGCAAATGTTCCTGAGGAGCCGTTGAGGTAGATCTGCCAGGGTGGTGCACTCGTTCGCTCAAACCGCCGTTGGTTCGCTCTTTGTGTTCGAACGGGTCTTGCGTAGTCGTATCAAAACCTGGCAAACCAACGTGATGATGAACATGAAGACTCCAGCGATGGCTACTGCGAATGCCACTCTCCAGGCGTAGCAGAAAATCATCTCGCCAATGTTGCCGGTCATGAGGCCATCGAAGAACATGAGCTCGCGTAGCGAACTCTTGCAAATAACCAGGACCTTGCGATTGAGGATTGCGATTGCCATCATGACTCTGCAAAGGTAGAGGTAAGCAAGTATCTCTGAAAACGCAGGCTGTCTTGTCGACTGTCTGTCTGTGAGCTTGTCGCCTTAGCAAGCTCAAGCTCAGCGAGACGCAGCGTGAAATGGGAGTGCCTTGGGCCTGCTTACCCAACGAAGATGAGGTCCATTACAATACCGCAATATGCCAGTCGCGTCCCCGCAGTGCAGCATGTCAACAGGATGCTGACGGCGGTGTAGATCATCGCTGCGCCGCCGAGGGCCAGTGAGGCAATGTGATCGGTTCGTCGGAAGAATGAGGGGCGTTCGACGCCTTCTTGGAAGCCAATAGTGCTAAACTGGGAGTATGTTAGCCCAAGTGACAGTAAATATCAGGCGCGATTCCATACCCATGCGAACACGCCAGTGATAGTCGTTGCAAAGCAGAATGCAATCGCATAGGCTATGATCATGAGAACACGGAGGAGACCACCCTTGATAGCCATCTTGTCTGGAAGGAGGAAGTGCTGTCTCCGAGGGCGCTGTCTTTGAAGTTCACGATTGATCGTTCGTCCTGCTGGCTTGGTTGCTGCGGAGTTCCAGAGATAAAGGATACTCTGTTGCTGTGATTGAGTAATGAAGTTGATGTCAATATGGTCGTCTGAAACATAAGTTGGAAAGCGAACTGCATTGCTTTATGCTGCTCGCGGCAAGCATAGAGCACGCGTTCTGGGCAAGACCAGATGTCTAGTTGCCACGAGAGCCATATGCAGCTGCGTGCTCAAGATAGTAACACACCATCAGGCAATTGCGAGTGTACTCATCTTGACAAGTCCGCGAAGACGTCGAGTTGAGGCGGACAGTTGATCAGCCAGGTCCGCCTGAGACTTGGTGCTCTTGGATTGCGGCGAAGCTTGCCAATGGACGTTCTTGAGCAGCCAGGATTTGCAGCTATTGACGAGGCCTTCGGTATGCCAACGGTACATAGCCCATTCTTCGAAGTGTGACGATGCCTGGTCTCTCTTTCCTGCTCGGCGTCGTCACTGCGCCCTGCTTGAGAAGGTGTTTCATGGTGTTCCGGGTAGGAGTTCGAACAGCTGGAGAGTAGAAGGAGGAGTTCGTAGGCCAAAGAAAGGTGTTTGGTGTTTGGCCTGGAGTCCGTGCATCGCTCTTTCCTCGGGCATCTCTTCTCTTCCAGAACTTGTGTCTTCTCATCAACAACCACAGCACACTCACCTTACGCAGCCACGACCTCTGCACGACCGACCTGCTGAATTGATGACCCCCATGCCGATGGGAACGTTTCAGCAATGCCGGGTGACGTCTGAGCAGTCAGCACCGCCCTGTACCAGTTCACAACACATCAGAAACGCACCCATCAAGGTTCTCCCTGCTCTGTTGTCGGACAGTGGGACCAGCAACTGCTGAGAGAGCCGATGCGCAACCAGAGAATATGTTGAGCAAGGAGCGAGCGCTGTTGGATGACTTATCCTTGTGGTGCTATACATATGGACACCCGCGCGCGCCGTCTGGACAGCGCAGAGAGCACTGCCTCGTGCACGCAGCGCACACCGCCCTACATTGAGATGCCTTCTACACTGGGTCGCCTTCCCTAGATGCATTTATCCGCCATTTTCCCGTTATTCCCAAGCATTATGGGCTCTAGATATGGACAGAGCACAAGCAACATCGCTTGGCTCGTAGTCGGCTGAGAGACCGCAAGAGTGGATGCGTTGGTCTCCAAGGACAACTCGGGCTTCGCGCCGCAAGAGTGCATGCGCTCCTTTGCCCAGAGGACGTCTCTCAGGCAACAGTATGACCCGACAAATGGTCGAGGAGTTCAAGTCGCTACCCATGCAGCGACCACGCAAGCCGTGCGCCCGAGAGCCAAGCGTCTGTGGCTGAGTTTGACAGAAGCTATTGTGCATACTTTCAGCCTTACGACTAACCTCAAGCTCAGGCCTTGAGTCAATGGCTAATCTGCTAACATTGAAAGGACCGGTGAACACAGTTCACCGCCACCTTATCGAGATGAGCTCGCGGAAGTCTACGATTCGGTCAAAAGGCGTCAGGAAAGCTCTTCCTCGCTCCTCTCCATCAGTTTGCTATGCCTACATCTTCACATATGCGCAGACAAGAACAGCAAGAGTGCGAATACGTGGCCCATGCTCACTCCACGCAGGCGTTACATCAACGCTTCAAAGCCAGTAGGGACCTTACGCTGTAGGGTTTCAACCCCGGTCTAATAGCGAAATGGCAGCTGGAAGCTAACTTCACTGATATATCTAACCACAAGCTCTATAACATTCTGCAAAACTTAATAACAGCACCCCGGTATGTTGTGATCTTACACCATTCTGCGCTCACTCGAATATGCCCTGTTTGCTGCCTCTTTAGGGAAGACGTATAAGATTGACTTCCGGAGCAGGCAGCCTACTCTTTGCTACGCCCCTCGTACGAACAGTGCTTTACGCACGCGGTCGTCTCGTTTTTATCTTATCAGCTTGCAGACAGGGCTTCGGACACCTTTGCAAATTGACACCGTAAGGTCCCTAGTGATCGTGGCTCGGAGTCCAGTTGACGTCAAACTTCGAAAGCATCGATCATGGAACACTGCGACAAAGGTTCTTGGCATCTGCGTGTAGTTTGTTGCAGGTCACGGGTGTGCAAGGGTATTCCTAACTTTTCACGCTTCCGTAGACTCCCACGCCAAGATCGGAAACACTACTGTATGCCACGCTTTGACTCATATCAACGAAAGGATAGATGGTTTCACGCAAGCTGATGACGGGCGGACAGCAGCGCCAGGACGTCTGCCAGCGGAACGCTGAGGCGCTGAGGCGGACCGCAGCGCATCACAAAGTTTGGCACAGCGATAAACTCAACACTCATAAGGTGTATTGAATGGAAGGTCCGCGAATGCCACTTCGTGCAGCGCAATTCATCATTCACTTTTCAATCTACATTGCGACAGCATACAGTAATGGCTGCGGACAGCATAGGTCAGCCCACTCCTCCTCGCTCAAGGACACAGGAAGAGTTACGACAGAATCCACTCTATCTCGAAGGCTGGAAACTCGTAGGGGTGGTCCTCTCATTGAACGCTGCCAATGGTGTTGCCTTTGTCGACCTGCTCGGCGTCACAGCCATTCTACCAGCAGTCTCGGATCACTTCACCAAGGGCGGCACAATCGCATGGGCGGCCACGACACAGCTCATCGGAGCGACAGTTGGACTCGCTGTGCTAGGGTATCTATCAGATGTCTGGAGTCGGCGGCTGATGCTTCTGATTGCTCTTGGACTTTTGTCTATTAGCGCCCTAGCCTGCGGACTAAGCAGCTATCAAGATCGCACAGATTTGTTTTGTGCTCTGCGCACGTTCTCTGGAATCGCTACTGGGAGCATATCGAACCTGGTCAACATCGCGCAGAATGATGTACTGCCTGCGAGGAAAAGACTGAAGTATCAAGGAGTGCAAGGTGAGCTTCCTAGCAAAACTCTTCCGAAGCCCCGTACTAATCGATTTCCAGGTACATCAATAGCGCTGGGCAGCATAGTTGGCATGATGACTGGCGCCGTTTGGGCGACAGAGACTCAATGGCAGAATCTATACTGGCTTGAAGTAGGCTTGTCAATGTGTTCTGGCATTGCTGTGTTCTTCACTTTGCCGCCCAATTGTACTCCACCGAACAGAGAGCGAATTTGGGATGCACTCAGAAGCATTGACTACTTTGGCATTCTATCCGGGATTGGGCTCGTTGTTCCCGGGCTGTTACTCCTCAGCAAATACTCATTTATGTCGACCACCATCCTGATAGTGCTGGCTTCCATTACTGGTATCTCGACGATCGTCTTTCTAGTCCTGGGCTTTCTCCCACATCGAGGACGTGTCCGGCCCATCGTGCCTTTCCGGCTCTTCAGAAACCGGACGATTGCGACTATCCTGATACAGAATGTTCTCTTTGGCGCTACTTACTACTCCTTCAGCTACTACATGCCACTCAACCTTCAGGTGGTGCGAGGAATGCCGCCCATAGAGGCAAGTGCGTATCAGGTCCCATACTACGTGACACACGGTATGCCAAACTTATCCTTGCTCTCATGCGCAGCCAGCTAATATGTCCCACAGGGGTCACATCTACAGTCTCGGCACTGGTCATCTTGCAACTTCAGAAGAAGGGCATGCGAAGCTACTCGATCATCTTTCTAGTAGGATTCGCAGTCTGGACAGTCGCTATGGCGAACCTTGCCGTCGATAGCGAATATCAAGTGACAGGTCTGGCCATCTTCCTGATGATTCTAGTGGGTATTGGAACGGGCTCTTCCTTCCAAAACTCCGTCATGGCGATCTCGGCAGAAGTCGACAAGGAAACCAAAGGCGTAGCCGTGGGTACGAGAAACATCCTGCGCTTCTTCGGTGGCGCATTGGGAACCGCAATCAGTTCTGCCATCTTTCGAAACCAGCTCGATGCTCAGCTACCCCAAGACTTGCCTGCTGAATATCACATCGCAGACTCGGCGTTCTCGCATCACCCATTCGACAGGCTTACAGAAGCTCAGCGGGATGCTGTACAAGAAGCGTACGATGGAGCGATCGCCTGGGTGTTCTATGTATCGGCGATCTTTGTCGGGGTATGTTTCCTGTTATGTCCTCTCATCAGAGATTCACATCGAACCAAGAAGCTAGATGAAGAGAAACTCGAAATGGAGGCTGTTGCGGATGATGGGGAGGTCGAAGAGTTGAAGTCTAAGTCGAGACCTGGAACTGTTTCGGGATCGGATCGTGCTGCACAGTTTCCTGAGCGGCCGCTGATTGAGCGGCCGTTCTCGTGGGAGCATGAACATGGTCCAGAATTGTCGGAAAGGACGGAGGGAAATACTGTAGAATCTGGCGCATAACCCCATGGGGCTATATACCAAAAAGTGTATTGTTTCTGACAGGGCTTTGAGTCCACTTTCCCAATCTGGGCAGTAGTTTTACGCGCGTAGGCTCATCTAGGGCGCAGTCAGAACCAACCTTTCCACCAAGATTCGTCATTCCCAAGTCCAAAGGGGTGCCCACTGTCAATGTCCAGCGAATGCAGCAGTTGCAGCTTGTCGTTTCCCTCGCATTGTCTTCTCATGACCGATATCGGACCAGTGCAATGCCGAGGTCGCCGGTATCGCAATACGCTACTTCGCTTCCATCAGTCAGCAACAATTTCATCAAGGATGCATCATCGCAATCAGCAGCCTCGTTAGCGACGAGCAGTCAGCTTAGCACTGACCTGCGATGTCTTCAATCAGTATGGATCAGCGTAAGAAATGCTCGCTAATAGCGTGCTCCAGTTCACCATGTCGACAATATCTTCACTCACCATTTGCTTCTGCGTTTGCGTCAAGGAAAAGAGACATCGCGTAATTCGAGGTTGAACACACAGCAACTGCACCTCGAACGTGTCTGAACATCCAGGGCGCCAAACATGCTCAAGACCATTGCCACATTGCTGGCCTTCAGCAGCTTTTCCCTGGGCCATCCACAGCATCAGCTCGACTATGTCATTGTGGGCGGTGGCATATCTGGACTGGTCGTGGCAGAACAGCTCTCACAAAATCCGAAACTTCGCATAGCAGTCCTGGAGGCTGGCCTGGATGGCACGAATGAGCCTTTGGTGAACACTCCATTGTTCGCACCACTACTCACCGAGACAGAGTATCTATGGCAATTCAGGTCTCAGCCCGACGCTAACCTAGGTGGCCTGACACCTTTTACTAGACAGGGACGTGCACTTGGTGGTGGAAGTGCTGTAAACTATATGGCTTACTGTCGGTCGGCTGTGTCTGTATATGATGAGTGGGCCGAGATCTCTGGGAACGACGGATTACGATTCGACAACCTGCTTACGAACTTCAATGCCACCACGCACTATCAGGAACAGGACTTGACATATGATCCTCACGTCAATACTAGCGCCTATGGTCATGGTCCTTTGGAGATCACATCGTTGAGCGATGACATGGACTGGACTCTCCAATTCACAGATGCCATGAAGGATACCTTAGGCTTGCCTCAAGTCGATCTCAATACTGGTGTTGGTCTTGGAGTCACATCTGGACCTGCAGCTATCAGGGCTTCGAATCGCACTAGAAGCTATGCCCTTCCCGCATTCGGGTGGAGAATGGCAAATCGTCCAAATGTGCAGATCATGCATGGTGCTTGGGTCAGCAAGATCCACTTTGCCGACAAACGAGCTACAGGTGTACGGTTCCACAGTTCTACAGACAACTCGACACATGATGTGCATGCCAAAGAGGTCATTCTGGCAGCTGGAGCCATCAGTACTCCAAAGCTGCTTCTTCTCTCCGGCGTCGGACCACAGAACGATCTTCGCAACTTGTCGATTCCAGTAATACTTGATCAGCCTGAGATTGGTTCGAATCTATACAATCATCACTTCTCGGTCATGGCATATGAGGCGTATCCGGAAGTGGAGACGCTGTCGAAGTATATGCAGAACCAGACTTTCAGCCAACTCTCCAACCAGTCTTATGCGCGAGATGCAAGTGGAATCCTCGGACAGACAGACGCTCCATTCGCTGTTGCGCGAGCACCTAACAATAATACCGTTCCTGGGACTCACCCATGTCCTACGGATCGCGGACAGCTTCTTTATCAACTTGTCAATGGAGCACTCTTATCTGGAGGACCAAACGTCTCCACGATGAGTCCATTCGTAGCGCTTGTGCAACCTCAATCCACGGGCCACTTGCGCCTGAACAGCTCAGACTACCGTATAGACCCGATGATAAATAGTAACTACTATGGCGCTCCTGAAGATAAGGCTGCCATACTGCACGGGTATAAGGAGCTTCGCCGCATCATGCAACATCCGAGTTTGGCCAAAGTTATTAGACGTGAGATTTATCCTGGGGCCAACGTTACGAGCGACGCCGACTTGTGGAAAGCCATCCAGGACACCGCGCAGACCTTCCACCACCCACTAGGCACTGTTGCATTAGGCAAAGTACTCAGTGCCGATTGGAGGGTCAAAGGTCTCCAAGGAATACGTGTGGTGGACTCGAGCACATTGCCAACTCCGCCTACATGCCATATTCAGGCTAGTGTCTATGCTGTTGCCCATAGGGCAGCTCAGGACATCGAGAGAGACGATGGTTGTTGATCATGCACGTTGTACGCCTGGCTCGGAATCTACTCGATCGATGTGGACAAGAAAGATTGACACGATCAAGACTCTACATCACATTCAACGAAGCTGCGATACGAATGTATATTTTATGTCGCCATGAAGCCTTCGCTCGTCTACCATGCGTCCTCATCCTTATGCGACTAGTAAAGGCAGTTGGGACGGGTCTGAGTACCCCAACCTGCGGCATCCTGGCATGCGCGGTTGAAACCATTTGGCTCAACACCTTGGCCAGCAAGATCAATGCAGCCACTTCCGATTCGGAAGACCTGTCACGAATTAGTCACAAAACTCTGTACATGCAGTTGTTCTATTATGCTTACAAGGTTTCGATAAGTACGGCCGAGGTCGTTGCAAGCTTGAGTGCCAAGTGGGTCATTCTGCTCGAATTGGCCTGTGAAGGGATTGTATGTGTCGCAAGTGCACTGGTGCGCATAGCAACCTTCCTGATTACTGTTGCAGAAAGAAGGAGGGAAGAACTGAGGCTTAGCCTCAGGCAAGGCTGCGGCAAAAGCACTACGATCTCCAATGTCAGTAGTCCACTCGCAAGCTCTCAAAGGCATGAGTAAGGAACTTACGCGGTGGCGAAAGCCGCGATGGCGAGGAACTTCATCATCATGTCTGTGGTTTGAGGTACGAAGAAGCTGTTGCTGGGTGCTGAAGCCTGGTTTGCCTTGGAACTGGAATGTTGTTGCGATGTTTGCGAATGCTGATGGACTGGCTTGATCACTGGAGAGGATGCACTGTTCCTTTATACCGCACTTTGGATTGCGAAGCCTTCCTGGTCCACATGTTTTCTTCATGTCGGTGCAGAGGGCGAATGATTCGCTCGTTCGCCGCATGGAATACCAATGCTCTGTTACCAAGGAGCCTTGACCTGGACGTGGAAGGCGCCGGCTGTAATTATGGCTCGCATGACCTGGTATATGGCCTCTGTTTTCCTGGTGGTTTTGCTTGACATCGGGTTTCGACAAGGAACATCGGATTAGAATGGATGCAACATGTGAGATCTTGGGAACATCCCTTGTGTGGCGTGGCCATGAGGTCGTGAGATCTCAAGACATATGGGATCTGCCGTACCAAGGCGTTCATCCGGCACGCGTCCTACCCCAGGTATCCTCGCGCTCCAGAGGACCCATTGAAGACTGGAGGTCTTGCGAAGCTGGGATTTTCCTAAACCCGATTACTGGCAGGAGTCTCTGGAAATCGGAATCCGAGTCATGATAACCCTCATCAGTGGAGTCCATAATTCGCTCAAAGGAGCCAGAAGCCAAAGAAATGGTCGTGACATGTGTGATCCAATCATGTGACTAAGCGGCCGACATGGTTGATCGCTGACACTCCGCCCTCTCCACGAGAAAATAGCTCACATGTCAAGCTACTTTCGCTGCTTGTGGTGACTCCATAATTGGCAGTCGAGCTTAAGAAGTGGAGTTGCGTACCCAACTCCAAGAAACATCCATGTAATGCTCGCGCGACTAGTGGGCGACTAGTGGCTGTGAGTGAAAAGTGCATGGAAGAGTGTCAGCCTCAAAAGCATGGCGAACTTGCGTGTGGGTCACAGAACGAACCACACCGCACCAAACGGAGCGCTCCCGCTTAAGGAACCATTTTGACTTCTGCAAGGATGTTGTCTCAAAATAAGTTACAACTCAATGTGCCCTAGCTGTCAAGCAGTTGTGATCGGCGCTCTGAATGGCTGTCAGACGAGTCTTGGTCCTGCATGCGAAAATACGATCTTTGCGTGCATCTTGGAAATCGCGACCATCCACAACAACCTCCGCCGGCGAACTTCACTCTGCGAGCCCCAACTACTCCATAGCCATCATGGCCGACATAGCGCTTTCGACAATGCTTGCTGAGCGCGAGGTGGCTCATCAGCGATCGAATTAGCCAAACAGAGGCCGGTAGACATCGAATGATGCACCGAGACATTTACACCTAGCAAAGTGTTAAGGAGGCCATTTAAGCAGTGACCTTAAGGTCTACAGAAGCACGTTTCAAGTAGATTGCCCTTAGTCCAGACTTACTTTCTGCGTACGGCTCGTATTTTCCCACCTAGCATTGCCAACCCACATCGCTGGTTGGTGATTTATGAATATGAGGTAATGTGACAGCCGTCAACCAAATTTCCCAGCAGAGCGGATGAACGCCAAACGACGACCTAACAGGCCCCACATCACCTCGTATATGGCAGTTGACGACTGACAGTACAGTATGTTGACGCACATCTCAAGGAGCCTGCACTTTGCAATCACCAGCTCAAACTTCCATGTGTCCAGACACATTCTTTGCACATAGCTCACAACTTACTACCCGAATTGACGATCATGGCAGCAGCGCGCTCAGCCACTCCATATAACCCAGCCTGCAGATGTGCTCCTATCGAAACTGGCATGATGGACGCGTCTACAACTCTCAAGTTCTTCAGACCTTTCACGCGACACTCCGTATCGACGACCTTGCCCATAGCTGCAGTACCGCCGGGATGAGAGAAATTGAACATTCCTTCTCGAAAGCGCTCGTCCAGCTCGGCGTCAGCAGTCGCAAGTGACATAGGCTTATATGCCTTCGGTGGTGTCTCGCCAACAATGAACTTCTGAGCCGCGGGTGTACTCATGATCTTGTGTGTCAGTCTTGCTGCTGAGCGCAGGACAGCTCGATCGTACTCCGTGGCCAGCCAGTTGTTGTCGACTATCGGAGGTGCGCTTGGATCCGAGCTTGCCAGTTTGACAATACCGCGACTGGTGCTCGACATCACAGCAAAAGGAGTGGCGATGTGGCTACCATCGACAGCGGGGGCCTCCGGGTAAGAGGGAAAGGGTATGGAGATATAGTTGAAAGTGATCTCAAGCTCATCTCGTCGGCGGGTGTTACCACTCACAACATCTGGGGCGTCGTGGACCATGAGCCAATCGCATTGTGTTCCTTCGAAGAACTTTGGGCGGGAGTCGAAACCAACAGAGCCCATGGCCAAATTGTCTCGTGGATTGCGCAGTTTCCAATACAGTATCGCTGAGGGATGGTCCCAAAGGTTCGAGCCTACATCTGGAAGATTGATCGTTGACGCGAGTCCCGACGCCTCCAGCTCTACCTTGTTCCCAACACCAGAGAGCATGAGTAGCTTGGGTGTGTTGATGGCTCCGGCGCTCAAGATCACTTCCTTCTTTGCGATAATGCTGTGTCCGTTTGCGAGCTGCACACCACTGGCAACCTGTCCCTCGAGTACGATCTTGGCCACCGCTGAGTCTACCATGATGTCGACGTTGTCTAGCTGGTATGAGTTGGCCGCGTATGAGCGCTTCTTGTCCGGATATGGACTGTAAGACTCCACGAGCGGGCCAAAGCCGAATGCATTGCCGCCATTGGGATCGTCGTTGTAGGGTACGCCTGCTTCTAGTAATGCTTGTTTCATAGGTTCCTTGAGTGGGTAGCCACGATTACTGAGGGACGGATGTATTGGCCCATCGTAGCCGTGATAGTCTTCTAGTCCAGAAGTGGGGTACGTTTCGGCTTTCTTCCAGTATGGCAGCAGCCCGTCATACGACCATCGATCGTCGCCAACGAGGGCAGCCCATTCATCATAGCCAGACCTTCATCTCCATTAGCATATTGCTGGCGTATACAGGTAATGATTGCTTCCCGCTCACCTGTCTCCTCGTGTCCAGCATCCGTAGTTCACGGCCGAGCCACCACCTAGTGCTCGTCCAGTCTGCAGTGGAATACTGCGATTGTTCAAGTGCTTCTGGGGAACACTTTCGAAGGTGTGCTTGTACGAATCCGGTAGCAGCCAGGCTTGTGCAGGTGACTCTACCCTGAAGTCCTTGCGTACATCCCCGCCACTCTCGACGATCAAGACCTTTCGCTCTGGGAAGGCTTCCTTCAGACGAGAGGCCACTACACATCCACAAAGACCGCCTCCCACAACGATATAGTCGTATGCTTCTTGTGTGTTGTTCATGTCTACGCAACTGGTTATAGTGCTCCGGTACAAAGCGAGAGTCTTCGAAGTAGAGGTGTATTGCAATAAGTAGCAATACGTTTCTAGATGTCAGCTTGCTCTTCGTAGATCTCACAGCCCTATTTGGAAGGATCAGTTGGATCCTGCGATTAGTAACAAGCGTATAGACGCAGCAGAGTAGCCGGATCTTCAGTATAGTGGTATGGTATGAGCATAAGGTGCAGTATGCAACCCCAGAAGCACAGCGTATGCGTTGCTTGCCCGCAGCTCTCCAGACCAAGGCAACCTGTAAAGAATGCCACTCTTAGGCGAGCAGACTGGGGCCGATTGACTCGAGCTAATGGCATCGTGCTTGTATCAATGTCTACCAGAGCAAATCATATTGATGTCGAAATGGTCGCACATCTGAGACATTTGTCTGCAGCCCCGCCTAGCACTCCGATCTCTTGCTTGCGGTTGCAATGAATCGCAGTGTTGCACAACCGTGTCTTGTGCTGGCGAAAGTTTTATAAGCGCCACGGGCGGGCTGAGGCGGGCAGCTTGCGCGCGGAGGTAGTGGTATCGGGTGGAAGCATCGATCGGACATTGTCATTGCAACAATAGTTGAATGATTAGTTAGGTTAGGAAAACGAGATCGAAGTGTAAGTGGTAACATGTCACTGTCATGTGATTAGCTTTTAGCGCCGCTTGGCACCGCCAAAGTCGCCAAAGTCGCGTCTTACTTCCACCACGTTCCGTTGTTTGCATCAAGAACATTATTGACAGTTGCCGTTGATCACGCGACATTGTGTATCAATATGGGATTCAAAGGTGCATGCTACAAGTGCCACAAGAAAGGTACATGCTCATCGGCATGCTCATCACGCTTGAGAAGTTAGACCTAACCTATTCGCAGGTCATACTGCAGCGAAATGTCGCTCAAGAAGGAAGACCAAGTCCTCGTCTCCTCTTGCTGCCTTGCCTGTCGAGCTTCTGGAAATGATATGTGGCCATCTCGTGGACTTTGGCCACGGAGCTCGATTTGTCTATTGGATGATGCCACTTCGCCTGACTTGCAAGGCTATCAACGAAAAGACCATAGACTTCTTCGGGAAGACTGCATTCAAGAGGACTGGCATATTCTTCGACTCTCACTCTCTGTCCAAGTTCACAGAGATTACAAGCGTTCCCACGTTCGCCAATAAGATTGAGAGACTTGGTCTCTGGCACTTCAATGAGACCTTGGAATATCACGAAGACTATGCCCGAGAACAAGAGAACGCAAGCTCACAGGCGATCTCGAAGCGGAAACGTGCCGAGGCAGCGAGTCTACTACGAAAAGCCGACGCAGAACTGAACGATAAAGACTTTGTACAAAGGTATGCTCTATGAACGTGCGATCTCGTATCCGGAGACCACCAGCATCTTCATCCTCCAGAAGCCAGGAAACATCTCCGGCGTTGCTGAGCATGTCGAGCAGCATACAAAAGAGAAAACTGACTTGGCATCTGCTTGCGACTTGATCCGTCCGCTTGCTTCGGCGACTAACTCGATCCAGTTCCGGAACAGGTAGCATCGTACTGGCAAGGGCCCTAGAAAGGCTGCCCAACCTGCGTGACATCTACATCATGTCTACCACTGCCCGAGGCAGCAGAATGTCTACGCGGCGCTGTCTTGGGAGCAACGGAGAGAGCACGAGTCGTAAGTACAGCAACGATACACACACACCGTGAATCCGCCTATACCTCGAAGTTGCAGTGGTCTCGATCCTGTTGCCGCCAGAAGCTAAGATGTATTTGTCTGCGAGAGCAATTGTCAGACACCCGCTTACCATTGAGCTGTTGCATCTAGATATCTTTTCTGTCCTTAGTGGCTGTCTTCCGTACGCCCAATCGAAACTGCACAAGTTATCAATGGACTTTTGTTCAGGCATCGCAGACGGCGAAGGTGTCTCTGCACAAGCTCTTAACATGCCCTCGGGAGTGCTTCAGTATTTCAACGAGCTACGAGAGCTGGAACTGTTGATCCAGACAAAAGACGATACGTTCCGCAGTGAGATTTGGCACGTGTGTAATCCGAATTCGCTCGTGCTAATGTTGAGACAGATCCACAAACCTGGCACCTTGGCCCTAGCAGATTGCTAGCGTCGTGCACTCAGCTGCAACGTCTAAACCTTTGCTTCCGCAATGACTGGAATGACACTGTAAGTATGGCAGAGACTTGACATTGTCCCATACTTTTGACATCTCACCGAGCTGAAGAAGTTTTCTGGCATGCCTGTCGAAGCATGCTTGCTACACAGATGTGCTCACTGATTATTGTCCATAGGAGCTGGTCTTCGAATTTATCTGCAAGAAGGTGAAGCTGTCACATCTGAGACGACTCACCATCGCCTATGTCCGGTGCAAAGGCGAGCATCTCAACATCTTCTTGCGCAACCACAAAGGCGTGCAGACCTTGCGTCTGGAGGACCTGGACGTCACCGGAAGCGTCCCATTTGCCGATACGTTGGAGTCGTTGCAGCATCCTGACCACCATCTCCTGCAGGACTTCACTTTCAGACAGATCGCCCAAAACTCTCGTCGACTCTATCTCCATAGTCTGGGAAAAGTTTACGAACAGTCAAGTCCGACATGTCGATTCTCTCGATTGAAGGAAGAAGCAGACTTCTTCGACGACTTTGTTGATGTGCGTGGGCCTTTCAAGTACTCCGGCGACGCGCAATCATGGGAAGGCGTCTGGGACAAGATCGGTCTTCTGAAGGACGATCTGCGGCTTTGTTACAAAAGCTACGAGCCCGAACACGACTATGGCTATTATCACTGGACGGAGTGAGCTATCGAGGCAAGTCACAACACATCGTAGGAAGTAATCCAGATGAGACGTGGTGGTTCCTGTTTTCATCAAGCACGCGGCCAGTGTGTTCAAGCAGGATTCTCGCGATGGAGAAAATACCGCTCATGAATGGTTGAGCAAGCTCCGCACAGGCGGCAGTGTGTCGTAAACGGCGCCGCCAGAACAAACATTCGAATGGAGAGCAATCAGGTCGGGCTAGGAATGCTCTACTCTTACGATGAGTCTGCTACGTGCCAGTCACTTCGCTAAGATAACCAGCTACCAGATCCCCAACCAACTCTTCCCACTCACACTCTGATCCTCCAACGTCTCTCCCTTCTTCCAAGTCGCCTTCGCAGTATCGAACTTGTCAATGTTCTCCAACTTCGGCTTGCCATATCTCCAACCCACATCCATCCAGTTCGGCAAACCAACAATAGTCCTCGTGTGACTGAAAGTATCGAAGCCAACCTTGCCATGATAAGCACCATTCCCACTCTCGCCAACGCCACCGAATGGAGCATTAGGCACAGCAGCGTGAAGACCGACATCGTTGATTGTCACACCGCCGCTAGTGGTTCGGTCCAAGATGTAGTCGATCTCGCTCTGAGCTGTCCCGAAGATGTATAGGCCAAGTGGATGCGGCATGCTAGCAATGGTGGATACAGCTTCTTCGAGTGGAGCTTTCAGAACTGGGATGAAAGGTGCAAAAAGCTCTTCAGACATGAGACTGTCCTCAGTCGTGACGTTCGTGATGATGGTTGGGTGCACGAATTTCGAAGTAGGCCTATTCTCGCCAGTGTATGTGACTTTGCCACTTGTTTTGCTTAGCAGATTTGTGACTCGTTGATAGTGGTTCTCGGAAATGATGTTTGCGACCCAGGAGTTGTCTTCGGTCAACCACTCTTTGAGCCAGTGCTGCATTCGCTCGACGAGCTGATCGTGTATAGCTGGGTCAACGAAGACGTGGTTGACGTTCAAGCAGATTTGACCAGCATTGGTGAGCTTGAAGTTCACAATGCGCTTGGCTGCCAGGTCAATGTTGGCACTCTTCGTGACGATGGCAGGAGCTTGTCCTCCTAGTTCGAGGACAGTAGGTGTTAGGTGCTTGGCTGCTGCTGATGCGATGATTCTTCCGACTCTGCAATGTGTTAGAATTCATGATAGCCGAAGAGTTATGTTCGATAGACTTACTTTCCACCTCCAGTATAGAAGATATGATTCCACTTCTGCTCCAGCATAAGTCCAGTCTCCTGAGCAGCTCCTGTGACCACGCGAATAGCTGACTGATCCATATACTTTGACACAAGCTCAACAAGCAAGTTCGCCACAGATCCGGCGAGCTCAGATGGTTTCAGCACAACACAATTGCCAGCCGCGATGGCAGGACACACCGGTCCGAGTAGAGTGACCAAAGGAAAGTTCCAGGCTCCAATAACGAGGCATACTCCCAAAGGTTCCTTACGAAGCCATGCTTTACCAAACCTGCCGAAGAGAATACCAGCACCTTCAGGTGCGCTGCCTTTCGCCCACGTATCGACATTGTCAATACAGTCTTTGATGTCTTTCTTGACACCGCCGATATCGTACTGGCGGGTCTCAGCTGGAGTGCGTCCGAGATCCGTGGCAAAGGCCTCACACCAGGCATCTTGGTTGTCAACGAGCATCCACCAGAGTTGCTTTAGCTGCCATTTGCGCCAGCGGATATCCTTGGTCTTATGAGTAGCGTAAGTGGCATTGAGAGTCTCGTACGCGGACTTGAAGTCTGCTGCAGAAGTATACGATGCCATCTTGATGGACTGACTGTTGGTGTATGAGAGAAGATCGATAAGAAACGTGCAGATGCGATGTGGTATGGTGATCGTCTTGTGTAACAACGTGATGTTGGGCGGCTAACCTGTTAGTTGGTTGGCATTTCGATATGTAGTTTAGCGCTGGCTTTTTTATGCAGTGGCTGCATTTTGTGCATCGCTCTCGTCGCTAAACAAGCGCCATTATTCGTACATCGTACAGGTTCTCCGCAGCCTTACGGTAGTTGAGGGAAGCACCTCAATCATGCTGATGAATGCTTGACGAGTAGTAGGAGAGTCTCCTTGGCTTGCACATGCAACTTGCATAAGCGTGGACGCAGCCAAGGTTCTGCCGTAAGTGCATAACTTTCATAGACTTAGTCTCTGTGTATCTTCGTTCCCACACCTCAATCTCATCCGGTGTACGCCTCTTCGCCTCGTGTAATATACACTTGTCCAATGAGCACCACACATCCAACAACCATAGCAATTGCGATAATTGGCAAATTCGTCCATGCAAAGTCTCGACTGCGAACATGGATGTTCTTTCTCGCCAAGATGTCCCTCCAGAGCATGCCAGCAAGGGAAGCACTGAATGCCGTGCTGAACGCGCCATAGTTCACACTAATCGCCATGCTATAGATCGTTGCCCAGAACATCCGTTGACTTATTGGCTCGCCATTCTGCGCATGGATTTCGACCCAGGCTTGAAGCACTCGGCATATGAGAATGGCTGTTCCAATGTTGGTACCAGCGAACTATGCGGTTACGAGAGTCAGTTTCCTACATAGTCAAAGGCTCATTCAAGGCCGAACTTACATTGCAAAGGACCACTGACACGAATGCCATGCCACCTGTCGCGCCTACTACACCAGTTCTGTGGCACCAGTGACTCCATCCATAAGCGAAGGTTGCCACCCAGCCAGACGTGACCAACGACTCGACCAGAACAAACATTGCCAACGCGAACGGAACAAGTTTCAGAGGTAGATGCTGCAGGACTACTGTCGTCGTTGGGAAAGTCCGGCGCAACCATGCCCAGGTATCAGCGATGATAAATTGCAGACTTCGTCGCTCTGGAGTCTCAGGAGTGGATTGAGGTTCGACATTAGGTGCTGAGAAAGTTACGCTTTTCTTTTCAGGTGGAGCCTCCAGAGGTTGAGGTGGTTGAGGGGGTGATTTGGGCTCGATTTCGGACTTCTCGATGTCGCCTGCCTCGGACTTTTCATCTTCGTCTTGAGATGCTAGCTCGCTGACCTGCTTAGGTGCAATAGCTGACGCGACCATTCCAGATGCAGCTGCTCGAGACTCATGACGATGTATCCAGCCATATGATAAGTCCCAGGTGAGCATTACTACAGCTGCAGGCACAGTCACCCAATAGACTGGATGCTCGTGGCCTGTCTTGGCTGTCGCATTGAGTACTAGTATGGTGATCAAAGTTGCAGTCATGACAGTAACTCCTACTGCGGCGCTCTTCTTGTCGACAAAGGGGTGCAGAATCTCCAACAGCGCAATGAGCTCATTGTTCTCGTCAGATCCAGCAGGTTTGGGAATGTTTGGGTTTAGCGGCGGTGCATTCTTCGCACTTTGGGAAAGTTCATGCATCTCGATCGTTCTCGGAACCAGACCCTCCTGTCTGAAGACCAGCCATAGTAGGCAGGGAAGCAGAACAACAATCGTGACGATGACTGGCACGATAATGTTAGCTGTGTAGACAATGAATTTGATGCCGAAAGCGCCAGCAAGGACCAAGTTCGTGGGATTTGACGACACCAGAACTGCAGATCCAATGTTTGCGACAGTGAATTGGGCATAGATCCAGCTGCGAGATCAGGTTAGGATTCGTCTCATAGGGTTAAAGAGACGATGTTACTTACGCCTTGGCATTTGTTATGTTCCTCGACACCCGCGTCATGTATGCGAGGAAGGCCGTGCCAGACAGCACGATTGGGTCATTCCCAACGAAGCTAGCAAGAGAGAAGAAGAAGATGTACAGGTACAAGTAGAGCCGAACGCCATGTTTGCCTCCCTTTTCGAGCACTTTGCATGCAAGGAATCTGATCAGGCCCGAAGCGTCGATGGAGATAGCAATGTATGCCAAGCTGATGAAGAAGGCCATGATGTCGATCGGCGCAATGTGGTTCGCGCCAACAGTGCCATCGTGCACTTCCGTCCGGCCAATGGCGGATATGGCGAGAAGGAAGAGGTCCGCAATGAGAGGTGCGGTGAGGAAGTTCATCGAGAACTGCAGGCGTGCAAACTCGCCATGAATTGCTCCCTCCTTGGCATGATATCTTGGAGATATGATTCGAGCAGCTTGCAATAGGCTCCGAAAGCCGTTACAGATGACACGCGGGATGTAGATGGGGATGTTGAATGGGAACAAGACAACAAGGTCTGTAAGAACCTTCAGATCAGTATTTCATGCATGTCTGCGTGTGCTCGTCACACAGCTCACTTACTGGTCAAGACAAAAACGATCAGGGTGATGATTGAGCGCCAGTGCGTGATCCGACTGGTGTCCAGATCCACCGCCTCGTCCGACATGATGGCGTCAACGGTGTGAGCAGTACAGTGGTGACTAATTCTCCGAATAGGACGTGGGACGTTACAGCCTGAGCCACCTCGAGCCTATATCATACTTGCTTCTGTCGCCAAGCGAAGTATGCCCTCACTGTTGGTCTGCTGTGCCCTTGGGTAACCGAAAGGCAATGGGAGTCGGCTGTGCACATACGCCCGTAGTCACCCGAAGCCTTACAGCCAAGCACCAGATGTGAGGATCCAACGTCCAGATAAGGTATGCTGTCTTTGTTTCAGAGTGGTTTGGCGTAAGCGTTGATCCTGCACGATGCAGTATCGAGAGAGCTGGCGCCAAGACGTATGCACGGATTGAGAAGCATGTTCCCTGCTCTATCAAAGTATCAGGTATTGACCTCGCTGCTCTGAGACGTTGATGAGGACAGTCAAGACCACTTTTTCATCAGAGGCTCTCAGTGGTCAAGTACTCTTCTCGGCCACTCGGTAGTAGTATGTTCCTGCGAAAGTCGTCTGCGATGGTGGTCTCTGATGTCGAGAGGTATGAGCTAAGACTTCTCTTCTCCTTTAGGTTGATCCAGCGGAGCGGTGTCTGCTAGGGAGCTTCGTCTTGTCCATGATGGTGCCCAATGAGCTCCGTTACCAATATGTCGTTACTGACTTGGCGCAGCATAGCCTTAGTGACCAAGAATGGTATGGCCGCGGGGTGAGGTACCTGGCCGGCGGCCGTACTTACACGTTTGTACGGAGTTAACTGCTGTTGATGCAGACTTCTCACGATCGCGTCTATCGCGTCATGAAGGCGTTTTCGGAGTCCTTGGAGGAACCTGAAGAGGTGTCGGAAGAAGTGGATGTCAAGATGTCGAGACATCGGCGGCAAGAACCGGTCGATCGCTGGTCGTAGCTTCCCTTGGCATCGATGTGGACCACTTTCTGCGCCCGACTTCACACTTCCTCTCCCTCGTCAACATTCAACTCTCAAACACCGCGTTACTGGTCTCCTGTACGACACACTTGTACATTCTGCTGCCAAGCGTTGGTTCTGCTGCCCAGCTGCAAGGACTACGTCTTCTCTAAATGAGCTTGTCTTCGCCTACCGACGTCCGCACAGTGACGTGGATGACTGACAAGCAATAGCCATATGAGGAACAAGCAATGCAAGACTCGCAGACCATACCGGCATGGCAAAGGAATCTTCGGCACGGTTGCCTGCCCTGGTAGCAAAGCCTCATCTGACAGCTTCATACATGTTTGACGCGGCATGGCATTGACGAACAAGATGTCATACACACAACAACATCTCAGAACACAATATCCAAGATCAAACTTGCCAAGACACACAGCGGTGTTGCGTTGTACGCGTTCGCTGAGGATGGACTGTCGACGCCATGCATACATGAAACTGTGACAGGTATGAGTCTCCCACGCCAAGGTAAGTCGAGGCGGAGCTCTGCCTCCAACGTTCAGTGCACGATGGCATCCGGCTACATCACAGATGCCAGTGACCGGCCAGTAGCCGATGATATGAGAGGTGATGCACGCCCAGATTGATCGCATCCACAGCCACTTCGTTGTCTCCATTGTCTGCTGATAATCTCATCGATATGGCTCACACACAAGAGTATAGCAATGGAACCTGGCGCCTGGAGGACGACATCGAAAGAAACGAGCCTCTCCAAGGGAAGGGTGGCTTCACTACCAGGCTGAGATCAACATTTACGGCCTCTGATGAAACACTTCGGCCGTTCCGCCTGCTGAAGCAAGATTTGGGGAAACTATTCAAGCGCTACCGATCAGACTGGACCTTGTACAACCAGGTAGTCGTAGCAGGCGCAATATTCATCTTCTTCGCCAATCTCCTGCCCGGCATCACCTTCGCTAGCGACTTGTTTGCATCCACGGGACAGAATTGGGGCACTATCGAGATAGTGTTTAGCACTGGTATGTCTCCCGACTCGATCGGTGGTTGTGGGCCCCCGCTGATCTATGCTGCCAGGCCTGTGCAATGCCATCTTCTCATTCTTCTCACTTCAGCCTCTGACCATCCTCGGCGTTACTGGGCCCTTCTCCATTATTGCGGAGAATCTCTACAGCATGGCCACCGAGTCTATGGGCGTACCGTTCCTTCCTTTCATGGTGAGTACAGAGCTGCTGGTTCTGTATGTAACTCCTACTAACGAACTTCAGGCATGGTCGTTGATCCACACCGGTTGGATGCTCTGGGCTCTGGCAATCTTCAACGCCCACGAATGGACGATGCTCTACGTCACCGATTTCACCTGCGAGATCTTCGGGCTCCTGACATCGATCATATACTTCAGCAAAGCACTGCAAGAATTCCGGAGAGGTCATGAAGACATGCCTCTGGACGCTTTCCTCTACTCCGTGATCGATGGTGTCGGTACCTTTCTGCTAGCGCTACTACTCTCTTCAGCAGAGAAATGGACGCCACTATTACCAAGGCACTTCCGTTCCTTACTTCGTCAATATGGCACTCCCATTGCTGTGGTCGTGTTCGTAGGTCTCGGATATATCGGAGACGTTCAACACCTTGAAAAGGGCAGACTCTCTACCAGCAGCGAACGGCTAGCACCCTCATCGCCCGAACGAACAACCTTCTTTGTCCAATTCTGGGATCTGCCTGCAGCCTACATCGGCGTCTCTATGCTCTCCGGAGCCATAATCACAGTCCTTTTCTTCTTCGACCACGAAATCAGCACAATAATGTGCACAGCCCAACGCTATCGAACACGCAAACCGAGCGGCTTCGCATTAGAAATCGCACTCCTTGGCTTGACAACAGCCATGTGCGGAATCCTCGGCATACCTCCCGCTAACGGCTTACTACCCCAAGCACCTCTCCACTCCGAAAGTCTCCTCCACACATTCAAAGAAGACGAAAAGGAGGAAATCATCCTCAGCACAAACGAAAATGGCGAGAAAAAAGTTATATACCAAGCCATACCACGAGTCTGCGAACAACGTTGGAGTCGCTTCCTCCACGCCGGAGCTATTCTAGCTTGCATGTCCCCTCCACTCCAACGAGTGCTAGGCTTAACACCTACTTCAGTCCTCGCGGGATTGTTCATGTTCATGGGCTATCAAAATCTCTCGACAAACCCTATTTTGAAACGAACTTTCTGGATCTTGACTCCAGTTTCCCAACTCCCACCTCTCCCCTCTGGAACGAATGGATACTGGCCTATACACTCTTACACTCTCTTACAAATTACCATCGCTATCATAGCTTTCACTGTCTCGCTCACACCGGCTGGTCCGGCTTTTCCCATCATTGTAGTGGCTTGTGTTCCACTAAGACTTCTCGTTGTTCGAATGATCTGGAGTCGACAGACTTTGAGGCAGGTTGATAAGTGGTCTTGTAGAGAGGGTTCACCTGAGGATGGGTTGGAAAGCTTATTGCTTGCAAGTGGAGGTTTGAGGAGTACGGTTGATACGGCTTATGATGCTCCGCTTTTGCCGAGTTTGCATATGCCTAGTTTGAACTTTAGAGGAGTGGTTGATGATAGAGGTTGAGCTGGACTTGGCTGAGAGAGGTTTTTTGGAGTCAAGATGCGGAGTTCAATGTATGAGTAGTATGGATTATAAGAATACGAAAGTCATAGATTCCATTCAAGATATCAACGAACGAGCCAGCAGTGTCATAACATCTCAGCCGATTAGAGATGTGTAGTACGTGTACCCTTTCCTTGAGTTTTTGCGTAGGTCGTACAGGAAGTCGTTGACCCTTTCATCTACCGGGACAATGCGTAAAGTCCCCATCTGAGCCATTCCAATTCGCATGAGCTTGTTCTCGAGTATGAGTCCGAGTCTTGTTTTCTTCAAGCAGGGTTTCGTTTCTGCGGCATATGTCATCTACCGCTGGCATGCTTGGCCGCTTGAAAAGAAGAGTGGCGCACAGCTTCTGTTACATCTCCCAGCTAGTTCCGATCATATATCCTTCGTCCCGACCTTCCAGAAGCCCAATCGTGTACTGCTGCAACGCCATCACGATACTCAGATCGATCTTGAAACGTTCATCGCTGTATGTCTCGTCCACCTCGTGACCGATCCTTTCGAGTCTTTTCTGGAGGCGAGTACTTGTTCCTAGGCGCCGTGCACTGGTCTCATAACTCTTGGCGTCATTGTTGATTCTTGCTCGAGTGAGAGCTATATGCTTTCGTTGCTGAAGGTCAAATGTTGGTCTTTAGTCGTCTTTGCCCTTTTCCTCTTTTGGAGCTCCTCGGATTGTTCGCATTGTCTTCTTTTCGTTTTCTTCGACGTGGTGCTGGTGTTGGCGTAGGCGGTGGGGTCGTTGGTAGTGCTGCTGCTCGAGTCGATGAAGTTGTGGGAGGAGTTATGGGAATGCTCGGTGTTCCGCCGCCTCGAATCCAGCCCCACATTGTGTTACATGGTCATAGAGCGAAGAAGAGATAGCTGTGATGTAAAGTTTTATATACTGAGTTCTTGAGTGTTGTGTATAGTATTGAAGCTTTGGGTGTGATGTGAAGTCAATAATGACAAGCCAGATCACGGCGGTCTTCTCTTTTTTTAAATTCTCTGATTGCTGTAGGTCTGCTTCACCAAAGAGTGATTGTGAAGCTTGCTGCAGTGAGACAACAAGCAGCTTCGAGACAAGACTGGTCCTTGCTTGCTGATCTGGGTCTTGCTGGAGGCCGAGACAATGGAGTTGATGCGTGTTCGCAGATGTCTGTGATGCGTGTCTTATGATCCAGCGAGTCGTCGTGTTTGTGGACTTGGTCGTCTCTGGTATCGTGGAGAAATTAGGGGAACGAGCGCATGTCGTCAACGTGGAGGGCGTCTGCTCTCGTGTGGGCGCAAGCAGGGCGGTAGCCTGCAGAAGATGCCCAAATGCATTGCCATAGGGTAGTGCATTGGCGTGAGAGACACGACCGCTCGTCAGAGATAGCCTGCTCAAGTCAGCATGACAACTCAATTCACGTACTCACCTGTCCAATCGCCCATGCATAGAGCCTGTGTTCGTAACAGTGTCCGATACCTTCATATCAAATACTGCATACATATCCATATAATCTCATCTCTGTGTTTCTGTTATACCTTTCTTCATCATGCCAAACTCTTTCCTTTCTCTGCAAACCCTCCCTGTCCAGCAACACTTCCTCTTCTCCCTCCATGCGCTTGGACGAACATCCAGCAGGCAGCAAGAATGCAAGCCACAAGAAAAAGCTTGAAAGTGAAGCTCATGCCTGGTGACTTGACCTCTGACTTCAAGCTAGCGACAGCCTCCTTGGTGATGCTCTCGCCGACAACCTTATCGCTGTTTCCGGTGAATGCTTCGTCTTCGTCAAGTGGAGCGATAGGTTCCGCGCCGCCTTCAAGCCCTATACAATATGAGTCAGCCGAGTCTTGCAACAGCCCAGTGGCGAGTGGCTTAACTTCCACCTGGACTGGAACTGCAATGGTGGGAGCTTCGCCACATACCAGGATCTGTATCTGAGTTCTAGAGTTCAGCTCTAATACCTTCTTCCGGAACATCATCCAACTCTCCACTCTTCGCGATCGTAACAGCAACATTTGGCCTATCGTTGCCACCCTTTGGAGTGTTTTCAATCTTGTGCACAATGTCCATTCCTTCCAAGACTTCGCCGAAGACGACGTGGCGGCCATCGAGCCAGGAGGTCAGGACGGTTGTGATGAAGAATTGCGAGCCGTTGGTGTTCTTGCCGGAGTTGGCCATGCCTGCGAGCGAAACGAATCAGTACGCAGATACTGACAGAGGGAGGTGAAGTAAGGGAGGACATACTCAAGAGGCCCTTCTTGGAGTGCTTCAACTTGAAGTTCTCATCGTCAAACTTGTTTCCATAGATGGACTTTCCACCTGTACCGTCTCCCTTGGTGAAGTCGCCACCTTGAATCATGAAGTCCTTGATCACACGGTGGAAAGAAGAGTCCTGGTAGCCGAAACCCTTCTCGCCTGTGCAGAGGGCTCGGAAGTTCTCTGCTGTCTGGACCACACCTCATCGTCAGTATATCGCCCGCCTTCTCAACTATGACTCTTAATGATATATAGGTGTTATGGACGTACCTTCGGCGTAGTCTTTCCATACAGTCCCATCACAATTCTGCCCAACTCCTCATCTCCCTGCTTGATATCGAAGTAGACCTTGTGGGTGATCTTTGGGCCCTTTTGAGCTTCAGCGGATTGAGCGAAGTAGACGAAGGCGAAGGTGAGGATGACCATAAAGGACACCAGGATTCGTTGGAAGGACGCCATCTTTGCTGTAGTTTCTCCAGAAGTTGTGGTATAGAGAAACAAGAAGAAGGTCGGAGGAAGTGACAGCTGTGGTCAATGGTATCGAGCTAAGTGGTCCCTGGCGGGGATGTTTTAGCGTTTCGGCCGATGCCGTCGTTATGCATTTCACTTCACTTTCGCGAACATGTCCATCGCGACTGCCATCTCCATATCGTCGCTCCTTCTCCGCCACCGCAATCATGGTATACACCCTCTCCACTGTTCCCCTCTCCCTTCTAACGATAGATATAGGTCTTCATCTTCGGCACCAACTTTGCCGAAACGCATCTCGTCCGCACATCTCTCCAATCCTTCTACGGCATCGGTCCAAAAGTCTGCCAAACTCTCATGGCGCGCTTCCACATTCACAACACCGCGAGAATCGGCAATCTAAAAGACAAACAAATCAACAATCTTGCCGAGGAGTTGAGTACGATGGTTCTTGAGAATGATTTGAGAAGACAGTTGCAGGATAATATCAAGAGGTTGAGGGATATGGGTGCTTATCGTGGAAGGAGACATGCTATGAGTTTGCCTGTGAGAGGACAGAGGACGAGGAGCCAGGTGAGTGATAAATATGCGATACTGATGGGGATCATGAACGGGCTGGACTCGCTAACGCCCGTGGGCAGATTATGACGGCGAGGAGGTTGAATAAGATTGAGAGGCGAGGGTAGGACAAGAGGGAGGGAACGATATGAGATTGATGGGATGCATAGCGACGGCGCAATAGATGGGTTTTATGGCATACCAAAAGAGGATGCGGTGTGATGGAGAGAGATACCACGCTTACCTGTACAGATGCGAATGTACAAACAGGGATACCAGGACGTCCAACTCTCATTGACTCTCATAAGTGGTATCTACGACTACCACTATGCGTTTCCGATACGATTTCAAGGGCGTGCTTTCGAAGCCTTCGAGTGTCCATCCACTCGTTCACGCTTGGTCGATACCTGAGGCGAGTCGCGCAGTTCGTGACGTGCCCGCTTGTCTACACTCGACCGCAATATGGACACTTGAGCTAGAGGAGCCGCAGAGACGGTGTCCCGGGAGTGCTGGGGTGGCATTGTGTTATGATTCTGATAAGAGGTGGACTGGAGTTGAGTCAGCAAGAAGACTAAACTTGTGGGCATTGGATACAGGTCTGGAAAGTCTGCCAGAGAGCAGAGCAGTTGTCTGCTTGATATGGTCTTGTTGACATTCTTCACAGCTATGTGTGGCTATACCATCGCCGACGCCACGACTTGGAAGGCAGCAAAACAATCGCAAAAGTGGCAAAACAACCGCCTTATAGCATGTGGCACATCGCAACCATCATCACCGACGCCCTCCACGTCTGTTAGTCGCATGTCACTAGCTAGCGTAGCATAGCATCGACTTTGCCAACGACTTACGAGTATACCACTAGACCACGGACGACTGTTGAACAACGTAATTTGAACGAGAATATGAACCCTATACGGCACCTTCTGCTACACGACTATGTCCGCTCTCAGTTGAGAACTACTACTATGGAATTGGACACACGTCCTCGACTGGCTTAAGACGGCATCGTCATCTGAGCCTCCACAAGCTCATCAATCTGCACCTGAGGCGCCTTATGGCTAAGTCCATTACCGTTGACATGCACTTCCGCCAGCTTCACCACCACATCATCAACCTTGGACCGAGAACCCTGATTAACAATAGGCGGAATGTCAACATCATCAAGATACCCGGTCGTCTTCTCATCATTGACTTGAGCCGTGGTCAAGCCGTTCCCAACCCATGCGAGAGGATTTCGAACAGTATCCAGCTCTTGGACATAGTGGAAGTCTTCGAAACGTGGATTCAGTAATGCACGTTGAGCGTGCACTGAGGATCCGGGCCAGAGACCGATAATGGCGCCTTCTTCGGTGTTGCGCTTGAACCAAGAACGGCACTTGTATGTGAAGATTGTCTTCTCGAAGTATCGATCTGCATGGGCGAGGAAGGCTGTTTGAGCTCGTTCACTTTCAACAATCAGCACACGATGACAGAAAGTTTGAGAGGACATCTGACACCACTTACGACACTTCCATGGACGCGATATGTTCGCGTTGAAGCTTCTTCACACACTTGATTAGGTACTCGACCACCACTTCCAGCATAGCTATGAACGATCCGGCAGCAGGGCCACCATTTGGACCCAGATAGTGGAACAGATTCGGGAAGTTCGCAGTGGCAATCGAAAGATATGCTCTCGGTCTTGGCGTCCAGTCGTCCTGAAGTGTCACTCCATTCCGTCCAATGATGGGCTGTGCTGGAACTGTTGAGCTACAAAGTCGTCAGCTTTTGCAATCAGTCACATTGTCGAAGAGCTCTTACTAGTCGAACCCGGTGGCATAGATGATGGCATCGACCTCATAGTACTTCCCATCAGTATCCCACAAGCCACCCTCGTCGACTTTCGAGATACCAGTACCAACGAAATCTACATTGTCCTGCACAACAGCCTCCAAATATCCTGGTCCTGGAGTCAATCTTCTACACCCAGGAGGGTATTTCGGAATCATGCTCTCGTATACCTCCGGCTTGGTCTTCAACTTCTCCTTCATTGAGTCATCCGACATCTTCCAGAACATCTTTGTGATTTCTGTGCCTCGAAATGTCACGGGCTGCGACTTGTTCATACCACCTTCGATGCGGTGTCGATAATTCTTGTACTCTTCTGGATTCTCGACAAAGAACTTTCGCTCTTCTTCCGAGTGCTCCACTGTCATTGATCGTCAGCCTGGGTTCGATGCTGTCGGACCAGCAACCTACCTTTATCAGCACCATAACCAACAGGACTAATCCAAGTCTTGCCCTTCATGAAATGTACAACTCTCTTCGCCTTAGGCTGAATCTGAGGCAAAAGCTGAATCCCACTACTCCCAGCTCCAATCAACGCCACAGTCTTATTCGTCCAGTCAAATCTCTCATCCCACTTCGCTGAATGCATATAAGGACCTTTGAAATCATGAATCCCTGGGATGTCAGGCCACTTCCACGCATTCAAGATTCCGGTTCCTCGGAGTAGAACATTACAAGTATCAACAAAAGTCTCATCAGTCTCCAGATTGCGAATCGTAACTCTCCATATTTGGGCTTCTTCATCCCAGACTGCCCTTTTGAACCGGCGACGCAGTCGCACATATCTTTCGACGTCGTACTTCCAGGCCACATCTTTGAGATATTGTTGGATTTCACCCCCCGGGGCGTAGAATCTTGACCAGGAAGGGTTGGATGCGAAGGTGAATTGGTAGACGTGTGCTGGAATGTCGCACGCTATGCCAGGATATCTGTTCTCGTACCAAGTCCCGCCTATATCATCGTTCTTCTCATATATGACTAGATCGAGGTTGGGGATTCTGTGAGGGAAGCGGATTGCTGTGAGGATGCCGGAGTAGCCTGCTCCAATGCAAATGACTTTTATGCGACGGTTTTCGTCGATTGGACGATTGAAGAGTGGTGTTGAGGATGACATCTTCTTTACGATTGGATGGTCTGTTGCGGAGCTCCAAGAATGACAACAAGCTGTTATAGTGTGTACCGTGTACCTTTGATATGATCGGATGCACCCTGTGTCGATTGTCACTCACTCGCTATGGCAGTCTGGGCACTGCACAACCTGTCCTGGCTCGTGTGACCACCAATCTGCATAGACCTAGAGGAGTACACCTCGTAGTCATCGCCTGTACAGTAATGGCCAGATCAGTAAGGAACGTGGGGCTAAGGTCAAACTCTATTTGTTACCTCTTCCAAAGCACATGCTAACACATGTCTGAAGGACAATGGTAGACTACTGCGACCCAGCTTGACATGTACAGGGTATTCCAGCTGCTGAACTGCAGTGGCGATCTTCCTGAGGCTCCGCATTGAGCCCTCCAGTAAGGTGACGAACAGTCATCCCTGCCACATCTGACCCTAGTCTATTGCGGACACATTGGGTATCCTGAAAAGTATCAAACTTTATAGTCGAAAAGTGGAGTTGCAGAGCTACGAGCAGGTCGATACCATAAGGTAGAGACATATCATCTCTCGAAGCGAGAGTCGCTTGATCGATCCTTCGTCTTGCTACTCATTGTTAACAATGTCGCAGCCAACATCAAAGCTCCAACAACTCGAGCTTGCGCACGCAGGCGAAGGTACACTCGAAGATATCAGACAAGCAGAAGCTCTTGCAACCGACACCACGCATGTGAGGAAGGGTTACTTCAGCAGTTTGTCCTTGATTGGTGCTATAGCATCGATTTCCTTGTCGACAGTGTAAGCAGACTCCAGACCTGCACTGATGAGATGCGCCGTATTGACATAGTCACAGAGCGAGCTACTGGGGCTTCTCGCTCGCCGCAGCAGTCATAACAATCATCAACAAAGACATCGGACCCAGTGCGAATGCCAGCTTATTCTCAATCATCTGGTCCGTTGCAAGCGCCATCTCAATCATCCTCTTTGGCAGAATCTCAGACAAGTTCGGTCGAAGATGGATCTTGATCGCCGCTACCTTGACCGGCTTCATTGGAGGCATCATCGCTTGCCGAGCACATACTATCAACACTCTGGTCGGCGCGAACGTGATGCTGGGTCTAGCAGCTGGTGTCCATACATGCTATGGCCTCACAGTCGGTGAGATCTGTCCGCACAAGTGGAAGTTCATCGTGGTTGCCGCTACAGTGGTATTTCCAAATGTCGTCCCAACCGGATTTGGAGCGTATCTAGCGAATATGCTGGTCGACTTCGGCGCGAATCTCGAGGGTTGGCGATGGATCTACTACATCTATCTCATTCTTCAAGGAATCGCGCTTGTTCTCATGGTCCTCTTCTATCACCCTCCGAGCTTCAAGCAGCTCCATGGGGACAAGCGCACTTATATGGACGAGCTTAGGCGTGTCGACTGGGTCGGAATGCTCTTGCTCGTCGCTGGACTGGTGCTGTTCTTACTCGGCGTATCCTGGGGAGGTCAGCCATTACCTTGGTCCTCATCTCGCATCTTGGGCCTGATCATCACTGGTGGTATCCTACTCATCATCTTCGGCTTCTGGGAAGTGTACTCCCCCACTCCCAATCCTTTGATTCCGATGCACTACTTCAAAGATGTGCGGGGCTTCTCAATGCTCTTCATCATCAGTGCTGTTTCTGGAACTGTGTACCTTGCATCAGCAATCATCTGGACATCGCAAGTCGCAGTCATCTATGCGACATCTATAACAGATACGCATAAGAAGGCATGGGCGTCGACGACTATCGCATTCGGTATCTGGGGCGGTATCGTAGTGCTCTCGCCACTCATCGGGCTTGGCAAATTCGTACGATTCCAGCTCATCGCTATGATGGCAGTATCAGTCGCATTTCTCGGCGCCTTGATATCTTGCAATCCTGGCAACTTCAGTCAGTCTGCAGCCTTCTCATTCTTGGCGACATTCCCAGCAGGCATTCTAGAGGTCGCCTCGGGTCTTCTCGTACAGCTCGACTCCAACGATGCGGATCTGGGAACATGCTTCTCCATCATCTTCCTAGCACGAACTGCTGTCGGGGCCATCTTCACTGCAATCTTCGTGGCGATCTTGTCAAACACAGCACCCACCGAGCTGGCGAAAACGGTACCTCCAGCTGCAGAAGCGGCAGGCCTACCAGCATCATCTATTCCAGCGCTGTTCCAGGCACTGACGGCTGGCACTTCTGAAGCTCTGATTGCTGTTCCTGGCATGACTGCTGAGATTGCAGGTGCCGTTGCTGCTGCTACTGCTGATGGCTATGCCAAGGCATACTCATACGTCTACTACGCAGCTATTGCAGTCGGCATTGTTGGACTTATTGCGTGCTGCTGTATCAAGGACTATGATCCTTACTTCAACAACCACGTCTCGAGACAGATCTACAAAGGCGGCAAAGAGTATGCTGGCGCGGTGCAGTCCTGGAAGGACGATGTCGATGAGAGTGTCGCGGGTGAAAAGAATGAGGTCCACCTGAAGGAGTGATGTGACCAGTGCGTGTATTTGGATCGTGTTACGATATTTGAACAGGTTGCGAATATGCAGATAGTCCACAGATGATGTTAACAACTCGTAGCTAGTGCTCTGTGCCAGTTCCTGCTGACGATCGTGGGGCATGGAAACCACATCCAGCACATGCTTGATTCAGATACGTAGATTCCAGTAGTCCGCCTATTGACGCACTTCCTAGCAAGCTTGATTCCGTGTCTTGCATGTGTAGCGCTCAGAGGAGCTCGAGCTTGTTAGTCACTCTTCTATGACCACACGCTGACTCCGCACGGCAAGCTGGAAGTTCACATGTGCGACTCCATTTCGCGTGCAAGCATGGACTCCTAGCTCGGCTGAAGTCACACGTATCACGCGCAGTGATGCTCGTGAGGCTCCTCATAAAGCAGTAATCGCCTAGTGGAGATACTTCGTCTCCAAGCTTCACCATCGTCATTCATCGAGATGCCTACCAGTCGCTTCACCAACAAAGTCGTCCTCGTAACTGGCGGAACCTCAGGTCTCGGAGCAGACACATGCGAACTCTTCGTCCAAGAAGGTGCCAAAGTGTTCGTCACCGATCTCGAACAACGCGATATCCTCCAGCGGCTAGGATCCAACACTGTCCACTACCAGAGATGTGACATCTCGAGCGTCACAGACTGCGAGAACGCAATCAAAGGCTGCGTCAAGCGATTTGGCAGACTAGATGTACTCTTCCACAGCGGTGCGCGTTTGGCAGATTTGGCAACAGTCGTGGACCACGATGTCGCGACTTTTGATGCAGTAATCAAGACGAACTTGTGTGGTCTGTTCTACCTTGCAAGAGCGGCAATTCCTCAGATGCGAAAGCAGGGTAAAGGCGCAATAGTGACGACTGCTAGTACGGCTGGCATATTTGGGGACTATGGATTGTGTTCGTATACTGCTGCGAAGCATGGCATCGTGGGTCTGACGAAGACGATGGCTCTCGATCATGCTAGAGAAGGGATTCGAGTCAACTGCGTCTGTCCTGGGTACATGGTCACTCCTATGACTGCGGCCTTTCGATCTGAGGAACTGGTGCATGACGCATTGCTGGAAAGTGTGCCAATGAATCGTGGGGCGGATCCGAAGGAAATTAGTCGGGCGGTGCTGTTCTTGGCTTCTGACGATGCTTCTTACATTACTGGTCAGGCTTTGGTGATTGATGGAGGCTGGAGTGCTCATTCTGGCACTCCGAACTTTGGAAAGCTGTTTGCGCAGGTGGAAGCTGCGAAGGCGAAGCTGTGAGTACAGCAGGGAATTATGGCATTCTGGCTGGGAGAAAGTGGGTCAGGTCGTGTGTTGATGGGTAGACTGTATTGATCATACTGCTACACAAGCAAGAGCTATGTTTGAGAACTCGCGATACTGCGACAGCACAGCTGCGTCCAGGACGCCGGGTACAGGATAGGGCTCGTCGGCGAGATGGTTGTTTGGTCGTAGCCGCACTCCTTGTGCAACCACATTGGCCTCGTGGTCATACAGTTCTGGGTAGAGCTCAAAGAATGCGGGATCCAAACGATAGTTGAATGCAGTACCACGCCCAAGACCAAGTTGCTGATGTGCAGCTTTGGCGAGTGTCACAGATCCAAATAGTTCATTCGTGCTGGATGCTGGCAATCTCGACTTCTGCGCGTGTTCTATGGGCAGTGCAGTAGAGCCCATCATTCCCATGCTAGGTGAAGCGTCGCAGAGCATATGCCTTTCGCCACCGTCGTGCTCGGTCTGCGACTCGCCCTCTGCTATCGCCTGCACTAGTGTCCAGACAGACACATACCCTACAACTGGCTGGGGACATCGAACCAGAGTGGAGAGATCAGCTTGGACAACGTAGGCTTTCCCAACGTCACTAATGATTTGGTCGAGCTTTGGATTGGCAGAGTGATGGAGAATCAGCTTATCTCGTAACGATGGCCATGGGATCCAGTCGATCACGCTCGGGTGGGCGACAGACATCTGCAGCCTTGTAGGCCGGTACTGAGGCACGATCTTTTGTAGATTTGCTGGAGAGCGATTCATACGCCACGCAGTGAGGTCTTTGAGCGCGGTAAGAGATTTTGTGTAGGTTTCCCATGAATTCATGCGAGTCCAAGAGATGTTGATGAAAGCAGTGATCATGAACTCGATGGCACCAAGGAGTCTGTGTAGGAGGTTAGCGGATTGCTTGCGATGATACGTGAGATGGCTGTACATACTGCTTGTTTGCGATGCCCATCTGGCTAATTGGTGCACACTGACTTGCAAGACATGCTTCGAATGCATCGATATGGTCAGAAAAGGTGGAAGTAGTTGTCTTCAGTATCTGCCTGTCGCTACAGTATGTAGGTGCTCGTTCTAGCAAGTCCTTGTAGTGTTGTAGGCCCAACTGAGTGCTTAGCGACATATGCAATGATGACTGCCGCGGTGATTGCAGCACGAAGTCGTAGTCATTCATAGCATCAAGATCCACAGGTCGCTGGGTCGTCTGGGCTGCTGCGGGGCGTTCGCGATGCTCGTTGTAGAAGTCATCTAGACGGCCTAGAGCCGGATGCGGCCATGTAAAGTCGTTCGCAGATTGCGTGACTGGAGTCTCGCAAGATGTTGACGCTACTACCGAGAACTCTGGTTCTTGCACGTATGACAGCGACTCGACTGCAGCGTCCGTGTCTGCAGACGAAAAGTCTGCTTCGCAGTTCTGTCGCTCTATCTCTATCGTGGCGTCGGACGGAGGTGAGGCCGAATGATGGGATGCCGAAGAGTGGCGGTCATCGCGAATATCAGTCGGCAATGGAGGCTTTCGAGATCAGTCTCCACTCTCCAATTGAAGGGAGGGATGCTTCAACCATACCTGCTCGATCCCAAGAGCTCGAGCAGCAGAATCAGCCAGAGCCTTCAGTGATATCTGCATGCCTATCGCTTTCTTATGTATCGCAAGCAGCTGCTCTCTAAGCAGCGCATTCTGATCTTGTAGCTGTGTCGCCCAGGCCAAGTCTGGTGTCGTCGTCTGGTCGAGCCGCTCTTCCAGTTCTTGAATTCGCATCGCCTGACGAGCTCTGAACGCCCTCTGCGACATTCGATTGCGCAGCTTCCGCTGCTCTGGGCCATTGATATCATCTTGTGTTTGCTGGCTGCGGCCTGCTGAAGTTGCGGCCTTGGCTGCTGTCTTTCTGACTCCGGATGGCATTCTTCCTGCTGTATGACTTTCATCAGAAGCAGCTGGAATACGAGCGCGTCTCCTCGTGAGGTGCTTCTCGAGTGGGGCACGCGAGTGGCTTGCTGCAGGGCTGTCCTAGCTCCAAGCCCTGCGTCTCCGCATCCATCAACCAAATCCGGGGGATCGAAAGCTTAGGTGAGGTGCGGCCATTTCTCACGTGCCACTTGTTCGAGAGCCGACAGTCATGAAAGGTACAGTAATGCCAAGGCTCAGTCGTAGCAATTCAGCAGCTCATGCGACGAGAATGGTTGTCGTGGTAGCCATGCGGGGCTGCATACTCGATAGGCAAGCCTCTGTTCGTGTGGCCACTTGATGCACAGTGGTGGGGAAGATGTAGCCGACGTCCAGCGCATGCAGAATTACTTCAATCTCGTTCTGCATTTCATCGTTCGGTCTCGAGCAATAATCGTCGAGACAGTCTATCTCACTCAATTGATCAGCCTTCCAAAGAGCAAACATGGGCCCCATCGCGACTCCAATCGAAGAAGCTCAGGAGCATATGAAGCGGGAAGGCTGGTGTGTGGTACCAGACGTGCTCAGCCCAGAAGAGACGAATAAGACACTGGATGAGCTCTGGTCGGTAGCAGAGTCGGCCAATAAACGTGGCGAAGATACATTTCTACCGTTTCTCGATCCCAATGCAAGCAATGTCCGAGTCTTCTACCTGCTGGAGCACAAAACGTTCCGAGACTTGATCCAGCATCCAACAGCAGTACAAATGGTGAAGAGCGTTCTCGGCAAGCAGTTCTTGATCAGCAACTTCACGGCGAACATTGCGAGGCCAGGAAGCAAGTCCATGGGCCTGCATTCAGACCAGTCTCTTGTGACGCCTGACCCATGGACTAGGATCGAAGCCATGAATGTGATCTGGTGTCTGACAGACGTGTATTTCGAGAATGGCGCAACGCTGTACATCCCGGGCTCCAATAAGTGGGAACGAAGAGGCGACATCCCGAAATATGCAAAGGACAGGCTGAAGCCGTTCGAAGCCAAAGCCGGGTCCATCGTTGTCATGGATGGTACTGTCTGGCACACGTCTGGTGCCAACATTACCAAAGACGAGGACCGAGCTCTCTTGTTTGCCTATTACACGGCACCACATCTCCGCCAACAGGTCAATTGGACGAGGAAGCTTAGTCCGGAAATCCAGGAGTCCTTGTCGCCCAAGATGGAAGAGTGGTTGGGCGTAAGTGATCCTGAGGTGAATCTCGAATGCAGTACTGACCATTGTCGCAGCTTGGAGTGAGTGCAAATTTGGGCGAAGCTATTGCAAACCTCAAATATCTCGACGACCAGTTCGCAGAAGATGGACAGGGCTCGAATGTGGACACCGCGGCTGCGTTTGCGAAGTCATCGCATAGCAAGTAAGATACCGGATTCCGTAGTCGAGTGCCATGAAAAAGTGGCTATGCACAAACACCCCATCGGGTCTTCCATGAGATGTACATAGGTTGACCACCACCAGCGATATATCTAACAAGTGTAGCCCTCCTCTCTATACAATAAGTACGTCGCAGGTGCCTCCGTCTCTTCATTATCAACAACACCCCAACAATCTAATAAACAGTAGTGTAGAAGTGTAATGCAGCCGTTTCCCATGTCCGCGTCCCATGTATCGCTATCCAAGCCATTCATTCCAATTACAATAGCATATGAGTAGCAAAGCTCATTTACCCAAAGTCTTATGCCAAAAACGCTTGAAGCCAGCACTCGCGAGCTCGAAGCTCTTTCTACTCGCGATACTGCTAGCCCTCGACTCGCGTTTCATCTCAACCAAGGAGATCGTGTCCATCATCTTCGCACTCAAACCCTCGGCGTCAGGAAGCGAAGTCGTCAAATCCAACGAAGCGCTTCTCTGTCTCATGCTTGTTCTTCTTTCATCTCCACGATCACTCAGATTCAGCACTCGTCGCCAATCTTGGATGCTCTGTGAAGTAGTCCGCCGTCTTTTGACCAAACTGCCATACATGTTCTTGTTACTCCTACCAGCCAACTAAGCGCTCACTCTTCGATGATCGACTTTCCCAGCCTCGCGCATGACATTGATGAAAGCGTCTTCAGATGGGACCGGGAAGTGTTCTGGGTTCATCCAGCCAATGAGTTGCAGGACTTCTTCTCGCGAGCCATAGAGCTTGCTTTCAAGGTGTGAGAGGATGGCAACAGCCGCGCGAATCAGAGCCTTGTCGCCTTCGAACACAAAGATGTCCCAGATACGTGCGACATACTCATGTGGTAGGTTGTACGCGAAAAGGCAGCGATAAATCGGGTCCAGGTATTCTTCCGGTTTGAGGTCTAGCGCAGGCGAAGTGAGGTGGTCATGGAGCCGACTACACTTGTACTTCAGTGTCTGCAATGTGATTTCGTAGGTTTGTTGCATAGCGGCCTCGTCGTGTACCAAGAAAGCCAATGGCAAAGGTCTGTTAAGCATATTGGCCAAGAGAACGAAAGCTTCTGCAGCAGGTAGTGTAAGGCAGATGTTCCCTGCAATGAGGTGGGTCCCATAGACGTAGCCAACATCGCTGCGGTAGAACGTATATGCCTTGAGCACATTCGAGAGGTTCTTGTGCAGAGGCGTCTTCACATCGTGGTACATCTTCAACTCCGGAAGCGTGTTCGGAACATCTCTCTCAATAGCTTCCAGCCAGGCGGCCTCTCTGCTGTTAGCTTTCTCCTCATCCGGCATACTCGCGATCTTGGCCTCCAGTGCCTGTGCTCTGGCAAGAGCAGCCTCGAAGCTGGCTGACGAAAGCTGGAGCTCGTTTCCAATCGCCTTCGACCAGACTTCGCCACGATTGCTGGCAGTCACTCCTCGCCACCACAACTCTCTGGTCCTCGGCTCCTTCACCACTGCGTTCCAGTTCGGCAGCACGTGCTGTTCCCAGATTCTCGCTATGCTGCCTTGCATCTCTTGCTTATCTTCGCGATTCGTCTGCTCTTTCGCTGCACGCTTCTTGTCCGATTCTGCTGCTCTCGCCATCATCTGCTGGTACTCCTTGAGATGCTTGCGCTCTTCCTGTGGATCTTTGGGAGGTAGCCACGACGGCCTCGTTCTACTCAGAACAGCCTCTTTCTCCTTGCTGATAGGAAGTGGATCGATCATGACATTGCCTCTTTGTAAAGGTGGAAGTGTGGTGCTCGGTATGCTGGGTATCTCGACGACAGACGTTTGCGACCGCGCTAGTTTGGTCAGGCTCGATCGCGGAGGACTGCTCGAAGCGCTGTTTGTTTCCGAGTTGGCTGCACTCTTCTTATCGAGCGATAGCCGCTCAGCGTACTCTTCCAGCTTTTGTGACAGCTCTCGCGTATCGATGTTCAGATCTTCGGTCCACGACTTGCTCTTATACTGCCGGGTTCTCGGATCCAGTGGAAACGCTCCTACGGTGTTTGAATGATGCATCTTGGGTCGGTAGTGGTACTTAGGTGATCTAGGCATGCCATTGACAGGCGGTGGCGCAGAAGGACGTTTCGCGCCCTTTGGTATGTTGGCAGAGTGCATATTCGCATATGGCCCCGGTCTTCGATTCGGACTAGGAGTCGTCGAGCGCATACCATTTGGTGTCAGACTAGGCGATCGGCTTACGGTGTAGTGTCCGGGTAAAGGTGACACGGGCACATTCTCGAGAATCGCATCGTCCGGTACGTCTTCGTCCTCGTCGTTATACTCGGCTTCGAGTTCCTTTGTGCTTTTCCTGCGAGGCTGCCAAGCTGGTCTTCTCGTGGTCGAGTTCTGTGATTCGTACGATGCCTTTGGTGATGCGCTCAGCAGTTGTGGTGAAGTGACGAACCCGTTCTGTCCATGCGGCTTGTTTGGACTGGGTGAGCGCGAAAGAATGCGTTGGGGATGAGGACGCATGTAAGGCGACGTGACCGGGCTAGAGGCAGCGCGTTGCATAGTCCGTCCATTTGGCAAGTTGAGACTCTGGTCTCGCAGAACGCCAGAGACGGCTCCTTGCAGCGAGGGGTACTTGGACTGCTTCGTGCCATTCGTCAATGGGCGCAAAGGTGGACTCGTGCCGCTGCGTCTTCGTGTAACAGCGCCAGTTCCCAGTGTCCGTGATGCTGGGCGCCGCAGCGTTGGTCTGGAATCTGGAGGTAGATTGTTGTCTGCACTTCCATCGCTACCGCAGTCTTCTTCTAACACAACTTCTTCGAATTGGCCATCTTTGGAGAGTCCGATATCTTGGCCATTGGCGCATACCGGTATCTCATCATCAGAGTTGAGCGACGAACTGCTCTTCGATGACTTGGAATAGGTCAAATCTGGGGGAGAGTCCGGCATGTTGCTCTCTTCCTCAATGCTCTCGACGCTAACACTGGCCATCATCTTGTCGCCCAAGCCCGGCAGACTGACGCTTCTACTGAATCCCCTGCCAACCGGCACCGCAACGCTCTTCGGCCGCGTTATTCCAGGCGCACTCCCATGCGATGTATGTCGTGTTGTTGGCGTGTATGTCGAGAGGCTGTTGTGTCTATACGCGCGGCGCTGCACTCGTTCTTCGTTTGCGATCAGAGCCCTGAGTGTATCATACTCGTGGTTGTAAGCCCAATCGACGTGTGTGGAAGAATAATTGTTAGCGTCGGTCTCCACTTGGAAGCCCGCGCTGGATAGAGGGGTGGTGTCGTGTTCGTGTATGCGGTATACGGGATCTAGATTGGGAGAGTCGATGTTGTCGTTCTTGTTGTTGTTGTTATTCTTGAAGAGAGCAAGACCAGGGAGGGTCGCCATTTCTCCCTGTTCACTGTTTCCTGAATCCTGGTAGAGTCCCACCCTGCAAATGAGAAACTTCGTCCAATCGCGCGAGCTCGAACTCGTTTCGCGTCGCGTAAGCTTCGATCTACGGACCGGTCCAATACCCGCGAGTCGAGATCAGGTTCGATGCTGGGATGTATAGATTGCCAGAGATTATCGTCCGGTGCGGAGGAAAGAGGTCGTGGTCGTGGTTTCCTCGAACAATGCACTTGTTATACCGTATTCGAGCGTCATCGACCTGCCAATATCTTCGTTGGAATCAAGCAATCCGGGAAAGCCAACCGTTGGCCGATACGACATTCAGAGTTCAGATGAACTGCAAGAAGAGCCGCCAAATGGCGCACGCGAGGTGGATCCTCCAACCTCGATCTCTGATCTTTTCTTCCAGGAGGCCACGCCGCTCCGGTCTTGATGAAGCCGTGTTGCAGAGGTTGTCACCGGAAAGCTGAGGCTGGTCTTCAGCAGCAGAGCAGCGCGAGGGAGGAGGATGTGTTTGAAGTGAAGAACTGGCAAACCGGCTTTGGTCCCGTCGGTCCAAGGCGTTGATCAATAAATATCGACGATGAGAAATTGAAACTAGCCTGCACTCTGCGCGAAGACTTGATGATAACAAGAAGTCAACCATACAGCCTATGCGTTGTATTACCTGTACAGGACAGCTCTCCTGCAAAGCTATCGGTAACTTGCATGTACCTGTGTACAAAGCGGTTCTCTCTCTTGTCCGCGGGCATATTATGCATGTCAGCTTCTCAAGCTCCAAGATCTATCCGGTTTCATGTCCAAACCGACCAATCTCCTTCGAGTTACAATAGCCACACATCTGACAGGACCTCGAGCAGAGCTGTTGTACAAGGTGACACAGCAGGATGCGAGCCGCTTGTGCTACATAGCTGTCTAGTCCTTCATTGTCACAAGCAGAAACGTGCATTCTCTTCCGCGGCGAGGCAGAATTTGCTATGCTATCCGACAGCACTCCGCGCGTGGTGGCACACAGCGCACTGCACTTGAGGCTGCCATCTCTCATGAAGGCGTCTCATGCCAAATCCCGCTTCACTTTCAGGCTTCCACCCCACAATGCCTGCCAAACATGTGGCAAGTGTGTGGCAATGCCAAGTTTAGAACGATTCCCAGGGTTGCTTTAGCCAGCATGACCAACTCAATCTCTTTCTACACCGAACCATATTTGCTCACAACAGGCTCTAATCTCCGCTTTTGCGACTTCACGGCAGGTATTCCCAGTTGACCATACAACCAAGAAAGTAGAACTCGATGTCGAGTCTGCCGACGACGAAAGACGGCCACAAACGCTGTACATGCGAGCCTGCAGAAGAAGAAGTTAGTGCGTGGCGCTTCACTGTAGGCGCTTTCAGCAGCAAATCTTGGCGCAGAAGGACGATATGTATAGCTGAACGCGAGACAGTGGGAAGCGCGACAAGATAACGGACAACTCACCATCGCACCTGTGCATCCGTAACACAGCATTCATATGGCATCACGTCTTTGCTCGTGCTCTTGCGGCGCTTCGCAAGGACGTAAGCCAAATTGGTCATGTCGTTCACAGCTTCTGTTGTCCGAGATCAGCATTGAGCACTCAACGAATGTTCAAGATACAGGTGGGTACATACTGATAGCAAGTTTCCCTGGCGGCTGCTTTGCCAGTGGAAGAGATTTGATGTAGTGATAGCTCTTCTGAGCAACGTCCACAAAGCTGTGGTAAAGGTTGGTGAAAACCGTGTCGATAGAATTGTATGAGGTTGAGAAAAGCATTGCGCGCATCTGTAGCTTCAGTCCACTGGATATGGCGTCAGTAGTGATTTACGAACGATGCAATGCCTCGCTTACTTCAATAGCTTTCGATAGAACGTCTGTCCTGGCAACTTGGAATATTCGACAGCCACAGAGTCGGCAATATCTGGGGTGAATGTTAGCATCGCCCATGTTACCCTCAGTGTTGGCTCGCGTACTTGTCTGCCGTCTCCTCTCATTGTCCTTACTCAGATCGAGCGTATTCGTGTTGATCGCGTTGCCGCAATAAGGAAAGTCGTGCGCAGTCAGCATAGGTATAGCTTTTCCGCCAATCTCCAGCTCAAAGTTGGCTCGACTCTTCTCTAGCTTGACTTGCACTCCATACTCAGGTATGCCAGCATGCATCGTTCGCATGAACTTCTCTGTAACACGTCGGTCGGTACTGATGACCAGGAAGTCGTCGATGAGCCTCAGCATGGTACTGCTGCCGTCATTGACAAAGCCAAGTAGCTCCCTTTCCATGTCTGCGTAGAAGTAGCTACAAAGCAGACTTGATACGATCGAGCCCTGCGGTATGCCTTGTTTCTGGCGATACAACTTCTTTCCAATCTGTATCATATTCGACTCAATGTGTTCTTCCAGGATAGACAAGATATCTTTCCGACTCTCGTGCCTGGGCGCTTGTCCATTGATGTATACTGCTCGGCGGCGCCCTTCAGCGATGTCTGTCGCAATCTCTGACTCGAAGTCGAAGCTTTCGCTAGCAGAGCTCGCCTTGGTCAAGAACTTCCAAGATGGCTTTGCACCGAAGCCAGGCGTGTCCTTGTTGTGCGAGCCGAGCAGCTTTGCTCTCGAATATCTGGCAATCTGGTACTCATCTTCGCCGAGTATCCTCTTCACCAACTGTATCAGGCGCTTTTGCGGTATCGTATCGAAGCAAGCCTGCACATCTATCTTTGCAAAGTAGAGAGGTCTGCCGAGAAGGCCTTGTTGCTCGAGAGACTGCCGATAAATCTGCAGGCGTGGGAACATGTCGTCGACCGAGAAGAGCGCAGAGCCTAAATTGTGGCAGCTTCGTCCTTTCTCATACTTCAGCACGCTGAACGTAGGCGTGAGCAAGCTGTTGATGCTCCTGCCAAGCACCACCTGCCCATTCTGCATTTTCTGTACCCGTCGTCTCAGGTTGATGATTGGTCGCATACCGACGGTCTTAGGTATAAGACGCACATGGCTGACGCAAAGCTGTCGTTTGAGAGCCGTATCGGCGACAGTTCGCGTATTGCATTCCTCGAGCATACTTACCTTTAGCGACCTCATTGCTGGTTCCGAGAGATCCTTCCATACATCGTGTCGAAAGTAGAACAGCTGGTTGCGCTGAACACCAGATTCGGTGACGTGGAAGTGGCTTCGAATCAATGGTATCAAGAATGAGTCGAAGAGGTAGTGTAGCAATTCTGCCATGAGCTCTCGACGTTTGGCAAAGTCGGAGGCGCTCATATTGGTACTCTTCTCTTGTCTGAGTGGCCTCAGCCAGTGGATATCCAAATTCATGTGCTGCAGAACATCATGCAGACTGATCGTTTCGTACTTGCGCAGGCGAATGAAGTCGTCAATATTGGACAGTAGTACCTTCACGTTCTGCTTACTGTTCTCGCTTCCGCCCCAGAAGTCCTTGGGAAACACTTTCATCACTACTGCGCGACAGAACGAGGACACCTGAGCCATGTCTGATGCCTGATGTAGTGAGTACTGGGAGATGCTCGTTCGCTTCGGGCAGTAATGATTCAGTAAAGCTGAGTAGGCACATCTCGTGTGGCGTTTCCGCAGCCTTCGTACAAGGTCTTCAGCAGCACCTCGCAGCCGCTTTGGCAGTGCTCTGGGGAGCTTCGCATTGTCGTTCGACACTGCGTCTGGCGTCTGTGGACGCTTGCGCTCGGCTTTCGCGGACTCCTGCTCGCGAATTGTGTAGTCCTTGAACACTTGTGCGGTGTCCTTCCGATCAACATCGGAGTCGAGGACATTGTGCAGTCCGAACTGCAGTGGAAACATGTACTTCATGACATGATGCGTCTGATTATGATCTTCGATGTCGCGGTACCGGTTAAGCACATGAATCTGGTGTAAGCCGCTTCGCACAACACCTGTGGCGTTCAGTGAGGGCCGTGCATAGAGCATGCGATGTCGCACAAAGCGTATCTCTGCTAGTCCGCGCTTCACGCGCTTCGTATGTTGTTGTATTGCGGCGTCCATATCATCGTGGGAAGCAGCGTTCGCTTGGACCTGGCTTTCGTAGCTTGATATGACAGGCAGGTCGCTCGTGGGCACGCCGCATATCTGCACGACATTGCTACTAGAGCCGACTGGTGCGAAGAGTCCGCACTCTATCAATAGATCTCCCAGAATGCGTTCAGCTCCACGGCCTACCAGGTCGGGCAGGGCACTCCATGGATGACTCTTCAATGTATCGACGTTCTCGTGTGGGCCATTCGAGAACACACCAGGAATGCTAGGCACGATCTCTGGCCCGGGACCATTGTCGTTCGCGGTCACATACTTCTGGTAATTCTGACACAGGACGTGTTGAGGTCGTGCGTTACTGGCCTGTTTCCTAAACAGCATCCATATTACGAAGTCAACTATCTTGGCAATGTCAATCTTTGTCATGCAAGATCTCGCAGATCATAAGACGACAGACCTCTTACCTCAGTTTGCTTGAACTTGCCTGGCGTTAAGGATGGAGCTGCCTCAATCTCCGAGAGCTGCTGGGTGAACAGAGTGATATCGTCGTCCACAAAGCTGCTATCGTCAATTTGCACGTGCTTGAGGGATCCGACAAGCGTGGTATCGAGCAAGCTGGCAACCCCGGGATCGAAGTCTGAGGAAGCATCTCGCCCGTACTGCTGTAGTCTCCTACGACGCTTCTTTGACAATCGTGACGCGAGATACTGTCGTAGAGGCACGACTTCCGGATAGTACTTCTTCAACAGAGCATGCGGTGGACGTTCGTTGAATTGCTCATCCAGCTTCTGCTTCTTCTTCGTACACTCTGCCGCTCGGCTTGGACGCTTCCTCTTCATGATGCGGCATGTTTGTTGTGGTGAAGTTGTTGTTGTCGGAGAAAGGAACGCGCTAGAGACGCGAAAAGCACAATCCTTGAAAAGTGCCAAGACCACCATCAAACCTTCAAGTCGTGAGATCATCTCGCCCTCTATCGGACGACATCGGAGTCATAATCAACATTTCTCCAATAGCCTATACCAAACTGACATTGGATAGAGGCAGCGAAGAGCGCCACTTGAGACATCCTATACCGATCAGGCCACATATATAACAAATCTGCTTCCGAGAAGAAATCGACGTCCGCATCAAGCATCGAGAAGGCACATAATCGATGCTTCGACCACTACCTATCATTCATACAATATCAAGATCGATATTTACAGCAAGGAACATGTCCACGCAGAAACACATTTTCGCCCCAGGTGGCCAAAATGGCACACTCCAAGCAGAGCAATACACGAAAGGCTCTCTAGAAGAATCCCAGCTAGAACCCAGTCCTTTCAAGCAATTTGACATCTGGTTCAAGCACGCCAACGAATCCAACGTCCGCCAACCAGAAACAGTCACCCTATCAACAGCCTCTCTACCTTCAGGAAAAGTCTCGGCGCGAATGGTCTACCTCAAAGAAATGGACGACCGAGGCTTCGTCATCTACAGCAACTGGGGCACATCTCGCAAAGCAGCAGATATCGCTTCCAATCCTCATGCAGCTCTGACATTCTGGTGGCATGAACTTGAAAGACAAATTCGCGTCGAAGGCACAGTGGAACGTCTTACTTCGGAGGAATCGCAGGTGTATTATGATACGAGAATTCGAGGGAGTAGACTTGGTGCTTGGGCTAGTCAGCAGAGTTCTGTGCTCAAGGATCGAGAAGAGTTGGAGCAGCAAGTGAAGGATGTGGAAGCGAAGTTTCAGGACCAGGAGAAGTTTCCTGTACCTGAATTCTGGGGTGGGTTGAGAGTGAAGCCCGAGACTATGGAGTTCTGGCAGGGTAGGCCGTCACGTTTGCATGACCGCTTTCAGTATGTGAAGAATGAGGATGGTGAGTGGAGGGTGCAGAGATTGAGTCCGTAGGTGGACAGTCAACGAGTAGCACGTTTAGGTGTAAATGCATGGCAAGCAGTCTAGTGGTTGGAAAGCAATGGCATACAGCCTTCCCATGAGAAAGTATTGCTGTCGCGATGTAACCTCGTCAGTTCAGCATCGACAGATGTCGCTGTCTTGTCGTTCGTTGTACGTATCAAACTCTGTCGGCCAGTATCCAAAAATGGCTCCTGACCCGCACGGACATCACTCCCTGATCGTTTCACCTATTGCCTCATACGTGGATCTCTCGTCGAGCCCGTGTTTCAGATCATCTCATGCGACAGCCAATCATCTACCCAAAGCACTGTTCGTGAGAAGTGCGTCCTAGAGAGCTGTATGTACTGATGAAAGTGTTCTGTATTGTTGGTCTCTGCAGCTATTCAACTGCTAGTAAATGCAGTGTGCTGTACAAAGTAAAAAGTAATGCCATGTAATCAGATGGCTTCCGCTCAAGACAAAAGTGCGCCATGATGCTACTTTGCAAAGACAACGAACTTTTCGTTCTCTACCACCAAACTCCATTGACTACGCCTTCCTGCGCCAGGCTTCAAAGGCTACAGCAACAAAGTGGTGTCCATCATGGTATCGTAATGAAAAAGCAAGCAAGCAAGCAAGTCGTGTCGGCTGCTCTCAGCAGCGATCATTAAAATCGTCGTGGTAGAAAGCAAAAGTCGTATGAGACGATAGTAGTGGGTATGCTTGTATGTCTCGAAGACTTTCGATGCCAGATCTATGCTTCGGAAGCACTCTCTGTTGCTTCAGTGGATGATTCTCCATCGATCTTGTCGATGATTCGTTCTTCCTTTATCGTAGGTGTTGGTTCTTCTGACGATGCTTTCGATGATAAGACGTCGTCTTCTGCTTCGATCTTTCTTCTCTTGCCCTTTGGTGCTGGATCGAGAGGTGTACGGCAGTATGTTACTGTTCGCGTAACGACATGTCGGACATGCACTTTGCCAGATGGTCCACCGATGTCCGTGTGAGGCTCACGAGGCGAGAATGTTGCACTCCATGGTGCACCGCTCAGAGGAGTTGAGCTATAAGGTGATGGTACTGATTGTGCTGATGCGAGAGCTGGTGAGAAGGGCGACTGTGGGATGTGCAGTCGTCGTGGTGTGCGAGCGGATCGTGGTGCTGGCTTGACGAATGGTGATGGTGGTATGATCACTCGAGGCGACTCTGGTCTCTTCCCGGATAATGAAGCTGCACTGCTACTTGCAGCAGCACTCAGTTCGGTAACATTTGAGTCATATGAGGTATTTCGAGACAATGATGGCTGAGATGTAGGTGGGCTGATCGATGACTTCGGTCCAGACAGTTCTGACTGGCTTCTATCGAACGATCGATCGAAGCTCTTATCGCTGAAGCTGAACTTGGCACTGGTTGTCGAAGCCGGACTCTGTATAGCTGGAGTGTAATTCTTGAGGAAGTCCAGATATGCTGAAGGTGGGGTGATTGGAGTACGGAGAGCTTCGTCTTTCTTTGTAAAGGCTGGTGTGCTGACCATTGGGCTCATCAATTGTGAAGGAAAAGTGCCGGATCCTGGTGTCGGTAGTGACGAGGTATCTACTCTCGCGGGCCTCTTGTCGAACCCAGCCGCAGCCATGGTGGCAGATGATGTTGCAGTAGCCATTGTTGGATGTCGTCGTTTGCGAGAGGAAGAGACCGAAGAATCAAATGAATGAATCGGTAACGACGACACTCCAGACCTGCAACAAGCTGTGTAAGCGGATGCCGGTGAAGAAAGGCGGGAGAAGAGCGGCAGCTCAAGAGTGAGATGCCTGGGGGATTAAAGCAAAGTATCGATGCTTACCTGATGCCCGCCGGTGCTTCAGAGCACATTGCTACTTGCCCGCAAAGGGACATGCAAGACAGACTGCTGCTGCAGAAGCGCTCCTCGACTATTCTTGGTGCGGCGCCTACAGAGTGCAATCGACAGTGTTTACTTCCACCTTGCAAGGGCTGTGAGGTCATGCAAGTGAAGTAGCAAAGCACCAATGGGAGAGTGTGCCAACTGCTCGGGCTCTTTCTAGCGTGAGTTTCTTGTCTTATGATTCGATGAAAAACCAACGGCCCGCAGGAATGCGTAGAGCGGGCGGCTACTTGAAAGTTGCTGTTGGTAGGCGCCCGACGACGATTGGTCCGTTGCTGACCGGAGCAAGGCTGAACTCCCCACTGTGAGCTCGAGGAAAAGAGGATAGAGTTGTATCGTCGGTGGTGCCGATAGCCTGACGTTTTTCAGGCCTCTCAAAAGCTTGTGTAGTGGTGTTTGTGGTGTGTAGAAAGTTGGATTTAAGCAAGTCCCAGGAGAAAGGAGAGTAGACTGGTGGCGTGGCGAGGTGACGAATGAGATGGCCTGCTGCGGCTGCTGGGATCCGAAGGCGAGGAAGGTTTCTGTGGAGCCAACGCTCAAAGTCAAAGTTGTCGTGGGAGTGTGATGAAAGATTTCCTCACATGAGGCACAGCATGTCTTTATGCTGATCGCAAGCGCCGTGCATATGCCCATAAAGCCATCTCTCAAAACATCAATAGCATACGGCGTCACCAACGGCGCATGCAATATGCTATCCACAAGAATTGCTGGCAAAGAGAAGAGTGGAAGAATTCTAGGCGCGCGTCACGAGCTGTGAAGAACAGGTACGTATCGAGCGTGACGCCCAAGACAGGAATAGGCTCTCTATCTGCCGGAGCCAACAGCAAGCAGATAGCCAGTAGTATGGTGTTTGTCTGTGGCACACGACCGCGGGAAGAGCCTGATTACGCCAGGTCGGTGGCCACCAACGCCTCTTTGCTATAACCAGAGTGCTTCAAGTGGCGCCAGCAGGTTGAGCGATGCGCCATATGCTCAAGGTCCTTGGAGTTGGTCGGAGTAGGCGCTAGATCGTGTTGGATCTATACTGGATGACGACTCAATGTCGCCAATGGAACTAGACACGGAGTCTTACATGCATACAAGCCCACATGGCCAACACGCGGGATCGACCTGTTGTGGAGAGAGGTCGCCAGAGGACATGACTGGTCCGGAAGTCGAATCGCCCTACGAGATCTGCTGTCGAATCCGAAGCTGGGGATAGGAAGTGTTGCTGAGCTCTTCGGCACATCATCGAGTTCCTTGTTCGGTACAGCAGTACATGAGCCGTCTTCAATGCAACGTTACGCTCGTGACCTGGTTGTAAAGCTTGGTCTTTGGGTGTGATAGCAAGCGTACCACTTTCCAATATCCTCGTGAAGACCGAAGACCATTCGAGGTGCGACGAGCTATCACACGAAAGAGTGGTTTGCCACTAGTCAGTATTGAAGAAGACCCTTCGCCCCATCAGCTGCAGCCAATGAAATCAGTCAAACCAGTTCTCAATGGCTACGAGAAGCCGACTTCAGGTGTCAGATGGTCGAGAAGAGTATTCTCTTACGATACATGATCTCGATCTCTGCCGTTATGGATCCGCTGTACGCCCCAGCAACTCCAGGTGACGAGATCTCTTGCGATGTGCGAATCAATGCTCCAATCCTTCATTTTTTCTCTGGATCTCGTGGTTGAAGGCCTTGCAGAAGACTACTTTCCTGTCCGTTCGAGCTAAGATCACTCCAATTGAGAGATCTGCGACGATAGTTGGTCAATCTCTGCCCATATGCTGCGTGACACTCCAAAGTCTCTGCATGCTATCCCACCTCTCGCTCTTCCGGCTCTCTTTCTGTTCGTCCGGTATCTATAGCCTGCGCAGGGTTGGCAGTTCCCAGGCCTTGTCGTATCATTGGCCGCACAATTTCTTGCCCAGCCGTATTACATCCCCCAAGATAATCAATGCCGCGGGAACAATCAGGATCTGCGTGATGATATGTGGATACACAGGACTTGGGACCACTGTCGCCAGTCTGATTGAAGCGATCAGGTTTGCGAGAATCGTGTAAAGACTGAAGATCTGTAATGGTGAAAGATGATCTGAGTCCTGATGGCGGGTTGTCAGGCGCAATGGTGATGGAAGCTGGACGCAGCCGATGGCTGCCACGATCAGACTGTAACAGGTCCACCTGTCCTGTGCAGAGAAAAGCCTGTTATGGATTCGTAGGACACCCACACCAGATGCCAGAACGATACTGGCGAGGCAGAGTGCTTCGGAGCCAATGCGCACGATTCGAGTAAGCATCAGAGGATCGGCAACAAGATATCTGCCCTCAGACCTGCAGATCGCGACTGAACACATCGGGCACCTTGCAATGGCGAATCTTGTAGCAATGTTTGCGAAGCAACCAGTGCAGAACACATGACGGCGATGACATGGCAATTCGATCGGGTCCGTGAAGTCCTCCAAGCAGATCGCGCACACATCGTTCAGCTCATGCTGTGGCGGCTTGAGTGAAGAAATGATGCGCCGCCACGTTGGCAAAGGCGCCTTCCTCCAATGGTAGAAAACCGCCATGGCGACTGCGGAGGATATCAGTGTGCTACAGCTGATGGTGAAAGTAGCTGTACATGCCGAAAGGAGCAACAGCAGTCCGTTACATATCAATAAAATCCGCCCCAAGAGCTGCATGGCGATGTTCTCTGCTGCTTTACGCCGTGGACGCGAGTGGATCATCCGCGATGTCGAAGCCGGTGGTTCTTCGACATTGGTTGGAGACGTGCGTTCTCGATCGAGGAGTGCAGACCTTGCCGTGCGGATTGCCAACCTGAGAACGTAATCGTTGGCAACGGAAGCAGTGGATGCACAGCAAAAAGGCCTGATTTGGCGAACTGTATGTTGTCACGTTGGTCTGTTCGAAGTGCCGTTTGCGAGCTCTTGACCGCAGCCGTTGGCAAGACCCCTGCAACAACAGTGCAGTAACGGGGACCTGCATGTGGAAAGTTCGACATGGCACATATCTGGAGTTGAGAGCAAGACAGACAGACACATGAGAGGACACAAGGATTAAGAGACGTATTGCAGAGTCTTATCTAAGACTGCGGCCGAGGAAACACTCGCCCCTCAGCAAGAATCTCTACTCCTGCTACAAGTGCCTGGGCGACTCTTCGCAGCCTGTCACCAACGAGGTCCTGGCTGGCTGCCATCTCTAATATCCCACGAACGCTGGTGGTGCTCCCTTCGTTTCCTCGGTCAACGAGTTCAGCAAGTTCGACCATATCTTATCGTCGTCGAGATCGCGCTTCACTTCACTTCCGACCCGACATCGTTTCGCTCCGCCCTGAATCTAGTGCTACAATATGGGCTGTCTGTAAGTACGGTATTTTGGGCATCGAGCAATCTCGAGAAAGTTTGAAAGCCTCCGAGTCGATGTCTCCTGTAGCATTGTCAACAGATGGTGCAGCATGGTCGATGAGAGCTCGCGAGAGAGGCGTTTCAGAAACTCGGACGGTCCCATCGCAGGGGCCTACAGTGCCTACAGTGGAGTCAAAACAACAGCAGAAAGACTTGGCGACAGTCGCCTGTTTCGCACAATCTTTACTCAATTCTGCGCTCCTCCTCTTCTCTCGTCCTTCTTGCAACTCTCAACAACATCACATCCCACCCCAACATCAACATTACAGAAGTGCCGGCGCTCGCGCCGCATCTCTTGGTAAGCATCATCCACCCCATCGTTCGCGATGTGCAGCACTGACACCGACACCTCACAGGCTTTTCGAGCACACTCGAGTTCTGGCAGCCTGCGCCCAGGTATCCTCGAGCGCGCCACAAACCCCACGAGTCTCGATACTGCTATGCGAGGCTTTTCTCGAGAACATCAAGCGCTGTGGCTACGGCAAGCCCACTCCCATTCAAGTTTAGACATGATGTTGTCGGCATCGCCTCAGACAGGTACGTTGCCGCCACTCTCCTCATTCAACACACCGCTGACTTCTTATCCAAATAGCGGCAAAGACGGCGTCATATACCTGATTCCCATCATCTCCGACTTGATGGGCAAGGCAAAGAAGGTCGTCGTCCGCAACATTCACGATCGTTCTCCGCTTTTCATCCACCCGCGAGTTGGCGGTGCAGGTATTTGATGAGGCACGTTGCATGTGCTATCGCTCAATGCTTCGTCCATGCGTCGCTTACGGTAGCTGCCCTCTCGGCATGAACATCAAGGACTTGGGCAAGGGTTGCGACATCCTCAAGAAGCTTGTTGTGGGCACTGCCCAACGCCAGAACGAGCCTCGCAGTTTAGCACGGGTATGTCGCGAGAAGCGCATCTTCGTGCTCATGAGCTAACAAGCCGCAGAGATGGCAGTTCAATCTGCCGGCGCTCGAGTCGTCAACTCCACACCAACAACAACATCACAATTCCCGGGCGTCTTGGACGCTCCAAGAAGAAGAATGGCCGAGACCGCGACCGCGATGGAGACGACAGTCGCCCGACACATCGCAGCCCTCGGCCTGCTCGTCTACTGCTGTGGTCATCGCGGCTTCTCAGCTCAAGCATGAGCGAGCCACTGCCTACCAAGAAAGTGGTCCGCTTCTTTGAGGAGCCAGTAGTAATCATTCCTGATGGCACACCAACCGAGCACGTCGCCACCGAGCACGAGAACTTTGCTTCTCCCCAGAGGTCGCTTGTCGCAGAGTCTCAGCAACTCCCTGAGCAGGACGTCAAGAAGCACATCAGAGAAGAAGGCTGGATTATAGTGACATGGGTGATTCCTGATCTGTTGATCGGGAGCCATTGCATATGCAGCAACCACAAATGCCCAGGTCTGGACCTGTACTTCACCATGATCCTGCACCATATCTCCAACGACCGATGCCACATCAGGGTCCTCATCTTCCTGCTGGTCGTCCGCGCCCACCTGCGCTTCCAGCTGGCGTCCGCCGGCGAGGAGTTTCAGCTTTGACTCTAGTTGCAAGGTCTTGTTGCGGTCCACGCCAATGATGTTGATGGCATAACAAAGGCCAACAGCCAACCGCAGACACCACCACCTATGGCGCTGGTGGTTCCATCGCGATGCCACACGTACGGAGTTGTAAGACTTGCTGAATGGCTTCACTATGCGACCTTCACTTTTGTTTAGGCAGACACATCTGCTGAACTATGATCTCTGGATCGCATCGTCCGCAACATCCACGATCGTTCTCCGCTTTTCACGTGCGCATCGTTGTGGACGAGACGGCATGTCAAGCCCATCTCTCGCGATACTCGTCTCACTGTCGACCTCGACGCCGAGAGGGTCATCAACCACGTCCAAGTGCCGACAGCGAGAAGAACAAGTTCCGTGTCGCCATTCGCCAAACCAACAAGGTCGGCTTCTCAAGCCTGCTCGCTCATCTCAAGGGCCAGGCTACTTTCGACAACACTTGTTCTCGAAGTCATCAACTTGGCCGATCATCTCTTGCGTCAGACTCCGTCTACCAAGTACTCGCGAAATGTTGCAAGCTGTTGGCTTCTTGTCGGTGCTTGATCTGCTCTCGATGGCATGTGGTCCCACTATTGCAAGGAAGCAAGAGGTAGTGCTAGTGTTCAAGACTGGATAAGGCTGGACGTGGAGACAGCTTGTCGGGAGGTTGGTGGAGTTGCCAGCCAGACGCAATGGCGCGATGAGAATAAATTCTCTTGCCGCCCAAGCTGAACGGGCGTGTCAGCGAATACTTTGTAGAGCCAGTCGTCACAGACGGTGGTTGGCTCGCAAGACCTGAGTGTCCAGCATTCTCGACAAGGTATGTACCTGCTTGCCTCACCTGGCTTCTTGGCCTCGCTAATACGATTGCAGGCCGAGATCGACTTCAACGATAACTCCGACGACGAGACTTGGAGATGCTTGGGGTACTGAAGCTCCTGCTGAGGACGCTGCTAAAGGTCCACATCTGCAGAATCACAGCATCACCACGCGGCCTGGCCCACCACTACTAACAAAAGGGTGTCTGTCACCGGAGGTTCAGACGACGCTTGCAGTGCTGTCCCAGACATGTACGCCATCCCTTTCTTACGTTGTCGCCGCGCTCACCCCACTGACATAGATACAGGTATGCTACATGTCGGATGGTAGGACTGCTAGGGTCGTCTGGGCTTGCAGTGGCGGACACCTTCTTGTTAGTGGTGGATGTCGGAGATCGAGGGGAGGCCTTTGCGGTGACGAGGGCTCTAGCATTTGCATAATTCGACTGAAGTCACTTTCGATAGCAAGCTTGGCATTTTCGATCCTCTACGCACCAAACTTGCAACCCAACAATAAACCCGAATGGCGCTCGCATCCTATGAGAGTGCGCTTCACCCTCATCGTCGAGCTCGTGCTCGAGGTCAGCACTATGCCGTCGAGGAGTCCGATGTTGTGCCAGATTGGGTGGACTCGAGGAATCGGAGTGACATTTCCGCGCAGTCGATCTTAATTAAAATGCACTCAATGAAGTCTTTCATCTTTGCACGTCTGTCTGTACCTATCTCATCCAAATGTACAGGTATAACCATTGGGATCTGCTTGAGTGCGCCGTCATTTGAATCTCCTTGTGATAGCGTATGCTTAGCCTCCCAATGAAGGCAGCTGAAGTCCGAATTGTCATGTTCATACACTATAGCGCTACACGTAGCTGATACACTTCATAAGGATCGCTCCTGATTCTTCCATCTTTTGTCGTGTTGATGAGTCCGTCTGTCTTTCGTCCTAACGCTCGACTCTTCTTCCATGTTTCGCCGTAACGCTCGACTTCATTGCCTCGTGCAGATACATCCCGCCTCGATCGCCCTTCTATGTAGAGCTTTCAAGTCCATTGAGTAGACTTCGCTGGCTATCCCACGTAGAGCTTTGATATCCGCCACATGATCGCAGAGCATATCTGGCGGAATTCGAGCTTGACCAGTCTACGGCCTCCAGTACTTCCAAGCCTCTTCATCTCCATGGTCACTGACCAATTCTTCTACTCCCTCTCTACCATCAGCATTCAAGAAGAGTTCCAAGTCAATCTCCTCATCGTTGATGACAGCAGGATACAGTACACCGACCCCATCACCTCCCAATGTCGTAGGATACTTCTTGAAACCTTCTGTTTCCAGATCTTGTGATAGTTGATCCATTGGCGATAGCTTGTCTTTGCCATACGCCGCATCGCCATTCAGTTGAGATACACTGTTCACTCTACCTCGCCGTTGTGGGTCTTGTTGCACGTCTGGTTTCAGTAACGTGATCGCACACCCTCCACCTCCAGCTCCGGTAAGTTTCGTCCAGCCAACTCCAGCTTGATCAACAAGATACCTCAGTCGTTCGAGCCGAGGATGTGAGACTCCAAGACTGGTGAGTAGACCATGATTGATGCTCATCAACTCACCCAAATGAGCTATACTATCCGGACTCTTGGGGTCGAATTCTTCTGATGTAAGTCTTTCGTAGACAGATCTCGTTATCGCGTCTATCGCATTGAGAGTGTTTTCGACGACCATAGGATGTGTTGACTTGAGATGTTGTACTTTCGCAACTTCCGCTGCTGTTGATTTCGGTTGACATGTATCCACCAGTAATAGAGGCAGTTCCGGGAAGTCGCGTAGAACAGTGACTGAGGGAGGTTTCGTGTAGTCTTTCCTTTGGAAGAGGACTGCATGGCCGTTTGTTGAGACAGTGTTGTCTACCCCAGAAGGATTGCCATGTATGAGCATTTCGCCTACAAAAGCCCATCGATTGATTCTTTCGAGTTGCTTTTCTGCTTCGTCGCTTTGCTGGTCTGGATGAGGTCCTGATAATGCTCGAGATTGTATCAGAAGTGCTGCTGCAATAACAACAGACACTGAAGCAGAACTTCCCAGTCCTGCGCCAATGGGTATGCAACTTCGCATTGCGTATATGCAGCCGGGACTCTTCTCACTTCCTAGACTCATAAACAGATACAAGAAGGCTGACGCAGCTGCTTGATGTATCTTCCTCTTTCCCTCCTCGATATCAGGTGATATATCCTTGATGTGCGGCTGCATGATCTCCACCAGATCTTTATCGAGCGTCGTCACCAAATCATAGTATTTCTTCTTTTTCGGCGCGAACTCTTTCCAGGGCAGGTCGCGTATTTGCCATGTGTGATCCAGACCAATGTCTGTGAATTGTAGCTTGACGAATCTTTGGCTCTTGGAGAGTGTTGTGACAAGGAGGTAGGATCGTAAGGAGATGGAGGCTGCTATGGCTGCTTTGCCGTGAACAACAGCATGTTCGCCGTATACTATTGTCTTGCCTGGTGCTGAGACGATGAATGCTGGTGCGAGAGGATTGGAGGGACTGCGAGAATGTCGTGTAGCCTTCATGTTGTTTGAGCGTGAGCCATTCGTGTGTGGTGATGATGTCCTTGAGGAGTTTGTGTCGGAAGTAGATCGAGTGGGTGATTGCGAGACTGTGAGATGTAGTCCATTGCTGTGTCCATTCACGCCATTTGTGTTCGCAGTTGTTCCATTGCCATTGGACGTCACACTTCCACTTGTTTGCGCCATCCTGCTGCTCTCTTTGACTTGTGTCACTCTCTGCAAGGCTGTCTTCCGTCTATATCTCGTCTCCTTCACAGCAGCAGCAGATGCAGATGCACGTCGTCGTTCCAAGTCACTGCGATCATCGGTGGTGAGGAGGGAGTAAGACCGAGCGTGAGAGTAGGAGTGGGAGTAGGAGCAAGAGTCGCTGGTGTACCTATTCCGACCGCAGGAGTGGTTCGATGTTATTTTAGCTTCCACTTTAGTTCTAGTTCTAGCTTGCTTTGCGATTTCCAGGGAAGGCGTGCGCGAAGAAGCCTGTTCCTGTTTCTGTGCCACGTTTGAAGCGTAATGCTGTGGCTCGTTGTCATTATTATCATTGTGACTGCCAGCACATGTCGGCGAACTGCTTGCGCGTCTGTGTGATGTATATGTGGGTGGAACCAAGGCGAACGTCTTTCGCTCGCCGTAAGGATGTCTTAACAACAGCATCTTGCTTGGCTGCAGCGGACGATCAGCCGATGCAAGATCATCCATCATGCAGGGTCAGCATGTCTATCACTCGAGGCCGACAAGGATTAGAAAAATGTCTTTGTCTGCTTGTCACGAGAACTACAATATCAGTGGTGGTATGTTCTTCATTGTTTGAAAGACAGGTCGGATTTGATTTTCTGTCTATATCTGTCAAGAAGATACTACAAAATGTCAAGCGAATGGGGGGTATTTGAATCCATCGCTTTTGATCGAGACTTCCATGCCACCAACCTGTATCCCGCCATCCATCACTCCTCGCTGTGCGCTGTGCAAAACCTTCCCATAGTAGTACAGCCTTCGTTTCAATCGCCCTTCTCGAGAGAACCATTGATAACATGGCCAAGCAAGAACGCCCCCTTCATTTTCATGCGTTTCAAGTGACGTCCTTCCCTATTCTCGAGAGCCCAGCTCCGTCAATGTTGCTTGGGCTGTTGCCATCGGAAGTCGGTTTGGTACCCTGTAATGTACATTGTTGTTGTTGCCAGTAGTAGTGTAGTTGTTGTTCGCATCGTGATGCGACTTGATCGCTCCATTCGGCATGTTTTGTCGGCCGTCTGCTGATCCAGTAGATTGGCGAGACGACGTCGATAGTCATGGGTAAGGGCCTTGCTGCCTGCTCATGTCGCTGCTGTAGCTGGCCTGGTTCGATAGCTGACCAAGCTGGCCTTTGAGAGAGATGATCTCTTCTTGCATGCGACTGATGCGCAGTTCGTACTCGTCGCCCATTCTACTGATCTTCTGCTCGAGACTGCGAACATATCCCCAGATGTCCTCTGCACCTTGATGCCCTTGGCCAACGATGTCGCGCATGCTGCTTCCGGAGGACCTGCCATGACTCGACAAGCTTCCTGGGTTGGAGCTCATCCCTGCAGATGGATATGGTTGTGGTTGTGGATGCTGTTGTTGCTGCTGCATCATGGAAGGTTGTGCAGTAGGCTGCAAGCCACTGCGCATTTGTGGTTGACTGCCAAGAGGTGGGAGAATGTTATGTTGCTGTGGCGCGACCTGAGCATTGTGGTTCGGAGCGAATTGGTTGTTGGACTGTGGCGGTGAACGGATCCCGGTGCCACGTCCGAAATGTTGTTGCTGGAATTGTGTCGTCAAGCTCGTAGACCTGTTACGACCAAGCTGCGCATTGTTGTCCCCCACACTCAGGCGATGTTGATCCACGGGCTGACCTGGCGACAGTGGCTTAGGCGAAGAAGTCATCATTCCGGGTTCTGCAAACACCTGTCCTTGTCCATAGTACGAAGAGCTCATCGACCCTCCTGCTGGGCTGGGTTGGCCAGACATGTCGCGTGGCGATGTTGCACCGCCTGGGTGGACGACCTGTGGTGGACCCATGCTGCCTTGCATTTGACGCGGTGCAGGCGGATACGTGCTTGAGTGCTGTCGATACACCGACCTGTCAGCGTCCTGCGGTGTTTCAATCTGCTGCCTCTTGCTACTCTTGCGACGACCGTGCTCGTCAACACCTTCGTCTCCGTATTCTACGCCGTCCATGCCCTCGTAGTCGTCACCATCATCGTCGTCTCCGCCGAAGCTTGAACGACGCCCAGCGCAGCCACCAGGTCCTTTGTTATGTCGTGCCAGAGCATCGCCACGCGCAAACTTACGACCACACTTGTCACACGTGTGAGGCCGTTCGCCCGTGTGTAGCTTGGTGTGGCGTTTGAGATCGTGTAATCGCCTAAATCGTGCTTGACAAGTCTGGCAGACGTACGGCTTTTCCTGGCTGTGTGTGAGGAGATGCGACTTCAGATTGTGATGCCTCGTGAAATCTGTAGCGCAGTAGGGACATTTGTGCCTCTTGTTCGTTCCAGGAGTCTTGGGGCTGCTTTCTCCTCCAAATCCTGAGCCTGGTAATGTCATACTCCGCGACGGTCCGCCTTCCTGGCCATCTGACTGAGGCGGTGGTCCAGGATATGATAGTGACAGAGCCTTGTCATTCTGTTCTTGAACCGCAAGATTGCCATTGTGTGACGTGTAGCTGCTGCCCTCGTTCATCTCGGCGGGCTCAGCCACGAAGTTTTGCCCAGAGGTCTGCTCACTCGCAGTAGCAGTCATCGCGTTGCCAGCATTCGAGCCTTCGATTGTGGAACCAAAGCTGCCCAAGCTCACAGGACTGACTTCCTGTTCGTTTTCTGTTTGCGCATTACTATTAGGTATATGGATCTTCTCAGCCACCTTGCGCAAAGGCGAGCTCATCTTGTCCGGAGCAGGCGCGTCTGTGGATTTGCTCATACCTCCAGTTCCAAGCAGTTGCTGCATCGCAGCTACCTGAGGATTGGGACTCGTTTGTCGCGAACTTTCTGCTTGTTTCCGACGCCTCATCTCAGCCATCGCCGCCGCGCCAGTGAGTGGCAGTGGTGTGGACCGTGGCGAGAGATGCGCCTGGTCAGATTTCGGTGAGAGACTCGTCCTGGGATCGTGCTTTTGCGAAGTTGGGCGCAGAAGATTCGGATTTTCGAGTTCGGTAGGGATGTTCGCGCCTACCACTGTCGGCGTCGATGTACGTGGCACACCAGCGACAATGCTGGTGGCCAAAGGAGAGATGGGTGATGTTGTCGCGCGAGATGTTGCAGCCATGTGTGCGCAACGCTCACAACGTCATGCCGTACGGATTGTCTAGCAGCCGGTGTTAGTTTTCATGCTTTCTCTCATACTCGACAACGTGGCGAAAGCCGTCCGCCATATCATTCAGACAGTTGCAGAGGAATTGCAGCGACAAGTGTTGGGCAGGGCGAGCTTCATAACAAAGCTGCCTCCATGCTCGCCAAAAGCCTAGCATAAGGAAACGGGATGACCCACTGAGTACTGCGTCCACCTCCTCCGCCAGTGCGCTCTCACACGGCGTCGCAACAATGCTTTCCTTCAATGCTCCTCCAGGACTGTGTGGCCGATACACGCGCGCAGGAACCGGAATGCTCCAGTATATGCGTGGTAAGTACCTCTCCGAGTATCTATCCGAGGTGGTTGAACTTCGACCGGCGATTTGAGATGGAACGGTATGCAGTGCGCAAGCCGTGTCTGGACTCGGGAGCCTGGCCTGGACCTTCGCGCTCAGTTCTCAAAGGAGTGATGCTTCAGTCAATAAAAGACCGCACGAAGAAATCACTGTCGCCGAAGCGGCAGAGCCAGCAAGACTGCCGGTCGTGGTCAATTGAGGATTTCTCGAAGAATGCCCGTCAGCTACTCCCAGCCGCTTGGGTGACTGAGCTGGTTCCGGTTTGTGGGCTGTGTTCCTCAGTGGCGTCTGCTCAAGAATGCCGGGGACGTGGCGGAAAATCCGATACCGCCGTATGCCGACCGTCCTGAGTCGAATATTATGGTCGTGCGCGTGCAGGCAAGGTGGTGTCGCGGTCGTATGCAAGAGGGTCAAAGTCACGACGTTGCAGAAGTGAACTGGAAAGGTGCAGTTCGTGCGTTCGCCAGCATCGGCATCCTGGGAAAGGCTTGAGATGCAAGTGGGCTGTTCTCTCATGGGAGGCGCAGCATCCGGCCGAACGACCACTCGTCACCAGCCAAGCCCTAGAGCTTGAACCACTCGCCCAGCCACGGATCGCCTTCATCCTCTCTCTCTTTTGGACAGGCACACACGGCTTTTGGCTGAAAGGATACGCCCTTCGTGCCGCCTACTAACCAGCACTGGAAGGAAGCCAACGCGCTATTCGCTTTATCTCCCTTGCCACATCGGGACAACGCAGAAGACATTCAACCTATCCCTGTATGTCATCAGGACTCGGCAATAGCCTGTTGTTCAGGCTCGACAATTTGTTGCCTGTGGCAGAACAACCACGACACTGGGTCTCCCGATCCACCACTAATCTTCGTAGTGCATATAAGAATTCCGCTCGATCGGAACTTGTCTGCACATCGACATTGTGACACCAAGATGTGTCCAGACGTGTGGCGGTTGCGATACGTCACCTCACAGGCGTCTGAGCTTAGTGGCTCAAGCTCGCTCCTCTCTGTGTCCCTAGTTTGAGCCTCACTTCTGTGCCAAGGACAATGTCTGACATTTGCGCTCTGCAACAACCACTTCTTAGGTTTATCACCTTAGCGCCCAGAAGGACAAAGCAGTGCTGCGCCATCCGAAGAGGCTGATGGTGCTTCTTCGCCGGTAACGAACGTTGCACGACATGCTGCAAGCTGCAATGGATGAGCAGGCATCGCGCTGCGAGTCCGCGTGGAATCCTCGTCATTGAGGTCGCCGGAGTGTGTCGAAAAACAAGAAAGGACAATGGCCATCGTCTTGGCATCGTGGCTTCAGCCAGCTTACCAGGGCCTCAAACTTGCCGATCTCACATTCTCCACTGTCAACGACCAAGATGCGCGAATCACCTATCTACCGATACCGCTACCCTGAAGCCTGAGACACACGTTGGGACGAGCATCTTCGCCGCTCAGAGCTGCTTGTGCCTGATCTTTGATGAGATCTTCAGACACACGTGGGAGAACATCCCACAAATCCGAAGAATTGCCAAACGAAGTCCGTCTGAGACAGCAACGAATGCACACATATATGCCGATACATTAAACCTCAGGCGGACTCAAAACTTCACGACGATCATATCTATGCCACGCGACTGACGTGCCACATCTGCTCGCGCCACATCTACTCGCGCCACATCTACTCGCGCCACATCTGCATTAGCCGCAATTCCCAGAACGCCATCGCCAGAGGCCACTTTCCCGAAAAGGATGATGACAGTTTTCCTGCGCCTTCACTGACTCAAAAGTGCATGATCTAGAGCTCTGAGCGCCCTGCCGAACTCCGGAAAGTTACCTATTCTATGGCACACGACTGCAAGATCTGCTGCGCAGAATCTTGGAAACTCTTGTTGATCCACGTGAAATAGATGAGACCTATGGACGTCTTGGGAACACACCAAGCCCGCACTCGCCTCAAGGCTATGGCGCTGATGTGGCATCATAGTTCCGGACCAAGCCAAGCGCAATTGGTAAGCCTTCATTGATGTCGATATGACGATGAGCGATCATATGACTTCGTCTCGCGATTCATCTGGCCTCATGAGAGGCAGGCGTCCGCGAAGCCCTATACCACGGCGCAGGTACTGTTTTGAAACTATGTACAGTATGTACAGTACACCCCTATTCTGGTTGACAAGTTCGAACCAAGGACAAAGCCGAGACACGGACCGATTCCATGCCTATACGGCACCACTATTCTGGGTCGCAAACGGTACGACTAGCCGAGTACCGTAACATATCGCCACTGCTCGAGAGTCGAACCTGAAACGAACGATGTGCGGTCGCTCATATCGATGCGCAAGATGCAACGGCCTTTAGACCGATTAGCCTGTATAGGCTGGTGTACGAATACGATGCGCGTAGTCACCTCATCTGCTCCCTCCACCTTCGCCGCGAGTGCCAATTATACCTCGACCGCTTTGCGCACGACAGAAGCTCAAACTTGAAGCTCATCCTGCGCTCTCTAGCGATCAAGAACCCCTTACTCTGGTGGCGTGGGCTGGCACCTGAGTGAGACGGGGAAATCAGGTGTGCAACCCGTCAGCAGTAATGATCAAGTGCCAGGACTCTCCGTACATCCAACGCACGCTGCACTCGGACGGCTTGAGCGGTGCAGTACTGGTGCATCAGTGCTAAGCAGGAAGCCTCGCTGCTCGAATAGCACTCCAACAGGCTTACTACAGTCAGCACAGCGTTCTGCAGCAGGAGTCTCAAACCAAGATCCAACTCGCCACAGCGAACGGCCGTAACAATCACTCTCATCGCAGGCAAGGACCGCATCTGGACATCAAGCTGACTGCAATGGACTCCTTGTCAGCATGCCAAGTCCTTGACAGATGCCAAGTGCAAAGGCAAGTTACACGCTCTGTAATGCTACCACAGAGATGATCATCAAACCGAAGGACATCGTCTTCACATTGGAACGCTTGATATATGGCCTTAGACTTGGTATCAGACGCCAAGTCGTGGCTGCGAGCTGCGGCTGGCACATTGTAGGCCACCTATTCACTACTCACCGACACTGTCACGCCGTAGCGAAGCGGCGACCTCGAGCATTCGGTAAATATGGAGATCTATAAGTGATGAGCGTCGCTCTCACTCTCGTATCACATTTACAAGCCAGCGACAGAACGACAGCTATACTACAACCAGCACTATACTACAACCAGCACAACAGGATCACCAATAACCAGTTCTTTCAACTACCACAACTATGCTCTTCAACTCCATCCTCCTCTCTGCTCTCGCAGTCACAAGCGGCGCATTCGCTAGGCAAACCACCAATGCAAAAAGGCAAGACGTCCTAGGTCCCAACGACGTCAAGTTCACGCTTTCACTCACAGGGAGACTTGGCAGCATCTCCTCGACCCTCAACGCGCTCAACTTACCCGAGACCGCACAGAGCCCAGAATTGGAAGATCTCTTCGACACTATCAGCTTCGGCTCCGGCTCAGAAGTCGACCCAGCACTCCGCTGCCGAATCTTCAGCGATGCTGCAGCTGGTATTGATGATACTATTCTCGTTTCTCGTGGTACCAACCTGAACAAGAACTCGTTCTCGAAAGGCCTACCTTGGACTTTCAGTGTTGTTCAGTCGAGAGTGGCTTCGATTCAGTGCGCTGTTGTTGAGGATGTTTTCTTTGCTTCTCCGGCATGATGAGAGACAACGGCTTGTTGATGGTGAAGGCGGAAAGGGCTGAGACTGATGTTTGTTGGGACAGTTTGTGCTATTTCGATTCGTGTTTGACAATACCTTCGTTTGTGCATACAAATAGAGACAGAGAATGCTTGTTTGTGGTAGATAGACAATCTATACTAGAGCGTAAAACCTTGGACGCCTTCGGGCTATTGATCAGATATACAGCAGGTCACTGATCTCTTCACTTAGGAAGGCCCTTTGTTGAGGATACGAAAATGCAAAAGAAGAACGGCAAACATACTCGTCCCAGTCGTAGGCAGACACGCTATCGTCGCGTTGCAATAGCGAACACTCTTTTACTCTTCGAATTAAGCCGTGCAATTCATAAGTGAAACAAGCATCAATTTCGCTGACGACTTACTGATTAGGCCACTGAGCCTTCACGAGCATTGAGAAAGCCATAATTCTAATACTATATGTACCTCCAACTGACGACTAATGGTAAGAGGCACGACTTAGCAAGAGAGGAGAGCAGACACGATACGCGAACATGACGCGACAAGGTCATACATACTTTCACCCCAGCAACACTCATCAAAGCCTAAGAACATCCTCGAGGAGCCACAGCTGACGACCACAAGATGGAGACTCCCTACAATCACAACTTCTCGAACATGTAGCCTCTTTTCGCAATGCCAACTCCAAGTCCCAAGACAACACCCATCAAATCCTCCACTCTAGAACACGCGATATCAACTCTCCCATCGCCCCAACTTCGTAAAGTACTCACGCATCTCGTCGGAATCAATGATGACAATCATAAGATAGCCTCGGAAAGACTCCTTACCCCACTGTCAGTAACAGCAGGCACGAAGAGAAAGAGATGGGATCTGTGCAGACATTGTGGCATCGCGTTCGACGTGACTCTCGACACACAAGGGAAGTGTCGGAGACATCCAGGTGCGACATGCCTCCTCCTCTTCTTCCCCCAGAGTCGGTGTAGCTGATCTCTCTTCTGGGACAGGCACGAAAGAACTCGACCATCGCTACGACTTCTGGGACGACGTAAAGCTCGACGAACTGAACGACGGAGAACTTAGCGACCACGCTGATGAGACAGAGTTCGAAGATGGTTTCATATGGTCTTGTTGCGAGAAACCGATCTCTGCGATGGGTTGTGTTGCTAGTGAGCATGAAATTGCTTTTGTTGTTGAAAAGAGGAAGGTGAAGAAGGTGAAGAGATTAGATAGCGTTGTGTTGTGAAGCATCAGGGCTTTCACTGTTGTACATATTATCGTGTCTGTCGTCATTTATCCTTTCGTAAGTGCTGTGATACTATGCTCGCTTGAACGCTGCAATTCAAATCAACGCTGGAAGTAGACAACTAATGCTTCTTGTCCAAAGCCAAGATCAACTCACTGGCTCTCTCGGCCACAGCCATGATGCCGAAGATCGGGTTGGCTGTGAAAGCCTCTGTAATGCTCGAATCGACGACATGCAGATTGTTCATCCCAACAACTTTCGTATTAAGATCCACGCAAGAGCCAATCTTGCACGAGCCACTCCAGTGGTTCACATAGCCTCTTGTATACTGAGTCGAAGAAGTAATATACTTCAGAATCTCAGCTTTACTCGACGTAGCCGGCAAGTTCAGGGACGTGAGACCACTTTGAGGAAGCTTTTGGAAGATCTTATAGATGACAGTGGCAACTGCATCGGCATCTGCTGGGTCGCTGTAGAGGAAGTCTGACGCCGGGCCAGGGAGACCCTTCTCATTGAGGACGATCTTGCTCTTTGACCTGGCGCCGGATGTGGCGTAGACGTTCAAGGTGAAAGTGTTTGGGCCAGTGAAGCCGAATGAGCCTGCGACGTTCACGGTTCCTTGGACTGCGACAGTACGGCCATCGATGTACTTGACGCTGTCGAAGAAGACAGCCGTAGGACCGGCGGATGCGTATGGGCCGGAGCGAGAGTTGAGGTAGAGATCTTTGTCTGAGGCGATTGGTGAGGTGTAGTTGTAGTTGTAAGACTGGACGTTTGAGCCTGAGAGTACAAGGAACGTGTTGGGGTTGTCGTATAGGTGGTCGCCGACAGCTGTGTTGTTGATCCATGCAGATGAAGGCATGTCAAGGAGCTTGTTGTTCGCTAGGCTGGAAAGTTGTGCTGGGTCACCAATACCGGACAGCATGAGCAGCTGAGGGCTGAAGAACGAGCCGGAGCTGACGATGACACGACCATTGCTGGAAAGCTTGAAGGTTGTAGACTGGCCGTTGACCATTGCGATCACGCCAGTAGCCTTGCCGCCATTACGTTGCACACGCTTGACTTGTACACCGCTTCTCAAAGAGAAGTTCGATCTCTTGAGCGCAGATTGCAGGTAAGTCTTGACAGGTCCACTTCGCTGGCCTTTCTCGTAGGCATAATTGGTTCTGCCAAAGACTGCAGTCTTGTCATTTGCGTCTCCATTGACTGCAACATTCTTATAGCCAACACCATCAACGAGCCACTTCTTGGACGCATCATAGCCGGACTGTGCGTATCGCTTGCCATCAGCCGAAGGAGTGTTCGTGAAAGGCTGCTTGGCTTTGACTTTGTTGATGGCACTGGTCATGTTATCCGACTTCCATCCTTGCGGGTAATATGTGTCGAAGTCCGATGCCGGTGGCTGATGGAAGAGCTCAGCATTAATGGCACTTGAACCACCGATCGTGCACCCGCCGAAGCCACCATTCTGCTTGTCGCCACACAGCAGACTTGAGCTGCCACTGAAGATGGAGCTGTAGAGTCCAGGTACATCAACGCGGGAGAGCTCTTGGTTGGCGATCCAGTCTGGTCGTTCTCGTCCACCGGTTATGTAATATGAAGGTCCTCCCTGCTCGAGCAGAAGCGTTCGCTTGCCGGCTTCACTCATGCGATCGGCGGTGACTATGCCGCCGGCTCCAGCTCCAATGATGATTGCGTCCCATTCCACATTGTCTCGTGACTCGATGTTGTTTTGTGTTGGCCTAGCGTAGGTCGCGTCGAACAATACAGTGAGAGCTATGAGAGCCCTGGTGGTGAAAGGCATTGTGCTTGAGATTGGTAGGAGCGATGCGGTGATGGTGAAGTGATACTGGATGTCAACAGGTATGGTGCTACATCTTCAGGTATATACCTCTGCCTCATATTTCCGAAGTGTAGCATTCGATGATGTGGTAGCAGTATGACCGCCACACGGCTCGACCTACTGTGCTGTTTACGAGAGCTCCACCACGACTAAGGCGCGCGAAGGCGAGCTCAAAAGCTATTTTTGTGTGCGGTAACGACGGGACCGTTGCTTATGGCCTTCGTGTGCTGCAGTACCGACATCATCGTGGATGGAACTGGTCGAACGCAAATGCGAAAATATACCACACGACCGGCCTGGCCGATCTGCGCTGATGCACTCGAGGTCGTACACCCACAGTTTCGAGGTTTTCAAAGCCCGACGTGCTGGTGTCATCCGTACCAGTACTTTGAAGACGTCGAACTAGTCCAGACCAGAATGTCCAGGAATAGAGCAACGGTATCGTAGTCTTGCACGCACTGTGCAGTGTTGTGTTCTTCATTTCTCTCTGCTCGCTTGCGAGTCTGTCTCGATGTCAGAAATTTGCGCCTCGGAGCATTATTTCCTCGAAGCTGAAAATCTGATGATGCTGAGCTCCGCCACAATTCATGCGAGCAAGCGCATAGCTTGGTCATCCCACTCATGCATGTCAACCAGTATGATCCTAGATTCATACATGTATCGTCGCCAAACTTGATTGGGTGCCTTGGTTCAGCTCTTACGCTCCTCCAATGCGTGTCATCGATGCCATCATCCTGTTGCCGCGGCATCTCTCCTCATGGCCTGGTAAGCTGTCATGGCTACTTGTGGCAGGTAGAGAGATGTTGTCAAGAAGACGGAAGTGCGACAAGCACCCATGCAGATCTTGGAGCCAAGAAACGGCCTGGACTCCGCTTCGAGCAAGGCTCGAGGAAAATGAACGTTGCCGCTATGCATTGTCTCTGCGCTTATTAGCTGCATAGACGGCTGCGATTGCGAGAGACATTAGACACGAAGCCTGGTTAGGATACAACCTCTCCATTCCGAGTGCTAACTTCATTCGCACGCCGAGGCTGCTTTTAGTAGCATAGACAGCGCAAGAACACAGAGAGGCCGGCAACGACCACTTTCCTCAGCCCTGGAGTCGGATCCTTCACTCCTCTTTGGAGGTCGAATCTGCAACTAGCAGTTGTGCACAGTATCTAGCTCTTATGCTACTCATGCCCGGCCTTCTATCAAAGTCCTCAACACAACCCCAACATAACCCTCCCCTCATCTCGCTGACATTCCCCATCATCACCATCATCTTCCTCCACCTTAGCCGGAATTGGAACATTCGCAAGCGGAGTCAAGCGAAAAGCATGCCGTCTCTCTCCAGCAGAATAGTCCAGCGTTTGCGAATGTTGAGTAATCCGCTGATCCCAAACGACAACTGTACCAGGTTCATAACGAATACGACAGCTGAAGTCGTGACCACGATAAATGTGGTCGAAGAGGAATTTGAGCATGTAGTCTGCGCTCGGAACAGATGCATTAGTAAGTAAAGTAAGAGATGAGGAGTATGAGGGAAGCTTACCGGATTCTTCGTCATCCCATCCAACTATACTTTGCGTATAAGAAGAATTCACGAACAGCGCTTTCTGCTTCGTGACTGGATGGATTGTGACTACAGGATGAATAGACTTGGTGATCGGCCGTCTTAAGACCGCTAGATTACCATTGTCCCTAATCTCTCGCATGATCGGGTTAGCTGTTGTATGTATAGCCTTCAGACCCTCGAGTCTTTTACGAAAACTTGGCGATAACCTCTCGAAAGCTCGTGCCATATTCGAGATGATGGTGTCGCCTCCTGCGCCTGGTGGACTCTCGAGCATACAGAAGAAAGTCAAGCCCGGAGGTTGCGTTTCTGGGGATTGATCGACGTGGAATTGAATCGGAGACTTTCTTGCCCAGCTTTTGCGGATTCGAAGGTCGTCTTTGGAGTCGTAGACTATTACGAACTCTTCGGGACCGTTTTGCGGATGGGGCATCCAGCCATGTTTGTGCAGAGGACCGAAATGGGATGCGATCTTCTTTTGTGCTTCGAAGCCTATGTTGATGTATTCCTGATTGCGAAAGACTACGCAGCCACGCTGTGCGGTCAAGAGAGCAAGTTCGTCTAGGCCTTCGGTTGTAAGTTGCGAAAGCTGTACGCCTTGTAATTCGGTGCCACAGTGTGGGCTCAAGTCAAAGGTTTTGCTTGCGTTTTTCAACAGATTCGAGAAGGACGGGTCTGCGCGGTGGCCTGGGTCTTGATGCTCGAAACTGCCCACAGGCTCAACCTTTTCGAGAGGGTCGTAGAAGGGCAGGTAATCCGGATACAGGGCTTGATTCGGCGCCTCGAGAGCAGGTTCTTCGAATGTGGTAGGCATATTTGTGCTGCTGAAAGTACTTGATGGTATCTGGCTTGGACACAGTAGTAGAGAGCGGAGGTCGTGGATGCTTACGAGCACAAGTCTTCTCCGTCAGTATGCAACAGATGGGATGAATTCGCCGATGAGAGGATATAACTCGCCATGCAGATGAACAGCTGCCTCGACTATCATAGCGGCAGAAGCTGGCCACGATAGGCCAGGCAATCCTGTGTGCAGTCCTGCGTTCGTCTGCACGGTGCACGCATCCTTGTGGATCCTCTACGCATGGAGTCTCCACACTGATAAGCAAGCTCTATATGTACGCAGTCTGGTCTCTATACGAGTATTGAGTCGTGTCAGTCAGTACGCCATGACCAAAGACGAGATCTTTGTGTCCAGCACATCAGCAGGAGGCTTTGTCGGTGGCGATGACTTAGCAAAAGCTGCAGTGAAAGCTGCCAATGCAGGAAGAACAGAAGATGTCGACATCGCCGCCCAGATCATCGCGCAGCATGGCCACGAATTCGATGGCGAGGCTTGGCCTGCGGCAGAGGAGAAGAGGTTGATGCGTCGGATCGACTGGCGTTTGATTCCAATCGTACGTTTGTACGCAAGCTCTGACAGGATTGTGGCTAATGATGTTGTAGCTCTTCGTCTGTGCGACAATGTCTGGCCTGGACAAGACTGCCATCTCGGGCGCTGCCCTCTATGGCCTCAAGCCGGATCTCAATCTCACTGGCCAGCAGTACTCTTGGTGTGGATCTGCGCCTTTCTTCGGTGGTCTGCTGTTCATGGGCCCTTCAGCTTATTGCTTGCGACGGTTCCCGGCTGTGACATTCTTCTCGATCAACGTGCTTTTCTGGGGCATTACGGAATGCTGCATGGCTGCCTGTACCAGCTTTGACGGTCTATTCATCTGTCGATTTCTGCTGGGTGGCTTCGAGGCGCTGCTGATTCCGGCAGTAACACTTGTTGTTGCAATGTGGTATCGTCCGGAAGAGCAGCCACAGCGCAATAGCATTATCCTGAATGTCATCGCACCTATCCTGAATGGATTCATCGCTTGGCTCGTTGGCTACTACAATGGACCCTTTGCACCTTGGAAGATCATCTTCCTCACAATAGGCATCTTCACGATCCTATGGGCGGCGGTTGTGTATTCCTTCCTGCCCAATAATCCACTCGAAGCAAAGTGGCTATCCGGCAGAGAGCAGTACATCGTCATCCAGAGGAAGGCTGCCGATAACACCGGCATCGAGTCCAAAACGTTCAAGAAGCAGCAGCTGCAGGAGGCGTTCCTGGATGCCAAAGCTTGGCTGATATGGTTTGCCATCATCGCCCTGCAAGTGCCAAACGGTGGTCTCACCACCTTCAACACTCTCATCATTGAAGGTCTCGGATTCGATAGCTTACAATCCTCTTGGTTGGCAATGCCACCCGGAGCCATGAGTACGCTCTCTGGCATAGGCCTGTCATATGCTGCTTCTCGTACGCGTCGTTACCGGACGCCTTTGATCGCCGCATCAATTATGCTACCACTGCTAGGGGCGGTGCTCTGCTATGCACTACCGAGAGGGAATCTTGCCGGACAGCTTGTTGGATTGTACATCCTGTACACGTACTGGGCTCCGTACGTGACGCTGGTCAGCGTCTATCAAGCCAACGTCGCGGGCCACACGAAGAAAACGACCCTGTTTGCCTGGTACTATGTTTCTTGGGCAATCGGTAACATAATCGGTCCTCAAACTTTCCGAGCAGACCAAGCACCGGCTTACACAGGAGGGACAGTTGCAATGATTGTATGCTATGTTGTTGCTATAGCGTTGATCTTGGCGTATGGAGCTATGTGTCATGTCAGCAATAAGGGGCGAGCGTCCGAGACTGAAAAGGGTGGCGAGCAGGATTGGCTAGACTTGACTGACTGCGAGAACCGCAGCTTCTTGTACACGACCTGATATAAGATGAGAAAGAGTCCAGTGCGGCGCGTCCAGAGCAGATTCTACGCGTCTCGTTGAGCTCCGCTACCCTGGAACGAAGAAGTTAGAGCCATCTCCCGCGTTCTTCATGGTCCAGGCGATCTAAGGTAGTCGTGATCTGTTGATGGTGAAGGAGTCGAAAATGGAGAACGCGCGAGAACCGGCAGGAACGTCCGTGCAGAGCCAAGAAACGGCGTTGACTCCGCTCCAAGTCGAATCTCCTTTGCCTGTTTTGCTTTGACCTTCTGCCATCAACAACATCTTCCTTCTATTATTCGCTTATATGTCACCTTCGACATCGAGCGCCTGAGGAAGATGCCCGCTGCAGATGATGACTGATCATGGAAGGAGACATTCTTCATCTCTCCCAGCTCGACTTTGCCTTCCGAGCACCGATGGCATTCCCACATGCTGACGACCAGAACCTGCATGTCGTTCACGTCCGACCCTGATTGCAGATTCTCGATCATTTCCTTCGCACACTCCGGGTGGACTAGCATGATGATGCGCAAGCAAGTATAGCATACGGCTGCCAGTGCGGTATTGTCCTGAACCAATGTGCCTAGCACTTTGGTCTGGCCGGCTTTCCTCGAAACTTGCTGGATGGTGTGCTCGATCCAAGACTCGATAGCAGCGTAGGTCCAGCCCTGGTCCATGCTGTCTGTGACATTTGGTAGCTCTCGCAGCAAAGAAAAGGCCATCAATGGATTCTGGAGGACACCAGTCGCCATTGTCAGGACGATTGTCTTCTGCTCAGACTTGCGCAGCTGGGCATCTGGCAATGATAGTGAGGATATGGCTTGACATTGTGAAAGCATATGCGAAAGACATTCAAGGACACGGCAGACTTTTATGCCTTCGGCAATCCAGCAGCCCGATTGTCTCCGTCTGATCTCATACAGACGTACCTCGACGGCAAGAGCACTACGATCAAGAGACTTCCGCAAACGGCGTCCGGTCCGTCCGTGACCTAGACATGGTTGACTCGCGGATTGATCTCCGGCCGGAGACAGGGTGGTGTTTGAGTCTGACAGGGATTACAACGTCATGTCATCAGCTGCAAGAACACCATGTTGTTCTGCACTGTTGGTAAACAGCTCAATCTCTGCTGCAAGGTCCACGCATCGCGAGTTTGACAAGAACACTGGCGCAGAAGATCGTCCCAACTGGAGATACTCATGTCAGTCCGGAAGCCACAGAGCATACATCCTACCGACGGCAACAACACCCCCGAATTGCGTCCAGCCGACTCGCAGTCAGAATGTGCGTCCTATCTCCTGATGAATCGCTTGGTTCAAGGAACAAGCACTTGATGATAGATTGAGATCGTGTTCATTCTTGTGGTGTTCATGGCGAAGCTGTAGTTGGAGCTTGACACAGAAGCCAATTCTTCCGCTATATATGTCAAGGCTGGCACTGCTGATACATCACGTAGGTATCACTCTCCTACTGCAGAATCTACGGTAGGCCGTCTTCTGCATTGGCTTGTCATACCAGCACACTGTTACTACGCTGATGTCAAAGGCAATCCAACTCATGCAATATTGTGGATCCCACGTGCTCACTGGCCGATCAATGTGCATGCCTCGGCACTTGCTATATTAAACTTCGATAATCCAAGAAATAAAGGCAGTTTTTCGCGTCGCCATACGAGCGAATGAAGAGCAGCAACCATAGAAGAGTGGTCGATTCCGTGCGGCGACATGATTCTGCAGCATCTGCTAGCAGGAGCGCGACCCAAGAAGCATCTCAGCAGCGCCGAGAGCTGCTGAAACACTGACGCTAGTGAAGGCTTTATATCAACTGCTTCCTGCCACCATCGGTCTACTCATCCATACCCATCTACGTTCTCGACACAACATCAGAAAGAAACACGAAAGGATGAAGTTCTTCACTGGCCTGCTGGCGCTTCCGGCAATCCTTTCCACAGTCGCCGCAACGCAAGTCGACACAGTCTACGACGATGTCAGCCCGATCAATCAACGTGTGATCGAGTTGACGACCGCTACTCAGGACTACCAAGGAGGTCTCATTGGACAACTCCCATTCCTGATCGACTTCGGTCCAGTCTACTTCGCCACACGAAAAGGCTTCTACGATTCTCTGTTACTGCCAAACCCTCTGACGGCGTCAGATGCTCAGCGTTTGATCGACCACGTCAACGAAACACTTGCCATTACCAACCCAAGAGCTGTCAATGTGGTCAAGAGCAAAAAGCCGAAATTTGACGCTGCTGGAACCTCGCCATTAGTCAAGGATGGGCTGGAACTTCTCCTTTTCGCACACTTGAGCTTCAGCGACGAAGTTGCGACGAGGATTGCAGATGCGAATCAGAAGGCAGAGGGGCAGAGTGTGATTGATGTGATCACGAGGGCTTTGCAAGATGGCATTGCTTTCTTCTCTTCTTGAGAACAGCATGGGACAGAAGCGCAAGCAGCATGAGTCGATCGACAGCTCGTGCTGTGAACGCGGCTGAAACATATGTCTCTGTACGTATCTTAAATCTCTAGATGGAAAACATCCCTTCTACTTGCACAACAGCTCGAAGGGCGGCATGTCGCGCTTAGCACATTCCTGATTTGGCATTTCCGTCTACCCATCTTGCCCATCATCTAGACCTCAACCCCACCTATGACATAGGTATTCCCGAGCTATATTCCCAGAACATAAACTACACTGCAGTACTATTTATCTTCACAAGCGTACCCATCAAGGTCCTCAACTATCAACAAGCACAGAGCTCTCACCATGTCTGCGAACAAATCAATCCAATACACGATCCCCTCCCGCGGCATCGTAGCCTACGACCAACACACCTGGAAACTCGAAAACCTCCTAACCCGCGAACCCCTCCAAGATGAATTCCTCATCGAAATGATCGCCACAGGCGTCTGCCACACTGATATTTCCGGCTACGGCGGCATATACCCTCGAGTCCTAGGCCACGAAGGCGCCGGCCGTATCCTCAAACTCGGCTCCGAAGCCCAAAAAGAAAAATTCCAAGTTGGAGATCTTGTAATTCTATCAGCAGCAGCTTGTTTAGAATGTTTATATTGTACAACAGGTCATCCGGCCTATTGTGTCCAACATGCTGCTTTAACTCTAGCGGCTAATGAACCGATCTTTACTCTAGCGGATGGATCAGAGAAAGGGAAAGTTATTGGTGGAGGGTATTTTGGACAGTCATCTTTTGCCAGTCCTACCCCTGTGAAAGTTTCTGCTGCGGCGAATGTTACGAAATTGATTCGCGATGCTGAGGAGTTGAAATTGTATGCTCCGTTGGGTTGTGGGATAATGACTGGAGCTGGAGCGATTACACATGTGGGGAAGTGTGGACCGGATGATGTTGTTGTCGTTGTTGGGTTGGGAGGTGTTGGGTTGGCTGGGATTTGTGCTGCTGTGAATAATAAGGTTGGGACGATTATTGCTGTGGATATCAATCCTGGGAGAGTGGAATTGGCTGCTGAGTTGGGTGCTACGAAGGGGTTGTTGAGTACTAAAGAGGCTCTTGGCGAGAAGAGTTTGTCTCAGGCGATGAAGGAGATGTCGCCTCAAGGGTTGGGGGCTACTGCTATTCTGGATACGACGCCTAGTGTGGCTATCCTGAATGAGTGTCTGAGTGCTATCAGGAAGAACGGAACGGTGCTGCAAGTTGGTGTCAAGCCTGTCGATGCGAAGCTCGAAGTGGATTGCCTGCAACATATGGTCAATGGGCGAAGATTGGTGGGTGTCATTGAGGGCGATAGAGATCCAGCAGAGGCGTTGCCAGAGCTGGTGCAATGGAGCAAAGATGGCATCTTGCCGGTGGGCAAGATGTTCAAGGAATTCCCACTAGAACAATTCGAAGAGGCGAAGAAGAAGATGGAAGAGGGCAGCGTGATCAAGGGAGTGCTAATTTGGTAGCATATTGGTTGACTTGTACATATGTAGGATCTTATGGCATTCCGAGCACATGTCATGCTCTATTCCGTATGAACTTGCTCTCTACCACACACTCGGCGTACCATCATCCTGTTCCGAGTCGCTATGCAACTTCCTCATCTGGAATAACTTCTCAGAATCTCGACATTGCCTCACGTCTAATTGACCCTCAAAGAAAGCTGGCGATGTGCCACTCAACGATACTGTCCCATTGAGAAAGTGGGCTCTTTCTATTGTGTCATCCGCATGGCAGAGAATGAGTTCTCTCAAGTATTGGAAGCAGTGTGGCCAATGTGGATCGGACTTGTAGTCCAGACCAATGTCGTGTCCATTCTTGCTGAGTGCATCATTGCGTGCAGTTTGCAAGGCTCTTCTGATGCCGCCTAAGCAATGCAATGCGTGCAGCATGCCGATGACACCATATTCGTCCACAGCGGTCTTTCCCGAAGAGTCGTAGGGTGGGAGATTGATCACGCCGTTGTCAGGAACGAGTTCGTGGTTCCAGAGCGTGTCAAATTGAGGATCGAGGGACATGTATCGCGTGTCGCCGCCATAGCTCCTAGGTATCGTGTAGTTGTGCGCTACTGCTGACGTTATTCTTTTCGTGGCTTTGGTCATGCGTTGGATTGAGAGAAGCTGGATCAATGTGATGATAATGAGCGCGCCAGTTAGGATCTGGTTGGCGTGTGTCTTGCAATATGTCAGTGTCCTGCGGACTAGGTCCCGCTCCTCTTCGATGTATTCGTTCTTCCATGCTGTCGCCGAGCCGCTGATTGGGCTGACTGGTGATTGCTCGACATCCTGAGCCTGCTCCACTGGTTGGTAAGAGCCCATCGTATCAATACCTGTGGTCGTCCATGCGATGTGCCGAGGAATGCAGATGGCGGGTACACTTCGAGTAGGTAAGTTGCAAGGTTTGTCGAACGCAAGGAAGGCAAAGACGAGCGTCGACCTCTCGAAGCTGGTCCAGTGTGCATTGAGGCTGACTATTGACTACCTGATTCGGCGGTAGTGTTAATGAAAGGGAGTCAAGACACGACAATGGGATTGTGTCCGAGACAATTTTCTTTGTTGAGTCCATGCTGTCGGAACAAGCTTATCATTTCTGGTAAGATACACCCGCCACCAAAGGCGTGAAGATCTCGCATCCATCTTTTGGCTCCTCATCAGCCGATCCAATGTACCACGAGCCGTCAGCACAAATGTAATTCGTCTTGTTATTGCCAAGACTGCAGTGCAGATAACACATGTAGTCGTCCTTGACCTCGATGGTGCACGGTAGGTTGCCAATGGCAATATCGGTGTCTGTCGATCGACCGCTGTGTGCAAAGGTGATTCGTTGAGGATTATCATAAGGCGAAGAAGGATCAACGCCGCCACGATGCTGATCATAGAAGTCCTGAATGTCAACTAAGTTACCAGCGTCGTTGATGTGCATTGGGGTCAGGTCGCCATTTCGATACTGCTCGACGAAGACTGCAGGATCGGTAGTCGCGAAACTGTAGTCGGCATGCAAGTAGTACCCATTGTAGGCATTGCCTGGTTTGTATGAGCAACAACAAGAGCTGCAGGCTGAGATTCAAGCTATGAGGAAGAAACCGAAGAGTAGGCGATCAGGAGTTGCGCTGGTCATGGGACTGGTCTCGACAATTGGCACAGTCGCTCTCGGCGCAATGGGTATTCCTATAGACTGCGGAGGTCTGTTTGGTAGTAGTTGAAGCTGAGTGTTGAGGCTTCAGCTGGCTTGCGCCTAGACCTGGTGAGGATATCAGCATGGTGTTCTGTTTCCTGTTCCTTCAGCCTTCGGCGTTTCGTCAATATAGCTATGGACCTCTACTTCAAAAGGTTCAGTAAGCCAAGTGTGAGGTCAAATGTCTTACAATGCTGTACAGCTTTGTTACTCTATCGTACTCCATTCTTCCTGCTACACCTCAACACGTTTCCAGAGCAAGGAGGGTGCTGCCATCGTACGGGCGAGAACGCCGCTAGTTCATGTCCGCCAAGAAGTGAAAGTTGGAGATTGGAGAAAGGAAGAGGACCTTATATATGGTGTAGAAGCAGAATCCCAGGACATTTGGCTAGCGCCCGTCGTCCCGCCGATCTCGCGGTCAAGGTGTCCTTCTCGCGATTGTTTCTTCCTTCGCATCTCCATCGACATCACCCGACTTGTCGAACTATCCAACCAGCATTCACTGTTACGGTCCTATGATAGCAGCTCGAGATGATGGATACCACACTCTCAGAAGACCCATGAAAAGAGCGGGGAGTGGGGAATTCTCACACAATCGGCTTTGCGCTGAGGACGCCTAACAGCAGTTGTCACGCCTAGTACCATCAACGCGATGCAGCCATACTGTACATGGGCCGGCGACCTGTCTCGAAAGTCTTTCAGTCTGCAGCCGAAGCTGTACAAGATACTACGCTTCCAACATGGCCTGATTTGGTGCCTTCAGCCTCTTGGCATCCTTATCGAGTCGGCCTCCGACTGGACAAGAGCACGCCTCAATACGCCTCTCGCAGGGCTACATCGCATATGGCAACATTCGAATCGTGCGGCGCATGCGGGATTGCTCAGCTGAGGACCTTGTCTCCCGCTTATATATATGCTGATGCATGTCGCCCACAAGCATCGACTATTTCTCCATTACATTTATCCATTACAGCATGGCGGCCACAAATATTACTGGGACAGCAGCAACAGCGTCTGCGTCGCCATTATATGCGCCGTTGCAACTTCAGCCGTTCGAAATCAGACTGTTACAAATCAAGCCCCTCGAGCCCGACGAGGAGAAGTCAACGCCAACCTCGTGCCAGCTTACAACATTTAAATTTCAAGATTTGAAGCCAGATAAGACGCCGTATCGATGCCTTTCGTATGTTTGGGGCGATCTCGACAAGGGCACTGAAGTGATAACTGTCAACGGCCATCCGATGGTCGTGGGGATTAATCTGGCTGGTTTTCTGGGGCGTATGCGAACACAGACCAAGGCACCACATGCGTAAGATTGTGGAACGTACTGTATCCGTCACGCCCAAACTTATATGTTCTTAGCTACTATTGGCTTGATGCGATCTGCATAAACCAAGAAGATCTTGAAGAAAGGGCTGCGCAAGTCCAACAAATGGGCAGGTCGATCACACTCACTGCAAAAGCACAGAGTACTAACATGGCGCCTCGTGGATAGGTCGAATCTATCAGCAGGCACAGGTTGTCATTGCTTGGCTGGGCTGGGAGTTCGATCGGAGAGGCGACGGGTCCGCCTTTGGTGCTCCTGGCCACCTCAATGCTGCGAAAGAGCATCTGGACTTCGAAGTATATACTGACAAGCAAGGCGAAGAGGGGCATCGTCACCGTGGAGTCCAGTATCTGCGTGATATCCACGAAGCCTACAGCACCTGGAGACAACGTCCGAACAAGTCATCGCACATCGATCTTAGCAACTATGCCTGGGATAATGCTGACTTGCACAAGATGCTCAACCTGAGGCACGCCCGGACAGAAACGTGGAGAAGCCTTGCTTTCCTACTCACACGCGCGTGGTTCGAAGTAAGTCTTGGTCGGATCAGATGTGTGCCGCCAAATCTGCCACTTGTGAAGATGGGACACTCATGCGACTATGCTGACCCGGCACTAGCGAGCCTGGATCGTGCAAGAGGCTACTTTAGCCGGAAATATTGTGCTTGCATGCGGCTTCCAAGATATTGCCTGGGACCAGCTCCTGCAAGCCTCGATCTTCCTCTACCAGACCGGCTGGTTTCTCAAACTTATCGAAATTACTCAAGGCGAAGAAACAGCCGTTATTCCACCAGGATACCAAGTGATACTGTTCACCGCGCTGCGAGACGCCTTGAGTGGGCAGGTCATTCCGGCAGCTCTTGGAAAGATAGTCAACTTGCAGCCTGATCAGCACGCGAAGCTTTCACATGATGCTAATGCAGCCGATGCGCTCGAGTTCTTCGTCATTCAGGCAAGTTCGTCCAACGCGACCGACGAACGCGATAAATGGTACGCTCCGCGAGCTCTGGCACTAGTAGTGTGCGACGGTCTGGAGGCAAATGCACCCAAAGTCAACTACAAGACAGATGCTGCTAGCGTGATAGTGGAGTACACTGCGTATGTCCTGCAGAACAGCAAGACTCTAGACCTGCTATCGTATGCGAGGGGCGTCAACCCCGGCGATAGCGCGGTCATTGTCCCTTCTTGGGCCGCCCATTTGACATCGGGTAGCTACCTGCGAGGCATTCCTGGCATGAACTATAGGACACTGCCAGATCTGCCAAAGTTCTGCAAATTGTAATTTCAAACTATGATCTGCTCACGAGAGCAGACTACACCGTGATAGAGTAGATCATTGACCTGGTAGCAAGTCTAGACACAGAGACGACACCTCAATCGAGCTCCGTGGGGTGCACTTGGACACCATACAAAGCTTTGGTCCTCCACTTTCCAAGACATACTTGAGCAAGGACTCCAGGCCTCTGATCAAGTTCTACATAAAGCTACTGTCAACGCGCAAGGCTCAGTCCTACAAAATTGAAGATCTTTGGCGCACCCTGATAGGCGACTGCGACGGAATCTCATGCCCTGCGGGCCCCTCAATGGCAGCCGCTTTTAAGCAGTGGTTACAGCTTGGCGCAGCTACGCTACTACAGAAACCCGGGCCCCTTCCACCCCTGGAGTTTCGCCCGACAGACTGGCAATGCTTTGAAGATCTGCTTCTCGCCGCACCTGAAGCTCGTGATGCGGTTCCGAACGTGGACGGGCTTGCGGACTTCGTTGCACACTGGCAATCTATCGCGCCGGATCCTAGCCGTATAGCAGAAACACACACCTTCGGGCTTTCCGAACGTTACAGTCTTGCGACTGGACGATTGTATACTGGCCGCAGTCTGTTCGTGTCGGAAAGTGGAATCTTAGGGCTCGGACATGCACAGGCTGTAGAAGGAGACCAGATATGGCTTCTGGCTGGGGCATCGGTACCTTTTATCCTGAGGCCGAGGAGAAACACGCATCGCTTGAAGATTGTCGGCGAAGCATATGTCCATGGCTATATGCAAGGCGAGTTTGTAACGTTGCAGCCGCAAGCTGAACTGCAACAGCTCTGGGTGGAGTGAAAGACGAGGCTCGAGCAACTTATGTACGTAAGAGACTGATCTGCAAGGGAAGTGACATAGTCCAGGATCTATCCGGATCGCGACCTTTTCGGATTCTGGACACGATGCTGAAGTGCTCTTGGCTTGTGGTCAATGCTTTCTACAGAATTGAATTGACTATGCTGCTCAAGTCGTTGCCGCTGCAAGAAGTGAATTTTGCGTAGCGAACAGAGAAAGCGACACCAATTGCCTAGTTAAACAATCCTCACAGGCCACGATCCGAGTAGTCCCTGGGATATATTAGGCGACAGCTCGATAAGTTTGCTTGATTCGTGACGCATTGGCTGGACGTTGGTACATCGTTTACCAGGACATAGTCAACGAGGACACTCAAAGTGTCATTATGGACGTGGCTGGAACACCACGACTAGGCACTCAAGTCTTTGATCGTGCGAGCCCGAGTGCTCAGGAAGCTCGTGGCTGTCACGCCCTCTTAGGCACCCCACTAGGCAACACGACTTCTCGTCTGTCAAGAGACCACTCCAACGAACTTAGTAGGAAGACCGTTCGGCGGGTAACTGTAGCGTGGCCGAAGGTGAAATTAGAGCACCAGCATATGCTGGTTTTTGAGTTGGAATAGGAGAGATGGCCGGATCTGCACAAGGAGGACGTGATAGCTCTGCGACTTTCCTTGATTTGTGATGCATTGGCTGAGCAGCCCCATACATAGATTACTCTATCGTGCATCGCGTTTCGCTGCAAACACATTACAGCAGTCCCGCTATAGCTCAGCGCGAACTTCTGTTTTCCAAGGCTTCTCGTGCTGGACGTTCAATCGCTCCCACATGCCCTCGACACCCATGTCTGCTCTCCCACTAAATTTGTATGTCAGCAAAAGAAAGACTCACAGTGGATGTAAGGTGACTTACTCGTCTCTCTCTATCACAGTCGGCTCCATTTTGCCTTCGTCCTCATTCGGGTTTCTGAAGACAATATTCCGCTTCTGTGAGGCGCATTCGTCAGCGACCACAAGCTGGTACAAAAGGATCAGGGAGCACTTACCAGACCCAAGCTAAGATGAATCCCTCTTGGACTCTTCTCGAACTTCGCCTCTGGCTTTTGGCCTTCGATCATCGAAAGAATGTTCTGCGCTACAACCTTTGCCTGAGCAGCGCCCGGTCGAGCCGCCTTATGCAGACCAGTATCCGCAATATCGCCAACAGCAAATATGTTCGAATAAGCCTCATCTTTGAGCTGCAGACTAGGTCTGACATGCAGGAAACCATTCGTGGTATTCACTAGCCCAGCCGCTAACCCCTCGACCAATTGATTGTTCGGCTTCTGTCCAGTAGCAAGGATCACGAAATCACCCTCAACTTGCTTACCATTGAGCAACTGAATAGTCATCCGACTACCATCATTCAAGAAACCCCCAGCAGGAACTTTCACTCTCGTTTCAGTAATAAGTCGAATACCTTTCTCTTCAAACGCTTCAGAAATGATAGCATGCAATTTCGGATGGAAAACTTGCATAAGTCGGTCTCGAGAATGCACAACTGTGATTTCCTTTCCTCCATCAGGATAAATTTCTGCAAGATCAAGAGCCATCTGGACGCCGACTGCTCCACCTCCGACAATCACGATTTTCTCGGATTTTCGTAATTGGTCTTGATATCTTTGGAGATATGGTATCGCTTCCGCAGCATCATCGTAGGGCATCATTGAAGGCGCTGCGAGACGCGTTCCTGTTGCGAGGACGAGATAGTCGTAGGAGACATTGTTAGATTCTTCGAAGCTTTTGTTGTTCAGCTGGATGTGGTTGGGGTGGACTTGTTCTGCTCGGGCTGTGATGACTTTGTGGGGAGAGTTGGAAGGGAAGAAGCCTGTGTACAGAACGAAGGCTTTATGTTCGTGTCCGGATAGAATGGCGAAGCGTGGCTAGTACATGATCAGCATAGTGTGGAGGGACTGATGTTCTTCTTGAACATTACTTACGAATGTGAAGATGTGATTAAAGTGGCTATGCGATTCGACTAGAAGGATTCTGTGTGTTTGAGGTAGGATGCTCATCAACTCTCGACATGTATTCTGTGCTAGGTGTCAATTTGTGATCGAACGAGTGTGTCTTGGTCGATGAAGCTCACAAGTCCGACATATGAGCCACCAACGACGACGACATTCCTCAAAGCAGATGCCATGTCGATCGATAATAGTTGTATAGATGTGAAAGTGAGCAGCATAGGGACAAAAGATCTGATAAAGACGTGAAGTGAGATATCAGATCGAGGCCGACCACCGGAAGTGCACCCATGTCAACGTCGTACGAGTTTTCGGCCGTAACCGACCTAAGACCATACAAGGATAATGATAAATCCATAAAATCCGTTGTGACTGCCGCTTCGTAAGATCTGTGATCAGCTCAGCTGTGCGGAAAGGCGAGCGTCCTTGTTGTCCATGATCAACATTCCAACAATGCCACATGTTGTCGCTTCATGGTCAGCTTGCGGATTCATCGTCCTACCTTACGTCGCAGGTGGTCTCGACATGCCCTCCACGTTCATGTTCCTAGGATAGGCAGGCCATGGTTGACGCGAATGCTGTTGTCCATGTGGTCCGCCTCTCCAGTCTCGAAGAGTTGCTATATCGTGTTTGAGCGTGCATTGCGTGGCGTGGTGAATGCGCCGGTCATTGAAACTCGTTGTTCTCCGGGCACCTGACTGCTGGTCGCTGCCTCACTGTCCTCCTCGTTGGTCTGCGGATCCTGGCTGCTTTGCCCGATCTGTGTACTCTTTACCTCCTCAGCACGATTGTTCGCTGAACCTTCGCGCGCACGAGGTCTGAATTGCGCGTGGGCTAAGTGCTCTGGCAGAGGATCCTTGCCAGGGTGATCGTCTTCTTGCGTGTCGCCATCCAGATCTGCGTTCTTAGCTGCTCTGACAATGGTCGAGAAGTTCGCCGTATATGACACTTCCTGTTGCCACATAGTCATGAGGCCGAACACGACGTTGATGAGAACAATACTTATGGCCAGACCATAAGCAAGCCAAAGCTTTTCTGCCGCATAGGAGTATATGTTGCCATATCTGTCAACTGTGACGCTGATGTTCGGAGGTGCGAAGTGGCTCGAGGCATTGTATCTGTAGCCACCCGTCAGAAAGTCGAATGCTATGACCAGAAATGGTGCAGCTTACTGTAGTTGAGTCGAGCTTGCCATGGATATCGTCAGATTAAAGTAGAGCTCCTCGATGGCGTCTTTCAAGTTCTTGCGGCCTATTGATGATGATGGTGGTCGGAGCAAGCTGCTCACTTCGTCGAAGCTGACGCCTGACCCATTCTCGAGATCATCTGCTGCGATTGTGGGAGATAGTATGGGCGACAGCTCGACAGTGTTTGCCAGTGAGGTTGAAAGAATTCTAGATTCATACTCTCCTGTGTAGGCAAAAGAGTATCACTGGCGTCCCAGAACATCGCAAGTGCTCCGCCAGAAGAGCTGAAGGTGGATCCCATAGCATTGGCGCCTCCTATGATTAAATCTCTCACAAGACGCGCCATAGCTCGATATGAAACGAGACGTAAGCTGCGTGCATTGTGGGAAACATCCTGGATACTAAGCTCTAGATCCTGGGCTGAATTAGTCAAGTTCGTGGTGTGATTGTTGGGCAAATCCATCGTGCCTAGGATGGCTATGTGCTGTTCCTGAGACACGCCGTCATATCTGAACCCTAGAGAATAGTTCGAGATAATATGCGCACACCGAATCAAAGTAGGATTTGCGAATGACCAGTCCATCGCTTTGTCAAGGCTACCACTAGACGCCCACAGGTCCGGCAACATGAAATCGTCGCCTTTGATGATGTGGGTGGACATCAGGTTCGGAAACACGGCGACCGAAAGGTGTGATTCCTGCAGAGAGTCGATCAGAGGAACAGTGCCCGATAGGGAGTCCTCAAGCTCTGCGCCAAAGAGGCTCGATCCAACGAAGGGAAAAGGAAGAATCGACATATCTTCCCAGATATTCTCATATGCTGTTCCTGTGAGATCCCAGCTTGACCAGGCTAAGTATGAGAACATATTCTTGCTGAACTGCGCGTGGTCGTCGAAGGTTGTGTTAGATCCGGACTGATTCAGGAAAGGTTGCAGCATGCGCGCAATATTGGATTTGATAGCATCTCTCAATGTTGCATTCATATGATCACAGGTCAGCCGTGGCGCTTCGATCGTCAACTTCCATGACGAGTTGATTGTGGGAGCGTGTATTGGTAGAATGGATCCTGCAGCTGCCGCAGCTACAGCCATTCGACTTGCTTCATTGCTTGGACGAGTGGTCAGAAAAGAACTGTTCTTCACCCAACCAATGTCGACGAATGAAAGGCTCTCAAACGCTGGCTGTGGCACCGTGTTCAACTGAACTGCAGAGGGCGTGATGCGGTCGAATCTGATCGAGAGCGTCGCTGGCGTAATGACGGCTACTATAGGCAGTAGCCTGAGAAAATTTACGCAGCCTGGAGCGGCGTCTGCCATCGTTGTAAGCTTTGAAGTTGTGATGTTCGCAGCCCGGTGGCTTTTGTAGTGCAAGTCGCGTCTCAGTCGCGTAGTGGAAGACGAAGTCTACCTGCCTTCAAGCTTGACTATGCCAATATGGCGCCCGCAGCCCAAGGTACGTGCCATCGCAGGCGAGAAGCAGTGGACGATCTGATCTTGAGTGGGCAGCCATGGTAATGGAGTAGGACGCCAGGTTGGTTTCCTGTTGTGGTGATGTCTTGACTGAAAGTGGTGGGACAGATTTTCGTCCCACTTCTTTCGACGTCACCTTCGTCGGTCCAACTTCGCTCAACACTTCCTCCACGTTTTGTATCATTTTCACGAGTTACTCCATCTGGAGAACCGTGGTCAAGATGGAGATAGTCCATTCCGATGAGACAGCAGATTGATGTCAGTGTCTAGGATCTTTTCTGACGATGTGTTCACCTGAGGTGGCCTGGCTTGGCAGAACTCTGCAGGGCTGAAGTGAGGAAAGCCTACCGAGGCAGGATCGGCTACTCCTAACATCATTAACGACAAGATCACAAAACATCTTACACAAGCATAGATATAGACCCCATCCTCATAGGATTCATCATCAGACTCTGCCACACCGAGCTGACCCGTGCTTACCCAGCGACCACACATATCAAGGAGCGATAGGACACCGCAAAGATGGCTTTCGAACGAGCAACGACCGTGAAACAGATCGACTCTCACACCTACAGCGCGGACTTTCAGGAAGACTGGTGTATAGGGTCAGGTAAGTCACGATGATGCAGACCCGCCTTCGATCCGACCTATGTTCTTCCACTCCACTCCGCCCACCCTCCACGTTCCCTGTCAATAGCTTCGAGTTCCTTCGTTGGAGCCTCATCGGGCCTACTTCGCCCGTAACTTCATATGCTGGGTTGCTGATCACTGGAGACAGTCCCACACGGTGGCTACGTAACTTCAACAATCCAAGTAAGTACATTCAAGATGATACATTTCCCAAAGACATACTTAAGTCCTAATCTCTTCCACTTCTCCTCTTTAGAAAGCCGTCAAGAAGCATTTCGAGACAACTTTGAGCAAACAAGATCAACCACATACTCTCGCCCTGCATCTCGACTTCCTCCGAAGAACACAAACCGGCCCAGCAAAATTCACAATCAAAGATGTCAAACTCGGACGCCAGACCTCAGTCGTCCACATCACGCTCTCTCAAGATGGGCGTGAAGAAGTTGTTGGGTAAGTCATATACCCCTTCTTCTTCCTCCGCCTTGACCTCCACGGCCGTCACATCAACCTACACCACCCCCGCCCACTCTCGTCGAAACTCCACAGTCGACTTCGAAATGCTCTCAGCCCTCCTCTCGCAATCCGAGAACGGCCGCATATCATTAGAAGATGTGCTAAACAAACATAATGCAACAATAGCTACTGTACAAACTCCAACCTCTCCAAAGAAGTGGGCGTTTCCTTCAACACGAACTGGCAAGCCCATCCCAAGTTCCTACCGCTAAGCACCAATACCACCGACCTCGAAGCAGGCCGCGATCCGAAATGGACAGAATTGAAAGAATGGCCGAACAGTAAATTTCGCAAAGCAACGCGACAAATCCGATCATTCTTTCCGCGAGATGGACAACCTGCCCAGAATGTCTATGACGAATGGGTCTGTCTCAAAGATCCCACTGAGAACTGGACAAACGACAAACTCGGCTTTTTGGTCGATCTTTTTCCGCAGATTTTGGAGTCTTTCATCTTGGATGGGTTTGATCAATATGATCCTAAATTATCAGAGAGTAAGGCTGGGTTGGAGTTGAGGGATTCGAAGAAGAGTAGTGTGCCGTTTTGGTATCCTACTGTGCTTTTGAATCTGGATGTGAAGAAGGCGTTACCTGAAGGCGGTGTAAAATTTCTTGCAACGAGATTGCAGACGAAGGTTATTAAGAATGGGAGATATGATCTTGAAGTTGTGGTTATGGATGAGGGTGGGGATGTTGTGGCTTTGAGTCATCATGTTTGTTTTGCTGTTAGTGCGGAGAGGAATACGAAGAAGAGAGAGAAGAGTGGGAGTAAGATGTAGATGTGTATGACTCTGCTACAAGCATCGCGCTGAGCAAAAGTGTGCCACACGGAGCAAAACAATCGCGCTCGCGAAGATGGTAACAAAGCCGATGATCACGAAGGAGTCGGACAACGACTTGCCAGAATGCCTGGATCTTCCATAGTGTAACATCAGCATTGCTGACGATTTGAAGGTTCTACCACTCGGCCACGGATGACTGTTAAGATGTGAAGACTTAGAGTCGTATATGTACATCACATGAATCAACATCCATATTCTAATCTTACACCACTCCTCGACCGACTATTAGTGTCTTCGATCCAGCTTGACCATAAGTCGATCGACTTCATGTTGTAATCTTTCGATCTCTATCAGATCCTCCTTGGAATATGCTCGGAGAGGTAATTGTGTCACTACAAGCCAACACAGTCAGCATGGAATTGGCTCTCAGTCTGGTATTGACGACGTACGGTGCTGCACAGGAATCTGTGTATGCTTTGGCTTCTCCAACTCTGGTGTATGTGGTGCGGACTCTGCATCTTCGTGAACAATGGCTGGGCCATCGAGACCGATGCAGAAATGCGATAGTGGGTTGCGATCTAGATCGTCGTCTTGGAAGCGTAGACCGCAGATTTGGCAGAGGGAGGACATTCTTGTTGATATGGTGATGGTCTGGTCTGATCGCCTGTGTTGATTGATGGTAGAACAGATGTCGATTATAACATATAGTTGATGTAGTGGCTTGTTACTGTGAGTGAAGAGACCTCTGCCATCGATCTGACGCGGCTCTATATACTTCTCTTCACAATGGCGAGACAAGAAGACATATCTCACCACTATGCCGATTCTTGGCATTCCCAGCAGTTCTGCACCCTTTGCCACCCTTGTTTGGCGAGAAATTCTCGTAGCACTTCACTCTTTGAGTACACGTCCAGCGAAGTTGTTCCTACTCTTGTTCTTCTACGATGTCAGCTTTTGCAGAGTCTTGCTGGCAGGTGATGGTACACCGGCGTGGTTCCGGGCTCTTGTGGCGCTGCGTGTCATGGACGCGCTCAACATGGCGAATCTGCCCTAGTACGCAGGCACGAACTCGCGATGCTCATCAGCACGTATTAACGCTTCGATGAGATTACTGCGGGTGGATGAAGACACCTCTGGCCCATCTCAGCGGCAGACGGTGGAAGCCATGAGTCGAATCTGCTCGCCACATCCAACGACTTCCTTATTCCCGTTCTTCGACAGAGTGCTTCGTCAATCCCGCCTCAAGCTTCCTTGCCCACATCTCTGGGCACATAGTGCATCGAACTCTGTCGATGAAGTGAAGTATGCACAACATCTCACGTGGCTACCATGTTCAGCCACAAAGCTACACCAATACCTGATCAGGTTGTTCCTTACAAGAAGTGGCATTGGTATGCCGGAAATACCGAGATTGCCGGAGTGCCTGCAAGCCACGAGCTTTGCATTATTCGACCTTCAACAGCTCGGGGCGTCAGCAATTGAGGAGCCATACGTGGTGCGGTCGCAGCTCGAAGGATGAGTGTTCGAAGTGGTAGGGTTAAACAGGTGCCGGAACAGGCAGAAAGGACAATCCGGTGGTAGGCTCACATAGTTGGCAAGAAATGGCCCTCATTCCTGCTCAGCTTGTTGCTCTACTGACATATCGACTACTGACAAGACAACATCGAAGTTGATCATATCGATCAGCGTTTCTTCTAGAACGCCTCTAATAACAAGGCGTTCTTTCTGACTTTCATGCGTCTGGGGACACGCGGGGATAGTGGTTTTTCTGCCTCATATGCCAGCTGTATTCGTTCTTTGCCGCGTAGGATCTAGTATGCGGGGACGGCAACACCAATACCATCCACAGCTATTGGACATCTGCGATCAGGTCACATGCGTTGCGCGCGGCATCCTCCTCTGGAGCCAGTGCACGGGAAACATACTTTCCACGCGCGTGCGTTGCACGCGAATTGGTAAGACTAACAAATGATACTTTGATAGGTATTTCCGCGTGGCAGCGGCGATCTGATCAGCATAAGGTCAGGCCAGAACCCATAGAGCTCGAAGCAAGCTGTCTTACACTCTCCTCACCTCCAGCCTATCCTGCATCCGCCCTCAAGATGCTCGAACACGAGAAGGATCAGCAGCTCTCCCACAACGAGTACCGCGATGACAAGTCCAGCGACCTCGAGAAATCCCCACCAGAGGGCTTCCCGCAGGGAAAAGATGCAGAAGACATTCCATGGACTGCTAAGCGTATGATCGCTGTGCTGTCTCTATGCATCGTCTATGTCGGCAGTCAGATCATCCTCTACTTCACCAGCTCGGGTCTGTCATCGATCACAAGGAGTATCAATACTACCACGCCCAACTGGATGCTTACAGCGAACACTTTGGCTGTGGCAGCAATCTGCCCCTTCGTGGGCTACATCACCGATCTCATGGGCCGTCGAAACATCGCTCTGCTTGGAACGCTCCTCCTGCTCATATCATGCACAGTCATGGCGACTGCTCACTCGCTTGCGCAAGCCGTCGCTGCTCAGGCGATTGGAGGATTGGGCGCTGGTATGGCCGAGTTGGTCGCGCTTGCTGGGTAAGTCTAGTACATTTTGATGACAGAGTGCTGTGGCTAATATATCCGCAGTGTCGCTGAGATCACGCCGGTCCGCTGGAGAGGTGTCACTCTTTCACTCGTAACCTTCTCGATTGTTCCCTTCATGCCACAACTGCTCTACACAATCCTCATCATTCGCAGCTCTACCTGGCGATACTGCTTCTTGCTGTGTGCGATCTGGAACTTGATTGGCATGGTCGGACTGGTCTTCTGCTACCATCCACCACCACGACCGAACGCCGAAGGTCTCACCAAGAAGCAGATTCTCGCACGCATTGACTGGGTTGGTGCTTTCCTCTCGATTGTTGGCATCACCCTCTTCCTCGTCGGACTGCAGGCAGGTGGCTACCAACACCCGTGGACATCAGGACATACACTAGGACCACTGATCATTGGCGGACTTATCACCTTTGTTGCGTTCCCGCTTTGGGAAGTGTACGGCAAGCACCCATTCCCCATGGTGCCAGCAAAGATCTTCAAAGGTCAGCGAGTTGTCGCTCTGGCATACGTTGTCGTATTCATCGCTGGACTGGAGTTCTACTCGATCCTGGGCTTCTTCCCGTTGGTCCTTGAGTACGTCTACAACACAGATGCGATCACGATCGGCGTGCGTGGATTGTGCTATCCTTGGGCCATTCTCGGCGGTGCTTGTCTTGTCTCGTTCTTAATGAGCTACACCAGAGGCCACGTCAGACTCATGTTCTTCCTAATGGCCGCGATCATGACTGCATTCACCGGCGCCTTGGCACTTTCGACTCCGGATAATCCAGGCTACACCATCACGATGGCCACGTTTGCTGCTTTCGGTAACGGAGCACTCGTGGTTCCCGCTTTAACTCTGGCCTTTTACGCTGCTCCAGATGAGTTTGTTGGCACTGTTGGTGCACTGTCACTTGCTGTACGATTTGTTGGAGGATCTATCGGTACCTCGATCTTCTTCAACATCTTTTTCACTCAGTTCAAGACGAATCTGCCTGCAATGGTAGGCGCAGCAGCAGTTGCAAGCGGAGTACCAGCGACTGATGAAGCAACTCTCATGGCACTGGTCGTAGCATATGCCTCGCAGGTCCCAGGTGCAGCTTCGATGGTCGAGGGTATCTCAGCCACTACGATCGCGGCTACACAGTATGCCAGCCAGATGGCATACGCTGAGTCATTGAAGTATGTCTGGTACGCCACGATTCCGTTCGGTGTCATCAGCTGCATCTGCTGTGCATTCTTGCCAAACATCAGGCGGTTCATGACGAGCAAGGTTGCTGTCGATATCCATTAGATGAAGCTGGAGATTGAAGCCAAATAGCTACCATAGTCTGCCAGTTTCAACCATTCTTTGTTCACTCGTCGACTCCGAAGACTCCGAAGTTAGTAAATGATCGACACAACTAATCAGGATTACTGATAGCCCACAGCAAGTTGATGAAAGACCGAGGGTAAAAGGCAAAACTGCATACACAGCTATAGGTATATACGCATGCATCCCAGCTACAGTCAACTACACATAGATGACCGCAGACATGGCAACCAGAACAGAAACTACATACCAAGTCACACGCATCACTCGCGCAATCCCCAAACCCTTCACTCAAGTCCTAGAACGTCTACACTCCAGCATTAAACAAAAGCCCAGCAATAATGGTCTGAGTATCCTCGACGCTCTACAATCCAAGGAGACCTTCGAACGCGCCACAAATGCCATGTTAGGTCCGCATGGTTTCATGCAATTTCAGCAATTCGATCATGGTTCGTGGATGAGCTTATATGGCGTAAATGGAGGCCGAAATGTCGCCAGGATCATCTTTGGCAACCCTCAAATAGCCATTACGATGCTGGAGCATGATGTTAGCGCTGGACTGTTCGTTCCTGTGGAGGTTTTGGTTATTGAGAGGGAGGATGGCAAGGGTACCGATGTGGTGCAATGTGAGTGAGGAGTCTGTTCATCTTTGAAATCGCAGCTGATCGAAATGAGCTGGCTGACAATTCTTGATGAATAGTGAAGCCAAGCACGCTGATTGCAGGTGCAGAGTCCAGCGGAGAGTTAAGAAAAGCCACTGAAGTCTTGGATGAGAAGTTAGAGAAGCTATGGGAGTACGTTGCAGCAGCGGAGTGAAGCTCCCGTGCCAGCCGCGAGTGGCAGTACAGAGTGGGCCTTTGTATAGTGTCTTCACATATGTTGGCTCACTCCTCAAGAAGCGGTTCCAGCTCTCCATTCCTTCGGCGCTTCTGTCTCAAAGCAGTCCATCCCAAGATTCCCTGCGAAAGCGCGAAGAGAAGGTTGTTTAACGTCGCCCAGCCCACAAGCCAGTACCAGGATCGCAGAGCATTCGGTAGGTAGTAGTTCCACTCCTCAGCAGGCAGCTTCAGCCGGAAGATGAAGGAGACGCCAACCAGAAGAAACACAAAAGCCTGAAGGAACAGTCCATCAATACTGAGAGAGCCTTTGCCGCGTTGTGCAATCGTCTCCCGAGCTTGTGCCCAAAAGGCTACAAGTCCCATGAGTTGCACGAAAGGTGCCACGATGTATACAAGCCCGCCTGCGAGGAGCGCAGTGTCCCAGCCACGCTCATCCTTGGTCTCGGAAGCTAGGAGAATGGTTGGAAGCAGCGTGATGGATAGAAAAGCAAGATAGGCTATGATGACCTTTGCCTTTACCGCTTTTCGCACAGGTGGTAGTGCAAGAGCAAGAGAGAAACTGGAGAGTACGAGAGTCAGTGTCACATCGTCACGCAAGAGATGCATCACTCACAGTGAGAGTTGCAATAGCCAGACGACAAGAAATTGCATCAAGTTCAACCAGTCCCGTATGTCAGGCGGCTGATTGACGACAAATCGCCCTTCCCAGTCGATGACCACGAATTGGAGAGCCAAGGTGAAGTGATATGTTGCAACGATCAAGTTAGAGAGTAGGTAGAGCAATGAGATACCAGTGCAATCGCGTTTCGCCCTGATCAGTTGGAATTGTGGAAGAAAAGATACTATGCTCAGGATTACAAGCACTCTGGAGTCGGAACAGGTCAGCGTGAGGATCTGCGATACACTGGTGCGAACTTACAGCCTGACGATGATATCAGAGATGTCTACGATCATGCTGAAAAAGAACTGGTTCAAGGTGTCGCTGTGTTGTGAAGAGCCTTTGGGACGAGTAAGAGGTTCTCCATTTGAAGGATTGCCATAAGCGCCGCCAGCTTAGCCGCCATGGGAGGCACAGCACTCCGTTTCAGGTAATCTTCCTCGACGCATCTCAATGATCGAGTCTTCAGTGACAAGTTCAATCTTTCCCCTGCCGCTAAGTCGTTCTCTGCGAAGTCGTTGCCGCCGTACTCTCGGCATGGATCATATCGCCGTTGCGCAGTTCGTACTACATAGAAGGAGTCAGTGTCATTCACAACAATATCGTATCATTAGTGAACATACATCACCAAACACATCATTCGAGCCCATGTATCGACCATCATGTACCAGCCTCAGCGAAGACTTGTTCGCGCCCAGCCGGGTCGCCAATGCATCTCGAGCATATCGAATCGTCATGCGAGGCTTGGCCCATATTGTCGTCCTGACCAGGTTCCAGTCTTCGACCTTGATTTCCACATAGCCTTGCTTCCACACCTTGGGCGATGGGCTGCGTGGTGCCTCTGGTGGATCTTTCGCGATACCTTGATCATTAGCACACTCTAAAGCAATTTGAGCATCTGCAGCATCGAGCAAGACTTCTTGCATGCCAGGACCTAGGACTTCCATGAGTTTACTGTTCCTGGTCGCTGCACAAGGCCCATCATCTGGCAACTCGATCGTGATGGTACATTGGACGTTCGACTTTCCTAGTCCTCGGTAAGTGACGATTCTCATAGTAGCGAAGGATGAAGCTTCAGGTTTCTGTTAACTGGGGGAGGATGATGTGCATCTGTTAGTGTAGTCAATCTTTATCTATTCATCGTCCTGTTTGTGCACTTGCATGCCCGCGCGCGACGGTACTGCATTGCGAAAGCGATGGCAATCCTTTGTTGTTGTTGAAGACATATTTGCTTGGTATCCTGACCTGCTCAAGATTGCTTGCTGCGTTGGGTGCCTAGCGGTCAGCGTGCCGGAGCATGGCAACCTCATAGACACGAATGAAGAAATGGTGATACATGCCATGCTCATTTCCAGAAGCGTATCCGCCGCCTCGTTATAGCCATGAACTCATACGCCGCTCTATGCTTGCGACTCCACCATATGCAGTTGTATCTTACAGTCCATCTGATCGTCTACTCCTCCATCTTCTCCTCTTCTTCATCCTCGCCCTCGAGAGCAAGCTTGGCAAGACGCTCTGCCTCTTCCTTGAGCTCTTTCGGCACAGCCTCGTGTCTGCCTTTCGTAGGACCGTTCACGGAGCTAATCCAGGTGAGCTCGAGCTCAAACTCCTTGTCCTTGCTGTCCTCGTGCGCAGCGTAGATGATGCGCGCCGCCTCCTTGACACCCTGCTCCAAGCTGATTGTCTCACCATCCTTCGGATCCAGCTTCAGCTTCTCGAGCTCTGACTTTGCCGTCTGTCGTCCCTTGCCAGTTGCAGCGCCGTAGTATCCCCAGTACAGTCCCGATGGCTCTATCATGTAGAGGAACGGCCCACCTTCCTTCACTCCTTGTGCCTTACCACCTGCGCCCACCTTTGGTCCACTGCCAACTGCGCCATCAACGTCCAGCTCTGTCTCGGCGTCCCAGCCTCCCACAATGGCGGTGATGCCGAATGGTCGTACGGAGGAGTAGAGGGTGTATGCTTGCACATAGGCACCCATGCGGTTGGCGAGAGAGGCGGTCGGGATAGGTGCCTTGTAGGTTCCGCGCCATTGTGAGGCTTCGTCGCGCGCGCGAGAGACGAAGTGGCGTCCATCGGGTAAGAGTCCAGAGTGGACCTGGCATCATATCTCCATCAGCATCACAGCCAGCCTCAATGTGAATGACAGGTCAACTCACCACACCGATATTCCGGTCAACAGTGGCTATCCGGTTGTTTGCATCCTTCTTCATGAGCTTGCTGGAAACGAGCTTCTCAAGAGCCAGCACCACGCCATCCTTGCACCGTATGCCGACTGCTGTGCCTCCGTTCTCGACTGCCTTTACTGCGTACTCGACCTGGAAGTTGCGTCCATCGGGAGAGAAGACCGAGTTGGAGAGATCGTAGCCCGTGCCTATCGACGTCTGGAGGGAGGAGAAGTTAGACAATGCGCGTGAGAGAGGAGATGTGAGCTGTTTCATTTACCATCGCTGCGGTCTATGGAGGCGAGATGGGAGTTGCGAGGATCTCGCAGTGGGTGGTGACGGAAAGGGCTGTTCAGCGTATCTGTATTTGGCGATTGGATGTGAGGACTGGTGAGATGGAAGAGGTTGAACTGGTGGAGATGGTGTTTGTTCTGTGGAAGCTGTGATCGAGAGACGCGCGAGCTGTAGCTGCCTCATGAGCCCGCCAAGAACCAACGTCCGAGCGCTCCTTCCCAACTTCGACTTCGACTTCAACTTCATTCTCCTCTGACACCGCATCATTGATTTACTGATTGCTTACACTAACACCAGGACAGGCCTTTTCCTGCGCTTTCCCTACCTTCGCTGATTTAGCGTAGCCTCTCAGCATGCTCCGGCACACTCCAATCAACCCTCCCTTTATACAAGTCCCGCTCGATAGCTACAAAAATCATCAAGAACCTCTAGCTTTCTCCTCTGCATCTATCTGCTCATATGGCATGGTATGGTCCAGCACGTTCTATCGTCTACACTGCTCCATATCTAGCCAGCTACGTATCTGAAATCCTAACAAAAGTCCATGGTTCTCCGAACCAGGGCTCAAGAATGGCAGCAGCGTGATTGAGAGGCTACGGGTTGACTCATTGACAGTCGCCTGGAGACACGATCGACATGACTTCTCTCTCAAAGCGCTCAGGATGTCCGCAGGTAGCCTGGGCGAGTTGTCGCGAGCATCGTGTTCCACAAACCGAAGGAGAAAATTCCAACAGAGTACTCATCTTCTCTCACGTGTGCGCCAGCGCAATCTTTGGGAATATCATCAGTGCCTGCGAGCACTAATCTGAATTCTTGCTCTTCAGACACATCGTGAATGAATGCCGTGTATGCTTGACCAGGCACAATGGGTCCTGTGTGTTCTTGTTTACACGGGTATCTGCATGTGCTGCCTAGGGAATGCGCACAGGGGTGTAATCTCGCGTTTGTTCATCATTCTCCTGCATCTGTCTCTTAGTCCCCACCACTCTACAACACAAATACTAGCCGCAGCCATGAAGGGCTCGAAGAAGGTGAGTGACGGCCGTTGCTTATGGGCTACAATCAACTTGTGCTAACATGAGGCTTCGTCAGAAGAAGAACGCTGTTCAACAACGATCCAATGAGAGAACCATCAGACAGCCCAGTACTGCTCTTAATTCCAGTGATGCGACAACTTCCACCGCTGCCACTGATCTCAGCGCTGCCGACCAACTCACTATCGCCAACCAGCAGAACTCGCCACTCGTGCGCCTCGCAAAAGAGCTTCGCGATGAGATCATTTTGTACGCATTGTTCAACAAATACCAGGGCGACTGCATGGGCAACATGAAGTTACGCCTGAGCGAGAAACTGCCACCACTGCTTCAAACTTGCCGACAACTTCGAGCCGACACTGCTGAGGCGTTCTATCCACGCACTCATATTTTTCGCTGGGATCGTCTCAATCGGCACTTATCGCCACGACGAGCGGGGATTATGCTTGAGAAGTTCGACCCAGAGCACAAGAAGTACCTTCGCAGCGTACAAATTCTTTATGGAAGGGCAAGCAACAACAATGAAGAGGCTATCGCTTGCGCAGCTCAGATCGACAGAGCGACTGGGGTGAAGCCGGGTACCTGGATTATCGACGCTGATAGAAGAGGACGTTCTGTATGGGCAGAGCCCATACAGATCAAAGGCTTGGGTCAGATCTTCGATCACATGGCAATTGATCCTAAGCGTAGGGTTCCAAAGCTGAACTGTCCGGATGAGGGAAGCGAAGTGGACAGTAATCAGGATAGCTATGAGGAGAGCAATGCTTGAGAAGCGGTCTGAGGTCTCACCCATCTGGTGGCGAAGAGTCCCGCCATGATCTGGCAGTCTGATTGGCATTTCAGACGGCGAGGACAGGAGAAGCCGTTAGATGTCACCAGCCGTACTGCTCTGTTCTTACGTGTCCTTCTTACTGCTATGGCCTTCCGTACAATTCTGAAACATGTCGATCCCGATCTCATTCGTTTCCTCTGCCTCAAATCCTTCCACCTTCCCGCATTTCGTTCAATGTAATGTGAACCACACACGACTGCTGCCTCCACACCCATCTATCCTCGACACTCAGGTGCATGTAAACGTGGTCTAGCTGAGAACAAAGACATGAAGTTAATGCCCAAATGACAACGCCGAGCCAATCGATCTCCCTGGTTTCTGGCTAGCGGGAGATGACGCGCACTAAATTGGTCACACTCCATCTTCTTACATTGCTCACACATTTCCTTTTCCTCCTTCATATACCCGCTTTTCACCTCTTCCCCTTCACTTCTAGGTAGACTCGATAGCTTAACTTACGACTGAAATACAAGATCTTGCATCCAGAACGCAGAACGCAGAACGCATCACCTACGAGAAAGAGACGGCAAGCAGGGAGAAAGAGGAGACTGCCCCTCCTTTGTTGGGTCTAGGAAAAGACTCGTCGAGAACACCTGCTTTTATTGCTATTGAGACAGCATCTTGGGACCTCTCAACAGACGTGGAAGAACTTCTTGACGAGAAGCTATACGAGTTGTATCGACGAGAAGAACGACCACGAACGCTCTGAGTATAAGAGACGCTGCTCAATTGTTGTTACGCTTTCCTATATCACATATAGCTTGCTCTTCCTCGGGATTTGGACTGGATACCTGTTGGACCTTGTGACTGGACGGGATTGGATCAGGATCTCATTAACCACATTACCAGCAGACTCGATGTTGCCAGCACTTGTGCACTACTGCGATACTTGTGGCTACAACACGCCTGTCAAGTACACGACGAATCTTGTTTGGATCCAAGAACACACTTGCAATCATGTAAGCGGCCTCTTCGAAAGACAGGCCGTCCCCATCTCCCTTAGCCTCACTAACTTCTCTTACTTATTGTAGTGCGGAACTCGAGCACGAGGAGCAGACATTGCAGGAAAGGACGAGGGCACGATGAATCACTACCAGCACGACGAGCTCTCGCAGCTATTCGCGAACTTATCGACCGAGCAGCAACAAAAGGTCACTGCAGAGCCACAGTATGAAGGACAGGCTCGAGCGATCTTGGAACAGCTCCAAATGGTACCAGAGAAGATCGATGCACCCTTGACTTTTGCTTCTGCTCATTACACGCACTCCACGCATCTCATAACAGATACGCTGTCCGAGCCCGCAAGGTCCCCTCCACCACCATATCGAGAAGCTATTATGCCCGAGGCGATGGCTGAGATGCTCATACAGAACAGCATCGATCCGACATCTTTGCTACCTAACCAGATTGAGCTCTTTGCGGGCGCTGACTACGAGCAGAGACTTCGTCTTCTCGAGCTCTGGAGAATATCGCCTCCAAGCTACCCACACGAAAAGCACGTTCAAGCACAGCACGAGCAGACCAGTGTCGAAAGGGAGGAGATGGAGGCAAAGGCAAGGTATGAGCAACAGATGCAGGCTAGATCACGCGCAGAACGAGACTTCGATGGATATCCTTACGGCTCCGACTCTGGCAGCCCAGAACTACCAGCAGTCAAGCCTCGGGCAGCAAGCATTGCGAGTGGAGCGGCTCACTTGGCCAAGGGTGAGGCTGAGCCATACATGAGCAACGGCTATCAGCAACTGCATTCGGATCCAGTCTACGCCGCAGGACTATGGCACTCGAGTTATGCTCAAGCTCAGCCTCAAACGACGATGGAAGATCAGTATGGGATGTACGAGCAGATTCGATGTCACGCAGATTGGGAGAGGATGAATCAGCGTGCGATGGATGCACAGCTTGGGCAGGGCGATGATGATATGATTATATGAAGGCAGCATTGGAGCCAGGACTATCAGCGAGGCATTTTTGTGTATAGACATTGGTCGGAGCAGGATGATGAGCAGTTCAGCGTGCTTGTGGCGAGCAAGATACCATTTGTTTCTATGAGCTAGTTGTAGTTGCGTGAATGAGGCTGATTGTTGTGCACATCACTCCGAAGTCCCTCTGTCACATGCTTATGCAAGTGAATAAGTGAATAATGCAAAAAGCGGATCCGTCCCGCATTGTAGGCAAGAGCTGGTGACGACGTTGGATCACGCTCTTCACTTTTCCAGGTGATCAAGAGCACGCGTGTAGTTCTATTGTTGCACAGAACGACACTCACTTGCTAGACTACGATATCTGCTACAGAGAGATCCTCCTGCTTGCTCTCCACAAACCACCACACGCTCCGCCAACGCAGCGCCGAAGTTGTTGACTCGATCGCCCCTCGACACTTCAGAGACCATCACATCACCTTCCCCACCAGAACGACACAAACCAACCTTCCCTCAACAACCACTTTTCTTTCCTTCTCCCACCCTCATCCTCTGAACAAAACTACATCTCGAGACCAATCTTTACAACACCGTGCCCGCCTGGTATTTCCATCAGCGACATAACGCCAGCGGGTGAGTACACCAGCGAAGATGGCGAACGACGAGGAAATCGCGACTTTCACAGCATTCACATCTGGCACACTTGAGCAGGCGCAGAGATTTCTACAGCTTACAGACAATAACGTTGAGCAAGCTGTCGAGCTCTTCTTCAGCAACCCAGATCTCGGTAGCGCCGCAGCAGCAACTGGAGGCGTGAACTCAGCGCCTCCTACTCAGGCACGACCTGGAGAGCCCATCACGATTGATAGCGACGACGAGGAGGACTTTGAAGAGACGGGCGCATCTTCGAGACCACAGCACAATGTCGAGGACGACGAGGCGATGGCGCGGCGGCTACAGGAAGAGATGTATGGGAGCAGAGGCGCTGGTGGGGCAGGCATGGACGAGGAGGACGTGAGAGCGCCAATGGCAAGAACGACAGAGACACTCGTTGGGCCCGGGAGCTATGGAGGTGGTTTCGATCCGAGCGATCCAGGACAAATGAATGCGGCCATTGCACAGCAACTCATGCAGCGCCAACAGCGCAATCATCGTGGTGCTGGGCCAGGCATCTTCAATCAACAAGCCCACCGCTCGATCTGGAATGACGACAATCCGATGGACCCAGACGCGCATCGAAGAGCGCTGGCACGAGCTACTGGAGGCTCATCAGAACAGTCTGCAAAGGCTAGCCACCTTGCTGAGCTGTTCAGACCGCCTGTGGATCTCATCACACCACTTTCGCTTGCAGATGCGCGAGATGAGGGCAAGGAAGCGGAGAAGTGGCTTCTTGTGAATGTGCAGGATCCCTCGATCTTCGACTGCCAGGTTCTCAATCGAGACATCTGGAAGAATGACCAGATCCGCGAGACCATCAAGGAGAACTTCCTCTTCCTGCAGTACAATAAGGACGATCCTCGCGGCAGCGACTATCTGAACTACTACTTCTCCAGCAATCGCGACAATGAAGCTGCATACCCACACATCGCTATCATTGATCCACGAACAGGCGAGCAGGTCAAGACATGGTCTGGCTCACCCGCGCCCAAAGCAGCCGACTTCCTCATGGACCTCCACGAGTTCCTCGATCGCTATAGCTTGAAGATCGGCCAGAAGAACCCAGTGCAGACGAAGCGAAAAGAGTCAAAGAAGGACATCAGCACCATGAGTGAGGAAGAGCAACTCGAACTGGCTATGCAAGCTAGTATGGGCGCAGGAAGTGCTGCACCGAAAGATGAAGACCCAGATACCCTGACAAAGGCGAACGGCAAGGGTAAGGCTCCTGCTACGGGAGTTGAGGATAGCGCTATGGACGCGGACGAAGCGCCAGTTGTACAGACCAAGGACACACCATTCTCGAGAATATCGAGCTCAAACGCACACGAAGAACCAACGAGCACCGGACCAGAAACCACACGGATACAATTCAGACACTCTGGTGGACGTATCATCCGACGCTTCAACCTCTCTGACCCTGTGAGGACGTTGTATGAGTGGCTGAAGTCGAGTCCGGTGGAGGGGCACGATGGAACATTCGAGCTGAGGGCCTTGGGCAAGAACTTGATTGAACAGCTGGACCTCTCTATCGCGGATGCTGGGCTCAAGCAAGGCACTGTCATGATCGAATTTACCGAAGACGAATAGTATTCTGAGCCCCGGCGGCGAAAGACCTCGCCAGAGCAAATACGGGAGCTACCAGTTTTAGAGGAGCTATTACACAAGTTCAGAGGAGCCAGTTTGGACGAGCAGAGTGGCTGGAGGCGATCGAAGGGCACCATTGGTAGGCAGCCTTTCCTCTGAGCCTGCGGGAACTGAGGCGCTGAGAGCGCAGACAGCAGCGACTCAGCCAAGAGGACGCATCAGAGATACTAACGTTTATACGGGTGGCCTGCTAGCTTTCACTGCGATATGATAGATGAGTAGCGCTCGCTTTCCGCTAGCTCACTTGCTCGCTGCTGCTGGGATGAATAATGCATGAGTATCAGACCATCTCTCCCTTCAACCGTCTCTTATGTTCAGCCGTATGCGATGTCTGGGTGGCCTTATGCTAACACGACTTGTAGTCCTGCAATCGATCTGTTGTGCAGACATTCCTTGTCTCGCGCGGAGTCTTTGTGCCATGTCGTATAGCAAGCAAATGAGGAGCTGGCCACTTGATAAGAGATGTACATGCCCTCCTCCAGCTTTCGGGGAGATTCGGGGCAACTATATATCAAATCAACATTGATGTATACGATCTGAGCATGGCGAGATGTTGGACAGCGATGCGCACTTCTCATAGCAACACGCGCTTGACAGAACCTGACCGCACGACTCGCGCCTCCAGGAGTCTGCTTCAATTCACCTGCACACCAACGGCTTCCAAGCCACGACCAGCTCAACGAACTTCCAGAGAGCTCACAAAATACGAGATCGCACCAAGTCCTTGCCCATTTTGGTCTCTCTGCTCGCGTTTCTCGCTTTTCCTAAGTCCCACATATGGACAATATCAGACTGGAGATCCAGCGATACTGAATTTCTACCCCCTGCCACCGGACCAACATATAAGCTTCGACGAGCAGCTGGCAGCGGCAAACTACAAAGTACCATTTTCGATAACCGAGAATACAGATCTCTACGCTGTTTTGATCTCTCTAGGGCAAATCTGCGTTACTCAGCATTCTGTGCTGACAAGCAGACTGGAGTCACTTTCCTTCCCCAGCACGCACAGGCTGGACGTCGTCAGCTTGTAGAGGACAGATCGAGAAGCAGATGGAGAAGGATGACCATCAGGCTGAGAGTGGTTCGGTTTGAGAGGCTGTGCGGAATATCAGCTGGTAAGCGCATCGTGCTTGGGCCAGTTGCAGCATCACGAACTCAAAGGTGCACCAGGATAAGACTGGGATGAGAAGTGACCGAAGAGAAGCCCAAAAGTTGATATGGAAATGGCTCACGAGTATCAGAGAAAGAAACGGACGTGCCAGTGGTTACCTGTCCTCTCATGTCACTGGCATGCCAGACACTCCACCAGAACCGCTCACACAGCACGAGCTCGTAGGATTCACGACCAAGACCGACGAGGGCTTGCCTATGGCTGTAGTTGACAACATGAAGAACATCATCTTATACGAGAAAGATGTAATCAGCCCAGATCTGTGGTTCAAATTGCAGAAAGACATCGAGGACGCCAAGAGCGGCAAGGAGGCTACAGTTCAGAATGCAGATGAGGAGGCGAAGCACAGTGGTCCCGGAAAGGCGGTGGAGCAAGTCGAAAAGACGACCAAGGACGATAGCGTGTTGGGACGTTGGCTTTCTGGACTGCGCAACTTGCGCCCATACTGAGCGAGGCGTGAAAGGACATACCCGAGGGACAGGCTGCAGAAGCACACCCACTTGAAGAGGCAGAACTACTTGAGAAACGTCAGAGATGTAGCAAGTGGGCCATTGGACATAGTCAGATCAAACGATATGTTGCAGCAGCCGTGTTCTCAACATAGCTCACGGTCTATGAAACAATATCCGAAAATGGTGCTTGACAATCTCCGTGATTGAGACATGCACCATGCCATCGCGGCTCAAGACCAGGTCGATTAGTGATGCGGAAGAGAGAATCGAGACGTGATGATCGTGCTTCAAATTTGCTTCAGATTACCACCATCTCTCCTACTAAGACTCAGCAACAACTTCTACACTGCGTGAGCAGCATCTTCAGCATGTACCTCCTCGCCAGTAACAAGAACCACCATTCAACATCGCATCGCATCGCAGTAAACGCCAAACGCTGCAAATGGGTATTCTCAAACAAGAAGTAAGTAAGTGAAGCAAGCAACGCAATGGCTTTTCTTTCCTTCACACCTCTCCTATCCCATGCCGACCGGCGACACACATGCCATCGATGCAATCCCCTCTAAAGCCATTGAGATATCGAAAAAGAGGTGGTATCATGAACGCAGCACACAAAATACGAGATAAAACGGCGTTAGACAGAAAACCGTCACCGTCAAACGCCCATCTCGAAAGCTTCATCATCTGCCATTTCCTGCCGTTTCGCGTAAAGCCATCAAAATGTCCAAATAGATGATTAGGTGATATGAGTAAAGATGCAGATCGCTCAAGTGCAGCAAAAGATGTGTAAGTCCAGGCCATGATCATCTCTTCTTGGGACGTGTAGCATTGAGGTTGCCTCCAGCGAACCAGGCAGCCAAGGGAGAGATCTCCTTGCCTCTCATACTCTTGCTCCTGGCTTTGGTCTTATCCTTGCTTGGCTTGCCCAAAACCTCGATGCCGCCTGGCATCATGCCAGCGAAAGGATCGCCAAATCCAGGAGGCGGTGGAGGTGGTGGCATCATAACTCCAGGTGGTGGCGGAGGCATGCGTTCTCCTGGAAACATGGTGACCATATCTGGACTGCCGGGTTTCTTGCCACCCTTCTTGCCACCATCTTTGCCTCCCTTCTTCTTCTTGCCTGGCTCAGGTGGTAGATCCCAGCCTCCGCCGATGCCAAAGCCGGCGAAAGGATCGTTGAGTCCCATGATTGGATCATCCTTGGGAGGTTTCTTCTCTTCCTCCATTGGCCAGAGGTGCATCGTCACTTCCCAATCTGGTTGAATCATGGAGTCCCAGATCTGCGGCAAGATGATCTCTCCATCTGGTCCGGTAAGATCGTAGTGGCCTTGGTGTACGTGATCGCCAATCATGTCGACGTGGAGGAACGCCTGCTTGATCAGTGTCTCCATTCCTTTCCACGTCTTGCATATAGCCCATGGGAAGCTGAACTTGCGACCAACAGCGTCCTTGAATCTGATCGGTGCCTTTTGAGAGTCCGGAGTGGGCTTGGCCTTCTCGATCGCTTCCTCAAGTGCCTTCTTCGCCTTCTCCTGCTCTTCAGCTTTCTTAGTGGCCTCTTGCAATTTCTTCTCGGCTTCCTCGGCTGCTTTCTTTGCAGCTTCTTCGGCCTTCTTTTCGGCAGCCTCCTTAGCCTTTTTGCTGGCATCGGCAATCTCCTCCTTGCGCTTCTGCTCTTCTTCAGCCTTGGCGATCGCAGCTGCTTTGGCTGCGGCTTCTGCCTCGCGCTCAGCAACCCAAGCCTTTTCTCGTGCTGCGCGTTCCTCCTCGTGCTTCTTGATCAGGTCCTTAAGCATCGCAATCTCATCGCTCTTTGCGCTCGTGTCTTTCGTGTCCTTCTTTTGCTTCTCCGTCAACATTTCCTTCAACATCTCCAAATCCTTGTTCTTCTCTGGCTCTTTAGGTGGTGGTGAAGTGGCTGGAGGCGGTGAAGGGTATCCATGAATGGGCGGGTACATTGGATAGCCTGGCATGCCATATGGAACAGGGTACGGCGGGAACCCAGGCTGCTGGTAAGGCATCATCGCTCCCTCGGGCGGTCCATATGGCGAGGGTCCTGCAAAGCTCTGAGGTCTCCGTCTGCCGCCATGCATATCCAGCTCAGACGGGTGTCGTTGAGGTGCTGGTGGTGGTCCCATGTGTGTCATAGGTGGTTCAGGTGCGCCGGCGAAATAGCTGCCACCTTCACTAGGCGACATTGGCGAGAATGGGTTAGGCTGGCCTGGATGTTGTGCAAACGGATTTGGCTGTGGGTAGCCAAAAGCGTCGTGTCGAGTCGCTACGAGTGCCTGTCGTGGGTCGTGGTAATCGGGATAGGCTGCTGAAGGGCCCGACGCCATTGTGGGTGGGTAGCCACCATGGCTTCCAGCCGGCACATGTCTGTATGTAGCATACGGTGCGCGCGGCATGCCATGGTGGCCATATGGAGGATAGTCGTCAGCCACAGTTCCTGTGCTGGACGAGCCGTCAGAGTGCACACGCCTCGACGAGCTGCGTTCGTGTCGACGGTCGTGGCGGCTTTCGTGCCTCGAGTGGTGTCGAGAAGACTGTCGACGCGGCGGACTTCTCTCCTCCCGCTCTCGTTCTCGGTGTACCCGGCGAGAGGAGTGCCGTCGAGCAGGTGGTCGAGGGGCCTCCACTGTGGGCCTTCGTGCTGGTGGTCCGCGAGATCGCGAAGCCGAATCGGATGGATCGATATCGTCCTCGCCCAGGTCGCTCCAGCTCTCGTCGCTGGACGGGCTGAGGCTGCCGCCGCTCGAGACTGGTGAGCGTACCGATACGCTGCCTCCAGACGATGTAGTGCCTCCTGGAAAGACGTGTATAACTCGATCGGCTCCCGTCCGTACAGAGAAGGATGCTGTACTTTGTCTGCGAGGACGTGCAATGTCAGCTGAGGATTCCTTCGGAGCACTTGTACGCCGAGGGGAGGCCCTAGTTGCGCCTTTCTGCGGGACGCGGGATGCCATTGGGGAACGCCTGCGTGAGACGCGCAGAAAAGTCTTGTATATAGATTAGAACTGGTTAGGAGAGGGAACAACTCACGTCCGCGACATCGATCAGAGCAATGTATAGTCAAGCTGAATCCTGGCCTTGTTGCTGTCAGCTCCAAGGTCAAGGTCCAGCTGAACGACCACTTGTATGCTGTAGCTTTCTCAGGTATCCAGGGAGATGGTTGTTCCCGTGTTTGCGGCTCGTAGCTTTGAGTTGCCTTACCACGTACCAGACTTCTTCGCGTCAAGCCTTGCGCTGATCCGGTAAGCCTGGATATATTCTCCGGTGCGGAAGGTCGTCGAAGTGGTCGCCGTGATGTTGACGTTCAACAAGTGAGCACCATCAGCGCGCGAAGTGGGAGGCCAGATCGGTAGCGGGGTTTTGTCAACAGAGCCCTCGATTGCTGAAATTAATGAGGCGTTCCAAGCGCTGTCACTCCAGGATGTCCCTAGACGCGAATCTCTTATTTCTGAGAGCCGAGAGGTCACTCTTTGGCGCCAGAGCTCGAAACGGGTGGTCTGTGATGAAACGTCTCGTGGAGTGTCGACGAGACTTTTGAACACGACGTCGCGCGACAACAACCAGACCAGTTGTTGCAGCGATGCTCGCCCACGATGGCGATGGTGAGTGCTGCTCGGTGTCCGTCGTGCAGCAACAAAGTGCTATGTTTGTATGCCCCTCGCGCAGTGCAATGATGCAAGAGGGCAGCGGAAAGACCAGAAGATCGCGGGAGATCACCTCAAAATCCTCTTCTCGCGATAGGGGCGTTTCCAGGTTATGAGGCGTGACCGTGATCCAATGGCTGCCAGGATTCGATTCGTGTATATCAATAGATCCAACGTCTGGGCTGTTGTTGTTTTCTTGACTCTGACAAGCATAAGTCAGAAACACCTCCCTCTTGGAAACAGCGACAGCGGCGCGGAGTGAAAATCGATGTGCTGACTGGGACCCCGGCGATATAAGGCACGAAACGGACGAAACCGCCTGCAACCAGGCTGTAGCTGCAGTAGCTCGCAGGCACAAAAGGCAGCAACCCAAGCGCAGTGGATCGAGAAGAAAAATTGACTTACCCAACTAGTCCGTTATAGTTGACCGGTGAAGCCTGCAATATGATGGTGTTTTGCTGAAGAATAGTCTCTGGAGTTCAGAAACAGCCGTGGTATCGTGAAGGAGAAAGTCCTTGGATGTTGCCCCAGCAGCAGCTCAACCTTCTCCACGACCGAGAAGCTGGACCGGAGTTTCGAAACGAACCAGTGGTGTTCCAGATCAGTGCAAGACAAGCAGCAGGCGCAGGACGCAGGCAATGCACTACAACGCAGTGGTGCACGAGGCGGCCGTTCGACAAGGTGGTGCTCTGCTCGCGTCGGCTAGTTGTGCTGTAATCGTCTTCCAAGTCTCCGAAGTTCAGTGTGCCGGCGTCCAGATATCGGAAGCATGGATGAGCTCTATGGTTGTGTGGAGAGTAAGTAAGTAGCTCTCAGCGGCCCAGATGTATCCTGGCAGATCGACAATCAAGAAGGCAAACTGATGATGATGCGACGAAGTATCACAGTGTCGAAGAGAGATTTTGGTACCGATAGTGTCGCAAGAAAAACGAGCAAGCGAGGAAAAATGAAGGGAATGTGTCTTCGTGCTGCGATGAGTCCTTGCGATGACGGATGTTGTGTAACCACCATGCAGAAGCAAAGTAGTAGTGATGGCCCAACAACCAGGCAGACTGCTCGTTGCTGTCGCACGAGTTCTACCTCATCACCAGTTATACCGCCCTACAGCACGTGCTACGTAAGGCTCAGACATGTTCGTCGACCTACCCACTTTGGGCGTCGATATAACAAGAGTCATCCTAGCATCGTTCCCGCCTCAGACACCAGAAGAACGACTTTGCACGACTGGGGCGCTTAGTACTTGACCGAGACATTGCGGTAGTCGAACAGTAGGAGCTGACATCCGTACCAGCCTCATCCTGCACTGGGGCGACAGTTTTGTCTGTTCCGGCGAATGAAGCACATGTTGTCGGCTCATTCGGGCAGCAAATCCGTGCCAGCCACGTATAGAAGCCCAACGCTAAATAAATACTGTGCAGACCTGCCATTCACGGATATGCAGACTTCGTCATTGGGTACAAGGTCAGTGTGCAGAGCCGCAAACATGCAGCCACGCGATGAAGAAGTCGAAATGCAGAAGCCCATGTCTCTTCATGAGCGAAGGAACAGTTTCGGCTTGGGCTGGAAGAAGGCGCTTATATCGTTTGCACTTCGGGATACTTACGGTCCAAGAAGAGGATGAGCAGTATGCCGAAAATTGTTCAGATGTTCTGTATTCATATCATCAACTATCATGTGCCAAAGTAGCGGGGTATCATGAGAAAGTATAGTAGGTACAAGAAAGCGGTGTAGCAGCAAGCACTTGCAAAATGCAAGGATGAGCATGCACGCGTTACTGCATATAACGCAGGCACTTTGCCACCTCGGCCAACGCATTATTCGTTAGCAAGGCCGTGGATCATATCATTCGTTGCTGTGTCCCACGTAGACGGTCGTTGCTGGCAGATCCAGATTGTCGGATTTGTGGCAGCCTGGTCGTCGCGTGGTCAAATGTCGAGTCAGACAATATGCAGCGAAGTGTTGTAGAGCAGATCAACTTCCGAGCATGAGATCGACATTCTCCATGTCTTCCATATCCGTATCTCCCACAACACTTTCCGGATCAAGATGCTCTCCGTCGAAGGAGAGGTATGCAGGCTGATCATTGGCTATACCCATCTTCTTCTTCGCATAATTGACGATCTTGGAGATCTTGGTTGTCTGCACGATAATGTTAGCTCACATAAAATGATCATATGTCATGCTTTTGCCTACCTCGAACACCTTTACAAGTACCTGCGGCTTATCCTTCGCCTTGACGATGATCTTGACCTCTTTCCTGGGCGCCTCTTCTTCCGCAGGTGTGGCCTCCTCTTCTGCTTCATACTGAGCGTTCTCAATCTTGGTCTGCTTCGCCTTTTCCTCCTTCTCATGATCAAGCAGTTCTTGTGTAGTGGCAACTACATGCACTTGAGCAGCGCCATCTGCGTCTCTCTCGTTGGCTCGCACAACATTGCCACTGTCGTCAACTTCAAGGCCAAGCCGTCGGCAAGTCGTAACATCGTACATCCTCATCCCACACCATGTGAAGAAGACCTTCTCGCTGAGCTCGTCCGACAGTCCCCACTTCTGACACCACGCCCGACGTGCTGTGCCTAGATCTTGTCTCAGCTTCCTTTTCACCAGCAATGTATCAGTGTTTGGTATATCCGAAGTAATCAAGAGTGATATAACGGGATCCGGAGGTGGTGGTGTAGGCAATCCCGAGTATGCATCGCCATCTGAGCCTGCTGCACCGGGTGTCGATGATTTTTGTGCCTCCTCTTGCTGCTTTTTCAGCCTGTGTCGCTCCCTCGCACTTCTCGCTAACGCTGCAACCTCTTCGTCAGAGTCCTCGTCCTCTTCTGGCTCTGGCGGATGTATCGTTGTCGCCTTCGTTACCTCCACCTCACTCTCCGTCTCCGAATCTTCACCTATTCTTGCCGTAACGTCGAGATTGCTCTGACCTTTCCCACTGGCCAAGGCATCTCTCGTGCGCTGTGTTCTGGGCGACCGTCTGACTGGAACAGCCTCCTCATCGTCGTACTGGATCTGCTCATCCTCATCGTCGCTATCGATGGTGATGGGTCCAACTCCAGCCAATCGTAGCAGCTTGGCACTTTCCTCCGAAGTAATGCGTCTCTTCTTTGCTGGTTCCGCGCCCGAGTCTGCACCAGGACTCTCACGCTTGATGCCAACCTTGGACTCTTTCGTCACCAATTGATCTTTGCGCTTCTGCTCGCGCTCCGCTTCTTTCTGCTTTGATCGCTCCTTCTTGCGCTTCTGCTGTTCTAGCCTGTCCTGTTGTATCGCCATGAAGTTCTTACTGTGACTGAACATATCGCTCTCGGTCTGGTCGTCATCGCCATCGTCTTTGAGCTGCGGCTTGGCCCATGATGGCGCTTTGAAGAAGGACATTGTGTCTGCAGTGCACTGAGAGCAGCAGACTTACACTGAGTGGATGCTGAAATGTGAAGTGAGGTTGTTGTCGTGAAGATGGATTCGGACTGAAGCGAGATCGACTTTCACACGCGCCAGTACGCGAAACTTTAATTACCGAATTACTGAAAAACGCGCTATCAGGTGCGCTAGGATATACCTCTCCCTTCCTTCAATCATCAACATCACCTTCGCTCATCATCTCTCTCCCCTCAATGAAAGCTCTGAAAGTCCGCCAGTCACAGCTTCATCGACTACAGCGATTTCACAGAAGGCTAAGTACACACAGAGCAAGACAGCGCCAGAGGTTCTTGCTCGACTCTCACATCCACTCTCTTCATCACCTTGAATTCCGCAATTTTGCAGACAGCTAGGCGATCACCTCAGCCTTGAATAACTTCGTCAATAACAACAGAAGCAAACAGAAAAACACCAAAATCCTTACAAGATGGCCGACCTGACGATTTCACCCGAGCCACCACGCACCTGCCATTGGGACAAGCTACCACAGGAGATGGTCGATCGCATCTGCCATTTTGCGTACGCACACATCACGGATGTCGGGTCGCTCACACGACGCCAAAGGGAAGATCACCGAAACATGTGTAAAGTGGATGGTCATCTTGCTAGGGTTCGAGAACAGTTCGTCCACAAGGTCAATGACTTCATGGTAAGAAACTCGACTTGCAAGCTGGATCTATCTTTACACGAGTGTGATTGCTAATTCCTTCTGGCAGGTGTGTAAGCGATTCTTCGAATCGGCCGCTAGAGCCTTCATAGGTGCGCAGAGCTTTACAAGTGAGGGAGGCAGCAACCATAAACATATTGTCGACACTGGCATCGTGCGCCAGTATTGCACAGTGATGCAGAACCGCTTTTGCATCGGAGACATCCAAGCCGCCCTGAAGTTGCCCAATCTCAAAGAACTCACTCTAAGGATATTCCCTAGCGTTTTCGATAGCCTTGCACACCTGGGCAGACATGCCTGGAAGCACGAACTGGACGAGAAGGACTTCGAGAGCCTCAAGGAGTCGCAACTCCTTTCTAAGCTGCGCGGCCTCAGCGACTTCCGCCTCGAACCATTACGCTGCGTGTTTGCGATCACTGCGGCCGAGCATCAGATATGGTGGCGAAATGTCGAGGGTCTCAGCCATTAAGAACCTACGATACAGTCGTCTATACCGAAGACAGTATAGTATATAGATGCGCTTAGTACTAGAAATGCCCTATATTAGCATCGAAGAATTGGTAGTCGATCCCGACTAGAATGAAGTGAAGTCCTCCTCTCCGGGCGGGATTGGAATGAGATCGTAACTTGCCGCCATGTTGCTGTGGAGTGGTCTGGAAGTTTTGTTGTTGTTGTGGTTCCAGTGCTGTCAGGACTGCAGCTCGAGCATCCATGCTTCGTCCACCTAGCGCTGTAATGGGACCGGCTTTCTCATGTTCGAAACTTTTGGCTACAGCTTCTGTTTCTTCTCCTTCGGCTCCTCGGTAGACATCTCGTGCCATCCATCGTGCGCAATCTCCTCCTTGTCAGCGTTCCACGAGATCCTGCTATGCCTCGCAGCCTTCTTCCTCTCTTTAAGCCAAGCTACAGCAACTTCTCCAGTCTTCCTCCTCATCCCCTCCGACGCTTTCTTAGGCTTCATACTCATCCCATGATCCGCACCTTCGACAAGACACAACCAGCTCCCTGCCTTCATCTCACCTCTAACCTGTTCAAGCATCTCAAGCGGACACTGCGCATCTGCATCACCAACAATGAATAACACCTCAACATCTTCTGACAAATCCTTCAAAATCTGCTCTCGCCTTTCAGGTTCACGTTTCTCGCCATTCGTACCTGCCATGAGCGGATAGCTTACAAGCACTAACGCTGTTACCTTCTCAGCCACATCATCATCTGCATTTCGTTCAAGTGCTGTCAAGACTGCCGCTCGAGCACCCATGCTTCGACCACCTAGCGCTGTCGCGGGAATGGCTGTCTCATGCTCGATGACTGTTTGGAAGTATTTGATCCTATTCTTCAGGTTCATGGTACCCTCATAGCATAGAATAGGTGCAATGCTCGAGAACCCGGTGGCGAAGTCTGCAGTAGAAGGCGCAGAAATGCCGCCTCCTGCACCATGCGTAAAGATGAGCGCCGGTGGAGTATCATGCTTGTCGTCTGGGCTGCGGCGATGGCAGTTTATGTGTTTGTCGTCTTTGAAGTGGACTGTGAAGTCGTGGATGTCTTGTTTCAGATTGATCTTCTGTAACTCCGGCATTGGTCCTGTCTTTCGGCGTAGACTCTACTTCTTCGTTCAGTATGTCTTGTTCTTGTTCTTGCTCTCCAGCTTTCGTGCTACTGCGAGTCTTTCGTTTTGGCATTTGATGCTATGCTGTAAGAGTCAGTGTTTTGTTACAGAGAACGACCAAATCTTGATGCAAGAGTTAGATGACGTAAGTCAAAAGTTTTGAGGTTTTTGGGCTGTCATTCAGTGAAGACATCTACTCCTTGTAGTCTTCGATTTTGTGATACGGTAACTACTGTGCTGTTCGTCGTCTACCCCTGACCCTCGCCAGGTTGTCCAGACTATGTGTACCAGGATGTAGTCCTGCCCTTAGCGGCCGCCAACAGCTTGCGAATGAGAACCACTGAATTCGCAGATCGAACGCCTCGTCAACTGAACCGCACAACCGCGGGACCGTCTAGGCGCTCGTGCTGCTTGACTCGCAACTCTGCCTCAAGCCGTGGTGTATTCATAACGCTGGCATGTCCATCCAGTCCCGCGCTCGCTATGTCCAACCATTACCTCTCCAAATACTGTACCCCCCAAGACTTTTGAGTTCAGGCACCTCCAGTGAAGTTGCCACCATAGGTTGCACGCCAGACCATGCCATTGCGACTCCATTGTCCGCCTGTCAACTGCTGCTGCTGAGCTGCCTGACCGTTTGCTACATTCTCTGAACTCCTCGAATCCTCGCTGTTGGTTCTGCTGTGCACCGCAATGTCACTTCGTGGACCTCTGGGCACGAAAGATGATGCGAGGGAAAGCTGGTTGCGTCCGAGCTGTTCTTGCACTTGACTGCGCTGCTTGAGGATCTGTCTTCTCTTAAGGTCGGGGATGTCTCTCCAGTCATCTTCTGCGATGAAGCCTTCGTCCACTCGATCGTTGATGGCCTGGTGAGGTTCGAAGTTGCGAGACAGCGTCTGCTCTTCTGCCTCCTGCGCGAACTGCCCGAGAAGATTTTGCTTTGCCTCAGCTAAGGATATTTGCTTGACTGGTAGTCCTGTGGCTTGTGTTGGAGCCGAAGGGCGCCAAATACCGTGGACTTGTGGATTGTATTGGCGCGGGAGAGATTTCTTGCGCTGGGGTGGCGTCTGCGATTCGCGTGCTTGGTTGTTCGAGTTCTGGAGAGCTGCAAGACGTGGATTGGGTGCAGCAGCAGCGGGCTGTGCCAAAGGTTCGACTTCCGGCCTAAATGCGTACAGCGCGTCGTCTGAGTCCTCGAAGGAGCGCGCGGCTTCGAACTCGCGTCGCATCCTCGCGAGATCTTCGCCTGAGGGCGGAGGATCCATCGAGGTATGGGTCGCGCGTTGTTGACGAATTAAATGTCGATGTTGATGTTATGTCGATGTTGATGCTATGTTGATGCTGAAGCTGAAGATGATGAGCTTCTTTTGGACATGTTTGGAAAGTGAGTTCCGAATCACCGGATTACGGCTTGAATCCGGCTGCGTGGTTCACCGTTGAGGCGAACTAAGCTGAGCTTCATAAGTCACAAGGGAAGCGACTATTATCAACACTTCACCTCCGTATTGGATTTATCACTTTCTTACTGCCATCGAATGTCGCACGAGTGACACGTACCCTTTTATCTTCATGTGAAGGATATGGCGGCAATTCGAGCCGCTCAAGCAGAATCCCCTATGCTATGACCTGGCGGAGTGCTGGCGTCCGCCCATGGAATGTGCTTGCCTGGCTGGCGTATGCTGTGCAGCCTCGGGTCTTGGTCTAGCTCTCTCTTATTTTTTGCAGCCCATACGCTGCACCTCCTATAAATCTGGGCGGCATGCTCTTCGCAGTACTGCGCGTCGGGAACTCGATCTTGGTGACGAAGAATGTAAGCTGAGCGTAAAATGAACATCGCAGCATTCCCTAGAGCTGCACTTGGGGCTTGTCCGAGAGTGCGGAGATAGTCTTTGTCATGCTGGAGCATATCAAGGTAGAGCGACGGGTCTGGTCTGGCGGGATGAAGTAGTTGAAGCTCTGCTTGATTCTGTGCTCGATACCTGGAGTCCCTGGCTTTGGAATGGATCTGTGCGTAAGAATCGAAAAGTGTCTCATCAGCCACTGGGCAACGGGGTGGTTGCCAGGCACGTTCGACTGTAATTTCCATACCCATCAACGGCTTCCCATACGCAGTGGCAGCGCCTGGAAAGATTGCATGAGCTCGGCTGTGGGCTACAAGTGCACTGTTGACACAGCCATCCTCCCATTCAATCTTTGCTGCGGCCAAACCGCCCAATAGCTTCTGAAGCCATCTCGACTGGCGAGTCTCTGGCTTCTCGGCTTGCTCAGCAATCCACTCCCACAAGAACTCCTCAAGATCTTGCGCGAGAATGAACCAGCACAGCGCGGCAGGAAATTCTCTGCCTTTCAGCACGCTATTCCATCCTTCTGCATCACTCTTCCATATCCACGCCAGAACTTGCCGGCCTGCGTCCAGTTCTTTTGCTCGTTGCTTTTGCTCCGCCTTGGGCAATGCCTGCACCTCAGCCTTGTGAAGCACTAGACATCCATGAGCATGCTCAGGTGTAGCCTGATCACTTTCGACCAGTTTCCTGAACTCTTCAATGGTTGTCTTTGGCAGATCGGGCTCGACTCTAGGCTTTTTCGCGCGTTGCGTGGGGCGCTTCAGGCAGAAGGACGAGGCGGAGAACGATCGATGGGTGACGACGCAGATCGGTGCAAGCCTATGGCAAGCTGGCGCAGCATAGCATAGCTTCGGTAGACATGCGCGGGTAGCGAGCGACAGCCTAGGCTGAATACAACGGCGAAGCATTCGCGATGATAGATTTTGGAGCTCTGGAGGTGAAAGATCAATGGCGAAGCATTCGCGATGATAGATTTTGGAGCTCTGGAGGTGAAAGATCAATGGTACGCGCCAAGGTTTGCGAACGCGAAAGTCTGTCGTACACAAGCTGTGAGTTGTGGTCGTGGATTCGACCCGGGTCCACTTTTTCTGCTGATCGAGCCTCAGACTTCAGTGTCAGAAATATCGTTATGCTCATTATGATCAATGGGTATATAACATAAAGGTGTTGTTCGTGGAACTGTCTTGGCTCTTGCTCTCTTTGCTGTCGCATCGTCGTGGCGCCACAGCAATTCGTAACAGGTTTCTCTACTCTGCCTTCTCAAGGTCAGACCTCTTCTTCCTCTGGCGAAGCTCCGTGCCGCTCGGTACGATGTGGCTGAGATCTCCAACTGGTAAATTGAATGGGAAATCGACTGTCGTAAGCATCAACGCCAACAGAAGATACCATCCGATGATCATGGTCACGAAGCCGCATGATGCGCCTGCGATTTGCAGTTGATGACTGTGTGTAAGTTAGATTGTGGTGATCAGGTTCCGCACATGACTTACCCAATGACCTGCTTGCCAGCCTCGGTGACTGTCCAGTAGCTGGCAGACACCAGCACGAAAGTCAGGAAGAGGAAGAAGAATGCTCCACAGAACAATATGTTGACACGCAGTGCGCAGATAGTGCAGTAGATTGTGAAGATTGCCATCATCAGATTCCAGAAAGCTGCGCAGTCGTTAGCAATTCGTCCGCACACCTCTCAATATTCGGCTACACACCAAGACCCGATAGGAAGCCTGGAGTCTCAATGCCCTCTGCTGGCATGCTCGGATCCGGAGAGTAAGCCAGGAAAGCGCCAAAAGATGGTGTCAATGTAGCTCCAAATGACAGGAAGTAACCACCAAAAACTCCAAAGAAGACAGCCGGGAACGTGTTGCCCAAGATGAGCTCGAAGATGCACGAGATGATCGCGAGCAGACCTCCGCTGAAATAGTATGTGCCCACCGTTGCTGCGCCGTTGCCTGTGAAGCCTCTCCAGCCAAGTAGGGAGAAGATAATGGGGCAGTATGCAATCAGGAAACCACCGAGACCTAATGGTGTAGGATTTCCAATGATCTTGCGTAGGTCGCCCGAGACTTTGTTCTGCGGTGAAAGGTACATGCGCTCGAACATCTCAGGAGTGAGCGTAATGGAGCCTTCGGTCTTGACTTGTGAGAGGTTGGGCATACGTTCGGAGGCGGCATGATCGTGGCCGTTCACGAAATCTTCCTTGTCTTTGGACATCGACATGATCGCGAGGGTGCGAGGGTGACTGTGATGGAGCAGAGTAGTAGACACTGTGTGAGGAAGTATGCTGAGGAAGAGCAGGAAGCGGCAAACGGGGACTGGGAGTCAAGTAAACCTTTCTATATCATTATGCTGGTAGACTCCAATGCTTGCCGAGCTATGCTTCGCGCGTTCTCCTCATTTGGAGGACGCGATATAGACATCGCGTGACGCTGATCCTCGATGGAATGCGTTCGGATATATCGAAACAGAATGATACATGTCGATCATCCTGAAGTTGTGCCGTGCGGTCGCTCTTCCAGTGTGCAGCGGATATGCACAAAACGCTGCTGGTACTATCAAGGGCCACGGCTCTACGACAATGGCCTTCGGTAGCCAGCTGTCTCAGTGTTAGACTCAGCTGTAGATCAGCACTCGCCAAGTTGTGCAGGGTGTATAGATCGAACAAATGTGCTGTGATGTCGAAGGATGAAGCAACGAGAAACGCTGAAGGATGAAGTCGAAAAGAATCCACAATACGGAGGAAAAATCGACCACATCGCGCCTTCCACTCCATCTTTCTTCCTTTCTTCAACCCCGTGCTGCCCACATTTCCATCAATATTCATACACGATTGACTGCCGCTTTGACTCTGAATACTGGCAAGGATTTCGATCTCTACCTGGCACAGATATGCTCCTATCCGTCTTGGTCTCATACCGCCACGGCAAAGGCGGCTACTGGAAAGATCGTCGTGAGGAGACTCTGCCCAAGGATTACTACAACCATGGCAATCGAAGCACAAAGGCTCACTGTACGACCAGTGAACCACGGAATACCAATTTTCCAGCGCACAACCGTGTTTGGTCAAATTCCAACGTTCTAGCATAAGAGGGTTGCGAGTGCATACAGCGCACTACATCCACAACGATGACTCAGGTTGCTGCTCTTCATGGGACAGCGCCTTCGCGACAGAGGTCAACTTGACCAGCTGTAGCTTGTCGCTGCATAATCAGAAAGGCTAGTATATACTGACTCCTCATACTGATTATACAGCCAGCACGATGCCAAGTGCCACAAAGACAGAATCTGTCTTCGAATCTGCGATTTCATGCGCACTGTGGCAGCTCCAGAAAATCATCTCACCAAGAGCGCAGCATTCGGTTTGCGAACAACATCCGCCAATGTGCATGCCAGAACACCGTTATCAGCGTCCAAACAAGGTCAATCACTTGTTCTGAGGGTTTGAAAGTGAACACAGCAAGAAGCCATAGCACGAACGCAGGGCGGTGATCTCATTGGCTAGTGCACTGCCTGAGTGCCTAGTTGTCCTGCGAGTCTTTCATTTCGTTGTTTGCTCGTGCAGCACGATCTCTGATTCAAACCACTCACAATTTATTCAGTCAACGACTTCACACTCATTCTCCGGCAACCTGGTGCGCATCACACCAATTCATCCCACCGACATCGCTTGAGGCCACAGCACAGATCTTCAGGCACATCTTCTTCGAGATTTCGCGATTGAGAAAACTATTGCATCGGACATTTTTTACACCAGGCGCGACACAAATGTCACCATGGTCTTCTCTACAACCTACAATATCGCACTTGACGTCCTGGTGATCTCGAAGGGCCGAAGTCATGACTCCAGTCCGCGACAAGTGCTCGAGCCTATGTTCTCGGCGACTGGTGGCTGCACATGCGAATTGCGCGGCTGCAAAGTATTGCATGAGTCGCCATCAATGAGCGCATGGGGGTGGACAGCTGCCCCAAATCCCAGAGTAGTCCTGTCAGACTCGGAGGCCGCAACGATCTCCATGTCTGATCTACACTACACAGTACACGCAACTCGGCTGACATCGCCAAAGTTCAACTCTTTTCTACCATCCTGGAGGAAGCACAGTGAACGTGGGAGATGGGGCGAGTTCGCAGACCACGTTCCCTTTTGGTCGCCTACTTGGCAGATCCGGAGAGTTCTCACTCGACTACACACCAGCAATATGGTACCTGAAACGTTCGGAATCATGGCTGTCTTCGTAAACGAAACATGTCGTTTGAAGATTGGAATCACTGCAGACGTCAGCGAGGAGTACGATTATGGCTTACAAACGTTCAAGACCATTCTGAAAACGAGCGTTCTGTGCGAACGATTCTTCGACGCTGCCAAAGGTATCAAGACCATCCGTCGAGGCTCGATGAACGCGCGGCATCTGGCAGAGCGGATCCAAGCACAGCCTACACACGCGCACCTTTCCGACCTGGCTAGGCACTTACCAGGAGGATCATCGGTCGCACTATCGCGTCGTAATCACCTTCGCGGTTCCATGGCCGTCCATAGCGTTTGGTACGAATTTCCAGCTTCCCTCAAACCGCACGCACTACTGGCCACAATCGATGCCTGCCGGAAAATTGTGCATCGGGCACGCGGTCCCGGACACATTACTCAGAAGCTTTTGGTGCAAAGCGCATTGGACCCAACGTGCAAGCTCCCTGCGTTCCTTGAAAGCATCGGACTGGCCAAAACTGCGCTGGATCACTTCAGGGCACCATTGCCCAAGGACGGCGTGGAACAATCACAGGCAGCTATAGACTTCCATCACACAATGCGGAATATCTCCCGGCAGCACCCGCTCTGGCTTCTTCTGCACAACGTTGCGCTTGTTCGACTATGGGATATGCACGAGGTCAACCTTGAGATGATAAGCAACGAGAAGATTCGCAACGGCGAGTATGGTTGGCTTCCGACCGGACCAGCTCTGAACTTTTCCAGTGCTCAAACCTCGATGTACGTCGCGTCAACACCATCAGGGGAGTGGTTAGCGAAGCCACTTTGGCATGCCACCTCGACCACTCGATACCAATCCTGTGAACCAGGGTCTCACGAGCTTGCAAGACGAGACTCTGCCATCCTGATGGTGGCTGGCCAGGCTTCGCACGAACCAATCGCTCAAGCTGTGCCTCAAAGCCCTTCGATATCGTTTGTCACTGATCTGGGACTCAACGACGATGGCAGCATTGGCTGGAAGCTGTTTCCTCAGCGACAATGGAGTGGGAAGCATCATAGCGTAGACGACTGGGCCGTCGCTACGTCGACCAGTCAAACTTGCGGTAGCCAAGATGGCCTCGGAAGTGTCACGCCGATATCCATGGACTGGAGCATTCTCCTTTGTCATCAAACTAGAACGTAAGGCGACAGACAAGAAGAGCATTTCGCGATGTTCGGTAAGTCTGCCCTAGTCCGCGAGGTAAGTAGTGTATCTGAGGCATGTGCAACAACTACAAACACTTTCCACATGACACTTGGATGTACACTGCTTACATCAATCGACGCAAACATAGAAGTGAAGTCTAGAAAGCCTTCGAGGCACGCCTAGTTCCCATAAGCGTCTAGCCTGTGGCCGCCCACAGGTGATGTCAGTGGCCCCCACCTATGCCTTCACCTGTAACACATTGTTGTCATATCGCCCCTCCATACCTCCACCATTGACGCTTTCTCTTTCAGTGTAATCTCTGCTATTCAATATATCATATACCATTAAGGTGCTCTACACTTACCACGTCCAGCAATTGGAGCATCCAATCACAAGAGCAGGTCATCGAAAGCCGCCAATATGGGTGAACCTAACATCCCCAAGAAGATGAAGGCCATACAGGTCGTTGAGTACAAGAAGCGTAAGTACAACGTTCCCATCACAAGCTGAGTTCGTGATATGCTGCGAAGTCGAGCGCATACCAGCGATCCACCAACAATGAACAACTTGAGACACTCCAGCTCATATCAGAGATCATTGCTAACACTCAACTTCTAGCATATGAAATTCGAGAAGTAAGCATGACTGCAAGCCTAACCACATTCTCGGATCTCTGACAAACCCCCAAGGTCGACGTCCCCTCCGACCTCCAAGACAATGACCTCCTAATAAAAGTAGCCGTAGCCTCAAACTGCCACACAGACTCCATGGTCCAACAAGGTATCTTCGGATCCTCCCTCCCTCTAACAGCCTCCCACGAAGGCGGAGGCACAGTCGTCTCCGTAGGCCGCCAGGCCTCCGAAAAAGGTTTCAAGCCCGGCGACAGAGTAATGATCGGTCTACCCCTCCACCCCTGTGGTTCCTGCCACGACTGCAAAGGACCAGAAAACCAAACGCAGTATTGTACCAACATTGAAGGACATGTCGGAGTAACGACCAATGGATGTTTTGCAGAATATGTCAAAGCTGATGCGAGGAATACGACGAAGTTGCCTGATAATGTTAGTCTCATGTCGGCTGCGCCGTTGGCTTGTGCGGGGAGGACGGTTTGGAGGAGTGTGCTTAAGGCTGGATTGAAGAAGGGTGAGTGGCTGGTTTTTGTGGGGAGTGGAGGTGGATTGGGACATTTGGGTGTTCAGTTTGCGAAGGCGTTGGGGTTGAAGGTTATTGGTGTTGATGCGAGAGATGAGGGGTTGGAGTTGACGAAGCAGTATGGTGCTGATGTTGTTGTTGATGCGAGGAAAGGGAAAGATGAGGTTGTCAAGAAGGTTCAGGAGGTTACGGGAGGTGAGGGAGCTGATGCTTCTGTTACGTTGTCGGATCATAAGGATGCTGCGGCTATTGCTTGTGCAAGTACGAAGATGCATGGTACGATGGTGCAGATTGCTCAGCCGGATGAGGTTTCGATTCCGTTTGCTGAGCTTATTTTTCGCGACATTAGGATCATTGGGTCTTTGATCTCGAGTGCGGAAGAGTCGAAAGGAATGTTGGATGTGATTGCCAAGCATGGTATTACTGTAACCACAGAGAAGTTCTATGGTCTGGATAGTATTACCGATCTTACAAAGCTTGGTAAGTCTTTCTCTCGATGATGTCGATCGCTGCTAACGTCCTCGCAGTGCATGGCGGTAAGCTGAAAGGTAAAGCTATCATCGTGGTCGACAATGAGCAAATCGAGCATGAGAAGAAGATCGGAGCGAAGTTCTAGGTGGCATTAGCTTCTGCAGAGGTGGAAGACATCACATGGTCCGACTCACCGTTCCTGTTTCACCTCAAGAGTCAGAATCACTGGAGTACTGTAGGTGTGGATCCTCTCGCTCTCCTTTTTCATACTTCAGCACTGCTCTCAGCCGCCTCGCCCGTTTCTCTTCCTCTTCCAGCCTGGTCTTCGCCACCGCCTCCTCCCACTGCTCATCCGTGTACCACGGTGCTTCAAAAGTAGCAGTCTTGGCCTCTTCGATTGAGAGGTATGTCGAATGATAGCACCAGTCGGGCTCCTTCCAACATCCGCGACCCTTGATCTTGCCCATATCCAACGTGCCGAGCTGCTCGACGATGTCTGTCAATGTGACTCCGATGCCACTGGCGGTCACCTCGTACTCATCCTCATCTCCATTGTTGAAGTTCTCGACGAGCATAGTGATAGATTTCACCGGCGGCTGAGTCGCCAGCTGCTTCCGCCAAGACGACTTCTCTCGATAAATGATGTTGGGGAAGTGGTTGGCATCGATCTTCACATACTCTCTCCGACGTTGTTGAGGCTCCAGGACGTAGGACCACCAGTCGCCAGTGTTCTCAGGCTTGCGAGGATATATGAGCGGGTGCTCGAAAATAGGTTGCTTCTTGTCCTCTCCGATCTCAGAGTGCATACATAACCCATCGCACTCCCAAACCTCCTCGTAGCGGAGCGCATCGTCAATGATCGGCTTGAAGAAGAGTGCTTGCTGCAACTTGAGCGAAGATGCGATGAACGCATGCCAGTCTTTGCATACTTTCTGTACCGCAACGAGAAGATTCTGCATCGGAAGCTCCAGCAGGATCATCTCGAATAGCTCTGGTGTGGCGACTACTCTTTCGCATGCGCTTAACGTGATGATCTGTGCTCGCGTCAATATAATGTCTGAAGCTCTCCCAGTGCGACTTACTGCAGCCATCTGCGCTGTATGTGACAGCCCGGCGCCGGTATCAAGCTGAGGTATGGTTGTTGTTGTTGTATTGTCGTGTTCGTGAACATCGGAGATGAGACGAGGTTGAAGGTCGTTGTCGCACCTTCTACATTCTCACTGCCGCCTAATCCCCAATACAGAAGGCATGAACAACACCCACCTCAGCTCACGCCACATTGCTATAGCGTACTTCAACTCACTCACTCCCAGGAACCAACCCATCCAAAGACTCAATCCTCACACAGCCCCACTCCCTGTTCTGTCCTTCGCTCCTACGAAACCTAAAGACCAGCACACTCTCCCTAACAACCCCAGGCGGCTGCCCACTGTGTTCCAAATTCACAAAACTCGTACTTGCGCCGACTTTCTCATCAACCGCAGTAGAAATACCCAGAATCTCGATCCAGTAATCTGGCCACTTCTGAACGAACAGCTCGAATCGCTTTCGGAATTCTCGCCAACCAAGGTCCATTTTAAAAGGGCACTCGTACCGTCCCACGAAAGTCCTCGATATCCGTTGTAGCAAGGTACAATGGGTCATCCCAGGCGAGACGACAGGAGTTGATCGCTGAGTTGTAGGCATGAATGATCGATTCTATGTATGCTGTTGTACTTAGTTCAGTGCCGTTGGTGTCGTGGTGAGGGAGGGCCATTGTTGTCGTGAAGGCTTGGCTGTGCTTGGCTTGGGACATGTTGATATGTTGATTTCATACGTGGTGATACTAGAGATGCAGCTCGTCTGCATCCCGCGTGGGGTATGAGCTTAGACGGGGACGATGCTGAGGCTTCGGAGTGCTATGCATTTGTGAGCATGAAGGGGTGCTATGTTCCGCTGTTATGCTAACGCCATCTTTGCTCGAATGCTATCTCAAGGTCAAGAGACAGGTGATGCCATGCACGGCTAAAGCTCAGTTCCAAGATCGATACTCACGAATGACTGCTTGCGAACCCCACTGCAGTTCGTCCGCGATCTCAATCTCCACAAACTCTTCATCCAGTCTGATCACCTTCTTCATACTTTTGATCGTTTCCCAATCCACCAGTGGCTTCCAATCCTTCCAGTGTTTGACGATGTGCATTTTACGCAACAGCTTGTAACCTTGCCTTGGGTATCCCCCCTTTCCGACAAAGGTTCCGCCATAAAGCTCTATTCGCCGCTTCACACCGAGATAGCTACTCTCGGTATTGAAGTGTAAGTCGTGGATCGGCGGCTGCGTCGTGAGCATATTCCGCCAAGATCCCTCGCCGAAGGGGGTAGGAAGCCCCGTGGAGAAGAGGTACAGCCAGGGGTTCTCAATGTGATGATCCGGCGTTCCTGGGACCTGTTCCCATGTGTCCGTACCATCTGGTGCTCTCACCCTTTCCCAAGGGGGTTTCTTTTGCACCGGCTGGAAGAAGAGATATTGCAGAATGGGTTTGCTTCGTTGCACAATTATGTACCATTTGCGGCATACTCGTGGGACCTTGCACAGTAAATTCTCTGGCGGGAGTTGTAGAAAGATCTGTTCGGCTAACTCGCCGATTGCGAAGACTTGCTGAAGTGATTGTGGTGGTGGTCCCAGTTGGGTCTCAGTCTGTGTTTCTCTGGTGATGATGCGAGGCCCTGCGTTCTGCGCTGTGCGAGGGGCAGGCAAGGTCGTGATGGGATCCTCGTCTGGGAGCAGAAAGTCGTACTCGGCGTCTGTGAGGCCATCTTCGTGATAGTGGCGTTTGAATGTCATGTTGCTCGGCTGATGATGTTGTGGTTGTTCTGTGTATGTGTGTTGCGAGTCTGCGAGAAGGGCGAGCGAGGGAGGCTGCCTAAGTTGTTATTGAAAGTGAAGTCGCGCCTGACTCCAATCCTGGTCGCTGTGCAGTTGCTATTCGGGCGAAAGACGTTTCTTTTGGGAGTACTATTTCTTTTGTGAGCGCGATCGGAGCAGCATCTCCTACTTCCCATATCATTGATACAAGCGGTGACAGACTACCAGCGTCGCTTATAGCATCGCCACTGCCATTTCTACATATCTTCTATGTCGCAAATGCCATGACTGCAGTAATTGAATCGGAATCTCCTTCTCCACGCTGCACTTCCTGAGGAGACCGCACATGCCTGTGGAAATTGAGCATGACTGCAATGGCGAAGGTTATGGAGGGGACGAGGCAAAAATGGAAGTGAAGTGAAGACGAAGACGCAACTTTCACATGCCCCTGTAAAACGATCTTGGCGGCGCTAGTGCGGAGCTGCTGCTTCGTCACCAACGTCTTCGCGTATAAGTCCACCTTCACCTTCACCTCTTCTCTTCTCTTCACGACATCCACACTAACCATGGCGACACTCCTTACATCCCGCGCGACCTGCCTTCGCGCCCTCGCCGCGCCACGATTCGCGTCCCCCTCAATAACCATCTCCGCAGCCTTCTCCACCTCCGCAGCAAAGCCATTGAAACAGCACACACGACCACAACGAACATCTCTCATATCACAAATACCGCGCGCCGCTTTCGTTCGCAGTGCCAGCACATCGAGCACGCCTCCTTCTTCATCATCACAACAGGCAGTGCCTGATCACATCCTAACATGGAACCGCTTCTTCGACCTCCGCCGGAAAAGGCGCTGGATTAACCTAGGCTGTAGCCTCTTCACAGCCGTCGCAACAGTGGGAGTCGCAGCGCCGATGCTTGCCGAGTATGATTTCGATTCGTGGGGCGCACAAATCTCAGGACTGGATCCTATCATAGTATTAGGGATCAGCACATTTGCTATAGCAGCAGGTGGATGGTTAATCGGGCCCACGGTAGGGAATTTGGGCTTTGGGATGTGGGCAAGTAGGAGAGGATGGAAGGTTGGGATTGCAGAGGTGAGTTGTCGTGTAATCAGAGTTGGGGAAAGATGAGAGAATTGGAATGCTGACAGAAGTGTGATACAGAAAGAGAAGAGCTTCTACGCTCGGATCAAGCGATACCGTGCCGATGCTTCTGCGAGCAGTCCGCAGAACCCCATACCTGACTACTATGGAGAGAAGATTGGAAGTGTGAAAGCTTACAGGAGGTGGTTGAAGGACCAGAAGGCTTTCAATCTCAAGAAGAATAAGAATATGCTATGAGTGAGAACGAAAAGTGTACCAAGAGTGTAAAGCGATGGATAAGAAAAGTCTGCGGCATCTGAAGATGGAGTTCGGTTCAAGCGTACGGCGTTTTGAGCATGCTGGGACATATCCTTCGGTCTTCTTGCACACAATGTGTAATATTGTAAAGAACCAGAGCTGTGGCATGATGGCGCGAGGTACGTATGTAGGTTGTGTAAAAGCTGATATGAGCATGACTCGCTACTCTCATACAGGGAAACCTTCCAAGTGTGCCCAGCCCTACTCTGAAGACGAGCTCAGCACCGATGCGGGCCTTTACTGCTTGAGTCCAGATGAAGCGATGCTTGAACCTGCTACGATCGACTGGACTCTTCCTGTGACATAAGCTAATGGCGGATATCGAAAGCGACCTGATCTGGTGCGCATATCAGCGCGCCTGCCATGCTCAACTCTGGACGAAGATCAACAAAGAACATCCCCGCCAACGTTCCGGGCTCGGCTTTCCGAGGATCTTATTGACACCCATATCAGGACTTCACCCCTCGATCTCGCCCATGCGGCGACAGCCACATGGCACATGGGTCCGAAAAGCTTGTCTTGCTTCACAATGAGCCTCGTTGAGCCGAGAGATTGGATTCAGCCAGAGCTACGACTCATTTCCAGGAACATGGTCCATTCGCGTCCGTATAGGTGATTGCCAAGCTATACCAAAACCGAGTACTGTGTCGCCACAACACGTGGAGTGTCTGATCTGGAACAATCTGATACAGCACTAGAAGAAGTTTCAGCATGCAAGCGAGACATAACCCGACATCGAGTCCTTCTCGTTCAACCAGGAGCTGGCGTGGCTCATTTTCCACACATCGCTGACGACTTTGTCTTCGTTGTCGGTCAATCATACTCTGCTATTGACGGCTACCTCAGCTACAAACCATTCATTGTCGCGTTCCCTATTGAGCGCACGTCTCTTTCTCTTCCACAGGCCAATAGAGAGGTGAAGAGGCGGCTCGACTGACCATACTCATATACTTTTCCTTTGTAGCAGCATCCTTATTGACATACTGTTCAGGACCGACAACGCCTCCCTGCCCACGAAGATCGACTATATCTTCACCATCCAAGTCGCTGTTTGCATCTTCCTTCTTCACCCACCCACAAGTCATTCTTTACTCGATTCGACTACGAATACAACAGTCTATCTCATAAGACTACCAACCATTCTCATTTACAACAACAACAACATCCAACCAAACCAAAAACATCAATCAATATGAAGTCCGCAATCTCTCTCGTCCTCCTCGGCGTTGGTGCCGTCAGCGCCATCGCTGTCGCTGAGCCAAAAGCTGAGGCCTCCCCTCGCCGCTACCAAGGTCGCTTCGGCTTCTGCGGTGTCGCAGGTTCCTCATGCGCCCGCATGAAGCGTTCCGCCGAGGCCATCGCCGATGCCTTCGCTGAGGCAGACCCAGATGCCCGTCGTTACCAGGGACGCTTCGGCTTCTGTGGTGTCGCCGGCTCCAGCTGTGCCAAGGCCCGCCGATCCATCGAGCACATCGGTGAGATCGCCGAGCGCTCTTACAACGACATCCAGGCCCGTGATGCCCGCCGCTACCAAGGACGCTTCGGCTTCTGCGGTGTGGCCGGTTCCTCATGCGCCAAGGAGAAGCGTGATGCTGAGGCTTCCGCTGAGCCAAGACGTTACCAGGGTCGCTTCGGCTTCTGTGGTGTTGCTGGTTCCAGCTGCGCCATGGTCAAGCGTGATCCAAGATACCAGGGACGTTTCGGCTTTTGTGGTGTTAACGGCTCCAACTGCAAGCGTGATGCCAACCCAGAGGCTGTTGCCAACATTGCCCGTGCCATTGAGGAGTGGGACCCAACTTACCTCGAGGAGGTCTGCAACGAGGAAGGTGGTGAGTGCGCTGCTATTGCAAACGCACACGCTGCTTTCAAGCAAATCAAGCGTGACACCGAGGAGGTCATGTACAAGCGTGCTGCTGAGGACACCACCATGGAGGCCAAGCGCTCTGCTGAGGAGCAGGAGATTGACGAGAGCCTTGATGAGCTTGAGGCTGCTCTTGATGAGGCTGCTGATGCCCTTGTCAAGCGTGATGCTCGTTACCAGGGACGTGTCGGTGCCCGCGATGCTGAGGCCCGCTACCAGGGACGTGTCGGTGCTCGCGATGCTGAGGCCCGCTACCAGGGACGTGTCGGTGCTCGCGATGCTGAGGCTCGCTACCAGGGACGTGTTGGAGCTCGTGATGCCGAGGCCCGCTACCAGGGACGTGTCGGTGCCCGCGATGCTGAGGCTCGTTACCAGGGACGTGTTGGAGCTCGTGATGCCGAGGCCCGCTACCAGGGACGTGTCGGTGCCCGCGATGCTGAGGCAGAGGCCCGTTACCAGGGACGTGTTGGTGCATAAGCATCTCGCCCACATCAACACACAACAACATGATGATCGGCTCTTGGCTGATTGACCTTCATCATTAACTGAGGGTTGTTGGAAGCTTTGTTGATTTCTCATCGAAGCAATTTATATTATGCGCAGATTCTTGCGCGAGTCGGCTCTTCCTCATGGAAGTGCATGGCTAGAAATTATTTGTATCTAGAGTACAGCGGAAACATAGATAGCTCGAACCAAGCAGCGAGTTGACTTCCGAACCTTCTTCTCCTCTCTCCTTGTCACTCTCATCTGATGTCTCTTGTAACCGTTCTCGCCGCCTGATGACTTCGTGCCTTCTCTGACTCCAGTCCCGTCAATGGAAACTTTCTGTCGCTGCCTTGAGTAACTGGGTCTTTCCTCACGCTTAGACAACGAGTCTTTCCTTTCTAGTCATACTTGTTGTCGTGGCATTCGGCTCTCTTGCAACTAAGCCTCTTTGTTTGGCTGGTTTGGACCTGTCTCGATCTTTCTCTGAGTCTCCTTCCGGATGTTGAAACTCTGTTGTCGTCGCCTCCAGTGGTATAGGTGTCGCTCATGCTCAGAGGTTTAGATTCGCACCAAAAGCGCAGAAGACTTCCAGCGAATTGATCAGATCAAGGAAGAACCGGACGGCCGTCCAACACTCGAGTATCATCCTCACCATTGCCAAGAAACGTAGCTTCGTCAACTCGTTTGATCCTCGAGCCCAGTAGTGTACTATTGCAAGGAGGCCACAGGCGGCGGCACAGAATAATCTACGGATACAGTCCCTAGGCGTGCTGTAACTGGCCAGAGTTTCGGCACAGGTCGTAGAGTTGCTGAAACGACAGAGTTCTGTGAAGTCGTCTCTGATGTCGTCTTTGAGACAGATACTGACAAGCCAAATGAGTGGCTGGATAGTCATTTGCAGACCGCCGAGAGCGATCATGATTCTGTATAACATTCTCTCGGGCACCCGATGGAGACAGTATAATGGATTGCCAGGCCCCTTCTCAAATGGCTGCTGACATAGTAGGCATTTCGTGATGTTGTGCTTGATCAATGATCCGACGCATTCCCAGCAGTAAATGTGTCGGCAGCTGGCTGCGACTGGAGTCGTATGTGTATCCCGGCAGACTGGGCAGACCTCATCCGCATGTATCTTGTTGATCTTGAAGCGAGCTGTTGAAGATGACCACTCGAACTGGCATCTGAAGATGAATGATGTGAAACTGTAATATAGCTCTCCTTGCTCTTGATCGACATCTACCCAAGTGAAGGCGAAGAAGAAGCCTGCGATAACGCTAGCCATGAAGACAGCAACGGTCCAACTCGTGAGATGAGATGTCACGCCTGAGCTCACAGACAGACTCCAGACATAGTGACACGATATGACTACGGGCATGGAGCAAATGCAGGCCAAGACAAGGATTGCATCGCACCCGACAGCAGACTTCCAGCTCGACATCGTGGTTGATTTCAGAATCCTGGTAAAGCGTCCTGCGAGGCGGCTTGGTGGGTACTGTGAGATCAGAAGAAAGTGCAGTGGAGTGTTTTGTCTCGATATCGTGATCGAGTTTCGTTTGTTGATAAGATGTCCTGCGAGGTGGCGTGGTGGTCGTTGTCAGATCAGAGAAAGTGCAAGCAAAGTGTTTGTGTTGAAGGTTGTGGAGTTCGTGCAGGGATTAGCGATGCCAAGTCAGCGGTCGGTCCAGAAGTGAAGTGAAGCGAAGCTTCCGAACCTCACTTTTCATGTACTGCAATGATGCGCGACTAACCGACATTCACTCGCTAGGCATTCGTCATCTATGGCAACGAAGATACGTTCGATCGAGTTACACTTACAGATCTTGCAAATGGAGAGCATGCGAGCTCCCGTATGTCCATGAGCGCATATCGCAGCTTAGGCCACTTTGTATGCGGGCACCCATCTGCTGATGTCTCAGGCTGCATGCCTATCTGCACGGCACCATTTCATGCGACCATCACGCTGCCACTCCTGACTCCGCCTTTCTATGCTGCTCGCTTCTCCTCTGCATCTCCGCTTCCACCTTCGGGTCTCGATGATCATGACCCTCCGCAGCACACCACTTAAACCGGTTCGGAACCACGGTGGTCTCCGCTCCTCTCTTGACTTGGTCTAAAAGCTGCTTGGCAGAAATATGCTTGAAAGCATTGAATTCGGGGTGGTTTTTGAGGCCGGCAACCCAGGCGCTGCCGCGCTGTATCTCCTTTTCCACTCTTTTCGCATCTAGTTGCCCGACCGTGATTCCACCCTTCGGACTCTCCAGCTCGTACGTGCCGAGTTCCGTGGTACTCACCATGACATAAGTCAATGGAGGCTGGAAGGCGAGTTGTTGTCTCCACGATGCATCGGCATAGCTGTAGCGTGCTTCGACAGCGGGGCCACCATTGATCATCTTCCCGAGTAGTGGATGGGTCAAGATACAGCATGAGGCAGCGTCTTCGTTGGCATCGTTGTCCGTGCGGGTGCTGCATCGTTTATAGCCGAATCTTCTATTGTGATGATACACAAGCTTGAGCGGTGTCTCCACAATCGGCTGGAAGAAGAGAGCTTGCTGGAGTGGTTTTGAGCCAGCGACTACGGCTTTGAAATGCCTGCAGGTGCGCTGTATGGCGACGAGGATTTTGCGAGGTGGTAACTCAAGGAAGATCCGCTCTGCAACCTCTGTGATTGCAAGGGCGCGGTTGACGTTTTGCTTTGCCTGCAAGATGTCAGTGACAGTTACGAAATCAGGAAGAGGGCGACTTGCCAGCAGATAGTACTGCTGATCTTCCGCCAGCTCCGTTGCGCTGCTCGCCTTGTCAGGTGGGGCGAGGTCGCCAGCCATGTCGTGGTTTCGTTCGATCGTTCGAAGGACTGTAAGTCGTGAGTGAAAGCTGGAAGGGCGAAAGGTGAAGCCCGTTTGTTTGTGAAGATATTAGTACTGCGTCACTAGTGAATCAGCGACAAGTTGCTAGGCAACAGCAGCTAGTCGCTCCCACTAATATGAGACTTTATAAGCAACTGACTCCGTGCAACTCCGTCGAAAAACAACTCTTCACCACTCGGTGCGCCCGTAAACTCTGTAACGGACACTTACAAGAGTGGCGGCCCAGTGGTAAAGCGTATGTTCAGACCTCTCTTTTGGTTCTTTCGTTATACTAATCAAATATTAGTGGCTTTATCTCACTTCACTTCGGACTAACAGATACTCAGCTTTTGTTGTAAACAACGTTTCGCAGTCGTCTTTCGCTACGTGTTCGAGCCGCACTGTCCGCGTGTATACGTTGATGATTGATAAGTTCTCGGCTCAGCGCGACTAGTCCTTTAGATCCTAGGGTCAGGCAGTAGGTGACGCTGGACTTCATATCACTTTCGAGGGTGTGAGATTGCGGTGTTCCTGTCATTCGAGTATGTTGTGGAGGAGATCGGGAGGGCGATGAGGGTAATTGGCAGAGCGTAGCAGAAATCTTAGTACATTGTAGAAGCACAGGGATACTTACATATTGTAGCATTCTGCTCAGTTCCTGTAAAGACTGTAGCGGCCCGATGCAGTCACGAGTCCAAGCCATGGCCTCATGGCACGGCACTCTTAGTGAGCACACCTTTCTGCAGGCCACTCTCCATGCATCGAGTCCCACCTTGCCACTGTCCATCATCCGCTGCATGCACAGCTGGTTACCATTGCTCTGGAGTCAGCTCTTTGTGACAGTGACGTTCATTCTCGCACCACTGGAATTTAACCGTCGAGTTGCTGACGTTCGCGCCTTTCGTCACCTCCGCCAGGAGCTGAGCGGCTGGCATAGTTTGCCAGGCCGTGCTCAGATACGAAGTGACGCCCTCAAGCTTATTATGGCAAGTTTGTACCATACCGGGTGTGAAGTACTCCGCGATGTTAGTCACTGTGATACCGCCCTCTGCACCAGATATGGCGACAAGATCATAGTTTCCGTCGTACATGAAGGCTTTCGTGACAGGAGGTTGGAAAGCAAGCTGAAGTCTCCAGGAAGCATGTCTCTCGATAGCATTGGACCAATGCGTGATGTCCTTGATGGTATGAACCAGTGGGTGTGGCAAGATGCAGTAGTCGCTGATTTTGGCATGGCAATTCTGGTCTTCGTCCGTGTCGTGCTGCCAAAAGCCATAGCAGTTCCATCCTTCGCTCCAAAGCTCATTGCAAGGCACCCGCTTTAGCTTCACATCAGTGATCGGCTTGAAGAACAGCGCTTGTTGTATCGCGACAGCCTGGAACTGCTTTGAGGTACGCTGGATATTGACGAGAATGTCGCGTGGAGGAAGCTCGAAGAAGATGCGCTCGGCGAGCTCGACGATCGCGAAGGTCCTGGTGGCCTGTAGAGTGTCAGCGGTGCTTTGAGAAAGTGCGCGGAGGGAGCTGATGCGCGGTTTCTGCTTCACTCACGAGTGAACCAAGTCTGGCGTACGCCTCCTTCCCCAGCGCTGCCGCCTTGTGCGGTGGAATGCACTTCGTCGCCATCTTGTTCTCGATGAAGGATGGTGCTGATGGAAGTGATGCTGATGAAGAGTGGTGCTAATGTTGGTGTCGAAGTCGCTTAGGTCAGTGAAGTGCTGCGGGAGAGTGGAAGATGGCTTGATAAGCATTGCGTTCACCAGTGAATTTGAACTCGTTAGATGTGAGCTGATCACGAGATGTGAAACTAGGACAAAAGCGACTTTGCCCTGAACAGTTGAAAGTATACCCACTTGATACTTATCTTCATGCTCCTGTCTCGAGCAGGTCCGCCCCACAATGCTGATGTGAGCTCATTTTCTCCTTTCACTTGTGTTCTCTGTTGGCTGACCAAAACGGCCTGGAGGCCCTCAATCCTTGTTAGACAGCGCGGACAACGCTCCTCTTGCGGAGAGGTGTCCCAGCTTGTAGTCGCAATCCTGCCACAACGACCAGTTCTCAATCGCCAGGTTTCCATACACCTTGTCTGCTAACGGCGACACCTGCTCCATCGTGACTCCAATGTTGTCTGCCTTCACCTCCAACCAGTCCCTGCTACAATTCAAGCTCACAGAGATGGACGCCACCGGAGGCTGCGTGAGAAGCTGTCGTCGCCAGGATGCTTCTGGTCTGTTAAGTCCCTACAAGGTAGAAGATCAGCAATTATCTCCGAAAATACGCAAGAGTATCTCAGCAGGCGTGTCTGCGAGCCTGTCACCACAGCCGGCTCAAGCTCAGTGAGACGTTTCGGAAAGGCCGCTTACCGGTACTGGTGCTCTCATGGTAGTGATGGTCAGGTAACGAAGCAGAGAATGCTGGTAGACCTTGCGAGCACAGCCCTTGCCTCCTGCCTCGCGCCAGCTTCCACCGCGATTCTCGGTCGGATCCTTCGCGAATTGCAATCCTTCTGTGGTAAGCGGTGCGAAGAATAGTGCTTGCTGGATAGGTGTCGAGCCGAGAACGACTTCTTGAAATTTGCGGTTGACACGCTGGATGTTGACCAAGATTTCTTGTGATGGTAGCTCGAGGAAGATGGCTTGGGCGAGTTCGACGACGCCGAAAACGCGATGGGCGGCGGTGACCTTTGGCTTCTTCATATTAGCTTTCTTCCTTCTCTTCGTGCGTTGATGGCTGCTCTCTGATGGCTTGGCTTTGCCCATTGTGCAGCTCCCTCAACCTTTCTGGCTTTGGTGTATTGGGAGTTGATGTGGCAGAAGTTGTTGTGAGCTTGCGAAGCAAATCTCACATTGGAAGCTGGGTAAACCGTGGGACTTGAACTTGCTTCGACTTGGACAATGGACCTGGCTTTCGAGTCAAGTCTCGAGACTGATACAGTGTGCAAAAGCGCCAGGCGAAGAGTGATGACCTTGTACCTAGCCCAGGCGAACAGTGCTACATCAAGGGTATGCATCTCGCTGCCGTGCTCGCCGTCCGTCGCGTTCCTTGCTCCGTCTCGCCATCGTGAGACTTGTGGTACTATCGTCTCCACGCTCGGTGGGCTGAGGTGCCTTGTCAGTGCATGGTAGGTCTGCGAATGGACTTGTCAGCCATGATGAGGGTCATGCTGGTGAGCATGTTGATGCACGAGAAAGAGGAAGTGAAGCAGACGACGTTGGAGGCGGCAAGTCTAACCCCTGCTCGGCTAGATCCGTTCTTGCATTAGCTTGATCGGCGATAAGGGTCGCGACTGCTCCAAACTTTTTGTCGCAAACCAACAACTACCAAATACATCGTTTCACAAAATGGCGACCATGGACAACGGCGAAGCGCAACCCTACACTTTCGATCTCGGCCACCTCCTCGTCCAAGATCCAAACCCCCTTCCCACACTGAAGGAAGCCACCAACTCCGCCGAAAAAGAAGCAATCCTCACATCCGTCGCGCAAAAATGTGCCCAATCACTCATCCACCAACTCCTCTCGCAACCCATAACCCGCGACGAGAAAGACGGTAGTCTACAAATCTCCCTCCCCGCTCCAGAATTTCCTCTACCTCGAGAGAAGCCCATACCAAAGGAGAAGGAAAAGACGAAATGGGAGAAATTCGCCGCGAAGAAGGGTATCAAGGCTACGAGGAAAGATGGAAAGAAGGTGTTTGATGAGGAGACGAAGGAATGGAAGGATAAGTATGGCTTTGGGGCGAGGGTTAGGAGAAGACCTGGAGAGGTGGAGAGTGATTGGATTCAAGAGGTTGATGAGAAGAAGGATGCGGCGAAGAAGGAGGAGAGTGAGAAGAAGGGGCATGGAGGGAAGAGGAAGGGTGAGTTGCACTGTGCTGGTAGAGTTGGGTGAGTTGTGCTAACGATGTTGCAGGTATGGGCGATAATGCCATTCGAGAGAGAAAGATGTCGAAGAAGAGCCGAAAGTGAGCTCGAGGGATGAGGCGCAAAGGATGCGCACACATCACGGTGCACTTACGGACCCCCATCAAGCACGACAGTCCGGTTTGATATCTTGCGATGGCCATGCTTACGGACACGGCACTACTACAGCCCACTACATTCTTTGATCTCGAGCGAGCAGAATTCTGCATTACGACCAGAAGTTGATGAGGCTAGTGGATAGGTCTGGAATAGGAGCGAAGAGACAGATGTTCGAGAGTCTTCGGAATTGAACGAAGCGTGTACGACAGCAAGAGAATGTCGACGATGCTGTATAGTATGTATGTTCTGCAGTCATATACTTCTAATGACAAAGCCGCAGGGCGCTTCGAGTAACGGCAACTGTGCTCGCCATCCTACTATACTAACCCTAGAACTGCACCTGCCACTTCGGATGCGTCCTGATCCTCTCTCCATACCTATAGAAGATCCACGGAATCGGACACATCGCCAGCCCCAGGAAGGCCAGCAAGCTATTTCCCCAGCCCAGCCCAAGCCCATTATACATCTGAAGTCCAAAGAGAGGAAAGACTCCACCGAAGATCGATCGCAGCACCGTGTTCGCTGCTAACGCGCTAGCGGCATATACGTTGAAGGTATCGACCAGATACGTGTTGATAGCCATGAAGCAAGCGATCATTCCGATTCCGACGAGAAGCGTGCCGAAGAGTGGAACAGCCCATTGGAGATGGTATTGTGCTGTCCAGCCCTTCACAGAGGTCATCAGTAGCCATACCTGGAAGAAGTAATCATTACAACTTACATATATGAACAACCCAACCGGTATCAATGGACCCGCATAAATCAGTGGCGGCAGACGATACTCCGGCTTGATCTCCTTACCGGCCCCCTTTCGAGCTAAACTCTTCGCAATGCGATCAGATGTTCCACCTAGTACCGCAAGTCCGATAAAGTTTCCTATTCCGAGGGCTATGTATACCAGCCCCACGATCGAAGGACTAAAGTGGTAATTCTCCTCGAAGACGAAGGTGAAGGTTGTGAAGAGGAGGTAGAGGAAGCCGTAGACTATTGCCATGTAGAGGGACATCAGGCCACAGATTGGAGAGAGGAAGAGCATTTTTGTTGGGCGGACGATAGCCCGGAGGAAAAGCTGTTTCGGTGTGAGGCCGTTGTCCAGTTTCGATCGAAACGATGGGTTGTTTGTCGACTTGCGGAGCTGAGAGGCTTTGCGTTCGAGCAGGACCGGAGCGTAGGTCTCTCGCATGATGAAGAAGGCTGATATCGCGAACAGCGAGGTGCACATTGCGATCACATACTGGTCTTGGTCAGTAACAAGTCTCTTGAACACAGAGCAGAACTTACGAAGATCCATCTCCACGACTTAGCCTGGGACAGGAAACCTCCGCAGACAGGACCAACAACTGGTCCCAACAACGGCCCCATCGCCCAGATCGCCATCGCACCACCTCTCTTCTCCGATGGCATCAGATCAGCGATCGTCCCTCCTCCAATCGTAATCGGACAAACTCCCCAGACACCCTGCAAGAATCGATAAACGCAAAGCTCGCCCATACTCTGAGCTCTTCCGCACGCGATCGTGAACCCGATGAAACCCAGATTGCATACATGATAGACCCATAGCCTTCCGTACAACTCCGAAAGGGGTGCAATGACTAGAGGTCCGAACGCGAAGCCGAGAACGTAGATTGAGACTACAAAGGTTGCGAGCGTTGAAGAGGTGGTGTTGAATTCTGTCATCAATTCTGGGACGCCAGGGGCGAACATGGAGGATGCGAGTGGTGTGAGGAAAGTCAGAGCGCTCAGGATGGCGATTTGAGTCCATTTCCGCGACGTGGACCAGTTTTGAGGATTGGAAGGGTCGGATGAGCTGGACCAGTAGACGATGTTTGAATCTTGTTGTTGATACTCGTTCTCTGATGAGGTGGTTGTGTTTTCGAGGTCTATGAACGTTGCTCTTGGATGTGATGTGCTCTTCTCACGTCCTTGAGTATTGAAGTCTCTTGGCTTGGGTACAGGTGTGTCTGTGGGAATGTCTGCATCGTGGCCTTCGAGATATGTCTTCTTTTCGTATTCTTGCAGGTCGCCGCCAGCGAGACCTGGTGTTATGTTGGTGTTTGGAGCAGCCATACTGCTTGGAGTGGCTAAGGGAAGCCATTGTCAGTAACTTAGGTCTCATCAACTGACTGTATTATATCATTCTTTCCGCGAAAGAGGAGTCTTGTATCTCACCTCGTCGTCGCCAAGTCCCAATATGATGCTAGTCAGTCAGCAAGGATCATCGGCCCGCAACTCTCCAGGTGGCTGGGAGACGCGTCGAACTCTTCTTCGAAGTCACTTCGTCTTCCACGTCTGTCTCGTCTTTTTTCTGCGAACCTGGAAGTTTCGCAACTGCTGTTGTCGTTGAATGATGAGTCGGCATTCTGTGAGAACCGATTCCGAGTCTCTTGTTGTGGCTGCCACATCCGGAAGTACGGCACGAGAAAGGCTTGGTCGAACCGCTCGGCTATGCAAGAGCTCTCGATGAACACCACCGCTTGTTTGCTGTATGCGGGGAGATGTTGTGTTCTGGGAAGGCGAGGAGGTGTTTGGAGAATGATTCCGGTCTTGTTATCGGAGTGAACGCGACTACACAGCCGTCTTCATTGGAAGATAAACTATATGACCTTTGGTGATTCTGACGTGGAAATTCAGCTATCTAAGCCGATCTTGCATTCAGCAGCGCTTCACATTGACTTGATCCTCTAGTGTCATATCGTAAACACACAGAAGCATTGGACCCCAACGAGATATAGTTGCTGTCAGAACACTGTACTGAATCGACTATTCTGCCTGATTCCATGTTTGACATTTCCATCATCCCGCTAACCGCTACTAATCCATCCTACGCCATACGGCCCCGAGCTTCGTAATGAACGGATTGGAATTGTCGCCATTGAAGCGCGGCATTGAACGCATCCAGCTACCATATCGAAACCCTACTAGGGCAAAATCTGATCCCGGAGAGGGAATCTCTTTGATCCAGGGATCGTTCCAATTGCCAGGTACAGAGCCTTGGGGCCAGCAAATAACACTGCCATCCTGAAGAGTCAAGGCAACACTCTGTATGGCGAAAGATTGGAACATAGCACCTTGAGCAGGACAGTAGAACTTGACACCGGTCACGCGTGAGCTCTCGTTCGGTAATTGTAGGTTGAAAGTGTTGAGGCTATCGTTGGTAGGGGGTAGGTTATCGCCAGGTCGAGGTGTCTTTATGGACACCAAATTAGTCACGATGAAAGGCGTGGTAGCTTTGTTAGACCAAAAGATGAAACTCCTAGGCCAGAGGCTGTATTTCGATCTGAGACTACCCGCCTGGAGCGAGAACTGGAGTTCGCTGATAAAGTAAGGTCGATCCATGGGGGCAAGAGTGAAGTTGCCTCGTGCGGAGATGCAAGGGGAGCAGGTGATCCGGTTTGCATACATAGAAGGCATATGCTTTGTAATATCCTGCCACTCGTCTGTTGGCGGTGGTTGCTCCGTAGAAACTGGAAATAGTGGGATCCATGGGTCGCCCGAAGTGGCAGAAGCTGGAGCGGTATTGCTTCGTACGCCCCGCTTCTTGTTCACGTACTGAATGGCCTTGTTCCTGTCCTGAAGCTGCGTGGACGGCGCCTACACAGAAATCAACTTGCTGAGTTCATAGATCGGATCGTGATTACATATACTCACCTGAATCAGATCAGGCTCTATCAAGGATCCATTTTGAATCTGGAAAATTAGGCAACCATCGTCCAAATCTCGAGCATACATGTCACCTGCGGTCGCGCTGTTACGGCAGTATATCTCGCCATCTTGATAGTCAAATGTGAAGTCCTGCGGGAGCGGATTGTTGATCCAGATCTTTGGAGGTTTGCGGTCAATATTCACTGCTTTAGCAGTAGCCCGCATGGCGGCATGGCCATCGAGAATCCACTGTATACATTTTCTTCGTGGGAGTTTGGCCGAGCCCCCGCCATTGCCAGAGATCAGATAATCTGTGTTCATGGTCAGCAAACAAGCCAAAGATGATCTGGGTCAAGGCCTCCGCACTTACGATCAGCTGTCACAGCGGCAAAGAAGCCCGCTGAGTTGGAAGTGGAACTGCCATGATGAGGCACTTTCATCACGAGGTAATGCTTCTCGGGCACCGCTTTTGTAGAGGAACCAGACAGTGTGGCAATTCCCAGAGCATTCTGTAGGGCCAGGCCTTCTTTGCCATAATCGGACTTAGAGCCTGCGTCTCCAGTCCATAAGCTGAGCCAGTTGGTATACGTTTGACCACTCATCTCTTCAACGATGCTAACGTTATTAGCCATCGGGTTGTTGCTTTTCTTGAGAGCTATAGCTTCGTCCACAATGTCCTGGCTAGGACCAAGGTTCTTAAGTTTGCCACCAGCGGTAATGATGGATGCGGGCACGGCTGTACTGAGCAATGGAGTTGTTTCACACACCCATTTCTGGTCTGCACATATATCGATGAGGCCTTGAGCTTCTTTAGCCGCACCGAGTAGTTCATAGTACCAGTCTTTGATCCTCGTTGGTGTCTGCAGCGCTGTACTTGCTTCGTCTGCAGGCTCAACGAATAGGTCATTGATCTTGTCTGTTAGGGAAAAGCTATGTAGCTCCAGGTCGTTCGAATCCTTCGCTAGGGGAACACCAGGCAGCTCTGAAACCAAAGACTTGTGGACAGAGCGACTGTTCCTGGGTGGTAAAGGGCCTACAGGGTCATTCAACCAGGTATTCGCGGGTCAAACAGTCGCAGCGCCAGGAAACACACCGCGAGACGTGCCATCGATTGGTTTCCCGTCCTTCATCTGATTGTACATCTTGTAGATTCCGTTGATGTGATCGTTGTCCTGGTGTGTTACCATCACCAGATCGATTGGTGCTCGCGCGTTGGTGATCTTGTCGACTACGACCGGAAGACACTCGCCGTTCTTGTAGTTACTCACACATTCCCACATGTTCTGAGCGCTTTCTTTGCTGTGGCCACCGTCGATGATCATCGTGGACTGGTGTATCTCTTCGATAGTATCAGTGCCCTGAACCTTCTCTGATCTCTTCTTATGGTGTATGTAGAATGCGTCTCCGGTCCCCGCGTTGCACATGAATATCGTGACCAACTCATCGATCCCGGCGACTTTGACGGATGCGGTGGCCTGTAGATTGTTGCCCGCCGTGGCGACGACTTTTGCCGGCTGACCCGTGGTACTCATCGTAATGTTACTCCTACGGGACCGTTTACCAAGGCCTCCCATGATGTTTGACTCGTCGATGTCGACCTCTTTGCGTTTTTTCACTGTTGCCTGTACCTTGTTACCCCCAGTGTCAAGAACCTACAAAAGCGTCAATTCATGTCAAGACTGCCTGTCTGGGTAGCACTGAAAGCGCCGGTAGGCTGGCGACAGAACTTCACGTACATGTATTGGTAGATCTGGATTCTCGTCCTGCGGGCCTGTCCAAGTCAAGTCAAATTCGAACTCGATTTCCTTGCCTCCACCCACAATGTGTCCAGTAATGATCTCTTGAACGAAAGCAAGCGTGCGGAGCGGGACGACCTCGAAGGATATGAGGACAGTCCTGTCATCGGAAATGATACGAGCCTGCCCATCTGCAGGCACGGATATTGCCTGCACCATTAACTCGACTCCGGACTGCCAGTTATCCTGGGATAGCATAGTATCCTCAGTACTCAGCGTAAGGACACCAGCCGGCTCGGTAGTCATGTTCAACAGAAAACGCTGGGAGTCGGCGGGACGGTGGTCAAGACTAGACGTAAACTTCATAGGCTTACCACCGGCATTGATCAAGAACTTTTCGGTGCGCGGATCCGGAGTCCAAAGAAGTGCCAAGGGCTGCTGTTTAGCTTGCGTGCGGCGCACGTAGCGAGCAATTGCATATCCAATGTCAATACCACCCAGTGTTAAATCTGCGACCAACGCGGCCCAGCCCACCCAAGGAATGAATCTCTTGAGCAGTTTCAAGATACCGAAGAATGATCTGCGACTTATCAGCCACTAGCATCAGACTACCCATCTTCGCGGCAGAATAACACTCACACAGTGAAGCAGCTGAGGATCTCTTTAAACACGCCAGAGTCGTAGATAAAGTATGCGAAGTCCACAGCCCCATTGACTAGTGGCCCCACTCCTTTATTCCGGATGTCTTTGGCTGCTGCAAATAATTTCTGAAGCATGCCAGCCGCTTGAACGCCTTTCTTGCCAAAAAATCTGTAGAAGACATTAGCTAGCTTTGCCTTCTTTACCTTAAGTCCAGCTAGAGTATCAATCACAATAAAGATCACTGCAGCGGCGCAATCTAGGAGTTCGAACCACTCTCCAGCCTGGTCCAGGAGACCTTGGAAGAAAGGAGTGTCATCATTTTCCGCAGACGCTGAAGCTGATGCCGAAAGTCCGCTGCTGGCCGCTGCTGAGAACATGATATTGGAGAAAGTCCCCAATGCAGTTGTTGAGCCTGCATCGTCCCGACGCAGGTTAGCCCTCTCGACCAAGTGAAATCTGGTAACGCGATGCATGGCAGCGAAAACCTGCGCGGGCTCGATGTGGCAGGCTACATCTTGCTGATATTCAGTTTGAGCCGAACAACGAATCTCGCTGTTTTGAGTAAGATCCGCCGGAACAAGTGAATCCAGGTCGGCGTACCTTTCTGCAATCAGCTGAGCCCAGTCAGAGCCATCGTACCGGCGAGCAATACTTACAGATCAAGTACATTCATGTCCTCTTGCTCGAAAGTTGGATCGTAAAGCTTGGACACGGTTTCTTCAGACAAAACAGCTTTCCAGAGACGAGAAAGCTTGATGTATCCGAGCCAGTTATTCTGCGTCTTCATCGGCAGTCTGGCCGCATGAGCCTCGGGGCTCCATTTCGTGCAGCTTGCGCCCAGGAGAAGAGGGTACTGGCTGTTTATAGCCGACTTTTGTGGAGTGACAGGCCAGGTGAGATATTCGAGTAGCTGATTGTTCAGAAACACGCTAATTCCTCCTGCTGCCACGTTGACAACGAGATGATACCACTTCGCGACGTCGGGATCAACTGCATCGAGAGCACCAATCCACGGGTGAAGCGGAGCCTGTGGCAATCGTACATGCAGAAAGCTTCTCTTCTGGCCAATGGATGAGTTTTCGACGACTAGAGCAATGGAGAAGGGTGCCAATTGAGCATTTCCATGTATTTTGTGGTCCTTATACGCAGAAACCTCACCGATCGAGGCCAAAGTGAAGATCGCAACAGGATTGTCATGCGGATTGGGCACAAGCTTTCCCCCATCAGAAGCGCGAGGCATGAACCACGTCTCGAAAGCGAAAGTCTCCAAATTGGGCATTGCTTTGAGGCCACAATCGATATGGCCATCCATGATAAACCTCCTTGCCGATGTCAGACTCTCTAGCTGCATACGAGGATCGCTGGGAAGAGGCAAAGGTGTCATCTCAGGAGATGATGGTCCAGTTGTTCTGTAGAGACAGCAGAGTGGGATGAGGTGTGGTTGAGGATCATGTTGCTCAGCATCTGTTAGATGAAGCAGGTTTAGGGAAGCCTGGCCATGCTCGGGGAGGTGGTGAGAACTGACGTGGAACCTTGATGACAGCTTAGCGACAATGTTGACAGCACTGAGCGCTTCAGCTAATACTCACATGCTCTGGGCGAAGGCATTAGGATTGCTCAGCGACCCCTTGGCATCATCGCTAATCAGGAGATTGCGAATGCGGCCTTGGAAGCCATTGCCGCCGAGCTCAAGATAGCCAATTGGCGCTTGTGTTTTGGTTGCTGGAGATGTTACAACATTGCTTGGAGCAGCAGCCGATGCTAAGAGTGTGCCTTCATTATACAATGAGACCAGGCCTTGTGACGAAACACTCATTGAGATGTACAGCCATTCGCCACTTTCGAATGGGCCAGGTGTAATTCAGCGAAATTCTTTTCGTTGTGCACCTGCAGAGCGGTCTTCCAGATAGATGAGCTTGGCGAATACTAGAATTGGAGAATCAGTTGGAGTTTGTCGACTGTGGCACGAATCGGAAAACTGTCTTCTCACATCTGCCATGTCCTGTGAATCCGAGCTCCCAGAACCCAACCCGTCGAGCAACGATTACTTCATCTTCTTCATCCAGGTCTGTCCGCTCAACGACTTCAGCCCACAACTCGACAGTCTACTACTCATCAGCCAGGGAGCATTGAGTTCGCGTGAACAGCGACTTACGAAGTTGATATTATCCTTAATGTCGAATCTGTCCGTCACGCTCGGATCCGTTAGCGTTAGAGTGCTGTCGTCGAAAGACAACGCGAAATAAGCTTGGTCGGCAAGAACAACACCAAAGTCCCCGTCGTTGTTGTCATCACCGTGTCCGCCGTGATCCATAATGCCGGGCTCTCGCAATGTGAGCAATGTACACCTAATGGGATGCGGACAATCGCAGTTGAGGCTCCTGCGAGTGCTTTAAGTACAGCAGGCCAATGCGCTCGCTTGTTCTCCGTGTCTGGGCGTGCCATACTACCGTTGTTGCAAGCTCACTCACCACCTTTTCATGCATGCTAAGTAGCTTTCAGCCAGCCACAGTCAAGCTACTCACTGCACCTGGAAGAGAGGTCCCGCTACGCGCAGATAAGCACTGAATGATTGGAGTCATTTGACTTATTTTCGCACACCGAGAAATGGATCATAGCCCTCAGATGAATCCCACCGTTGTGGTCAAGCCATTCATGAGATAAAAGTACTTGGAGTCGCACAATAGTACAACGCGTTTCGGCGCTCATGATCGAACTAGGCACGGTGGGGCTTGGAGCTCCAGGCTGTGGCTGGACGCAGGCACAAACTTAATTCACTCCCGAAGCAGGCCATAGTGATGTTCAAGAAGAGATTCAAGTCAGATGGCAAGACGCTGCCGGAACAAGAATCAATGTGCGCCAAGACATGTGGTCAATGCTTACGAACTTCAACCTTCCCTCTTCCCTCTTCCCTTTCCTTCTGTGCTGTGAGAAGGCTTAAGGATCTGGAAGGGGCGTTTTGAGATGATCGAGCCCAGTCCTGCAAATGAAAGCACTAGAAACACAAGGACGCGCGGTCTTGGTATGAGTGAGAAGGCTTGCGTCGAGAACTCGAGATGAGAGCATCGAAAAGACAAGGACGCGTCGTAATCGAGTCGACAGCTTCAACACGAAAAACAGCTCATCTCCCTGGATGTACGCGCAGCCAGATGCCCGAATCCGTCGACGTGGATGCCGTACACGACGAAGTCATGAGTACCATAGAGCTCTCTGGACGTTGCCATAGACTCTGCGCATGAGGACTCCCAAGTGGCAAATTGGCAATGGCTACGATCTCCGCCAGACAGTTCTTATGGCGCTTACGGCGTAAAGCCAAGCATATCTGGCCCTGGCTCGCCTCCTGTTGACCACTTCTAGTGTTTGCTAACCTATTGAACAGCCGATAGACAAGTAGGCAAGCCCTGCGATCGCCTCGTGAGGCCACTGGCCACTGAATCTGTTTACCTGAGGCCACCTCCAAGCACCAATGTCTCCTGAAGGATGACTAAGAGCACGCAATGGCGGGCACAGCGAACTCTACAGTAGAGCATCATTCTTGGCCTATCAGAACCGAAGAATGCAGGGATGTTCACCTTAGGCTGACCGAACGATCATTGTAGTCGGCTGTTTTCCGGTCAAACGAATCACGATTCTTTATGCATGAAGAAGTTGCTGTGTACACATCCACGAAACTCAGCGAAAGGCTTGTACCACCCGGATGTCGTCGCCTGGAAATACCTCGCCAGGAGGCATACGCATCTCGATCGACCGAGGAGGGACATTCTGTGATGTACTGGCCCAAGTTCCTGGCAGAGAAGATATCATCTTCAAGCTGTTGTCTGTAGACCCTCAGCACTACGATGATGCCCCTACGGAAGCCATTCGAAGGATCTTGGGACTCGTCGGAGGTGAAGCTATCAAGCCCGGCGGGAAGCTAGATGGATCAACAATTGCGAGTGTACGGATTGGCACGACATTGGCCACAAATGCATTGCTGGAGCACAAAGGTGAGCGCTTCGCTTTCGCCACCACCCAAGGGTTCAAGGATGTCTGTATCATAGGCGATCAAACACGACCCAAGCTGTTCGATCTGCGGGTCCGGAAACCCAAGGCGCTGCACGAGGATGTGATCGAGATCGACGAGCGAGTCACCGTCGATGACTTTGACCTGAACCCGAGCCCACAAAGTCCAGAACAGCTTCTCCAAGATCCAGATGTCGTTCAGACAGCAAGTGGAGAGGTGATACGTATCCTTAGACGACCACAGGTGGAGCAAACACGAGCTCAGTTGCTCTCGCTACGACATAAGGGCTACAGCTCGATCGCCATATGTTTGATACACGCTTGGGCTTTTCCAGACCACGAAGCAATCGTGGCTCATATCGCACGTGAGGTCGGCTTCACGCATGTCATCACTTCCCACAAGACGCATCCAGCTATCAAGCTACTGGACCGGGCCACAGCAGTGTCTTCGGAAGCGTACCTCTACCCGATTATCCAGGACTATGTCGCGCGTTTCGAAAGTGGCTTCAGCATTTTGCCGCAACGGGTCGAGTTCATGTGCTCGGACGGTGGTCTTCGTCAAGCTAAGAAGTTCAGAGGAAACCAGGCACTGCTCAGTGGACCAGCCGGAGGAGTGGTTGGCGTTGCCTACTCTTGTTACGATGTCGAAGAGAAGACGCCTCTGATAGGATTCGACATGGGCGGAACAAGCACAGATGTGTGTCGTTATGCTGGCGAATACGACTTTCTCAGTGAGACTCGCATCGCAGACCGGAGTATTGTAGCATCCATGCTCAACATCGCAACTGTAGCAGCTGGCGGAGGCTCCATACTTTCACTGCGTAATGGCCTTCCCGCTGTAGGCCCGGAGAGTGCTGGAGCTCATCCCGGTCCCGCGTGCTACAGAAATGGAGGGCCATTGACTGTGACCGATGCCAATCTGCTCTTGGGTCGTCTCGTGCCTTCTTCATTTCCTGCAATCTTTGGGCAACACGCGAATGAGACCTTGGACCAGGAAGTAGTGGCAAAGAAGTTCGAAGAGCTGGTAATCACCTACCAGCAGGAAACTGGCCACAACATTAGCGCGCGCGATCTGGCACTTGGCTTCCTAGATGTCGCCAATGAAGCAATGTCCAGGCCCATTCGCAATGCTACAGAAGCTCGTGGCTACGCTCCTGATAAGCACAATCTTGTCAGCTATGGCGGTGCTGGAGGCCAACACGCGTGTGCGATCGCAGACAAGCTGAACATTAGCACTGCGCTTGTTCACAAGCACTCGTCCCTCCTTTCTGCTTATGGTATATCCAATGCTCAGCTGCAGCACGAAACCTTTGCTCCGTTCTCCAGCGACTGGTCAGAGACAGTGCTGCCTGCCCTACGCAGCCAGCTGCATGAACTCAAGACGCAAGTCCGAGCTGAACTAGAAGCACAGGGCGCTAATGCCGCCACCATCGAGTATAATGAGGCAGTTGTCCTGCGATACTTTGGCACCGACACTTCTCTGACAGCATCACGACCTCATGATGAGGACTATGGTAGGGTGTTCATCGAACAGCATGCTAGAGAATTCGCATTTACATTGCAGCGCAAAATTGTGATTGAGTCTGTCAAGGTAAGAGGCGTGGGGTCCACGAGCGCTCTGATGAAGACAGTCTCATTGCGACATGAGTTTGCAGTAGCCAAGAAGTCAGCAACGCCTGTCGCCATTGGCGTCACTCAGACAATGTACATTGACGGCTCTAACACAGATGTCCCAGTCCATGACTTAGCCGGCATTCCTTGTGGCAGTAAGCTTGTCGGTCCAGCTTTGGTCGTGGACGCCACTCAGACGATATTCATTGACCCAACGTGGGATGCCTACTTTCTGGCCGATCATGTCGTGCTCGAGAAGCATCACTCGCCAGGACTTCTGCAAGCACCAGCCGAGCTAAACGCTGTGCGCCTGTCGATATTCGCACATCGCTTCATGTCTGTGGCCGAGCAGATGGGGAACACACTGCAGCGCACCTCGATTTCTTCAAGCATTCGCGAGCGCCTGGACTTCTCTTGTGCCATCTTCTCGCCGGACGGCAAGCTCGTGGCGAATGCACCTCACATCCCGATACATCTGGGCAGTATGCAAATGGCGATCCAAGCACAGCATCGTCACTGGGAGGGACAACTCAATCCCGGTGATGTGCTGCTCACGAATCATCCAGAATGGGGCGGCGTATGTTCTCATCCATACAACGGCGAAGAGACACAAACTGACACCATTACAGACGCACTTACCTGACCTGACGGTGGTGACGCCATGTTTCTTTAAAAGCCAGATCTCGTTCTATCTTGCAAGCCGAGGCCATCATACTGATATTGGTGGCAAGGGTATTACTAGCATGATGCCGGAGAGTAAAGAGCTGTGGGAAGAGGGCATCAGTGTGCCTACGCTTAAGATCGCCAGTGGAGGCGTATTCCTCGAGGATGAAGTACGTGCCGCGTTTGATGTCGCTGGCCACTTCCCTGGTTGCGCTCCGACACGGCGAATACAGGACAACATCTCCGATCTCAAAGCACAGATATCTGCTAATCAGCGTGGGCTTGTACTACTCAACAAGCTTTGTGAAGAGTCAGGTCTGCCTTTAGTGCATAAGGCCATGGTCGGGATCCAGGCCAACGCTGAACTTGCTGTGCGGACGTTTCTCAAAGATCTGGCGAAGAAACACCCACATTCACTGACAGCTGTGGACTACTATGATGATGGGACACCTATCAAGCTGGAAATCACAGTTGATGCTGATACAGGTAGTGCTACATTCGACTTCGAAGGCACTGGACAACAAGTCTGGGGCAACTTCAACTCACCGATTTCTATCACTCACTCAGCAGTCATTTACACTCTTCGCTGCCTGCTCGATCTTGACATACCACTGAACGAAGGCTGTCTTGCGCCGATCACGATCAAGGTCCCGAAGTACACCATCCTCAATCCCGGACCTGGTGTGGCAATCTGCGGCTCGACTATTGCTTCACAGCGAGTCGTCGACACTATACTGAAGGCTTTCGGCGTCGTCGCAGCATTTCAAGGTTGCGCTTCTTCGTTCGGCTGGGGCACGGGCGGCCGTGCACCAGATGGCACTCTGACACCAGGGTGGAATTTTGGCGAAGCTATTGGTGGTGGATGTGGAGCTGGACCAGGTTGGCATGGAGAGCATGCTACTCAGGTACACAGCACCAACACCAGAATGACAGATCCTGAGATCGTGGAGAAGAGGACTCAAGTGCTTGTCAGGAAGTCCGTCATTCGTGAAGGTAGTGGAGGTAAAGGAAAGTGGCATGGCGGAAATGGTGTTACAAGAGAGATCGAAGCACGGATGGCTCTAAAGTTCAGCATTCTCAGCGATCGAAGGGTGTTTGCGCCATATGGTATGGAGGGTGGTGGTTATGCGCTTCCGGGGAAGAACGTGCTGTTCCGCAAGAGAAAGGACGAAGAAGGACATGTGGAAGTGAACCTTGGTGGCAAGGCTGTGGCAGAGTTGGAGCCGGGCGACTTCATTCAGATCAACACTCCAGGTGGAGGTGGCTGGGGTGTACCAGGTACGATCTAATGGCCGTCATAATGCCAGATGCTTCCTGATCGCACTCAACACAATGTCTGGCTTCTCGATATGCACGCCATGATTCGCGTCTGGCACAATCAGCAATTCAGCATTTGGCACTCGCTCTACTATCGCCTTCGAGTTCTCTGTCGTAACGTCAGCAGCCGGCACAACAAGTCACAGATCTCATTCGCGTAGCTCACCAACAGGACATATCCAGTCATCTTCGCCAACCACGACCAGCGTCTTCGCAGTGATCTTGTGCAGATCAGCTGTGTAGTCGAAGTACTTCTCAGCCTCCGAGTATAGCTCGTTATGCGACTCAGCGATATAGGCTCCAGCAAGCGCACTCTGGAGAGCTGCGTCTGGATCGAAGGTCGTCTTGTAGAGAGGTGCCATCGCGAAGCTGACAAGTTGGAATTCTAGGTCGCTCTCGAGTCCGTTACTGAAGATCTTCTTTCGCAGCATAGCTTCAGAGAAGCTGGGAACGAGGTGCATTCTCTTCTTGAGTTGCTGTATCGCACCTTCCTCGTCTGCACATCGATCAGCTTAGATATCCTCTATCTTCATGGAGCGTGAACGTACGATGGTGACTAGGGGCCGTGCCCCTCAAGATCAAATGCGAGATATGCGACGGGTACGTGATAGCATACTGCTGCGCCAGAAAGCCACCGAAGCTGCCACCACATATAATGACTTGCTCATCTTCTGCTCGCACAAAGTGCTTTCGAACTCCTTCGACATCCTCGACTAGCTGGGCGAATGTGTATGGCTTCGTACGTGAGCTCTGACCATGGCCACGATAATCGAATGACAACACTCGATACTTGTCGCTGAGCTGGCTGTAGACTGCGAAGTCGGCATGATGAGTGCCTTGCCCTCGTCCACCATGTAGAGTGATCAGGAGAGGCGCATGTTGATCGCCGGCGATCTTGTAAGCAAGTCTGGCGCCGTTGATATCAACGAACTGTATCCCATCAGCCATCGCAAATACAACATACGTGTAAGCAGAGTCACGCCTCTCAACGACTGTTCATCAGTGCTGCAGTTCTGTTGTTGGCCTATCTTCGCTTACTAGCCTCGCGGCAAAGCATCGGTATGGCCAAACGCATGTCGTGATCGTCCTATGGGTCCACAAGACCAGTATCTTCTCACTAGCCTGTCCACTTTGGACATCACCTCTTCGACGGACTGACCAGAGCCACGTTATAGTGTGCGAAGCTCAGCGCCCAGTATGCTCAACGACAAGACCGGCGACCAGATCAAAGCCACAGCCCTAAGCGACGATGGAGGCAACGACAAGCACATCGCGACGACGACTTCGCCCGATAAGCCCGCAATCTCGGGATGGCTTCACTGGCATGAACCAGGCACATCGAAAGAAGAAAAGAGACTGATCTTGAAGCTCGATTGGTTCCTGCTCAGCTATTCTTGTCTGATGTTCTTCATCAAGTATCTTGATGGTAACAATGTTACCAACGCGTATACTTCTGGGATGTCTGAGGAGCTAGGTATGTGATCTTGCGATGTGTCTGCCTCTTGTGTTCACAGCTGATAAATGGATAGGGTTCGGTCCTGGCAATGAGCTGAGCTGGATGAACACATACTGTGAGTGTGATCGATGCCAAACACTGCCAGGTGATGGCTAATGTTCCCAGTCAGTGTTGGCACCATCATAGGTGGAGCATTCTCCAACCTTGCCATTACCGTCATTCGACCTAGCTACTGGCTTCCAGGTTGCATGCTCGTTTGGTCCGCTTTCGTACTGGGACTCTTTCGTTGCAATACAGCTACAGAGTTCTATGTCCTTCGATTCTTCATCGGCCTCTTCGAATCTGCAGCATGGCCTGGAATCATGTACTGCCTCGGGTCATGGTATCGCAAAAGCGAGCTAGGCCGTCGATCAGGCTTGTTCGTCATGAGCGGTGTCCTGGGACAGATGTTCTCGGGCTATCTACAAGCAGGCCTGTATGCCGGAATGGACGGTCGTGGTGGTATGGCAGCTTGGAGATGGTGAGCAACGTCGGCACGTGAACCAGAACGTGGCACTGACAGTTTTTCAGGCTCTTCATTTTCGACTTCATCATCGCGATTCCCGTCGTCATATATGGCTTCTGCTTCTTCCCGGACACTCCAGAGACGACTCGAGCCTTCTACCTTACGCCGTGGGAGCGACAGCGGGCCAAAGAACGAATAGCAGAAGAAGGTCGTCTGCCAGTCGGAAAGTGGGATCGTACAGTCTTCTCGCGAATCTTTGGCTCCTGGCAGGTACGAAACCAATATGCATAAGTCAACCGCCCGAGACAATTGCTGACTTATACACTCTTGCTGGTAGGTATATGCATTTACTCTCGGCTACTCATTATGGACTCTTACTGCCGGCTCGTATGTCCTGCAGTACTTCACGTTGTACCTCAAGGCCACCAAGTTGTATACAGTCGAGCAGTACAACAGCATTCCGACAGGCATGAACGCCGTCAATTGGCTCGTCATGGTGAGCTCGGGTTTCGTTATCGACAAGATCGGAAGACGTGGTCCAGGTGAGTGAAGTCGACATATAAGGTCCAGGTATACCCTGATTCGTCCCAGTATGCCTCGGCGTAGGATCTGTTCTAACATTCGCGTATGCGGTCCTATCAGTATGGGATGTGACACATGGCTTCCGCATGGCAGTCTTCTTTCTCTGCGGCGTATACGGGTGCTTCACACCTATTCTCGCTGGCTGGGTCAATGAGGCATGCGGTGGAGATCAGCAGAAACGCGCATTCGTGCTGGCCTTCATGGTGTCCGTGGGACAAGCAGTGGTGATTCCGTTCCAGCAACTCCAGTTCCAAAGCTCAGAAGCTCCATCGTTCAAGAGAACACATGGCTGGGCAAGTGGTCTCGCGTTTGTCGTAGCGCTGACGCTATGGACTGGAGTCGGTATCCCTTTGCTGCAGAGATGGCGCCAAGGCGTGGAGCACAAGACGTCTGCCGGCGGTGACATAGATGAGCTGTGAAACCTGTGATCATTAGGAGATATAACAGCCTTAGCGATGCTTTCGCAGCATATCAGAGAATGTTGTTCACAGTGATATATGCTATCGTACATCTGGCATTTGTACAGTGCTGATAGTGGCTAACGCCTTGAAAGTCGCTTCTTAGTAACGCTGTCGCGAGAAGGCCTTCTTGAGACCACGAAACTTAGATGCCTTGGGCTCCTGTACGCCAGATAGTAACATTTCATGCCGAGCCTGGGCCATGGTATTGTGCATCTCTGGCGGATCGGATTGTATAGACATGCCTGAACTGCGTCCGGTCGAACTTGACTCAGAATACCGCGCATGTAGATTGGTAGCCTTCTTCGTGAGAGGACTCACGCCAGTACCAGCTCCATATTCGCAGAGCAAGGAATACATGGCTTGATGCTTAGGGTTGTCTTTCAGCGCCAGGCGTGTAGGTGTTCTTCCGTTATCGTCCCTTGCATCTACATCAGCTCCTTTCTGAATGAGAAGTTCAGCCTGTTCGACGAGTGCTTTCTTGGCGCAATAATGTAGTGGTGTTTGACCGGCGTAGTCTGTAAGATCAACCAATTGTGGATCAGCTTCCAGTAGCAACTCGATACATGCATTGTTTCTGGACTTGACAGCTTCGTGTAAGACAGTCTCGCCATTATGTAGAGTCCGTGTATTGACTCGCTTGTTGTCCCATTGCAGCATCAGCTCAAGTATGTTGACTCTCTTGTTCCGTACAGCACGTAGTAATGGCGTCTGACCTTGCGTATCGAGAGCGTTGATATCTGCACCATGTGATAGAAGGAACACAACCTGGTCGAGGTTGTTAGCAGTGACCGCAGAGTGCAGCACTGTCTCGCCATGATCGGCTTGCTCATTCACGAGCTCATCCCAATGATCGACAGCAGCCTCGTGAAATTGTCTGAGCATGACTGCGTCCGAGGCCTGAACGACTTTCCAGAGTGCAGCCACATTCGGGATGTTGATACTATAGCTGCGGATGATGCTTGCCTCACGGGACCGGATACTGTCAGAGCTGGATGAGTGAGCATTGTCGGGCACGCTGACACTCTGCGCGTGTGGTCTTCGTTGTGAAAGTAGAGCCATGTAATAGTCAACCTCGACACTCATGTTGACCTTGCATTTGAATATGTCGAGGAGCTGTTGTAGACAACTTTGAAGCTGCTTCAGCTCATCGTCAGTCAAGCAGATCCCATCCTGTTCGAGGCCCACCCAGATAGCATACGCGTCTTGCGTATGTTCGTGTGCTGAGCGCCAATGATCATCGTCGGAGCTGCCCTGCCGCCATCTTCGAAGGTAGAAAGAGCCCAGGAGCTCTAGCTGGCGAGCGGAGGCTCGCTTATTCTGGACGGACTCATCGTCCTCCTGGTGACCAGAGCCAGAGCCCAGATCTAGCACTTCCTGCTCGAGGATCCTTGTGGCGATGTCCCATTGTCCCAGTCCATAATATGCTTTAGCCAAGTTCTCGAGCAAGTTGTCGCGATCTACGAATGGAACCTCAAAGCGTTCGTAGCGCTGCTCTGAATACGCAATCGCACAGCTGTAGTCATTCTCAGCGTGCGCGAAGTCCTCTGCATGGAGAGCGTGTTTGCCCTGCTCGCAGTACCCATTGATACATGCGTCGAGCGCGTGCCTGTTTTGTCCATTCGGCACTTGTACCACCCGTCTCTCGGTGAGTGGAGGCGTAAGCGCCAATAGTTGTTGCGCAGTGGCACGCACAGGTATCAGGCCATCGAGTGCCTCCGAGGTGTATATGCTCTCGTCCTCGCCATCAATATCTTCTTGACTGCTTGAAGGATGCCCGAGTGAGTGTGATGTCCTCACACTTGGCGCAGGCCCAATGGGCATGCCATGATTTGGCTCAACATCCAGTAACGACGGCACTCGACTTCGCTGTTGATCTCGCTGCTGCTGTAGCAGACCTTGTAAGGCGCGTTCTATCTTCACATTATCAGGTATCTGCGCCTTCAGGGCGTGGTATGCATTCGTCGCCTGCGTTCGAGACTGGCCATGACTTCCTTTTCGTCAGCGTGTGTTCTTTCGCCACTCACTCAAGCAGTTGCACATACTAGGTCAGAATGTTCAGCCACAGACCAAGAGTATGTTTGTGAGCATTCAGATTCTCCAGATGACCTTGAATCTCTGGTAAGGCACCGACAAGGTTGCGCTGGTCTGCCAAACCTGGTGCACGGACACGAGACCCACTGGAGTCAAAGTACACTCCAAGCTTCTGTTCGATGCGCCTCACGGTTCTCTCGCACGCGTCGACAACGCCTTTGATATGGCCAATGGCTGTGGGCAGTTGAGGCAGTGTGTTCGCCGAAGGTTCGATGCAGATCTGCCTCACGGCCTCCAGGAGCGAATCGAGGCCAAAGAATCTCTCTAGCACCTGTTCGGCGAGTTTCGAGGCTGTTTTCAGTTTCTGGCAGTACTTGACCACTCGAATGACAGCAGTGATGAGCCCGACGATCGCGTCCGCCGTTTGGAGGCCGCTCAAAGGATCCACCATGTTGGTCGACAGGGACGTATTGAGTGCAAATCCATGGGCGGGCGAAGCAAACGCATGGCGAGGAGCAGGATGTTGCGACCACGAAGTATACGACACAAAGTGCTGCGGAAGTGCCACGCACCTTATGGCGGGAGCCTTCCTCCCACAGTCAAGGTCGCCTACGGTTCTACAGGCCCGATGATGAAGGCTGACGGCAAAGGAACCTGGAGTGCATACAACGAGGCTGACTCCGCCTCCACTACTCCCCACGAAGGATTGTCTTGTCCTGCATCGCCAAGCTGTGCATCGAAGACTCATATTCCGAAGAACTGGAGGCTGAGGCTGAGAGCTGAGGTTGTCGATCATCCACACTCACGTGGAGAATGGCATCCATAGTTTCACACTGCAACCGGTGAAGTGCGCTTCAATATCGTGCGCGCAATGTGGCTACTTGAGGTAACAAGTATCGCATTCTTGTGATGAGCTAAACCAGAACAGGTGAGCACAAAGTTACAACCCTGGGCAAGGTATCTCTGTAGAGGCCGCCCTGGTGGTACCACTTGATTGTAGCGGGGATGCATGCACGATCGCTTGCAACGCAGCTTCGCCACAGTCTTGTGACACTCAATATCGCGGCCGAATAGGAGCTGTGCAATATCCAGGTTGCTTCTCACGGACAAGGACCATGATATGTTCTAACGTGTCGCCACACCTCTACGCGTACTTCCGCTCCTCAAGCAATCATGGGATACCCTGATACTCGTCACATCGACAGGTAGGTGCGAAGTCCCATCTAGTGGCCGTACAAGATGCTCACTTCTAAGTAGGATCGATCAGCCCTTTGCAGACTTGGACATTGGCCAGGTCGATGCACAAGCAGAAACGTTCATCACCGTGCACCACTTGGAGAAATGGCGCTCGACCTTCTTCAAAGTAAGATATACCACACCAGGTCAGCAGCAGCTATTGAAGCTAACAACACTTCGTAGTCAGCCAGGATTCTGCGCGATCCCGAAGCATGGCGCTCCATTGACAAGATCAATGCTCGAGGAGTTGGAGAGCTCACGCCAGCCGAGAGTGCCGATCTGGAACGCGAGGAGGTAGAGACTCGAGACCATACAAACAGCAAAGCGCCATGGACTCTTGAGTTCTGGAAGCAGTCCAAAGATGGAGACTCGCCTGCTCGTAAGAGTGGTTTCTGGCATCAACCAAAAGAGTTGCGCACCACCATCATCACACTATGTGTCGCCGCTATCGTTCAAGGATGTAGGTACATCGATCGTCTACCACCGACAGTGCTGACGTCTGATAGGGAATCAAACTGGCAGCAATGGTGCAAACTTGACATGGCCTCGAGCAGTCAACCTCGACCCAGGCAATACAAACTGTGAACTTCGCGGTGCGCAAGCCTGGATCTTCGCTATCGTCAATGCCGCACCTTGGTTCTCTGCTGCAATCTTGTGAGTATCTCTCGAACCTCGATACACATCTTAGCTGAACGCCAGAAGCGCTTTGCTGTTGTCGGATCCGGCCAACGAGCTGCTCTTCGGTCGCCGAGCCGCAATCATCGTGTCGGCGGTGTTCATCCTCGCCGCGTCGGTGGGCGGTGCTCTTGTGCATACATGGCAAGAGCTACTCGCCTGTCGAATCATCTTGGGGATCGGCATGGGCTGCAAGGCCTCTGTGGTAGCAGTCTTCGCGGCAGAAGTTGCACCTGCTCGGATCAGAGGTATATGATCTTCTTCAGTCGCAATTCCAGCACTGTACTGACGTCAAACAGGTTCTCTTGTCATGAACTGGCAACTATTCGATGCGCTTGGTCAGACCTCTCTCAACAAGAAGTACCACGATATAGGTCATCTGCTAACGCTTCATCATAGGCATCTTTCTAGGCTTCAGTGCAAACCTCATGGTATCACCTTTGGGTAAGCCTTACCTGAATATGCTGTCGCCACTTCTCGCTATGCTGACCCGGTCTAGGTGCCGAATCATGGCGCTGGATGACGGCGTCTTCTGCCTTTCCCACGATCATACTCCTAACACTTGCCATCATCGCCTGTCCGGAGTCGCCGCGCTTTCTGATGGGCAAAGGTCACTATTCCGAGGCGTATGAAACCCTGAGTCGTCTTCGAGGCTCACGCATCCTGGCTGCCAAGGAGCTACTGTATACGCATTTTCAGATGAACGTAGAGTTGACCATGTCCCGACCTGTGAAGCAAGTGGGTGTGCTTGAGTCTGGAAGAGATCAGGCACATGGTCATGATAGTGACGACGACGAAGACCTTGCTCATCTTACTTTCGATGAGAAGCGGCCGAACTTCCTGCAGAAGCTGTGGCAACTCTTCACCATACCACGCGTTCGCAATGCCATGCTCACCGCTGTGGCTTGTATGATCGGGCAACAGCTGTGCGGCGTGAACGTCCTGATATTCTACTCATCGACACTTTTCGCCAGCACAAGCGGTGTGCTCTGCGACGTGAACACCAAAGACCTGTTGGGTCCTCTGCTGATGAGCTGGGGCATTGGTTTGGTCAATTTTATGTTCGCTTTCCCCGCTTACTGGCTCATCGACCGGAAAGGCAGACGATGGCTGCTGATGACCACATTGCCTGTTCTGCTGGTGCTGATGGGAGCTGCTGCTATGAGCTATATCAATGGCGCTCACAATGCGGTCTTTGGTGTATTCGCGTACCTCTTCATAGCAGTCTACTCCTGGGGCATGGGACCTGTAAGTTCTGATTTCACCTTGTCAATATGCCTTTCACTAACACCTTCTCTACCAGGTACCTTTCACCATATCTGCTGAGGTCTTCCCACTGGACCATCGCGTCGCCGGCATGTCCTTCGCTGTCTTCACGAATCTATTCGGAGCTGGACTTCTGACCCTCTTCGTACCAGCAGTGACGGCTTCGTCCCTAGACCACGGCGGACTTCTCGGGATCTTCACATTCCTGAACCTTGTGGCTCTAGTCCTTGTGTTCTGCTTCGTACGCGAGACTGTAGGAGCTGTGGACCGCGATAACCCAGGCAGCATTACCGCGCTTGCACTCGAAGAGCTCTACAAGGTGTTCAACGTACCAGCCAAAGGCTTCCTGGCGTATCAGCTACACGTCGTCGTGCCATACTACAAAGATCACTTGTACTGGCTACTGTCAAGGCGCAAAGTCAAACGCCCAAATCCGCCAGAGCCACTGTATCGCTGGTGGGAGACACGAAATGCAACTGAGTTGCGAAACGTTGCGAGGCAGAGCTCGTCGGAGGATATGATACACGAGGAGTAGTATATTGTACTCCTTGCTGCGGTCTTTGTAGGATATCAGTGTGCTTACAATGAAAGAGTTTGTACACTCGTTCTCATTCTCGAAGTCTTGGCATTCTTCGTCAGCACCAGGGTGCCGTCGACGCTCAAACTCTCCCGATGGCGTGCGAGCTCATTGCTGAGCTTCATGCAGTAGCCATGCACAAATCTGCAACTCCACCGGTACTTCGAAGCTACAAAGGTCTCTGGGAAAGGACATAGTATAGCTATGGCGTACCCGAACGGCGACCCAAGAGGCGTTGCAAGCAATGGAAATGGCAATCAAAGTGGATCTGGGCAGACGAGCCTTCCAGTACGACCGGGAGGCAAGAAGTCACTGATCTTGAACGCCTTCATAGAGTCTTGTATGCAGAAGACTCCAGGTGATGCTGCGATATGATGAATGCTGATGTGCATATAGGCAGTGGACATCAGTCACCAGGTACGAAGTCAAGGTCTCGCATCGAGACCACTCGCTGATGCTCTACTTCTGCATTGCAGGACTCTGGAGACACCCGGAAGACAGATCGGCAGAATTCAATGAGGTCGAGCATTGGGTTGAGCTAGCCAAGCTTCTCGAGAAGTCGAAGTTCCATGGCATCTTCATCGCAGATGTTCTTGGTTTGTTATGAACGTTCAAGGCTGGCGATGCATCCAGACTGATGTCTCAATAGGTGGCTACGATGTATACCAAGGTCCCAAGAATCTCGCACCAGCCATTCGTTCTTCTGCTCAATGGCCTGTTAATGAGCCGTTAGCTGTAGTCTCGGCCATGGCAGCAGCCACAAAGTCCATCGGCTTCGGAGTCACAGTCGCGACCACGTATGAGCAGCCATATCATTTGGCTCGTCGTCTATCGACCGTAGATCATCTCTCGAAAGGTCGCTTTGGGTGGAACATAGGTGTGCTCTGCTGATTCCTCACTGCAACGTCTAACCTGTCTGACACCAGATCGTGATCTAGTGACTGGATACCTCGACTCTGCAGCTCGCAATCTCATCAATGATGAGCAACGTACGTGATGTCCAGACTCCAGCTAGCCAAAAGGCTCGCGCTTACACAACGTCATCCAGCCGCCCACGACAACCGCTACGAAGTCGCAGAAGAATACATGAAAGTAATGTACAAGCTCTTCAACTCCTCCTGGCGTGACGATGCAGTCATTCGCGACTCCAACAAACCTCCTTCTGGCTGGTTCGCAGACCCAGACCGCGTCCGTGAGATCAACCACGTTGGCAAATACTACAGCGTGCCAGGACCACATATCTGCCAACCTTCACCCCAACGCACACCACTCTTATTACAAGCCGGCACATCCAGATCCGGCAAACTCTTCGCAGCACAGCACGCCGAAGCAGTATTCGTAGCAGGCCATTCTCCCATAGCAGTAGCAGCCAACATCGCCGAGATTCGCAAAACAGCTTCAGAGAAGTTCGGCAGAGACCCGCAGAAGTTGAAGTTCTTAGCAATGTTCTGTCCAGTAATAGGTCGCACCGAAGCGGAGGCGAAAGCGAAGTACGAAGATTACATTTCCTACGGATCCGAAGAAGGAGCCCTCGCCTTATTCGGTGGCTGGACAGGAATCGATCTCAATCCCTATGGAGATGATCAGGAATTGACGCAAGTGGAGAGTAATGCCATTCGAGCTGCTGTGGAGGTTTGGAGTAAAGCTATGCCAGGTGAGTAACAATCTAAGCATGTCGAGAGTAAGCTGACATGAATGTGAAATGAAAGGCGTGGAAAAATGGACCAAACATACTGTAGCTCGACATCTCATAATTGGCGGTCTAGGAGCTACACCTGTGGGTACGCCGGCTCAGATCGCGGATGAGATGGAACGATGGGTTGCAGAGGCAGATGTTGATGGGTTTAATATTCCGTATGCCGTCTTTCCGGGAAGTTTCGTGGATGTTTGTGAATTGCTTGTGCCGGAACTACGACGTCGAGGCTTGTTTTGGGATGAATATGCCGTTCCTGGCGGGACGTATCGCGAGAACTTCTATGGAATTAAGGGGCAGACGCAGCCGCCTGATGAACATGTCGCGAGTAAGTATCGATGGCGAGCGGGAGTTGACAAGAAGGAGTTCCAGGTTCCTGAGTAGCTCAACAGTGCATCATTCAAGGGTATCATTGCGCTCCGTTCATCTATCACTTCACGTTCGTCCAGTCATTACATCCTTCCAAGAGTTCCTCGCACTTTTTGAGCTCTCGCAGGGCTTTCTGTGCTTCCAGGAGCAGTTTCTTCTCAATCGTCGCATGTGCCGCCTTCTTCTTCGCTTTCGGCTTGTATGCATCCAATTGCTGCAGCATCGCTCTGCAGCTCTCGTCAAGCCGCTTTGAATACGTTGCGATATGTCCGTCAAGCTGTTTCGTCCAAGTAGCATGCACAAGGTGGCCTACATCTCGGAAGATGTTTGTTTGATCGTTGTTATGCCCGGTCAACGTCGTGGAGACTCTGTCTCTGATGATGGCGACGCGTTCGTTGTGCCCAATTTCTGCCTTGGTAAGCTGACCCTTGCGGCGTGGCTCATACTTTTTAGTGCCACCTTTCACCGCATCAGCTGCCCTATAGGAAGCATCCATTTTGAGGCCAGTGTAGGATGACTCGTCGTGGGTGAAGATTGTAGCTATCCGAATCTCATCGAGAGACTCTCTGCACTGCGAGTAGAGCTGGATCTCGGCGTCAACAAGACCTCGCTTCCTGGCCTTCAAGCCTTTCATGTAGTTTTGAGCAGCGGGTGCATCGCTAACATTCATATTCTGAAATCGGGAATGGATTTGGCTGAGCATGAGTTCGATAGCGTCTGCTGGAGGTGGGTCTTGCTTGCCGGCGCCGGAGGTCAGCTGTTTGATCTGGGTTTTGACAGAGCTGAACGACTCCTCAAGATCGGCTTGCATGATATCGTTCAGATCACGATTCCAGCACAATGACTCACGAGCACCGCCTTTGCTGAAAGGAAGCTTCTCATGGTCGCCCTGGTTGTGACAGAAGGACTTAAAATTGTTTGCGTTCATCGTCGTCGCGTTGCCGTTGAAGTCTTTCGGCCCAGTACTCCAGACTGCGGCAGCATCTTCAGCTTGCAACGGCCAATCGAGCTGCTCATGCTCGTGGAAGGTGGCGACGACGTGCGACAGGAAGATCGCATTCAGCGACGCTCGCTTTTGCTGTGGCAGGTCGACGCATGCTTGCTTGATAATCCCAGCAATCTCTCCTTTGATCCGCTTGTGGTCTGTCAAGCTTTCATTGCTTAGTACCGTGATGATGCATCGTAGTGCATTTGGAAGCTCTTGGAGACATATCCTCTGCATCATGTCGTACTTGCTGGAGGATATTGGTTCGTACAGCATCGCTGAGATCAAGGGGATGCCGGTCTCACCTAGCGTGAGCATCATATCAGCGCCTCTTCCCGCCAGATGCTGTTCATACTCCGCGACATTCGTCGCAATGACAGGCAGATCTGGGTGATCGCCATTAGAGTCCAGCTCTCTCAGTCTGTTCCGCATGCATTCCGAGGTCGATTTGTTGCGCATCAGCACTCGATGGCGTTGTAAAGCGTTCTCGGCATGGTGCAGTGCAGCTGTCGCATTGCGCACGTCGGAGCTAGGGTGGTCGGGAGGACATGGCACCATCGTACCCTCGTATTCAGCGTCTTCCTCTGCTTCTCTCACCTCTCTCAATGCCTCCTCCAGCGTTTCACATTCGGCCAGCAATCTCTCAAATATCGACATGTCCTCTTCACTGTTACCGCTTCCGGGTTGATCGTGTCTCCCAGCCTTGAGATCATTATGCGTGGTGAGGAGATAGATATCCTTGCTAAGATCGATGCCTAATCGGAGGAACTTGTCGACATCGGATCTGGTCCGCACGCGACTGGCCGTTGTAGTAACAAGAAGAGCACCCGCTTCGCGCAAGTACCGGTCAGTGATCCAAGACACAATGCTACTCTTATCTCCAAAGCCGGCCGTGTCGCAAATGACACCGCCTTCATTGCCATATGGAAAGTTAAAGTGAACAGCGACCTTCTGCACAAGCGCCCAGGGATGACGTTCGCCCCTAGCTCTCCGTCTACCCGATGACGGCCGAGAGTTTCTCTCGTAGATCGTCTCCAGCTCCTTGGTGGAATTCGCGCTGAACATCTTGGTTGTGCCATCGATGCCCAAATCTTCTTTGTACTTCTTGATCTTGTCCATAATTGTTGACACAACAGAATCCCCCTCCTCACTATTCTTGTAGGACGTCTCGAACCATGCCATCAGATGCTCTTTCGTGTCCAGATTGTCGCTTTTACTGTCATATAGAAGATGCAACAGATCATCGATAGCATTCGCGTATCTTGCGCGTTGCTGCTCCATATCGTCGGCACCAACAGAATCGGGATCGTTTGCGTGGTCTTGGATCATATCCAGATAGAAGTAAATCGTAACAACGTAAGCATGAATGTGCTTCTCGAGCACCTCATTGGCCAGATACGTATATACGACCACAAACATGGTCCCAGACTTCCTCTGCTCTGGTGTTTGTCCTCTGAACTCGTGAGGGATGTTGGTTCCTCGATCATCGAAAGCCTACTACAAGTCAGCATGTAACCCTTTCGGAGCGTTTATCGGGCAACTCACAGTGGTAGCCAGCTTCTGGCATGCAAGGAAGCTGCCCATCAAGCGCGATTTGCCTACGCCTGTGTCTCCAACCAGACAAACAGGGAGCTGTTCGGAATATCTGGCACAAGGATCTGCAGCCTCCTTGACCTCCAGAAAGTAACCCTCTAACGTTTCGTTATTGTAGCCGTTCTCTTCGCCAACAGCAGTATCATACCACTGAATCACGTCTTCAAAAATCCCGGGTACAAACTTCTCCAGCGCCTGGATGTTGGGATGCAGGCCAGGCAATTGAGGTCGGTGCGGAGGTGACATCAAGAGCGAGTACGTCCTGCTGGGTATGGCACCACGCTTGCGCACATGAGCTGTTGTGGACACGGTGGTGGGTGTAGCGTCGGCTGCTAGGTTCGTCTTGGGCCTCTTGCGCCCTGCCTCGAGTGGCGTGGCTGATGCTTCGCCGCTGCGCTGGCGTTTCGCGGCATTCCTCTGATGTAGCTCCTGAGCCACGCGGTGATCATCGGTGCTCATCTTGATGTATGCAATTCGGGACTGGCAGTGTGAGATGGGTGATGCGAAGTTACTCAAGCGCTTGTCGGTGCTGCTGCGCTGAGACAGTACTGTAAATTTGATTGAAGTGAGCGTGTCGTAATGTGATGCCTTAGTGACTGTGGTATTAGGATCGCTTCTGAAGGTCGGCACGAGAGGATAATTCCAGCGTGCAAACGAAACAAGCACGAAAGAGAACAAGAGCGCCAAGCGGCGCAGCAGCAAACTTCTTTGCGACAATGTCTTTCTGTGCGACGCTTCAGAGACATGAAGACTTCCTGCAGCTTATGCCGAGAATCACGGCTTGTAGATGGTCTTGAAAGTGGGCTGGGCTGTGTCGGCTGGTTTCAGACGGGCCTGAGAAGTAGTCAATCGATCGCATTAGAGATCAGTTCTTCCAGACACTGAGTGGAGCATATGCGAGCTTCCGTCTCTGCACTGTTCTGTGCCCCGAGGGTCAATCATCGATGTGATGATGCTGCACGCAGGGCGCATATGGTTCGTTCCCGGCCTGCATAGCCCTGGAATTCAGGCAATGAAGGCATGTCGAAGCTCCACACTCCATGTATATGGCCTTGCAATGAAAGCCTCTGAGCTCAGTTCTAAGCGCTTTTGGTGGCACAGCAACAAGCGAGAAGGATAGCGACAGCGGCAGCTGTGCCATCAGAGCGCTCAAAACTTGGGAAGTGAACTGATTGGGCGGCTGACTGCTTGTGTCTGTACCTTGCCGCTCTTCCCTTAGAGATGGTGGTATAGCAGACCATGGCCGGATGGATAGAACGTTCCTTGGCCCCAGGTCGATAATGGTGATGGGGATGATGAGAATGATGAAGCTGATGTCGCGTTGAGACGAAACATCACGCGTGGCGTGGCGTCTTGGTGGAGGTGGAGAACAAGATTGTGCCAGGGACCAGGTTGTGTGTGCTTCGGTTGAGGTCATGCTGCTCGGCTCAAAAAAAGATTGTTGACATGCAGTGGAATCGCTCAACCACTACAGATCAGACCACATGTTACAGGTGGTAGTGTAGTTCTTGTCTCTGGATGTCCAGAAAGTGTGGCTTGTTCGTTCTTCCCTCTCGTTCCAGCACATCGTTCCATGCTCAGCTTCCAAACACTCGCTGTGCGCACTCGCAAACATCCTCTCGACAAATCCGACATCTCTCCAAATCGACACCGACCCTACCAGCAGCGTTTCCTCCGCACAGTTATCGCAGGATGGCGACGCTCGGAGCTGCCTCGAAAAAGCACAAAGTCGCCATTATCGGATCAGGCAATTGGGGCACGACGATCGCCAAAGTGGCAGCAGAGAACACGAAAGCGCATCCCGAAATCTTCGAACAAGATGTGCAAATGTGGGTGTTTGAGGAGACTGTCACCGTCGACGACAAGCAGCAGAAGCTTACTGAAGTCATCAACTCCAAGCATGAAAACGTCAAATACCTGCCGAATGTGCCTATACCGACGAACATTATTGCCAACCCGGATATCGTAGACTCCGCCAAGGACGCTACAATATTGATCTTCAACCTCCCACATCAGTTCATTGCAAGAACATGCGATCAGCTCAAAGGGCATATCGTGCCTTTTGCAAGAGGAATCAGCTGTATCAAGGGCGTGGAAGTCACAGAGAGCGAATGTCACTTGTTCAGTGACAGCATTGGTCAGAAGCTGGGAATCTACTGCGGAGCCTTGAGTGGAGCCAACATTGCGACTGAAGTTGCGCTGGAGAAGTGGTCAGAAACGACGGTAGCCTACGATCCACCGGGAATGGACAGCAGACAACAGACACCAGTAGGCTCAAGACGAGGATCAGAGAGTGAGATCGGAGACAAGAACACAAAGCTACAGGTATGTCTCCGTCCAGACAATACTGACTGAGGTGCTATGCTAACTCTCCTAGGCACTTCCGGCTGAGTACCCTCCTCTGAACCACACCAACATCAAGAAGCTCTTCCATCGCCCCTACTTCCACGTCCGCATGGTCCACGACGTGGCAGGTGTGTCCCTCGGCGGAGCTCTCAAGAACGTCGTTGCCCTCGCAGCAGGCTGGGTCGACGGACTAGGCTGGGGCGACAATGCCAAAGCAGCTGTCATGCGAGTAGGAATCATGGAAGAGGTCAAGTTCGGCAAGACCTTCTTCAACACTGTCCGTACCGAGACGTTCACAGAAGAGTCCTGCGGCGTGGCAGACATGATCACTTCATGCTCAGGAGGAAGGAACTTCCGGTGCGCGAAGATGTCAGTGAAGGAAGGAAAGTCCATCGACGAGATCGAGGAGAGAGAACTTAATGGTCAAAAGCTCCAAGGAACCAGCACAGCATACGAGGTCAACGCATTTTTGAAGAAAGAGGGCAAAGAACAGGACTTTCCGCTCTTTACGGCTGTTTACAACATTCTGGCTGGAAACAAAAAACCCGAAGATATCCCCGATTTGATCGAAAACCGAGGCGACAGCGAGTAGGACAGCACCAAATCAGCCGAGATTCCGAAACGGAGAAAGCTCGAAAAGTACGACTCATTCACTAACGAGTCGATAGGCGTGGAATCGGTGGGAGTAGCAGCCAGCGAGGTCAGCGAGTGGGAGATGTTCGAGCGAGCAGGCTTTGAGCATCAGCATCGTGGTGATGATGTTGGCGAGATCCCAATGCCAACGATGATTGACGACTCCTTCAAGGCACAGCTAGTCCTTGGAGACACGGTCTGGGAGGGTGTTATCGTTGACGGGCTCATCAATTGGACGGAAATGGCGTGAACGTCTCTCCGGAAGAGAGGCGACCATGCCAGGGAAGGGTGCTCGGAGGCATGAGCCGGAGCGTGCGTGAGAATGGAGAAGCTTACCTACCTAGAGACCTGAGAGAAGAAGCGCATTTCCTATGGATAGAGGGAAGCGCATTTCCTATGGATAGAGGGAAGCAGAGCAATCTATGAAGTATCGCCAGACTATGAGCAATGACAGATCATACCTATGACTCGGTCTCCTCTCGCGACGCTCCCTGCTGATCTTCCAAGCTCTCTCGGTACCCAACGTCAGCTATGCCACTCAGGTCACTGTCGCTGTAATGAGGCATGGCATCAGCAGTTCGGAGAAACTTGCACTAGCGTCCAAGAAGAGCCGCACGTAAGCATGTAGACAAGACCTTGATAAGGCATCGAAAAGAAACAAAAAACAATCGCCCTCGACCGAAGGTCGGATTCGAACACACTCACTCTGCTAACAGCAGATCTGTCAACCTGTTAGGTTGAATGTTATATAGTCCGCAACACAGGCATTACTAGACAGCGACGACTTACTGCTTGCGCTACCAAGAGTGAAGACGACTGTTGATGGGTTTATGTTCCGAGACACTGATGTACCTTGCTTTCTCGCTCTGGAGTGAAGGGGCGTCGAGTCCGAAGCAGCGAGATCTTCCGTAGTCGAAGACTGCTACGGAGAGTACTTGGGGGTCTGGAGGAGAGTCTGGACAACGTCGTGTAAGACCTTTTAAGGACACAAGACTGATTATGAACAGAGGTCATTACAGCAACTGATTATGAACAGAGGTCATTACAGCAACTGATTATGAACAGAGGTCATTACAGCAATCTATGAAGTATCGCTAAACTAAGAAACAAGCAAGATGTTATGATATCTCTTCCAAGATCATTGCAATTTCATCTTCTTCAAAACATCATTCCTCGCAGACCAACTCCTCCACCTCTTCCCGTAAACATACATCGGAACAGTAGTCAAACAAATCACAACTTGCACGATTCCCACTTTGTTGAAAGTCGGCTTGATTCCCGCCGCCACAAGCCAGTCATATCCAGACCAAGTAAGTCCAAACGAGAAAATGTTCTTAAACACCAACTCGCAAGTAAAACCTTCGATCGCCAGTTCCGGGTATGCGTCCACGATGTAGAGAGCTGCGGAGACGGCTCCGAGTACCATCCCAGCGACTTCGACGCCGAAGAAAAAGTCCGGCCAAAACCAGCCGTATTTCGATGTATCATTACTCGTGATACCGAAGCCGATTATACCGGCTACGCCGAGTATGAGCATCGGAATCACCATGAGCATACGGAATTCCGGCTCATAAATCCCTCCATTCCATTTCGTACATCTAATCATAAACCCATCACCCATCAAGCCCGCGATAGCTGTTCCTACGAGTGCTCCGACAAAGGCTCCGGTGTACATGTATCCTGTTTCGACTTCGTTGAACCATAAGGGTGCTCCTAACATGATGGCGGCGAGGACGATTCCTATGAGGACTGTCCAGCCTATCATCATGCCTTGAATTAGACAGGCCCAGAGAAAACTGGGGTGGAAGAAGAGGGGCAAAGGGCGCACGAGGATGGCGAAGAAGTTTTCGTGGGTTTTGCGGCCGTTGGTGAGCTGTAAGTGTTCGCGGGTTAGGAAGTGGAAGTCGGTGTATTGGTGGATATTCTGGTCGGTAGGGGTCTTGTCGGTGCTGTTGTTTCGGGCTTCGGTTGTGGTGTTTGATTCGTCTTTTTCGGGTTTGAAAGTTTCGCTGTAGTTGTGGGCATTGCCATTAGTCTCGCGAAGTTCGTGGCTTGAGCTGGAGCGGTTCGCGTCGTTGTCGTAGTTCAGCTCTCGCTGGAGTTGAGGGTCTCGGACGTAGGCTGTTTCTGGGCAGTAGAGGATTACAGCAGGTAGGAGAGCAAAGGTGAAGATCCCGATGAAGTAGAACGTCCAAGGCCAGCCGAGTTTGTGGGTCATGATTCCTACGATGACTGGAGTGAAGAAGGCTCCTCCGAATAGACAGAGATTGGTCAAGGCCATGCGTTTGGCACGTTCGTGAACAAAGTATAACTCTCCCACTGTGACATTGACCAGAGCTTCGAAAGGTGCCAGACCGACTCCTTGGAAGAAGCGAGCTGCTGCTAGGGAGTTATAGTTCTTGCCGCTTGCACCACCCCATATTGAGGAGATGATAATGATTACTGTTCCGAGGACGTAGAGATGGCGGCTGCCCCAGACTCGAGCACTGGCGACGAAGATGAAGCCTGCTATTCCTACACCGAGGAGATGCCATCCTGTCAAGAGTGCGATCTTGGTAAAGCTCTCCTTGAAGTGGAGGGTCAAGGTGAGGGTATTCGCAGCGAGAAGTGGTGATAGAGTCGATGCGATGAGTGACAGCGCGCAGAGGACTCCACATATCACATCACGCTTCCAGAGTGGCCAGTTCTGTATACCATCTTAGCCATATGTCTCTCTCATGTATAGGTATCTCTTTCTCCATACCAGCGGATCTTTCGGGTCATCGCTAGGCTGTGGCACCAATATCACTCCCTTCTTACTCTTCTTCAACTTCGATAGATCGTTGCCTCGTGCGAGAGAAGCCACAGGATCGAGATCCTCGAGTGTCGACGTGCCTACAGTACACAGAATGGGATCAATAAGCTTGTCCTACCCGTTTCTCTTGGACTGTACAGCAAAGAATAATGGAGGCGCTAGACTTACCAGGCACGTGGGCCATCTTATTGTCTTCCAGCACTCCTAGACCCATCTTGTCGTCTACCTACTCACAACATGTATACGTGAAAGATGAAGGAAAGACGCCACAACGCCTGCAGTCGTCGTCGTCCGCACTTCTTGTACCACGACTCATCAGCGCGAGCAAACCCTCGTCGCACATCCCACCCAACCGCAGCGTCGCAGCCAGCCACGGTAGCCGATCTGGAGTAGCTTCTCGCTCTGGCCAGGGCTCAAAAAGCCAATTTGGTCACGGCATATCGCGGCCTTTTCCGCAAGTGCCGTGGAGCTATACAGCAAGGCGGATATGTGTAGAAGATGTAGTAGAGCTCTTCTAATCTACTCGAGGCTTCAGGTGCTTGAGAAGCCTGTAGAAGGCCGATTTTGGTGCGAAGATGTCCAAATTCGAGCTTTGTATGCAGAAATTACACCAATCACTTGCCCTGCTACCTCACCAACATCCCTCCTCGTGGCTACCTTGTCGGATGCTAATATCGGCGTCAACTCATCCACGAGCTTTCCATCCGGACTGTCACGCCAAGGTGGTGGATCTCAGCACTACCGGAGCAGCAATCACCACTACCGGAGCAGCATTACATCCGGTAACTTATGTCACGCAACTGGCCCAACGAGGCATGCTTTGAACAAGTCTCGCTGTAAAGACAGACCGGCGATGAGGAGCACAAGCATAGATGTGATCATAGACGAGGAAGCTCGTGAAGAATACGACCGAAACGACGACATGGAATAGAGCTGACATCGAATATTCGAGAAGCGCTCAAGTCACGACGGTGGTTCGGCCGCGATCAAGTGTGCCAGCAGCATCGCCCTCTCTCAAGGGCATCGCCATCGACAACGCCTTCATTCGAGGACACCAATTAAATCGCCGCCATCGCCATCAGGCGCCATCACTGCCACCAAGTCGTTGACATATGTGAATGTCTGTACTCCCTTCTCGGACACGTTGTACCCATCGCCATACTGAAATGACCCATCGAATACACGCTTCCTATAATCCAGGAGAATCGCTCTAGAGCACCACGCCCTCCGAAGAGGACTGGCAACATACACCTTGGAGGCAACCACAAAGGGCTGCCTTGATGCATGTCGTGGCTGGCGCTCATCTTTTTGATGTCTTTTCGAAGAGGAGCGCGAGGGCAGAAAATCTTAAGTACTGCAAATTCGCAGTGCGGGAGCGCTAGCGGGAGCCAAGATATTGTATGGTGCCTCAGGTGTTGGATCGAAGCGCCGACACGCTCGTTTCTCGCAGAATTTCGTGGACTGCGACAATGACATGAAACGACACTGCGACTTTGGAGCAGTCTGAGCCAGACAACATGAAGGTGGAAAACAGCTTATAATACCCACAGCAGCAGTTCTGCCGCACCACATCCAGCACCAGGTCAAGTGTGACTCTTCCTTTTCCGCGCGTTTCTCTTAACCCACAGAAGACAGCAACAGCATAACGACAGAGACGAGACGACGACAGCGTTGATCGCTTCAAGACAATCATTCAGGCTCCGAGATCCTTCACATTCGCTTCGAGATCGCGGCCGAAAGCAAGTTCTAATCCTGGCAACCCATGCCATCAGCTCGAAATATGCAAGGCACGACATCATTTCGCGTACTGGTTGCGCTTGCCGTACTTTTCGCGGCCGGTGTGACTGCAAGAAGTACCATTACAAGTACTTCGACAACCACACTTGCACCAACTACGATAACAATAACTTTGCTGTATGCTTCTTCAAGTCTTACCACCACATTTTCACCCAAAGCATATGCTGCGCTGGCCGCAGTTTCAGAAACGACAAGCTTGCGAATTCCCAAGGCAACATCGACAGTAACTCAAACGACAACGATTGGCAGCATGGCAACGCCATCTCTCAAGAGCGAAGTTCTCAATAGCACAAACTACTACCGCTCTCAACACCAAGCAGATCCAGTAGTGTGGAATGACACACTAGCCGACTACGCCAAAGACTACGCGAAAGGCTGCGTCTGGAAACACTCTGGTGGCCCATACGGAGAGAATCTTGCCGCCAACTTCGAGAACACAACTCTAGCAATCGATGCTTGGGGTAACGAGGAGAAGAAATACAACTACGCCAAGAGGAAGTTTACGGAGTCAAATGGACATTTCACTCAGCTGGTCTGGCAAAATACGACGGATGTGGGTTGTGCTGTCATTCAGTGTGATAGCGACTCGGTAAAGGGAGCGTATTTGGTCTGCGAGTACTATCCGCCTGGGAACGTTAAGGATGAGTTCAAGTGGAATGTGGGCAAACCGGGGATTAGTGAGGATGGGACTTTGGGATTTGGGAGTGCAGGTACGAAGAGTAGGAGTGGGAGAGGTGCCTCAGTGCTGGCACTGATAGCTTTCTCGATCATGTTGGCGTCCGTTGTTTGAGAGTGGGTGTTGCATTAGCGGGCGTGGTGTTTGTTGTTCAGCGAAAGATACCCAATGAGCGAGCGAGTCTTGCCGCGTTGTCTTTATGGATGGGAGGAGCGATACCAATGCTATGCAAACGAGACCAAATTGCAGGACGACGACCAAGGTGGCGAAGGAACCACAGATAGAATAGAAGGCTCTCAGATTCATCTCTCTGTGTCTTATCCAACCTGCTCGCCACGTGAGTTCGTGTGACTTCCGCAAATGAAACTACGAAATTCTCCATCTTTCCTCTTTGCTCTCTACAACAACGACACCTCAGAATATTCCATGACATTTGACTGTCAATCACGAGATCGCAGACACCTCAGCACATGCACATCACATCAGCTTGTACCATCGCGCTCGGCATGGCTCCGGCTACGATATGTGGTTACACAAGCATTGTCGAACGCAGCTCTGGACGCGACTTCAGCAGCGACATGCCATGAAATACTAGATTCGCGGTAATATCGCGACTATCAGACAACTATGAAAGCATTCATCCGGTCCTTACGGCAATTTCCTCGGACAACATATACCCTGCGAGACTTGCGACACCACAGCTTCACCGACAGAGCTTTCAGTGTGTTTCATCGGGAAAATGCTGATAAGAGAATCCCGAACCCGTTTCTCAAGCCTACGATCGAGATTCGTAATGATGGAGGCGAACACGAAGAGCTGGAAGACCGAAATTCAAAAGAGGAGATAGCAGCGTGGCTAAGAGAAAGATCTCCCATCAAACACTCCGCAGAATACGACCAGTCGTATCCTCTCGATGATGTTCGCAACGTAGCTTCAGTTGTCGAGTTCGAATCACTCGCAGAGCAAGGCAAGGCTGGCGCGCCCGAAGCTATGCTACTTCTTGCTAGATCACAGAAAGACGTCTGGGACATGCCTATTGAGGAACAGCGCATCATCGCAGGTCAAGTGGGGGCTGGGCGTATACTGGAGTGGTTGCTCGGGACGAATCATCGGTATTGGGACAGCACTCTGCGTCGAGATCTGATAGACGTCCTTTGCTGGCATCTAGAAGCGGAGGGTGTGAGCGACTCTGCGGTTTAATGGATCTGTGCCTGGTACACGACTCCTGAGCTGCAAAACGGGGCCGTGAAACACTTCAATCCTTACCAAAAAGACGAAGTGATCAGGTGGCCTTTATATATGACTAACTCACTGCTTCAGGCGAAATTGTACTGGGCTGAAGATGGAACGGCGAACAATGCCATACAATACTGTTTGAGCATATGCGAAGGGCCTATTGGGCAGGCCATCAACACTGAACTGGTCACAATGCCACTTCGACAAGCGCTGCTGCGGGACCAATGCTTGCCTTGCTCAGCTCGCCTCTTTGACCGGTTTCATGCAGCAATGGATACGGGAAAGATGAAGCATGACTCCCTAAAACGACATAAGCTTTGGGGACACCGCCGCCTCCAGGCTGGCAACATGCTCTGCCACCCTGCCAAAGCCGATGCCGAATCAACGCTGCAGATGTTTCGTGAAGACATCGTTCCGACAAAGTGGCTGAGTGACAAACAGAAGTGGGACCTAGCCAACCAATCCCTGCGAGCGGCATATCTCCTGCGACTCGAGGGCAGATTGAGCGATGCTTCGTTCCTGAAGGAGGTCAGTCAAAGACTGCATCCTAAGCCTTGGAGCGTGCGCCGTCGGCTTTACGACGTCTGGCGCAAGGACCCCAAGTTAGCTGGCATCCATGCCCGAAGTCCATATACTCGAGACGTGGAAGCTTTCGGTGCAATGAGAGCTAGCCAGTGGACCTAGCAGTGAAGCTGAGCAGACAGCGCTCGATGCGCGAGTAGCACTCTTGGCTCATGTCTATGCTAGGCAAAGTCAAAGGGAATTGCCATAGAGACCATAGCTCGCCAGGAGCACTGCGCCGCATCCCCGAGAGCCTTACAGACTATGTAGGCCTAATATTGGCTAATTGTGTTGGGTATCTGAAACCCGCTCAGAAGGCTAGAAGGCCTGACAGGACTGGCACGGTTATGGTCCCAGTCTGGTTGTGAAGAAATCCTCCGTCGAGCACGAACAAGTTACACTGCCTGCAATGGTACCTGATATCGTGAACAATGACAGCATGAGGCGCCGGCCATATGCACGCCATTTCGAGATGAGTGTAGAGATTTGGATCAATCTAGCTCACGTCTAGCTTGACCCGCCAAGCCTGCGTCGAGAATTCACTCATATGCGAGGCCCACACTTCGTCGTCTGCGTCTTCCTTTCTGGCAAGAACAGACACGCAAGGCTTACGGCAGACCTGCCTCACTAAGCTCCCAGCCGGCAAACCGAAGCTAAGTGACTTTTGAGTTTGTAGACTACCGCAGGACTAGGGAGGGGTAAACACATGGCAAACAGACGTCACTCTTCACAAATAAGTATGCAGCTCATATGCTTGACGTTGGAGACATTTTTACCTATCACTTCAATCTCAAGCACCAGCATTCGATCCTCATCCAGCCATGGCAGCACAACAAATCTCCAATATGGACAAGCTCCAACACAAGTCGATCATAACATCACCACACAATCTCACGTACAGCTACTACCTATCACCAAACTTCAATCAAAAGCTTAACAAAGATGTCCCAACACTCATGTTCCTGCACGGCTACCCAGACGACGCTTATATGTGGGCCGGCGCAATTCCAACCTTTCTCTCACTACCGTACCCTTTCATTGTCTTGGACCTCCTCGGTTTCGGCCACTCCTCCAAGCCCTCCGACGCACAATACTACAACTATCGAGCTCAAGCCAATAGCATAGCACAAATTCTCGACGCTGAGAAAGTCCCAAACAACGTAATCCCAATAGGTCACGACTGGGGTTCAGCTACTTCGCAACGCTTCTACCTATATCATAAAGAACGATGCATCGGTCTCAGTCTATTAAGTTTGGCATACCAAATACCAAGCGCAGAGAAATTCGACCTTAAGACTGCGAATGTCGAAACAGCTAAGCGCTTCGGCTACCCACAATGGGAGTACTGGAATTTCTTCACTCGACCCGACGCAGCGAATCTCATGAGAGAAAACATCGAACGCTTCTACGACGTCAATCACGGTTTCTACACTGACGAAGAAGGCCGAGATATCTGGATGAGAGAAATGTTCTGCGTCCCCAACGCCATGTACGATTACGTCGAAGGTCGCGGAAAATGGTCCGGAGGTAAACGCGTCGAACTCAAATCTTACGCTCGCGATCCTGTTCTCTTCCAACGATTCAAGGAACGAATGTCGAAAGATGGATTCGAAGGTCCTGTGCAGTACTATCATTCTTTGAAGAATAATACTATGTTGGAGGATGAGAAGGCTTTGGTTGGAAAGGAGAGTATTGACGTTCCGCTGCTCTATATCAGTCAGACTGGCGATTGGGTTTGTAGGAGTGATTTGATGGGTGATGCGAAGGAGAAGGGGTTGTTGAAGGGGGGTTTGGAGGAGAAGGTTGTTGAGGCGGGACATTGGGTGCTTTATGAGAAGCCGGAGGAGATTGCCAATATACTGAAGGAGTGGTTGGGGAGGAAGTTCCCCGTTAAGGTGTAGATTCTTAGTAAAGGAAGCTCATAATAGGTACTCGTCGAAGTCCAGTTGCCAGCCAGCGCACTGCTAGACGCGCATCCTCGCGCGTGACGTCTGCAGCAAATTTGAGACTGATCTGCTGCGCCTTGTATACCGGGAAGAAGGCTTCTTCGCTCATTCACTGCGAGGCACCGTGTTGCAGCGTTGCGTGCGCCGGGAGCAACATGCTGCACGCCGCCACTCAATTGATGCCAAACCAGGAGAGCCGTACTATTCCATCCTGTCGTTGTCTGATCGTCAAGCGTGAGACGTTGGCTTTCTTCTCATCGGACTTGCGGCGCAAGGCCTCCAGAAGATTGGCCACTGTAATGTGTGGATCACACCTGAGCCAGAACACGTGGTTTCCAGAACGAACGCTGAGCATAACTTTAAGGTCGAATTGATCTTAGGCCCAAGGCTTCACCAGCATCTGTCTCAAACTTCCAGTCGCAATCTTATTCCCTACCATTGGCAACAGGTCGATGACCATAGCTCCCATTGTGCCTGGCCAGATAATGGGGTTCAAGCGCATGTCGACAAGGCTGCTTGCGGGGTTGTTGGTGCCATTGGCGAAGCACAAAGCCTGCTGGATAGTCGTATTGCGGTTGATGAGGTCGCGCCAAGTGGAGTTCAGGCGTTGCGTGACAAGTAAGGCCCTGAGATCGGCAGACCTGAGCGGCTTCTTCTCTGCGATGGACACGAGAATCTTTTCGAGAAGCTCAACTGTTCCGAAGACGCGCTGAGCGGCCGTCAATCTTGTGGGCGGCTGGATTGATATGTCAGTATTGTAAAGTGAGCGCAGTGTTGGGCATAGACCCACTGTTGCTGCCATGTTGGAGCTCGAGTTCGATGTTGCTTGTTCCCTTTGGTTGTGTTTGTGTTTAGAGGAAGAAACTTTAGGAAAAGGCGGTAGCTGCGGGAGAACGGCTGGACTAGCAGGGATGCGCGTGAAGTGAAGTGATTCTTGCATAGACGAGCTTGGACATGAGTCCAGGCACGTCCACCAAAGCTTTTCGTTGTCTGAGTCGGTACCATGTGCGCGCTCACGCACAGACCTTGCACTGTGACTCAGACCACTGCTTATCACATGTGGTCTTCACGTATCCGCTATTGAAGCACGTCTCCAAAATCACCTCCTCTCCATTCCGCGGTTGTCCTTGTCTGATCGTGAGACACGCTTGTTTGACCTGCTTGACGTCGAATCTGGCACACCATATGTTCAGGTGGTAGAAGAGTTGCTCCATCGTGATATCTTCCATATATCTCTCCCTGTAAGTGTGCCGATGGGGACTGCGGTGGACGGTGACAGACTAGTACACACAGTACGCACGCAGAACAACCTCCTCGGGGTTGCCTGCTCTGACTCTGAGCCGTGCCACATCGATACCTTCCTCGCCGTAGCGGCCGTACTTCCCGCCGAAATGGTAGTCGAATTCGTTCTTCACTCCGTCTATGACCTGCCCCACGGTTGTTCTCGCGTAGTAACTGGCGCAATAGGAATGCGAGTTCTGCTCGCACTTGATAGTAATCTTGAGCTGAAACATCTCTGTAGCCCAAGGCTTCACCAGCATCTGCCTCCAACTGCTCACCTCGCCCTTTTTCTTGAAGATCTTTAGAGCGTCGATGCCTCGATGTTCCATTCCCGGTGGCCAGATCATGTTGTTCCAGCGCGTGTGAAGAGTACCAGGCATAGGTGTAGTCAGTCGTGTGGCGAGACACAAGTTGCGCTGGATATCGGTGCTTCGCTTGATGAGGTCGCGCCAGGCAGTGTTGACGAGCTGGCTTACGAGGAGGGCTCTGAGATGTGCTGAGGTTCGTGATTGATCTCCCGGTGTGCGGCAGGGCTCCTTGTGGCCAATGAACAGCAGAATCTTCTCCAGCAGCTCGACGGTACCGAGCACGCGCTGTGCGGCGGTCTGTTTGGGTGGCAACTGTGTAGCATATTAGTATTAGCTCTCGAGTGCGGAGATCAAGAGATCCGGACTTACAGCAGGCGCCATGTTGCGGTTGTAAAGTGTTCGTGTTTGCGCGTGATGTTGTAAGTGGGAAGAAGAGAAGGGGAAGGATGTCAGCGGATCGATCCCAATGATCTGCCACTAGCGCGGATTTCCCGACGTGAGAATGCGTGAGAGTGATAATGAGGATGGTCTCCTTCAGTAGCACTGACCATCTTGTTCACTCGAAATTCCACCCCAGACACCGGTGCTCGTGCCCGGCCGCAAGCACGAGACTACGGCATGGTATTGCCATTGCCACCGAGCTCGTTACGAAGCAACACGTCAGAGATACCCCTCGGCCTCTGCCTCACCGCGCCAGGATCACCGCCTGGCGGCCCTAAGGCGCCCCATCTCTCAAACACTCATCACACCTCTGCCACATCGGAAGCCCCTGCATCTCACAGATACAGAATCCAAAGTCAAAGTCCTCCTCAGAGGGCTCAGCATCATCATCAAAGACATCAAAGTCATACTTCCCAGTCCCTTGCCTCGCCGTATCCAACAGCCTTCCCATAGTCATCTTAGTATCGCACTCCACAACAGCAACCCTAGTACCTTGCACCTTCACCACAAGCACAAACCGCCGCTGACTCGCAGAAGCAACTAGCATCTTCCTCCAACTGCCGGGACCTCTGCTGCCGGCGTTGAGCATGCTGTGTGAGACTTCGACTGTGCTGTTGAAGGGCTGGACCGGGAAGAGTACGGGGTTGAACTGGATGTAGACTTTCTCGTTACTGTTCACTTTCTCTGGTAGTTGTTGCAAGCTTGGCCCGAACCATAGTCGTCTCTGAAGCGGTTCAGAGTTCCGGATGGTTTTGTTCCAGGTCTTGTCCACGCGCATAGCTCCGAGGAGATCTCTGGCGGTGCTGCGAGTGCTCTTGGAACAATTGTGGAGTAGGATACGCTCGAGGAGATAATCGTCGTGGAAGACACGAGTTGATGCTAATGGTGGCTGTGTATCGTCGTGTTAGTAAGCTGTTGATATGATCTTCAAGATCAATACGTACTGCCGTCTCTTGAGCATCTTTGAACTCGTCCGCCTGGTTGTCAATGGTGTCTAGGGTGTCAGCGCCACCATTGTCTTCTTGGACATATTGCTGGTGTTGGTCCGCCTTCTTGGCCCGAAGAATAGCATCAATATGATCACAGATATCCTCATCGTCTTGGTCATTCCACTCAGTCACGGAGTCATGTCGACTAATGGCTTGGCGGATGTTCTCCATATCGAAAGTCTGGTTGTCGGCCAAATCAGGAAAAGGTTGCTGTAGACCTTAAACCGTTGAGCATAAGAGAGTGCTATTGTCGTAGAAGAGAGCATTGTAGAAGATATGACTCTTATTGTTCTTGAAGTGAGGTTTCAATGTGAGCTTTGGTGATCGTGCAGCCAGAGTGAATTTGGCGTGCTTCACATACCGATGTTCACGGAACTCTGTTAGCTCCCCTGTCATCTTCACCCTAACCTTAGCTTTGGTAATGTTCAGGCAGGTCTCAGCGGAGTCTGCACCGATGTGCATTCACTCAGGCTCTTGAAGGATGAAGATTTGCTCAAAGAGCTTCGCATCACACATCTCAATTCATTCCTCTCGCTTGCTAGTCATACACAGGCTTCGTAGCCTCACACGATCCATACCTAACACACCATACAAAAAAGTAACGCCTCGCTTGCCCAGGCTTGTCCGTTCTTCAAGAGAGAAGATCTCGGGAGTAAGTAGCTAATGATGCTAGCATCGCCACTCATTCTCAAGACTAATCAAACTCGTTTCATGCCACCATTATCCGCGCCAAGCGCCCAGCGCCACATGCTCCAATTTAGTTTGGTGAAAAAGACCTCCCGCTGATACAAGGAGGCCAAAGGGGGTATCGTCAACGCCATCGCTCTCCGCCGCAAGCGCAACAAGTGGGGTATCCGTAAAGAGGCGTAACTGTGGAGTGGATTTCGTGTGCGTGAAGGTTAAATTTGACATCACTGTATCAAGTGGTGATCTCGAAGTACTGCCCGAAGTGGTAGTATTCTTCGTGACTTTGATTGACATCAGCCATGCTGTTGTCATAAACTCATGACTTATGTGGTAGTGCTCAATCATGCTCGACGAACGGACGACCTCGATGGCGGCCGTGACGAAGGTCGGACTGGAAAGCCAAAGTCGGCATTGGTCTTGACCGGAGTAGTTGGTGGCAAGTCACTTCGACTACGCTGGTGGCCCACTCGTGGTGTCGTGCTGTTCGATCTTGACTTGTTGGTCAGCGGCGGTGGTTGCTGCATGCCAGACATGCTTCCTGAGATAGGGTTGCCTTGGGCGGTAGATGGCCTCTGGATCTCTTGGTCGATGCCTAAGCCGTGGCTAGCATTGCCATATGCGCTTGCACCAGCTGGTAGATATGTCATCGGAGCGCCGTTGTTGCGAGAGTGCAAATCGGCGTGCGATGTTGAGCGATCGTAGTTGCTTCCTTGTTGGTTGCTGCTGCCGCTGCTGATTGCACGGTCGTCGACTGAGGCATCGTCGTCAAGAGTGGACGACCACAAGCTGTTAGAAAGCGATTGCTCATCGCTGAGTGGTTGCTTCTCTTCTGGATCTTGACCAGCCTCGACCATTCTCTCCACATTGAGATACTCTTTCTCTGTGAAGCATCCCTGCCAGCAGTGTCGCCAATCTCCGACAAGATAGTTGAATAGCCATCGCTCGAGATTCAAGCATGGTCCCACACACACCGCCAGATTGTTCAGATCCATCTTGTTTCGGTCCTTGTTCGTCAATAAAAGCGACAAGTGGCACGTGATAGCAAACAGGAGATAGTAGTTGAATGGTGGAAGTTCCGAGAGCGTGTCGCGCAGCAGCTGTGGTGCTTCCTGGCCTTGGTTCCTGTAGTTCGGGTTCTGCTTCTCCAGTTGTGCGCCCAATGCCTTTTGTCTTGATGCAGGCATGACCTCGGTGGGCAGCTCTCGAAACCATGCCTTGAGCATGCTTGCAATCTCGTTCGTGTCTTTGATGTCAGCGTCGAGCAAATCGATGTCAAGCTCCTGGTCGAAGCGGCGCTGCCAATGCTTCACTTGTGGTCCGCTGCCTGGCACTCTGTACAAGCCTTCGTTCTCGCAGTTGGTGTTGAGGTAACTATGCACGTTAGTGATGGCGTCACATCCTGGTGATCTGAGAGATAACTCACTCAATGCATCTCCAAGGCAGTGCTGGCATCCAGTACTCTGTCTTGTCGCGGCAGGACGCCAAGTCCTTGCTGATACGGGTGGCTCGTGTCTGCTCGACTAGTGGAAGATTAATGACTTTGATCACGTACTCGCTGTCCGGTATGTGAGTCTTGGAATCACTCTTGGTACGTCCAAGAAAGCCTCCTGTTGCCTTCTTTAGTCCACTCATGAAGCTGTTTCCTTCCTTCTTATCCTTCGCCTTGGGATACGAGGACGACAGATTTTCTTGGCTTGGAGCGGCCATTGAGCGCTCCTCTGACTTTCCTCGCTTGTCTTCTCTGTGCTTGCCCTTCATCCTTGCGTCAGATCCAGGCCAGTCGTTCTCCAGAGGTGCTGTCTGTGGTGGCTGTTCGAACGAGTTTTTACCATGCCGGTTGCCGTCCCCACTTTGGTTGCCGTCGCCGTTCTCGTTCAGTGTGGATGGTCGTGATCCTGTAGCGTTGGAACCTCTTCTCACAGATGCTCGCCTTCCCATGCGGCCAAGAAGGCTCTTGTTCTCTTTCTTATTGTCGTGCTTCGTTCTTGAAGTCGTGCTGTCCTGACTATGCTTCGGCGTTGGTTGCGGTCTCACGGGTAGTGCTGGTTTTTCGCCTACAGAATGCTTGTTAGCTGGTGCTCTCAGAACCGGATGAGACGAAAGCGCGCGGCCAACATCAACAACGTGGCTAGCCATTGATGCTGTTAGTAGGCAGAGAGCGCCATGGCAAGGCAGAAGCAGCCGCCTATATAGGCATGCTGAACTTCAACCTCACACACTCAACCTCACGCGCACGTGTCCATCGAATCTCACATCCGCGTGACGCTCATGGCGTGCTCATTGACCTTATTCACACAGCGCACTCTCATCCACACACAACTTACTTTCTGAAGATCGCTTCGATATCGCTTCTTGGCTCCCCACCAGACTCAGCTCCGGCGTGCTGCCCGGGTTATTTCTCAAATGGTATATCTTCGACATGGAGCTTGTCCCTGGTCGGTACTCTTCTTTCTCCGTCCTCCCTTGCCGCGAATGTTTTCTCTCCTCCTGCTCGTTCGACAGCTTGTTTCTGAAGCTGCTGAGCAGATTCTTTGACGATTCCCGGTTGTGCGCTCGTGGCGATCCTGGCGGTGACTGTGGATATTTGGGCTGTTCTTTGGGTAGAGGTGTCAGTCCTGCCGCCACGTCGTGCTCAAAGCCGCCTCCAAAGGAACCCAGATCGACTCCCTGCAGGTTCATGGGGTTGCTGTTCGGCCCAGGTTGTACGCCGTTCTCTCGAACTCCTCTCTCGTTGAGCTTGAGCTCTTGTGGTTTGGGGTGCCGTGGCATCTCAATCATTGAAGCCAAAGTGGTCCTGAGTTCGCCTTGGACCGCAGCGGCGGGCAGGGCACCAGGGGTGTGTGTGCAGGACTGCAGCTAGACCAGAGGCGTGCAGGAGATGAAGCAGGCTACATGCGGTGGCACTTCCGCCGTTGCTATTGCGAGACCACAAAGTGCCCGAATGGACGGGAGATTGCAGCTACGCGCGAGACAATGACTGACGGCTGTCGCAGAACAAAGACCACTGTCCTGCAAGTATGCGCCCGCGGTGGTATCGCTGGCGCCGGCTGGACCTGCTGTGCGACTCGGATTCAGGCGCGCGGACGATTGAGAGGTCGGTATCACTGGTAGCGTAGCGTTGAGTGCGGGCGTGGTTCGCGGTCGAAACGTACCTGAGCCAATGCGGACTCGCAGACTTCCTTTGAGGGGTGGGGACAGTGTGGTGGAGCTGACGAGTGCGCACCACGACAGCGCTGACGACGGTAGCAGTGGAGGGTGTCTTTTGTCCTTGCAGCAACTCAACGATCCGGAGCCCCAGGTGGGTGTCTCTGTGTATGTGTGTGTCGTATATGGCGGTAGTGGTGGTATTGTTGTCCTTCTGTTCTCTCTGTCCGTGAAGTCTGCTCGGAACCACCAACACTCTGCGACGACAACAACCTGAAGGCAGTAGTAATGTACACTTTCAACCGTTGCTCGCCGATGACTGCGAACTCCTCCCTGTGCTCGGATCAACCAGTCAGTGCACCGCGGCCACCGTTGGTATTTCGAAACACCTTGCCAACAGACTGCTGGCTTTGGGCCTCAGGTGCCTTGTGGGATGAGGGATACAGTCGGAGAGCAATGCGCACACACCCCTGTCGCACTCTCCGACTCTCCGTGCCTCCACTCCACTTTCATGACCTGTTCCTGGCGTTAAACTTTCCCGGGCACTAAATATGTCCCTCACGCTCCACTGTGACCACGCCCACGCCATCGACAAAGCATCCTTCGTTTCTTCCAGCAGCCTGGCTCGCTCGCGAGACAACGTTCGAGCAACCAGAGACTCGACGTGCTTGAACGAACTTCATCATCGGGACAGTTGTCCGCAGAGTTTGCTGATGCTGGAATACTGCTGCCTTTACCCTGTCCAGGCGTCATTTTAGCAAAACCCGCGCTTCCCAGGAGCCCAACCAAAAATCAGCCTCTAGGGAAGGTATTCGCGTTCTATATCAAGTCTCTAAACAAACGACACTGAACGACAATATGTCTTTGGCAGCAGGACCAGGTCGAGGTGGCGGCGCAGCAGCAGCACAGCTCCCAGATGAGCTCCAGCTCGTCGTGGACAAGCACGTATCATACATTCAAAGCCTGGATACTGTACGAATCTACCCACGGTGCATGTATGACGCCGGCTGACACTGACGAAACAGTAGCGCAGAGACGAGCTTGAATACCACCTTACCGAACACTTGCGCATCAGCGGCATCTACTGGGGTCTTGTACCACTCCATCTACTTGGACATCCTAATGCACTTCCACGAGAAGGCCTGCTGGAGTATGTCTTCAGCTGTTTGCACGACAACGGAGGCTTCGGCGCAGCGCTAGGACACGATCCGCATATGCTCTACACTGTCTCCGCTGTGCAGATACTGGCCATGATTGATGGCTTCAAAGAGCTCGAAGAGAAGATACCGAATGGCAAGCTGAAAATTGCGAAATACATGGCAGGACTGCAACAGTCAAACGGTACGTTCGCCGGAGACAAATGGGGCGAGACCGACTCTCGATTCCTCTACGCAGCACTCAACGCACTTTCGCTACTTGGTATGCTACCACATCAACGACCTGAAGAGCCTCCTTTGATCGACCTCAACGCGGCCACGGAATATGTCAAGGCATGCCAGAACTTTGATGGTGGCTTTGGAGTTGCTCCAGGTGCAGAATCACACTCTGGGCAAGTCTTCACATGTCTCGGAGCTTTGACGATCGCTGGTGAAGTCGACTCCTTCTTGGGTGAAGAGGGCAAGGACCGCCTAGGCGCATGGCTTTCTGAGCGTCAGCTACCAAGCGGTGGTCTCAACGGTAGACCAGAGAAGCTTGTAGACGTCTGCTACAGCTGGTGGGTGCTAACAAGTTTGGCCATGATCGATCGACTTCATTGGATCGATAAAGCCAAGCTTACCAAGTTCATCCTTCAGTGTCAGGACCCTGATCAAGGCGGCTTCGCTGACAGACCCGGCGATATGGTTGACGTCTTCCACACCTGCTTTGGAACTGCTGGTCTCAGCTTGCTCGGGCATCCTGGCTTATTGGAGGTGGATCCTGCTTAGTAAGTGGCTATTCTTGTGTTTGGCTTTCGTTTCAGGTGCCTGGCAACCCTAACTGACCTCATACTACAGCTGTATGCCGAAACACATCACCGATAGACTTCTTGGACGCACACCATGAAGCTTATGTCGACTTCATCATGCGTCGACAGACCGAGATCCCACATTCGATTGGACAGCAAACAATGGGAAACCCGACACTCTGCTTCATGCGGCGACCAGGCGACTGGACTCATCGGCCTCGAGTCAGAAATCCCCCAATTTCTTGTTGCCGCGCATCGCTAGCAAAGGGATTTGATATCATGCACAAAGAATTGCTGCCTCAAACCTCTTGACCTCCTGGAACTTGGTCCTTCTGTGTAGAGGTGTATGTCCCAAAATTCGAACAAAGGCAGCGCCCTCCGTTCTGGGCAGAGTGCCCCATCCTGGTCCCATTGTGCCGGGTCATACAGAAGGATTGTACGACGTACCTCTTCCAATCTAATAACCCGTGCTGAGCACATCAATGAGGCCGGGCTACAATGGAAGAGGAGAATGACATTTGAGCATAAGACAATTGCCCTTTGTGTTTCAAGAGCTACGCAAAGGCTACCAGGGCTCATTACATACAAGTGCTACCCTATGAAAGATCTGTCAATCTCAATAGAGTACTGAGCTATCAATCTTGGAGATGTTGCAGGCTTAAGCATTCTGTTCTCGAGAAAACCTCTGGCATCTCAAGGCTTCGAGCCCTCCTGGACTGGATTGTGCTGAAAGTGGTCTATGACATATCTTCTTTAAGACATATAAGAAGTTCGAAACTGGTGTTGTTCATGCTAATGACCTCAGCTAGTAGTGCTCTCGTCGACATGGCCTGCGCGGGACACTCTACAGATGAACGACCTTAACCTCCTACTGCCTTTTCACTAAGCTGATACGCAAATACTATTCTGGAAAATGAGAAGCGGGTATCTCCGGCCTATACAAACCGGTGAGTTCCACCTTTGTTACTGCCTGTGGATAAGTAAGTGAGCTCAATTGCGGGTATGCGAACTGAAATGAAGATGCTTTTAATAGTATGCTGACCCTGTCCAACCCTGCTATTCGCTTAGAAGAGGGTGAAGGACTGCGAGTGAGTCCCGGCTGTCTCCGGTATGTCTACAAAAGCCGAGCGGCTGACGTTGTGCATACGCGTTGATGCTGATAATGGTATACTAGGTGAGATGAAGTTGCTTCTACCTAAGAGCACGTGTTCCACATTGACCTTTTCTAGCCTCTTCATTGGCTGGCTTAGGACTGACGGCACTCTCCGTAGCCTCACCGGTCTATATTGAAGCTCAGCTGACCACGTTCAACGGCTCAGTTGATGTTGTTCACTGGGAAATGTGAGTTGTGAAGTTGGGGAGGAAGAGTGAAAACACGCAACTTTGCTAGCGCGTTTTAGGCGAGGCGTCCGTGCGGGACAGGCATAAAACACTCCTTCCTATCTCCAACTTCCCGACTTCCACTTACCAAACCAAAACATCCACACACAGCAAGCACAGGTGCTCTCGACAAGCAACACCAACCAGCTACGACCCACAGTCCTTCCTGCCGAACACAAGCAACAACAGCAGGCGTCACCTCGACGTGCTGCTCGCCGCCTCCTCGCCATTCGACTCGTCTCTCCCTCTTCTACACACCAACTACCAACTCTCCTTCTTCTGCCCAATGCTTGTTCTCTCCTCGATTTGGATTTCGTTCTCTTGAGCGTTCGAAGTAATACTCCTTAGCTGCTTCCGACACCACTAATTCCAACCACGGCATTCCGCGTTGCCCTTCCCTCGACGACGCCAGCAGCAAGTGCTTCAGAGACAACTCGCACCGACAGCAGATATCCCGATACGCCCACCAGGCTCAACACTCCTTCACCTGCAGTCACGATAGCCCTCGGGTCCACCACTCTTTGCAGCCTTGCATGAGCTTGCTACAAGGCAACTCGACACACTTTACTCCAGAGGATATTCCCCTGCATTGCAATGTCTGCATTAAGCAACCTACATTCTCCGACCTCTCACATCTCCTCACCCACCTCGCAAGCAAAGGCCACCTTTCTGCAGTCTTCAAGCTCGAGAATGCAGCATTCTCAGATGCCGGAGCCCGACGCACTTTGCAGGAGTACAAGCACTGGGAAGCCACCAATGGCCTAAAGGGTCTGATAAATGAGCGTTTGAACCAGAAGGACAAGAAGAAGAAGGCAAATGGCACCAACACTTCTCGTCGTTCCACGCGTAAGTGGACTACCCATCCTTGCTCCACCTCAACCCCTGCTGACAGCCTTTCTATAGCGAACACAGGCTCTTCCCGGAACACTCCTGCGTCAGGAGGCCCACGCAACGTCCGTCGACCAGCAGGTCAGAGCCGACTTGATCCACAGCTCAACCGTCGCGGCCCTGCCCAACCATCCCGCTCGACTACACCATTGCCATTGTCCTACTTCGATCCGACGAACTTCAGCCGCTCCTTGGCTCCAATACAGGCGAGCTGGGGTCACGGCTCGTTTCAAAGTGGCTCACCAAGCACGATCAAGCAGGAGAGCGTGAGCAGCTTCGACGACGACGAGTATGTCGACGCCGACTACACTCCCAAATCGAGGCGAGTGCTTCGCCAACGTCACCACAACAGCATCTCGGTTGCATCGTTTGCCGATGATGCATCACTTTACAACAGCGATGATCTCGAGATCGTAGATGACCCGGGCAAGCTCAAGGGCAAGGTTTGGCCTGGTATGAGCCTCTTCGACTCTGCTACGCCGGACATGAAGCGCAAGCGCAACCAGAAGAAGGATCCATGTGTGCTTCGTGAGCTACAAGCAAACAGTAAGAGCATCTTAGCCACTGAGTTCGTCCATGACGCTTCCATCTCGATCCAGAAGACACGCGATATCGATGGTCTTCCACCTTCAGATGACGATCTCATCGAGGGCGAGACAGAACCCGAGACAGACCACCAGGAGAAGAAGCGTCCACGCCGCTCCAAGGCACGTCAACCTCTAATCAAGAAGGAGCCTAACACCGGTCGAGTCACTCGTGGCAGCAAGTTCGCCGCTCCGCTCTACTCACGTCCACGCCGAGGACCCTACTACGACGGCGGTGATGATGATGAGGACGATGATCTCACATATCAAGCGCGTCCCGTCAAGCGTCGTGCCGGCCTCAGCATTCATCGCGACAATAGTGGTCCTGAGATCACCTTCAATCGTCCAGCACCAATGGAGTACCTCAACTCTGGCTACCCGCTGCGTGGTAATGGTCACAACCTTGTACAACATCAACACATGTATGAGCACCCTGTTCCGTTACGTCCACATGCACGCCAGCCGTCCTTCAGTCAGAGCATGGCCTTTCGCCCCGCACCTTACGCCGGACAACCGCCAGCCTACCCGTCCTTCAACATGTTCGGACAGCAGGGCGCCACCAACAACGCCCCGAGCCACAACTTTGGCAACTTCAATCAAGCCTTTGGCCCTAGTCCGATGACTATGCCACAACACAACAATCAGCTCTTCCAGGCCTCTGCTGGCGGAGACCTGGGGCTGTACACGTCCATGTTTGACTTCTCTGAGACTCTACCCGAGCGCGTCGATAGCGCCATGGGTGACAACGACCTTACATTCGACATGAATGGTGAGTCAGCTTGGATCGATAACCTTATCGACTTGTCGCTCAAATTCATGCTGACCACCATGGTGTTGTAGTTGTGGATGGCACTCAATCGAGTCCACACATCCTCTCCGACGCGAAGCCAGCAATCGAGGACGATCAGGGAACTATCTCAGCGACGAGCGAGCACTGAGCTGGTCTCAGCTCGAGGTCACTCTCGCCTGGGCTTCAACATGGCACATCTCACGCCGACTCGACACTATCACGGACAATATACTCAACCTCTCAATATCACCAAAGAACTACGCCGCTCCTTCTTTAGAGTTGGCTCAGTCACTCAGCATGAACCCCGCCGAGTCAGCACACATAACAACAGTGGCATCTACCCACATGATTTCACCTCTCGACAACTACACTACGGCATTCGATCTCCCAGCTGTGGGAGTATGCCACATTTGACTTCACAATGAATGTATATTTACTCAATGATTTGCTGCGTGGTGGAGGACGATGGCATATCACGATCTTGGAGGCAGTCCTCTTCAGAGGGCATATCTGCCAATGATAATGTGTGGTGCTTAGGTGGAGCAAGGAAGATGATGGGGTCGGCCAGCATTTGGCATAGGCACCCGACACTCGTTTGAACGGAACAAGCTAGCAATGAAAACTCTTGCGGCTCATACTTCTTCTCCTTTTTCTCATGTCACCACCTGCAATCATTGTTGTTCTTGGCATCACCCAAGACCTTGCACTTCAAACCGAATCGTGGCCTGACGTGTTTTCTTCCTCTTCCATCAACATGTCTATTCTCGTACCGAACAGTCATGTACTGCATCGATGACATGCGCGTGCCTGTGTAATGCGACTGGTACAGTTTGTTGTTCTTAGTATGAGCTACAAAGAACAATGGACACGTCATCCGGAATCCTTCAAGACCACACCGCATCCTTCAGCTATCACCACGAGCATCACGCGTGGGCTTGCGTGGCAGAGCCTTCATCTGAGATCACGGATCCGGCCATGCTGACCTGTGTAGATCATCATGCCTACTAAGTCTACAGGATGCTATCAGTGCCGCAAAAGGAAGATACGATGTGACGAGAAACGACCTGGCTGTGAACGCTGCAAGACTCATGGTGTCGCCTGTCCTGGCTACAGACAACCAGCTCCTGGACAGATCGAGTTTGCCGATGAGACTATAGAAGTTGTGAGAAGAGCGACTAAAGGGAAGAAGAATGGCGGTGGCTTCGCGACTATTGACTTCTCAACTGGATTGAACTCCAAGATCAAAGACGCGAAGACGCGTCAAACGAGCAACAACAGCGACTTCCTCGACTTCAACGACTATCAAAATGGTCTTCTTGCGGATACTGTGGACGCCTTGGTCTCTCGCTACCCAAACACAGCAGATGGTCTCTTCGACCATCTCGACTTTGGCGACATCTCAGGCTCGAGCTCTCCATACTCATCTGTACCAGAGATACGCACTCCTGACTCGGATCCTGAGCTCGGCTTATCTCGCAAGGAGACCGCTATGGACATTGCGAAAGCTATGGCATTGTACGCCACTCCACAATTCTTTCCTTCGGCAGCGGCAGAAAAGGCTATGATCTACAATACTTTCGTGGACACATACCTACCCAAGTACCGGCCTGAGTCTGATGCTCACTTCTCCTTCTTGGAACAGCTTATTACAGCACCGAGTCTGCGACCAGAAGTCGGCGAAGCGCTGGACGCTTTAAGTCTTGTTCAAGTCGGCAGTATCTATAAGGACCAAAGCTTGCTCAAGCAGTCAGTGAAAGCATATACGAAAGCACTGAATGGCCTGGTTCGGACATTGAGTCACAGTGACACTTCGTCTTTCGTCACAGACGACTACGTTCTTGCCACTGTGACTCTACTCGCCACCTGCGAGTTCTTTGACGAGATCTCGCTCATGGGCGAGGGCTGGAGCAAACACATCGAAGGCTCGCAGCAGCTCCTCAAAGCTCGTGGTCCCAAAAGCATACAGTCCAGAATGAGTCTGATGCTGTATAGTAACATGAGGCATGGGGCATTGAGTCATGCTCTGATCGCCAGGAAAGGCACGTTTTTAGGCGAGCCTGAATGGAGAGCCATAGCTTGGAGAGATGAAATCATAGATGGCAGTACGGCGTTCTATGAGTATGCCTTGCAAGTGCCGGCTCTGCTCGAGAGCTGGGATAACTTCGCCAGGCAAGACGGCAATGACGAGACGAGACTGGACAACCTTTTGGCTCACGCGAAGAAGCTGGAGCGAGGATTAAGACTGTGCCACGAAGACTTTCGGATGAAGGCGAAGATCTCTGGCAAGGACCTCTATACTCTCAAGGGCATCGAGCAGTTTCCGACATTCTGCGGACTGGTGAGCAGTCGGACTATCGACAAGAGCTTCATGTTCACAAGCTTCATGGTTGGGTATCTGATGTGCGTCTACTGGGACGTGATGCACTTTCTACGGACCACAATCAAGAAGATGCATCACGCAAGACACCTGGTGGATCCAAAATGGTTTCCAGACGCAGAAGAGACTGTCAGCGAGGACGAACTCATGGAATACGTGACGAACATGATGAAATGCTTTCCATTCTTCTGCGAACCAACGAGCTCTTCGACAGGACAGATCGGCATCTTTCTGCCTCTGCGGACCGCAGCTTTCTACTGCACGGAACATGGACACTGGCCGCTGCTCAGGTGGATTGGAGAAGTGAGAGATAGTGTCTTCACGAAAGGTATGCGGCCACCTAGTGTGCGAGAGCGTCGACCACCTGGAACTGCGAGGATCGAAGTCAGTCCGGTCTTGCGGAGTCCTGTCATTCGAGAGGGTACTATCTACTCTGTTGCGAGAGATGGCTCGCCGATCACTTTTGCGAATATGATTGAGAGCTGAAGCAATGCTTATGGACTCATTATATTTAGCTCATGGTATGCTACTCCACACTTGCACGCGTAACGAGCTGGGCCTTGACATCAGTTCTGAATTCCCAACAAAGCCTCCGATCCGGACAATATCGCTTTGTACAAAGTCTCCACTTCTATCTTTTGTGTGGCCGTCTTGACCAAATCCGGCACTTTGGCATTGTCCTGTGTGTGATCCCACAATCTGGGACAGCGGCCGTAATGCCAGCACTCGTGCATGCTGCCTTTCCAGCAAGCAGTACAAACCCCAGGAGTATAGTATGGCACCGAAGAAAAGCAAGCCGGACAATGTGCGCAGATCCCCACCCAGAGGTACGTAAAGCGACCTATCCCTATCTAGTGCATACTACTAACGTGTCTCAGCTGCTCGCCCAAGTCCTACACCTGAGCCCGAAGATGGTATAGACGAAGAGACGCGAGCACGTGAAGACGCTGAGGATGCAGCTGCTGCGGCGAAGAAGAAGAAGAATAAGAAGAGAAAGGCGGTGAAGAGTCAGGATGTGACGCCCTCTGTTATCAAGGAAAAGAAGAAAAAAGGACGATGATGATGATGCTTATAAGCCTACTGGCAAGGCACCGAAGATGCAATACGTCGGAGGACCTGGAGGCTATATCACTATGACTAAGACTAAGAAGACCAAAGCTTAGTTTACGTAGTTCAATGGCAGTGGCATCGTCTCGATTTAATCATTGACCTCAAATTCGGCGGAAGAACATAGAGACTGACGCACGCCATCTGACGAGAACAGTTTATGATCGCTCTGGGTACTGTACATACTGTAGTACAGATAAAGACTCCGCTAATGAATCGCTCATGCTTGCCTCCTGTGGCTTTTTGTCTACTCTATCTTGTTGAGAACTCCAAGCATGCATGCATAGAAGGAACAACAAATCAATGCAAACCGCTCTCGCCAGTCGAAGCCATATGCGCTTGACACGCAGCCATCAACTTGGCCTGATCAGCAACTTGCTGCAATTTGCTCAAGACGTCCTTGTTTCCGTTCATGAAACCCAAAATGAGATACTCGATCTTCGTTTCCGCGCAGAACTCTTTTACGAGCTCTTGTAGCTTACGCAAGTTATGCCTTGGCACACGCGGGAAAAGATGATGAACAGCTTGGAACTGTAGACCTCCGTGGATGAAATCTAACCAAGCTGGGCATGCCACGTCCATTGTAGTCCGTAGTTGGCGTTGTGCGAAGGCTTCTCCTGGTCCGAGGTCTGAAGTACTGGTTCCCCAGTGCGAGAGTGTGATTTGGACATGAAGTGGCATCGTGATGAGATGGCTCACGAGCAAGAAGAGAGCGCGATTGAACCAGCCGTTGATGTTGCACCATAGCAGGACGTAGAAGTAGAGGAACAGATAGCAAGCTATGCTTATGATCTCCACTGATCGTGTCCAGGAAGCACTGCCGCGTGTGATCGAGCGTCTTGAGAGAAGGTGGCCCCAGGAGAGGAAGTAGAGGTTGAAACGAGCCACGGCCATGACTGGGTAGTAGGTGTAGAACTGGTACTTCACTGCGTAGTCGGCAGCAGCATCCCAAATGAAGCGGAAGCCGTTGTAGTAGGATGATCTGATACCAGTGAAGAACGCTGGCGATGTGACGAAGAGTGGCACGTTCTGGATGTCCGGATCGTGGACGGGATCGTTGGTGACAAAGTGATGAACGTTGTGGCTGCTCTTCCACCAGCCAATGCTGAGGCCTGAGCAGAAGTTGCCGATGAAGATGCCAATTAGAGAATCAATCACGAAGTTGTGCCTGCACTCAAAGTCAGTACTGCTGTCAATGCCTCCTCTGTTCGATGAGCTGACTTACGTGATTCCTCGATGTCCAGCGTCATGGGCTGTGAACATGATCTGGTGCCAGAACAAGCCCAGGAAACATGCTGATGGAAAGTACCACTCTTTCCGCAGGAAGAAGATGAAGAGCGCGAACAACGCCGCATACCGTATCATCTCCTTGCCATACTCCACGAAGCGACAATCGTAGAAGCCCTCATCGTGCACTCGCTGATGCAGTATCCGGAACTTGTTCGTGATCTCGCGTTGTGTGGCGATGTCGAGTGATGGGTATTTCGCAATGTCGGCATCAATCTCTCCTTGCACCTCTCTCGCCGTGTAGTCGCATTGCGATGTGTCGAGTTTCGAGATCTCTGTCAAGGCCAGACGACCTTTGTGGGCGTTGAGACGTCGCTCTCCTTCCTCCTTCTCGTTTAGGCTACAAGCCTCAAAGGTTCCTCCCTGTATAGGTGGCACAAAGTTGATCCATTCGCCTTCGATTCGTCCAATGCGGTATCTGTTCATAGACTTCAGGGTCTCTAAGGAGTGCGAGCTGTTTCGGAGAAAGGGTGGTCAGCGAATCCGATTGCACAAAAGCCCGCATAAGCCGCGGAGGAACGATATGTGATTATAAAGCAGCGCCGACGTAGAACTATACATACATAGCCAGCTCATCTGTCGCATCTCTCCCCACCATGTGCTGTATGACCAGACGCCCACCGGGGTGAATGTCCTGCCAGGCGTTCAGGCGAAGTACATGGCTGTCTGCGATGACCAGCGTGTCACCGGCGGCGATGAGGCCCTCGATTTCCTGGCGTGTGAAGACACGGCTTTGGCGCTTTTCCATCATCTCGGCGGCGATGTTGACTGGGTAGATGAACGAGTGTACGCCAACATGTTGCAAGACGAAGATCGAGCAAGTTCAGAAGGAAAGGCAAAGAAGACAGCAGTGAATTGGCGTTTGCCTGTCTGTCCCCTTTGAGACGGACTGCGCCCGGCAGAGGTCGCGTACGTTTCCTCGATATTCGCCGCTTCAGAGCGAGCCCAGCTGGGTCTCCTGATCCACCGCCGCGTCTACGGCGTCTTTGGCCAGTGGAACGAGGGTCTTTGAAGCACACCAGCCAAGGCGCTTGCACCAGCGTGGTCGCCAACAACGTGGAGAGGGGACCATATAGAGTGGCCGATGGACAAGCCCTGCCAGGTATTTGACGGCCATCGACAGACGGTAGGACGCCGCAATGCGGCCTACAAGAGCTCTCCACAACATTTCACCCCAGATCCAACAGATTCTCATTCGGAGTCCTTCCCGTTACGAGTGTCACGACCGCGGCAGATGAATATCAAAATCTCGTCTGCGTACATGCTTGGCAGGTACCAGCGATTCAGCGATATGTCGAAACTCGAAAGTCGCCTATTTCACCCACGAATACTGGCGCCTACAAGTCTCGGGCTTTCGCATTGGTCGTATTCAATCTTACATTTCAGATTCACCAGAAACGAGATGCGATCCAAAATCGAAGTTGAGCCTCAGCCTCGGACCGCGTCCCTGATTTACTTGAACCCTGCAACATATAAACAGATTGCGAGTGTGCGAGTACGTCGTACGGCATCACAAATGTCACTCCATACAACATACTGTGGCACATGTGTGTTGCAATCACAGATTCTAGGCAACACAATACTTCCACCTTCTGGTTCGGGTCTATTCTCCTGCGATCTCCTACGCGAGCATTCTCATGGCGTCATGCTAGGGCCAAGCTCCGAAATGTGCTTCTCGAACATCACAGTCCATGCACAAGTGACATTGTGGCTGTGCAAGCTGCAGTGGTCCCGAATTGGCTGTTTCGAAAACCCGTGACCGACCGTCGTACTCGCATTGCGGAAGAGAGACAGATGGAGCACGACTACCAGCAATCTTCACATGCCATTATTCATCTGCCGCACGTTCCAAGCATACGTTCAGGACCCTGTTCGGGTAGACTTGCAGCACGTTTGAGTTTGATACGTGATGCAGAGGCTGTCCCTGTGGTGCTCCGCTTGATCACTTTCTTCCATCACTGATCAATCCACATATCATCTCCCGGACACCTATCAACTTCGTTCGAATGCACACCAACTACCTTCTCAGCTTCGAAGGCGTGCTTTCACTCCGAGACTGTCAAAGTCAGCCGAGGAGATACTCATCATGATGGGGACTGCTTATCTTCTATACTGGCTCCGAACGCACATCTCACCTCTGGCTAGATACGAGAACGAAGGTGTGAGCCCTCCAGCAGTATATGACCCGTCGCCTGTCCGCCATACACCTCCATCGAAAATACCACGGTCGAATCCTCCATCCTGTTGAAACTACGCGCAGTAGTAAGTCATGATAGCTTGTGAGCACAGTTTCCGGGAGGCTGCTCGAGCATTACCCTCTTATTCGATGGTATAGATGCAGTGGGTGGGGTCAAAGGTGTCCAGGACTCCGAGGTATGGGCATACACACACAGCGGTAGGTCAAGCGCTTGCTAGCAAATTCCTAGAAGACTTTTCACAAGCAAGATGTTGTCTTCCCGATCTCTCAAAGCTTGTGTACTGTGCTTGAAGATCGGCATGACGAGAGACATAACACCAGCGTCTGCAAGCGGCACTACTATCTTCAGCTGAAATGAGAGCCAGGTCAAAGTAAGCTTCGCGGCGGCCGAGAGGCTTCTAAGCTGAGCAATGATTGAAGAGCTCCTGCGTGCCACAACATCAAGCTTACGAGAGATGCTGTAGACTTCGTCCCAGATACTGCGGAGCGGCTGGCCAATGAGATCGAGGAGATGCAAAGATCGATTGCTGTTTGGTATGTACGATACAACGTTGTATACTGCGATCAATCGTTATGTTTGCCTCTCAGCCGCCTTCACGATGGCCATGGATCGCGATGTGGATGTATATCTTGGATGCCGGAGAAGCAATGCAGCGCCGCGAGAAGCACCAGTGCCACCTGTGCAAGACCGACAGAATTCGACTCGAGCCACCGTTTTTCCTCGTCCTACCCCAGCTGCGGCAAGCTCGAGCCGCACTCCAGCTGCTCGTCGACCTACAATTGAAGAACTCATTCGTGCTCCAGACACTTCCGCAGTAGGAGGACCTTCAAGTACACCTGCCGCTCCCGCTCCTGCTGTAGGCTGGGAAGAAGTACCAGCCGAAGTGCGCCAGCAATGGGACACCCTACCAACTTGGACGCCGATTCCTTTCACTCTGCAGCAAGAGTGGGCTGAACTGCCTGAATGGGAAGCGATACCGCAACAGCTCCAGGAGCAGATGGAACGAGGAAATCGGAGAGTAGCCAGCGCAAGTCGAGATGCCCTGTTGAAGATGGCGAAATCAAGATACAAGAACTGGAGCAGAAGAAACCGGGAGAAAGCCAAGGACGACTGTGTCATTTGCTTGAAGGGGTTTGGAGACAGTGGAGGTGAGAGCTCTATACTGACTACGACTTGCGGACATGACTTTCATGATGAATGTGTTATGGATTGGTTCAAGGCGAGCGATCATTGCCCGCTTTGTCGGAAGAAGATGGAATAGACTTGCCGTTGAGGCATCGCACGTCAATGGCAGGTGTCAGTGGGTAAACGACTGTCATCTCGTAAGCTATTCGTTGAGCTCTCCTCTTGCTCAGACAGCTATATCGGCTAATGAGATTGATGCCAGACAAAGCTTTGACCTTGGGGTTACATGCCGATAGGATGTCTTACGGCAAGCTCCTGCAAGATGGAGATGCTACAGCTCTGGGAACGACCCGAACCACTCCTGACAGGCTCTTAAAACCCATGTTTCATCACGAACCATGAATAGTGGAATGCCAGCCTGCCTTAGCGATGGAGTAATGATGAGTTGCATACTTCTTTCTGCAGAGACACATAGAAATGGCATTTTCATGTCTCGGTCGGCTCTAACAGCCATCATGGTGGCTGGCATCACGAGCGTATGTGTCGTGTGCTGTCTCAGGGCATTGTCTCAACATTATAAATATCACGAGTGTGTTGAGCGACCAGGACGATACAGAGGGTTGGACTATATCTTCAGTGCGACTCCTCATCCACGATCACTAAATCACAAGCAACATACAAGCTTAATAGCGAAACTTCAACACTCTGCACAAGATCACCTCAGCAGGCCTGACACCGATCCAAACACCACATCGAGACCGACTAGACAGCAGAATCATATCGGCAAGCGCACTTGGACTCTAAGATATAGACCTCATCAGAAGAAAGCGACCTGTCCACGATCAAGATTACAACATGAACCATCCTTCGGACACGGACGTCGGGGAGAGATTCGTCTATGATGAAGTCAGATGCTCTACCATCACTTGGGACGATGACGATGTTGGAAGTAGGGATGAGGCAAAGGAGCTACGAGGGGCTCTTCACCATGGCCACGGAATCTGGACCTCTCCTTACGAGATCCCACTTGCCAAAGATGCACAGCACAGCTTGGAGAATCATGTGAAGATACTGACCCAGGTTTCTAAACACCAAAAAGAACTTCAAATCGTCCACTATGGTGGTCATGGCGAAAGTGAGATAGCGAACATCAGCCACTTCACGCGAACGGGTGACCTTGGGTATGCACAGGAGTTACCCCCTACTCTCTTTGGACAAACCGAAGATCCAGAGTATGAGGTCAATCTCAAGAGGATGCTGGCACCATTTTGGAGATGTAACAAAGATGTGGTGGTCTTCCTGGACTGTTGCTGCGCTGCTGGCGCGTGGCAATGGCAGTCCAAAGGTCCCGAGAGATCCCGCACCGTGCTAGTCGCTGCTTGCGACCGCAATACGAACACCCCAGCAAAAGACGACGATACTTTCACCCGCCGACTCATCAACAGTCTGAGCCGGTTCGACAGGCCCTTCAGCATTCGTCAACTCCTGGATGACATGACTGCAGCTGACCCAAATGGGCTTGTACCAATCATTCATCCCAAATCTCTGATTGCGGCTTCCGAGATCTTCCTCTCTCCTGGCGGTCAGGACTCCTACGCTATCAAACTAAGTCCCGAGGCTAGGAGGCTCATTCGGCCAGTTCAACGCCCTAAGGAGGCTCAGATAATGCCGGAAATCCAGCTTCCTCATAGCGTGCCATTTGTGCTGAACGATGCACTGCGACCTACTCCAACAACGGCGTCGCACTCGGGGCAGCCAGGTCCATCACGCAATGCTCCACCAGTGTCAGTGCGGAGATCCAGACCAACTCACGATCACCGTCAATGCGAAATGTCTCGAGCTCAAGCTCAGCAGCGTCGAGATGATGCTAGAGGTCAACGCGATGCAGTCGAACGCGGGCCTCCTACGCTTGTCTTCAAAGGGCATGCTCACGGAGTCTGGATGGGCGCAAAGACACGCGCAGATCTGCGATTCACGCTTGAGTTCCCGTACGAACATGTTACCATTCTCGATCTGTACCAAGATGCTCGTAATCACTTGCGGCAGCTCGACGACTCCTATGACTACTACATTGTTCTTACCTTTGATGGCAGATCTCTCGAATCCTTCCACAACTTTGTGCATCAGGAGGGTATTCGATCTGGAGCAACTCTGCACATCAATGCCTACACGAACATCGACGAGTGGCCATCAGCTCGACCTACTATATAATGTATGGGCGCTGGCGCCAGCTACCAATACAGAAGCCACTGTTCGATGTGTACGATAGATCTCTGCGGGATCCACTATGGGTACTAGGACCATGGAGATGAGTGGCAAGGTGTACTGGGCTATTCCTGGTAGAGGCAGACGAGTCGCTTCGTGATTGCCATTGCTGCTGTAGCTTTGAGGACTTTGGGCGGTATCGTGGCAGATCAGAACATACAGGAATACATTTGGAAATCATCTAACATACATATTTACACCTTTAATCAACATCGGCATCCACAGAATTGATAGTCACAAGCGGCTTCTCCTTCACAAGATTCGCGACAATCTTTGGCTTCCCAGCCGGGTTCTTGAGATGTGCGATCTCGTCGTTGAGGATCTTCAGCTGATACTCATAAGTCTCCTCGTTCTCATTCACTTCGTCGCATTTGTTCGTCCATCGTGTTTCGAGCTCAGTGTATTCCTGGTTCTTCTTCTTGATGATGGCTAGTTGAGCATCGACCTCTGCGTCCTTCGACTTGATTGTCTTCTGTTGCTTCGCGATGAGTGTATCTCTATCCTTGATATCGCTTAGACGCTCTGCAATCGTCTCTTCGTGTTCAGCGATGGTCTTCTCATGTTCGGCGATTGTCTTCTCGTGGTCGGCGATGGTCTTCTTGTGACCAACAATAGTCTTCTCGTGGGCAGCAATAGTCGCCTCGCGGTTCTTGATGGTAAGCTCATGTGCTGCAATTGCCGCGACCAGGCCAGCCATCTCAATGCGGAGCTTCTCGATGTTCTCATTCGCCTTCTTGAGATCAGCCTGCAATTGTGCCTTGGCTTTCCTCTCAGCCTCGAGCGCCTTAGTGAGGTCCTCGATCTTCTTTTGCTTGTCCGCAATAAGGCAGTCCTTCTCCTTGATGGCTTTCTCGTTGGCAGCGATGACGGCGTTTTTCTCTTGGATCTTCCTCTCCTTATCAGCGATGATGGCATCCTTGCAAGTAATATCACTACGAAGCTGTACGATCGTGACGTGATCTTTCTCGATATGTTTGTTCGCAGTGTCAAGACGGGGCTTCAGCTGAGCGTTCTCGTTCTTCTCAACATCAAGCTCTCGAGTGAGTTTGGCCTTAGCAGCCTCAGACTTGCGGAGCTGTTCGCGAGATGCCGAGAGGCTGGCCTCTGATACAGCAAGCTTCTTCTCTGCAGCATCGAGGCAGCCCTTCAGTCTTGTGGCTTCGGTCTCTGCCTTGATCGCACGTTCAGTCGCCTGTTTGATCTGCAAGTGGTCCGCAGAGTCGTGCTCGGCGTTCCTCTTCGCAAGTTCAATGTCTTTGAGCTCATCCTCCTTGATGTGCTTGCGAAGGAGACCCTCTGTAGCTTGGGAAGCAGCGAGGGCTGCGAGAGCCTCGGCGAGATGTTTCTTGAGGTGATCCTCGCGATCCTTGGCGGCTTTGATATCACTTGCATGATGCCTCTCGAGCTCGTCGTACTTGCTCTGCAGACCACGATGCTTCTCATCCAGGTCCTTGACTTGGTCTTGCAGGCGCGCCACCCTCTCTGCTCGGATATCAGATGTCGCTTCGAGATCCACATGAGCCTTCTGCAAGTTGTTGAATTGCTCAATCGCGTGTTTGGCAAGGTATGCTGCCTGATCGACGTAAGCTGCCGAGTAGTTGAGAGCCTCCGAGATGTCGGTAGGAAGTGGCAGAGGAGTGGTGATTCGCTTCAGTGAAGTGACTGGTTGAGGCAGGGAGCAGTCTAAGGTCAGCTTGTCCTGCTTGGGCTTCGTTGGGGCGAACGCGTGTTCTTCTCCGCGCGCAGCAATAGCGGATTGAACCAGGTCGCTCTTGGCAATGTCTCCAACAGTTGAGCTGCTTATGGTGGTGGCGAGAGCGTTGGTGTCGGCCTTGACTTGGCAAGCAATCGTATAGGATCCGGATTGCTGGAAAGAGAACTTGCTTGGGTTGGCGGCGTTGGAGTTCTGCTTGCTCACTCCTGAACAGATGACCTTCTTCGATCCTTGCTTCTCCTCGATCCATTGCCAGATAGATATGACTGGTCGGTGTGGTTAGAGAAAGCTGTAGCATTATTGAGACTGATTGAGAGGACTTACCAGGCTTGCCATTGCCAAGACCTTGTGGTGCAGCAACTAGGAATCCCTCCTCGTTGGCATGCTTGTGGCAGCTAAGTGCGCCACTCCATATTCTTGGAGCATCAGACGGAGCTACGGCCGCCTGGGGCTGGTCGTAGTATCGTGTGAGCTCAGTTTTCGTGGTAGCACCCCAGTTGCTCCAGCCTAAGCCTTTCGTGGTCAAGGTGAGTTGTTTGTAGCCCCTGCTCGACTCGATCTGATGAGAGTAGTAGCCATCGTCAAATGTGAATAGGTCATCTCCATCATCGGTGATCGAGACGTTCTTGATCTTGAAAGAGGCGATGGTCTTCTTGTACTGCTTCGAGAAGAGATGGACTGTGTCGCCACGCTCTGCAGTGCCCTCTGGAAGGACAGCTACGCACAGATCGCCGTTGATCGTGCCGTGATAGATGTAGAAAGACATTGTGAAAGATGGGATTGATTGATGCTGTGAACGAAGAAGGGGAGAAACAGGTGGGCTGTTGGCCTCTACTTATCGTGATCGAATTGCCCATTCGTGGCCTGAGCTGCTATCCAGACGTCGTCCGAGAAGACAGCTCGAGCCCGAAATGGGCATCCTCGTTCTGGGAGCATAGTGTGATAGCGGTTGGCGAGCATGAGCCATGCTCTCATGCATGGAACACACCCATACAATGTGCATATCACGACGCCTCCAGGCGATTGTCCTGGAGTCCTGCTGGCTCGGCCAGTCCGTGTAGAGAACTGTTCTGACGAAGCTACCGAAGCTCCATGGCTTGAAGTGGAAGAGGTGTAGGTATTCTCTGCAAGTGAGACATCTCGAAGCGAGCGATACCAGACCCTGTCGAGCGCTTGGAGGTCAGACGACCCAAGGGAAAGCGTGGTTGTGGATGTCGTGGCGTTGTGTCAATGTCGCGTCCATGGGAGAAGTGAGGACCCTTCTCAGCCGTCGGTTCGTGCCTTCCGTACTCTAACCTCATTTGTATCGTGGACTATTCTCCCCCTCCCCACTTCACCTCAGCTCTCGAACGCCTCCTCAATGCGAGCGTTAGCTGACAAACGCCATGTTCTGCACAGAGTCGATAGTGCACGATACATGGCTTGCGCACTTCCACGTGGCCTCGCGTGTTCTATCTCAAGCCTTCGGTCTCGCCGCCTGGCGGTATACGATGAAGGAGAGACGGGCGGGCTCCCCGGACTCATGTATGCACCTGAGGTCGTCTCGCAAACGCTAATTGCTTCTAGAGAACGGTCGAATATGCAAGTCGAAAGCCTCAAGCTCAGGTGAGTCTGGGAGTATATCTGTGCAAGCGAGTGAAGAAGACCTGTCGCCCGCCAGCTTCCAAGTCTCACCATACACTCCTCTCCCTCTTCCATGAGTGAGCATTTCCCATCTTTGGACTCCATTATCAGTTCTTATCAACCTCTCAAGCCTGCAGCGATGGCTACACAGCACACACAGAGTCCTGCAACCTTCGCAGAGAAGCTGGCTGAGATCGATGTCAATGTTACCGAGATCGATGAGGAGCTGCCCACAGCTCAGATCAACAGACTCACCATGCGAAGCCCTATTCCTCGCGAGAAGCCCATGCCTATCATGGGCAAGTCTCATATCATTGAGTGCCCTGCCGATGTCTTGATCCCTCGACCTCGCGACGTGAGCCCTGCTTGCTCCGTGCGAAGCTCTTTCAGCAGCTCTCGTCGTCGGGTGAGCCATCGTCACTCCGAATGGAGCCATGGACACCACGGGCACCACCGCCACTCCGAGGTCTCGAAAGAGATCACACAGCAAGCTGAGACCGAGTTCCTCGCTCTGATGGAACTCATGGCCGGCATCTCCAGACGAAGCACGTCTCTGAGGGACGTTTGGACAAAGATCATATCAGAACGCGAATCCTGCTACATGGAAATGGATCGTATGTACGAACGTATTGACGAGTACACTGAAATCATCGAACGCAAGGAGCGGGAGTCACACAGCCATACGCATGACCACAAGGAGCTCAAGTCCACAGTTACCAAGCTGAAGCTTGAGATCACTGCTGCTCTAGCAAGTGCTGCTGAGTACAAGCACAAACTCTCTGACTGCACTCGCGAGCTTGGCGAGGCGCGTCGTGAGATCTCTGAGTCTAAAGATGTCTACAAGTACTTGAAGGAAGAACACGAGGAGACGAAGACGACTCTCGAGCAGACATCTCTTCTGCTTGTTGCTTCAGAAGAGCGATGCAAGCATGCTGAAGAAGATGCCCACCGCCACGAGTGTGAGCTCAGAGACATCAAGGAGTCCTATTCTGACCTTGAGATCAAGTCGTCAGAGACGACCGAGAAGTTGGAGTTTTTGACGGTGGACTATCTCAGCATCAAGCAGAGCCACATCACTCTCACAAAGGAGAAGCATGAGTGGCTGCACGAGAAGGGTGAGCTGGAAGAGCATGTTCGCAAGTGCAACCATCGACACGACGAGCTCAAGCGCAAGTACAAGGAAGTCATCGAACACCACGAGAAGATGGAGAAAGAGTACAAGGAGACCATTGAGACCAAAGAGCGAGAAGTGCGTGAGCTTTACGAGAAGCAGACCAAGCTCCGAAGTGAGAAGAAGGAGCTCGAAGAGAAGATCAAGATCCACATTCGCAACTACGAAGATGAACACTGCAAGTGGGAAGATGCCGAAGATCGCTGCGGCAAGTGGAAGCTCAGACACGAGCACTCTGAGCGTGAAATCGTATCAATTCGCGAACAGATCAGCGTTCTCGAGATCAAGCAAACCGAGCTCCGCGAGACCATCACCAAGAAGACCGAAGAAGTCAAGCGTATCACCAAGCTCAAAGAACGGTTCGAACGTGACTACCACGGCAAGTGCAAGGAAGCAGAAGAAAGTCATCGCCAAGTCGTCCTTCACAAGGAGATCATCCGCCGCCACGAGACTACCATCAAGGAGAAGTCCGAAGAGATCCACACTCTCTCCGAACGCATCGAACGCTACGAATCTGAATGCGAGTCCTACAAGCACAAGTGCCATGAATACGAAGCAGAGACCCGAACACTCCAAGCTCTCATCGTCTCTCTCCAACTGGAGATCAGCACTGCTCACACAGACCACGAGTGTACCAAGAAGAAGCTCCACGAGTGCGAGACACGTTACCAAGAGATCTGTGAGACTCATGAGGAGTATCAAGAAGGTCACTCTGGATTTGAGTTCCAGATCTCTCAGCTTCGTACCATGCTTCGCGAAGTACGAGAAGAGAAGGAAAGGGCCATCACTGCTCGTGTCGCTGCTGACCACGACCGTGATGAGGCTGTTTCGAGATACGAGGCTAAGTGTAGAGATCTGGAGCAGATGGAAGAGTATTACTCGCACCACTTTGCAAGCCATGGGAGTGTTAGGTCGGGTGGAAGGACTGTGAAGAGATTTTACTCTCATACCTCGAGCAATACTGTTAGTGGTGAGGCTGATGAGTCGGAGACTGTTTGCAGTTCTTGAGGGTAAGACGTTTCTGTTTTTGATGTTACGATAGGTGTACGGCGATATGGTCGTTTACAAGTCTCTATGCTATAGTTCTTATGTATCGTCATGATGTGTGACCTTTCAATAAAATCTCTCTGCCCTAGCGTTAGCTATGCTACTATAGGCGAGCTCGACCTGCTCGCAGGATCCAATACAACGACGGAGAAGTTGCATTGCGAGACTGGTTTCTGCCCTGATCTAGCCTAACCAAGATTGTAATAGTGACCATATTCATCTCAAGTTGAAACGTAATACACAAGATATACTCCACGATGGTAAGTGTCTCATTTCTTGACAGATCGTTCATCCATTTAAATCGTATAGACTCTTGATGTACTCCATATGCTATCGTGTTATCCCATGGTACATTTACGCCCATCCCAACGCCCGTTGATCCTCGCTTATATCGTACAGCTCTCATATCATCATATCACGTCATTTCATGTAGCATCGTTATATTTACTTCTCATCGCGGCCTCGGAATGTGCTGAAAGCAGATAGTTCAGTTCAAGTCCCCTCTCCATAATTGGCTAACGAAGCTGAAGGGATCATCGTACCTGTTCCAAAGACTCGCAACGAACCCTGACTTAGGCTGCATGTCCTGCAAGCTTTCACGGCGTGCTTGCGCGGCAGAGCCATCCTTTCTCTTGTAGTGTTCAATACCCGAGAACATGGAACCACGTCTACCAGTGCGGTCGCCGAAGTTGGTAGCACCGCTCTTGTGGACTTGGTTTGGAGAAGACATTGTATTGTTGGTGGTATTGTTGGTGGTGCTGGTGGTTGAAGTTTTGTTGACGATGTTGATAGGGTAGTATGGATGGTCGAATGATTGCTTTCGTTGCGTGGGAGTAATGTTAGGCGTATATAAATCGCAGCTGTGGCTGGATCAGCAGTCTGAGCAGGGGGCCGAGACTGTTCGATGAGTGGATGATAGTCTGGACGATAGCAAGGTAACGTCGGACACGGACATCGTGGTAGGTCTTGTAACGCAAGGTGTCTGCTTCGTCACTGCTTAGGGATGGACCTCGACCTGCGATCGCAGTGCATAGTGCCCTTTGACGATCGATGGGCGTTGTGTAGAGCTTGTCATTGGTCGATCTGGGCAGGCTAGTTCACATGCGAGATCTGTTTGAGATCTGAGCTTGGTACGACGACATCATATGCAGCTGCGGGCTTATGTCGCGTCTCGAGTTATGCTTGCAGTCTGCTTCAGATCCCAGGGTTGGTAGGTTGTGGAGTTGGTGAAAGTTGGGGTTTGTGGAGGTCTAAGACGTCATGAATAGATGCTTGGATCAACGACGCACATCGGCATCGATATGTGCCTATGTCTAGCACTTTCACATGTCAGCTATGAGATCTGCACTCATGATCATCTCATGACCAAGATAAATCTGTTACAGTCGCATGGCCATTTGCGTGCATGACAGATGCTGTTCGGACTGTTTTCTGCCGGCACTCAAATGCTTGTTTCTACGTCCCTCTCCCGACGTGATCGAGCTTATGGCCCCTTTCACAGCTTGTTAGAAGGGTCTTCAGTTTCCGCCAATGTGGTAGATTGCTGGCGAGTATGGGGTTTCGGCCTGTCCGAACCACGCAAACAATGGTTTGCCATTCGATATCGCCATCAGTCCAGAATATGTTGGAACTTGCTCATCCAAAGCTGTAGGGCGATTGGTATGAAGCGTTCGGGTCCATACAGTCAAGACCTGTGAATTTGCATCGCGGCACATTGCCTCCTGTGCTTTCATCATGCTCCAATGCCATCCAGGCAAGCTCCTATGACGATTAGTCAACACAGAGATCACGATATCTGGCAGGCTGGCAACACCTACGTGTCTTCGGGTCCCTCCTTGTACAGGTCGGTGGTGTGCAGGCAGGTTCTCCAGCCTAACCGCATGGCTTGGCTGAAGCATCTGTACGTTGAGCCATAGCAGCGACAGCGCCAGAAAGTAGCGCGGTGAAGACAATTGTGAGGAGCTTCATGTTGGCGATGCTGGCTCTTGGATGCGGTCGTGTCGGACTTGTGTAGCTGTTTGACTGTTTATGGTATGATCGATGGTGAGTGGGCTTCATGTTTGAGATCCCTCTTATACATGATGAGCAGATACCACCAAGCTCTCCTCATCTTCTGCAGTGGTGCTGTTCAATCTCCGCAAGACACCAGCTAGAGAGGAGAGTAGAGCATCGTGAAGCTGCACTGACTGAAACTGGCCAATCTGGGCCATGATTTGATAGCCTTGTCGCACGTGAATACAGCCAGATTGAATGCCGAGAAATACTACCTTCACCGTGAATTGGGTCTTGAACGCTTAGTGGTAATTATAAGCGACGCATTCGTGCTTCGTGTGCTCCCAATGCAGATCCGGCACATTGTCGTCTGCCGCAGACTGGCTGAATTCTGGCAAACTGCCTAGCAAAGTGAATGCTTCCCGCTAAGCAGTAAACAAGCTTCAATTTGGGAGTCGTGAGCACCACGCAAGTCTTTGCAAGAGAGCACCAAGAGAATGCTGTGGTCGGAAAACTGTTGCCGACAGCAAATTGTGGTAGAGTCTTGGTGGAGGTAGCTAACACTGGCGGCTCACTCTCTGTGAAGACATCGTGCATCATGGAACACGAATAGTGTCCAACGCTTCGCCGAAAACATCTTGGACATGTGTAGTCGAGGTTTGGCAAGAGGCAGGAGGTCTGAAGCAGAGCAGACGAGAATGGAAAGAGCCTTTTTAAGCGCGGCTGACTAAGCAGGATGGTATTCGTCCCTGCCTCGCCCCTGTTCTTCCCTGCTCTCCTTCTTTCCCCAATGCATCCGCACTTCTCACCTTTACATTTCTGTCGTCAAAAGAACGACATGTCAGCTGACTTTCAATCGCAGTGTGTCTGCTCGTTAGCGCTCCCTTGATCAAGACCATAACTCGTGGCTGGAGATCAATCCTTTCACGTTTCACGAGCCGCCGGATCTTTCTTGAGGACCAGTTCTACCTCTTCTGCTTCTCATAATCAACCACCTTTCCTTTCTCACTTCACAGCTGCTGACTAACATGGACATCTCATTCAGCAACAGCGGCACTCTGCACATTCCGGCTGAGGTTATAGACCTCATCGTCGCTCAACGTCAAGACCTCTGCGGAGACTTATCACGATGAGGGCAGTAGCGTTGGAGGGGGATAGTTGTTACTACCGATACGGAGGCCAACTTTTATAAATAATTAGCATATACTCACCACTTGGAACAACACCCTATCAACGATTTAGACTAGTCTGCAGGCTCTTCGATCGCAGTGCCAGCAAATACAACTGCAATCTGCAGCGCTCGCCGTCGCCAATATTTGTAGCAACACCTAGGCTGTCCAGCGATGACCCCAACTCAGCAATCGAAGCGCCCACTGACCGGATATCGGGCTATCGTAGTTACACAATCTGGACGACAATGAACGTCCCGGCGGAAGTCAGAATCGAAGACAGCAAGACACCTCTAGGACTCAAGTTCAGCGATCCGATATCCGCACACAGAGAATCCCGCAGGACTCACGCTGGCAAACCATACAACAGGCTCTTTGCGACCTGCTGGGCTCGTCAACACAATGCACAGAACACTCTCCACATCGTCCAATGTGAGTGTTCACAGGCTTCCACACCCTACCAACGACTAATTGTGATGTAGAGTGGCACAGCAAAGCCGCTTTCCTCGAGTACACCCGGACGGATACTGCCAAGTGCTTAACCGACTTTTTCACAGACATCGCTCCGGCTGTGTCGAGCGGTCGGTGGGTGTACTTCACTTCCACTATGTCTAAGGACGGGAAAGACAAGTTTGAGCAGGATCTCGAGACTATTAATTTTCGGCTACGACTGGATGGAGATGCTGCAGGGCTCCGGAAAGGTGGTGGCAAGCAAGGCTATTACACGTCGTACCATCTCTTCTGGTTACCTGGCTTCCGCTCTCGTGGCGACCAGAAGTGTATTGCTGCGAGACTCTGGCTATCGTGGGAGCCGCACAAATGCAATGTGGCAGACCAGCAGTCGGCTATTTTGGCTTGTTTCGATGAAAGTCAATTGGCAGAATTGGGCTTCGTGGGCTCTGACACTTACCATTGCGACTTTTTTTGAGAGAGAAGGTACGAGGGCACGTTACTAAAAGCCACGACGAGCCAACGACCGGAAAGAGTGGTGGCCGCCATCGACCGAACTACCGACCTTGAATGAAGGAGGACGAAGGAGCTCTATATTGATAGCGATATCATTCGACAGAACGCGAGCATGGTATAGTAAACAGAGCATCAAATCCTTCACACCCCAAACTCCTTCCTTCAAACACCCATTCCTTTCCCACCCCACTCCGCTCAAGTCGTAATGCACAAACAAGTATCCCTCCACTCTGTTGGCATCTCCTCTTTAACCAACCTCTCAAACATAAATCTCCCAACATCTCCCCTCTGAATCGTATACCCCACAGCAGGTTTATCCTCTCTTCCAACTCTAACTTTCTCCAACCCGACTCCAGCCCCATCCATGAGTAAACTCGCTTTAATCATAACATAACCACTAATCCCACAACCCTCAGATTTCATTTCAGAAGCAATGAGTTCTTGCAGTGCTTTTTTATCTGCATGTGGGTCTTGGAGAACGTAGTGGTAAAACCAAGTGAACCAGAATGGTACATCCCAGGGCATGCCGTCTGAAGGGATGCCTGTGGTGGACACGTTGATGAATAACGGCTTGCTGCTCGAACCAGAGGCAGCGAGATCTCGTGTCACTTTCAAGATAGTCGCTCCAACATCCTGACAAATAGTCGGTTGATCCAACACGAAAGGTTTCGTGAACGACCATTGGAAAACTGGTGTTCCTCCTACACCATTCACAATCACATCCACCGTCTGCCCATTTGGTGAGATGGTCTCGCGGACTTTTTGGGGGTCTGTGGCGTTTCCTTGGATGATTGTGAGGTTTGCAGAGATGGTTTCTTGGGTTACGTTCTTTTCTTTGAGGGTGCGGATGAGCTTTTCGGAGTTGCGGACTAGAGCGTAGGATTTGTAGTTGGAGTTTAGAGCGTGGGCGAGACAATAGCCTGCACAGCCGCCTGTTGCGCCGAAGAAGGCGAGAGTCTTTGCTGGGGTTGTGCTGGTCATCGTGCTTGATGTGGATGATGGTATGCTTGTAGAAGTGGTATGGACGTGCTTAGTATCGCGATCAGTTGTGGAGTTCTTGTTCTTGTGTAACTCGGAGGAGGTGATGATGCTATGTCATGAAGTCAACGCGAGGATGCAGAGCGCATATGTACAACTCAGCACATGCACATCTCAGGATCAGTAAAGCTGAAGCCTGTGGCTTTGTCAGGCGCCGCACCAGTCTTCGTGCGAATGAGAAACTAGGAGGTTAGACGCCGCGAATCCTACGTGAGGCACAGTGATGTTGATCGCGGACAAACACACAAGCCTATTTGTGAGGATTTGGGAGGATAATGTACCTGCATCCTGCTGCTCGCAACTCTCGCATACAGCTGTTGCAACGTGAGTGGTTAGAGACGGAGGAACATGAAGAAGTTGATAGTCGGAGGTCGGTGCCAGAGCGCCAAGTGACGTGGAAGGATTCGGAGGATTTTTGACGAGGGGTCGAACGAGTTCGTCCGGATCGATTTGATTGGACAAGTTTGGGCGTATGCAAGTTTATGCAAGTTGTTGTGCACACTTTCGTGCGTACTATAGTATACCAGCTGCTGTATATGGTAGCTGAGCACATCGTATAGGTTGTCTGTCTTCTATTCGTGACTGAAGTTCTATCTAATCAACAACATCCTCCTCTACCACCTCCCTCGCGGCCCCAGCATTACATCTGAAAGGACATTTCCCATCTTCAACGTTTGACCAACACCCCATATGGAAGAAATGCCAGCAGGTGAGATCAGCAACTACTTCACCTGGCAAGAACTTCTCAAGACAGATCTGACACTCTGATTCCAGTACTCTAGCAGCAGCTTTAACGTACCACTCCGTCGCCCTTAAGCCCGGAACTACAGCTCCTGGTGACTGCACAGGCGCAGTGATAGGTGCTGGTGGTAGAGCTAGCATGAGAGCTCCAGGAGTAGGAAGTGAAGTCGAGCTCGTCAACAGCCCAGGCGCAATTTCCTCAATCATATTCCGTAGATCTTCAGCGAGCTCATCAGAAGGAGCTGTACGGAGGTCGTTGATCATGCGTCCCAAAGCTTGGGCGCTCTCGATAACTTCGAGAGTGACCGTGCCGCCACTGAGCGAGACTGGCCTGATCTCGACTGGGGCTCCCGGGTTGGCGTCAAGTGCATCCAGGAAGGTGGTATATGTTGATCCGGCTCCTCCGAAGACTGGCGGAGCATTTTCTTCGAGTTGAAGGTTGATCAAGGCGGTATCTTGTGTGACAGGACGATAGCCTAGCTCGGTTCTTCTGGCGTTGATTCTGCCAATGTGCTCGTTTCTGGTTGCAGAGTCGTTGCTAGGTGGGTTGTCGTAGTCAAAGCCATCAACTAGGACCTCGTGATCGCGGTAAAGTGTTGTGCCCATGCAGAAAGGACACAAGGTCATCATATCGAAGCCATAACGGCGCGCGGCTTCCGCTGTGTCTCGTAACACGACTCGGGTGGCGCTACTGACTGTGACTAAGCCATCGTGACAATACAGGAAAGGACAGGCTCCATTGAAGATCGTGTGGAAGAGGTCGTCGAAGGCGGGTCGTACCAGTATAATATCCTCGTCTGACAGCAGAGTGTCAATGTCAGCGATTGATCTTCCCTGCTGGTAATCGCGCCAGAAATGCGAAGGTCCTCGCATGAAATGGAGCCAGTCGTCTGCTTGGAGAGCGCCTGGGCTACGGATGTAGATGGTACGTCTCGTCATCATTCCGATAAAGCGGATCGAGTCGACGAGAAGGAGGCGAGCAAGCTCGTGCGGTGATGAGGTAGAGCCTTCTGGAGTGATGACGAGAACGAGGTCGCCGCCATGGACGTCTGCGAGCGCGGATAGTTGCTCCGGAGTCATGATTGAGTATACTGGGTAGCGGTGACCATAGCTGTGCAGAGTCGCAGGTCTTATTACCTGATGTCCGCTCAGTCGTGAATGCATCTCTCGAATGGCTGTTCATTGTACGATGCTTCGTTTATGCCTCCTTCACCACAGCTTCGAGCAGTCTCTTCTGCGTGTCCATTGCCTTCTTTGCGAATGGTCCCAGCTCATACTTGTTCTCCCATTTGCCGTTCTTTCCTCCATCGAAAATCTCATACGAAAACCAGCCTCGGAAGCCAGTCTGCAGTACTGCTCTCGCGAAGTCCACAGTAGGCAGATATCCTTCGAATGGCAGCGGCCTGAAGTCATGACTCCAGCGTCCTCGTGGTCTCAGGCCATCGATCACCTTCTTCTCAATAGGCTCGTCCATCTTATATGCGTCACTGATCTGTAGCAGATAGATCTTCTCCTTCGGCACCGTCTTGGCCAGCTGGTCACAGCTCTTCTTCCAGTCCGCGTGAACTTGCTCTGGCGTACGCCCGTCTTCCACAAGCCCGCTTCGTGTCGTTGGGTCTCCCCACTCTCCTCCGGCACTCTGAAATGTATCCAAGCATAGTCCAAAGTTGTCTCGGTCAACCTGTCGACAGATATCCCACACGTCGGCCCAGTCAGGCGCATGCGTACTCCAGCACCAGTTCTCGTACGCGACTCTCTGCCCTTTCTGCGCCAAGTGGTCCGCGAGATCTTGTAAGTCTTTGACGAACCTCTTTCTATCCTTCCCAATCTTCTCCTCAGGACTATCACTCGACCCCACCTGCAGCATATCGCAGTCCACAGCCTTCATGATCTTCGTCCAGCGTTCGACGCGCTCCCAGGCATCCTTATACTCTGCAGAATCGTGATCCCAGCCTTCGTAGTTCGCAAATGGTTGCATCATTAAGACCTTCAACTTCTGCTGGTCGAGGATATTCTTAAGAGCTTGCGCTGCTTGTTCAAGCTTGTCGAAAGAGTGGTCGTGGATGTCTTTCGTCTTGAAGTGCTCGTTGGCGAAGGATACAAGGTCCGGCATAGACAGTTCGATGGCTTGGAAGCCTGCATTGGAGATTGCTTCGAGTCGCTCCGGGAGGCTCTTCTCGGGGTTTGTGCCTATGCTGCAGGAAGCGTAGGCTGTTGGGATGCTGTCTAGTGAGTCCATCTTAATCAATCTGGCAGTGCTGATTCCGAAGAGATAGAAACGTACAGTTCAATGATAGCAGAGAAACATACTTAGCTATAGTAGAGAGCTCTAGCTGTGATGTAAACATGAGGGCATTGGAGCTCGAAGGACATGACGTCGCCGTCACCTCAGATCTGTCGAGCCGTGTGGTCTTTTACAAGAACAGTTCACTTCAACCTCATGTGTTTGCCCTCGGAATGGCGAGGCGTCTCCTTTTCACATACATCCGTCGGTACCATCTACGGACCTGTATGGCAAACACCATCTGCGCGAGACAACGTGAAGAATCTAAGTATCCAGGAGCTGTTACGAATATCCGAGAGATAGGCCCAAGGATCTATGAGGTCGATTTCAGCAATGCCAATGAGTTATGGGTAGCCTATGCGGCAGCAATGGATCAAATTTGACGACTTCCGTACTTTCAGCGTTTATGGGTTGTCCAGGAGGTCCTTCTTGCCAAATCTGTTCGGCTTTACTCTGGCGAAGAAGTGCTTTTCGAAAGACACTTGAAGAGTTCAAAATGGTACAATGAATGCGCCGATCTTTTCGTCAGCGGTCGCACCTCCCTCGAGTATCCTCGGTCGCGGCACTTATCGAACAATGTACAGCGATACTGGCGGAGGCAGTGCTTGCGGCCGCAGGACAAAATATGTGGACTTCTTGCACTGTCAGATCGAAGGGCGGAAATCAATGTTGACTACAACGCGCCATTGTTGTCAGTCCTTGAAAACTACGTCAGCATCTGTGCTCAAGCCGGAGAGGCTCCCAGCGCTCTGCTAAGCAGCACGTGGGACTTATTGGGAGCATTCCTCAGCGTAGCCGACTCTCGAGAAGAAGTCGGACAGCACTTGCGTTCTAGGATATGGCAGTCGGAAGATAGTCCCCTGGCACTACCTAAGGCCTCCGCTGGCGCGGGCATTGCCATCGAGGTGTCCAGCAGTTCCGTGACTCATGTCAGTCGGGACTGGTTGAGGCAAGAATACCACAATTACGACAATATAGCCCTGACCCGCAATGAGTGCCCAGCACTCGACTCTATGACAGGCATGGAGATCTACGACACTCTTATACGTGACCATGACCTGCTATGCAGGAAGACTCTTACCAGCGTTGCGGTTTGGGCAACATCTGTCCCAGTATCAATCCCCCCTTGGGGAGAGCCAATCGGAGACGGTGCGACTTGGACAAAATCCGATACAGGAGCAAACGTATATCGGGGAGCGACTTTATACTCGAGAAAGTCAATTCAACATGGTGATATTCTTGTCCGGATCAGTGAATATGATAAGTTAGTCTCCTGGAGAGAAGGCTCCTGGAAAGAAGGATGCTACGCTGTGTGCCGTCCTCTAGAAGTCGGTGCATCTACGGCCAGCATAGTTTGCTGGGCAGCGCGCAGCGAAGACATATGGCCAGAATTACGATGTTCTGTCAGTGGCTGCGGGAAATGTCCCCGGAGATCCGTAAGATTAAGCATACATGCGTCCGAGCTGCTGGCCTTAATGATGGCTGCTAAACGCGGGATGTCTCCTTGCGATTTGCGGACTGCATCTAGTTTTGCATTCTGGTGACTTCCGATCAATGCCGCTCCGCAGGATGTCGACAAAGCCCGCCCAGCTCGAGGCTATATGCTCAAGTCGCCACTGCTATCATGCCGGTCTCGCCGCCGCTCAAGAGATGAGCGTCCCTTCGTGACCATCCATTGGATATCTAAAGGGAAGGATGTGGTACTATGCGGTTCCGCTTTCGCTGGGCCAAATGTGTTGGCTGCCACCTTCGAGGAAGTCCCGCTACATCCATGGTACCGTTATATAACCTGTGTCGAGGTACGTAGGGTCCGATCTCGAAGTAAGCAGATGGAAAGATCAATGAGGAATGGCTGGAGACGAATGATACGTATAAAGGCGATGATTGGTGTAAAGTGGAGTTGGTAAGTGTGCAGTATCGATTGAACCTTGCGCTCGCCGGTGAGGTGACGGCCTAGCAAGGACTTAGACTGTGTAACAATCCCGCATGATAAGTATCTCGGCAATATCGGCCTCATATCCTCGCCGTGTCAAATTCATCACAGCAACATGCCGACTTCTCAGACATCTCCAAATCCGCCAAAGTTCGTCTCAGACTTCCTGATCAAAGTTCATAAGAAGTTCCATCCGCGTTCACCATCACTCAACAACGATGATCACGATGCTCAGGATGAATACGACGTCGACGCGGTCCAGGCTTATCAAACATATCGGAAGAGGTCACGCAGACACAAGAGCACGATCGACAAGCAGCTCGCAGCCTGAAAGGCGCAAGAAGCTACTCTCAAAGATGGCCAAGCTCTTTTGATATCTGTCGAGGCATGGCTAACGGACAAAGTCAGCAAATGGGAAGCCAACCGCCAATTGAGCTCATTCATGCAGCTGCCCGTAGAACTGCGCGAGCTCGTCTGGAAAGAGTATCTCGTCAATTCTCGATCCAGATGCATCTGGACCCCAAGTTCAGAACTAGAAAGCTTCCGCTTTGCTTACATGACACCAATACCACTGGTCTGCCAACAACTTCGCAGAGAATACACGGATTGGCTAGTCTCCAGCGAGCCAATGACTCTCGAGTACTCAGCTGACGTGTGTAACTGGCGTGAGTGGAACAATATCGAGCTCCGCGTCTGTCGCACTGATCCTCACCCGACTCAACGGTTCTGGCAAATCATTCCAGAGAGCTTGCTAGCTCGTATTCGACACTTGACAGTCACCTTGTCCTGGCGTTTGCATTGTGTTTCTTGGCGGATGGACTGGAGGTTGAATCTTGCCTCGGGCACATTGGAGACCAGCCTCAATCGTGACCAAGAAAGTGCATGGTCGCCATCATTGCGAACCATCAAGGATTCCAGAGTACGAGCTGTAATGGACGCAATCAAGGCAGAAGGAAGCTTGAGGAGGTCGCATGCCCGATGGTTCCTTGAGGCTTTGTCGGGAACCGGCGACGAGGAGGAGATGAAGGCGTGGCTCGAGCCTGACGCGCAGTCTGCCAGACTGACTCTGGAACACTTGAGAGGTCTGCCATTTGCAGGAGAGGATGTACGCAGAACGTCGTCACGGATGAGCTAGGGAGATCTGGTGCTTTCGCGTCGTTCTTGAGATGGAGCTGATTCTTGTACCTCATGAGTACTGTACGAATCCGCCATACAGCAGAACATCGTATAATCGCTTCGCGCATTCCCACATTGGCAATCGCGAAGACTGTCCTAGAGAATCTTTGTACTAGCCGATAACCAGATATCTAGAGCTGTCATGAAGATGAGCACGATATTTAGCCGTCCTATGTGCGTTACACAAGATTAGGCAGACCCCGTGCAAGGAGTGCCAGTTGGCGCCTGGCGCCAGCCTAGAGAGGAGGCTGGTTGTGTAATCAATGTGTGTCGATAAGTATGTCCATATCACCGCCTGTTCGCTCAATATCAGCCACTCACTGACCTACCTTACCTTACGATATACTGGATCTCAATACATCTCCACGCACATGTCGGCCACATCCCAATCAAATGACAATCATCGAGGACTCAAACGTTCTTTCGAGGAAATGTCCATCGACACTGAGCGCGAGGCAATCCAAACTCTGTGGCTTTCATTAGAGGAAGCACGCAGCGACACAGATGCAATTAGCAAGCTATCGAAATTGCTTGACGCCGAATTCGATCGTCTGCGCGAAGAGCAAAAATGCGCCCAAGCCGAGAAACGACGTCTAGAAAGAGTCCAAGGACGTTTCGAAGAACAAATCCGAAACTGGGAGCTCGCCAGACCCTTTCACTACTTCCTTCAGCTTCCCGTGGAGCTACGCGGGTTAATCTGGGACGAATACTTCGTGCACGAGTTTCGGCAGAGCGAGTACCGTCGAAACTGTGTTCGACGTGGATTCACCAAGCCAGTCACTCTAGTCTGCAAGCAAGTCCGCGAAGAAGTTATTGACTGGCTATGTGCGAATCGGCCGTATATGATCATTTTCTGGGCTTTCGGCAGCCAACGTGGCGGCTATAGTCCACCCGAACTGGAAGTCGAATTCATGGATGGCGGTGGCGATGGACCTAGGTCGTGGCGCAACGTTCCAGAGGAGCTGCTGGCTCGTGTGCGACATGTCGAAATCGGATTGAACTCACATTACGTTGACTCGGACTCTTTGCCTCGCTGGACGCTAGACCTTTTGTCGGAGGAGGTGAAGATGGAGATTATAAGGAACCATGACCACAAGCATGCTTGGGATGTTTTGGCTGTGGAGTATGGGAGTCTTGTGAAGGATCGATTGCAAGTTGTGCTGAAGGCGATGATGGAACAAGGAGGTATGCGCAGGAGGCACTTCCAGTTGCTGTTCCATGCTGTTGCTACCAAATGAGATAACGGGGCGCAGAGGGAAGAGTGGCCCGGGAAAGAAGCGCAGGCTGCCCAAGTGGCGCTGGACAGCTTGCCGTTCGATCAGTAGAGTATGTGTAGCTTTGTCCTTAGTTCGTAGCTTGTTCTCGCCCAGTAGTTGGAATTTATAGATACGCTGAGTGATGGCGATCGCCCACATCTTTCGAGACTTCGTTCATCTGTCGTTACCATTAGCCTTGCGTCACTGGACTCAGGCATCATGTCCTGCACCAGTCAGCAACATGAACTTACTCTTGCGTGTCACGACCTACCGTAGACCAGTGCACACCGCTTTCAGAGACTTGGCCATTGCTGAAACACATGCTGCAGGTTGCAGCAGGCACTCGCATCTCGCTCTTCCGGCATGTATCACCTTGAGGCTCCACAGAAAGGGCTGTAGCCTTGAGATAGCCTAGAGTCGATGCTTGTGTAACCATTGATATGTCGATAAGTATGTTCACGAAGCTCGTCCTTTGCTGGTCGCAGATAAGAACCAGGCTTGACCTTCCACCTCTTCTCTTACACCGTCTCCTCTGCTTCGAACATGTCGCCGACGACTCGGAGTCAGACTCTGCGAGAGGCAACAGCTGCCAGTAGAGATCTTCCGCATCAGAACGTTCAGCAACTCTCTGGAATCATCAAGGAATCCCAGCGAACCGTGTCATCGCCTCAGCAACAACCTATCGAAGACACCAGTCTCGAGGCGGTCCAAGCATTGCAATTGCGTATAGAGGCAGCAAAACGCCTAAAGAATGCGACCGAAAAGCAGCACAAGCTTCGCGAAGCCGAGTGGTATCGTCTTGGGAGCGAGTTACGGCACTCGAGAGTGGAGATCGATCGATTCGATGCAGCGAAACAACAACTCAGACACAAGATAAAGAGATGGGAATCTGCGAGACCTTTCCACTGCTTCCTTCGGTTGCCCACAGAGCTGCGCGACTTGGTTTGGGAAGGGTACTTCGTGACTTGTAAAGGTCGCAGGTCCGTCCAGTCCAGGATCACCGACCCGATGACACTGGTGTGCAAACAACTTCGCAAAGAAGTCATCGACTGGGTAGTTCTCAATCAGCCATTGGACGTCAAGTTCACTGCGTCGGGTTTCAGGCAAGATCCAGAGCTCAGATGGTACAACCCCATAGTCCGGGAGTTTGGACCCCAAGACAAGGTCTTGCGAGCCCTGCGACTTCCGGAATTCCTCCTGGCTCGTGTTCGACACGTTCGACTTACGCTGCGCAGTCTCGATCCTGATTGGCCTCGCAGGACAGTCTGGTTGCTCAATTTCGTGTCAGAAGAGACCGAGTGCGCTCCATTGATGTCATGTGGATCACCATGGGTCGAGGCGACTATGAGAGCGTTGCAAGAGAGGATGAGAGTCGAGCTACAGGCGGTCGTGACTCAAGGGGAGCTGAGGATTGAACATTTGGAGTGGATTTGGAAAGCTTTTTCGACAAAGCAGCTGGCCTGCGCAGAAATTAAGGCGTGGCATTCCTGGGCTAGTTGTCGGTGTTCCCGTGAAGGTCCCGGAGGCTGTGCGCAATGTCGCATATACACGGAAATGTATGGTTGGCTCAAGGGAGTCTGATGCGTGAAGTTTGACCAGAACAGCTCTCTTTCTGTACTAGACGCTCTCATATGCTCCAACAACGGCTCTTCTGCAAGTGTCTGCTTCAGCTTTCGTGGGCGTGATGTGATCGTGTCGAATTTCGCTAAGCTGTATCTGTGGTTATCGCTCGAGGGCATCCATTTCCAGCTCTCTTTGGGACAAACGTAGCTCAGATGATATTGTATTGCAGAGATCATCAGCCAGATACAAGCCAAGCTAACGTCCTGTCAGCATTACACCTCGCCACTTTCAACGCACCATTAATGACATTTCGTGATCATGCCATGAGTACGATCCGCATCGACTCTGACCATTGCTCTACTATGCCGCATACGTCGACTACATGCTCATTGTCTCGCCGCGGCCAGGTCACGTGACACCTCCATGTTGCCTTCGCACTACATATATTGACGGTATGTATGAAGGGCAGCGGATTTCGTCCATATTTCGACGTCTGTATGGTCTGCGGTCGTGGAATGGAATGCGAAGCTCTGGTGCGATCGAGATTTGATGACGAAGTGGAAAGACTTGGCCGCAGTCGTCTCAGCCGGAAACTCAGGAGCTGAACTCGAGGCTGAGCTTGTAAGTGCAAGATATTGTGCACGTAGTGGTCGAGCGGTAGTCTGGAGATTCTCGTAGTATGCAAGGCGGCGGTGGCGACAGTGACAAGACTGATGGTGATTGTTGAACGAGTGGATGAGAGACGTGCTTCGTGAAAGGGAGACGAGACTTTTGAAAGCGGGATCGCGGAAGCTTCATTCCAAGCCTCTCCTCCTCCTTTGAACAACGCCCTCGAACTTCACCTTCCCACAACCGCGTCCATTGCGACGACACCCCCATCATAATCCCCGCCAAATCTGCTTTTGCCCCGGCGACACGACATATATAATTCTTTCTTATCTCCCCCCGCCATCGCAACTCCTCCGTGGCCAGCTCCGGCACCCGCGTCGCGCGACCTCGGAAAAGTTGGCATCACGCGTCAGCAACCACCGCCAACGACACCGCGCAAGGCAGCACATGGTCCATCTCTTCCCGGGCGGAATGCGAGAGATGAGGCTGAAGTGAGTGCTCCGGCGACGACATGTCGCAGACAGTGGGCATTGCAGCAGCCATCAGCAGCGGTAGCACATCTCCACGATCTCTCAAGAGAAAGCGCGAGGCTGCCGAGTTTGCGCATTCACGCCCATCACCAGGCGCATCTTCACAGTCCTCGCGGCTGGTGAACGGCGCAGGCTCCAACTTCTCCCACTCTGCCACCACCACCAATGGCAACCACTACACCTCCCCAGACTCCGACGAGATGCAGACATCAGATAACGGCGATATGCTGCGAGGCGTAGGATCGGCGAGCTCACTGGGCAGCACTGTATCTTCGGTGTTCTCGCGCAACTCACAGACACACGCCAACAACAGCAAAGCAACCGCCAATGGCTACACGCCTCTCACCAACCACACAGACTCCTCTCCTCCCAAGGGCAGCAGTCCACAACACTCGAAAAGTGCCGCAGAGATGACTTCCCTCAACGGCGCCGTCGCGTCCGCCTCACACGTGCCTCACTCGGACACACCAGAACCTCCCCAACAACAGCAACGTCCGCAGATGCTGCCGCCTCCTGGCAAAGCGAAAGGGTACAGAGCGGTTTGGGATCCAGAATTAGACAACAAGCTCAGCAGAGAAGAACGAAAACGGGCCGCATTCAAGAAAAGAGATTTCGGCACAGAGGTACGCTACATATTTCATATCTTGCTGAGCTTGCACAACATAACACACATAACTTGAAAAAGATGAAAAGAAAACCGCTCTGTACCCTTTCGCTGACACATGGATAAAACCAGACATACGAACCGGATCCGCCACCAGATCCACGATTGGCTATACCTGGGTATATGTCAGGTCTATGTCGACCGAAGACACAGCCTAGCAAAGCAATTCTTCGAATCGCGCCGTACACTTTGCCACCATACAAAGTTGACAGGAACTCGATAGGACCAGGCGAAGCACAGCAGGTGGTTGCGATAGGATTCGATCCTTTCTTGGCAGAAAGCACTCTGAAGTTGAACTTTAGCACGTTTGGCAGCATCGCATCTGTGCAAAACAAGACAGATCCAGAGACGGGCAGCTTCCTTGGAATCGCCTTGATCAAGTATCGAGACGCTGTGAGGGACGGACTCGAAGTCTCCGCAGTTGCTGCAGCGAAGCGAGCCGAGGTGGAGTTCAGTGGTGCACGCATTGGCCTACACACCATCAAAGTTGAGCTCGATCGCGAGGGCAAAAGGTGCAAGAAATATGTTGAACAGGCACTCAAAACGGCACGGGAAGAACGCGACAAACTTCGACCTCCACCGACACCTGCTCCCACGCAGCCCAAATCTCGAGATTTCCTGGCACCTCCTCCGACTGCACCGAAGGGACCATCTGGAAAGAAGTCGAAAGCCCCACCTGCAGGACCACGAGGTCGTGGCGGTCCTCCGCCACCAGCTGCAGCGGCCCCAGCAGCTACACCCGAAGAAGTTGCACCAAGCTCGCGCAAAGGAGGCGAATCTGGAATTGAGGAAGGCTCTGTGCTCAGTAAGATCAAGCGCAAGCCATATATACACATTCCTAACAAGTCTGTGCCCGTTCTGGTTACGACGATCCCGCACTTGAAGAAACGACTGAAAGCGTACGATTGGCGAGAAGTGCGGCTTGATAAGACAGGCTACTATGTTGTCTTTGACGACTCTAAGCGGGGAGAAGATGAGACCGAAAGGTGCTTCAAAGAGAGCAATCATGGTGCGCTGTTCACGTACAAGATGGCGATGGAGTGCCAGAAGTACGGCAACCCAGACTACGAACGGAGCCCGAGTCCCGAACGTGTAATAGCAGAAAGCAAGAAGCGTGAAGAGTTTGAACGACTGCAACGTGAAGAAGCCGAGGATTTCGAGATCGAGAAGAAGAACAGAGCCGAGAACCTGGACCCCGTTCAGGGCGCATTGGAACAGCTGCGCCAGGAATTGCGCGACAAGATCATGAGCGATATCAAGACGAGAATTGCCATACCAATCTTCCACGAAAGCCTGGATCCAAGTCGACATGTGGACAAACGCAGGAAGCTTGGACTTCGAGATCCTGCGGAGCCCGATAACAAAGCAACCTCTTTACTCTTTCACAAAGCAGGAGATACACCTCCAGACACACCCAAAGGCCGACGCGGCCATCCTTTGTCCAGACCTCTTCGTCCGCACGATCCCCATCAACGAGGGCGGAAGGGCGAGATCAAGAGCAAGGAACCCGGCAATGCATTCGTGGACGAAAGAAGGCGCAAGCCACCACCGCGACCAGTCCATGCTCGAGGCTTGCACTTCAAGCTACAACAAATGTACGCCGAGGAAGAAGAAGACTCCGACGATGAGCGTAATACGTCAATGTCAATCACGCGCGGCGATACCGAAGACCAGGAGAGCCGTCCGCTTAGTCGCGCGAGCCGGACATCGACGCCATTCGATACCGAGTCTGTCACGGACACGCCGAAGAGTAGCAAGCGCCGGAAGGTCAGCGAGTGGGAAGATGAAGAGAAGGAGGCGTTCGACGCGTTCCACAAGGAGATGCTTGGTCACCTCTTGCATAAGGAGCCTGAGGATCTTGCAACTCGCGAGCTAGAACTCGTCGTGAATACACTGCCACGCACTTCGCGATATGCAACAAGAGCAAGGACTGAGCTATACATACGTCAGCGCACAAAGCTTGATGACGACCTCTTCCAGGTGGAAGTTGGGAGGAAGGAGTCGAGTGCAGATACGTCTGTGGTTGCAAGCAGGGAGCAAGAAGGCACGCCTGCGGCTGACAGTGGCAAGGTGGCCAAGGAGAAGCCGAAGAGGATTCGAAAGTCCAAGAAACAGCTTCAAGAAGAACGAGAAGCGCTCAAGGCTGAAGCCAAAAAGGCGAAGGCTGTCACCAAAGTTGTCGCTACCGAAACCATCGCTAAGATCGAGGAGAAGGAACGCGAAATTGAGTCGGCGGCGATTGATGAGAGCGTGGGTCTACACTTCACCCATGGTGAGAAGCCTATCCGCACTGTCGATGAGGATCACTCCATTGTTCTCGATATCGATGGCTGGCAGCAATTCATCAAGGATGATGAAGATCTCGCTTTCGTCAAGCGTGCATTCGCTAATCGCGCTGCTTACGATCTTGGCGATGCAAAAGTGTGGGCATGGAAGCAGAAAGAGATCAAGGCTCTCAATTCTGATGGCTTGGCTGGCAAAGCACAGCCAGAGCCGCTAATCCTAGGCTACTACGTGCCCAATCCAACTGGCGCCGCTCGTACTGAAGGAGTCAAGAAGATCATGAACGAGGAGAAGTCTAGGTACCTCCCCCATCGTATCAAGGTCCAGAGGGCTCGCGAAGAACGACAGGCCCTGGCAAAGGCAGATCCAACTGCAGCCGCCGAAGCTGCGAAGGTCGCAGCAGCAGAAAAGGTCGCCACTACTGCGACGTCTCGCAGCAATCGTGTCAACAACAGACGTCTGGTCAATGATATCAATCTTCAGAAGCAGAGCTTGGCTTCAACTGGTGATGCTGATGTCGCTATCCGCTTCAATCAGCTCAAAAAGAGAAAGAAGCTCGTCAAATTCGACAGATCTGCCATCCACGGCTGGGGTCTGTACGCTGAAGAGAACATCGCCATCAATGATCTCATCATCGAATATGTCGGCGAAAAGGTCAGACAAAAAGTCGCCGATATGCGCGAGATCAAGTACGACAAGCAGGGCGTCGGCTCATCATACCTCTTCCGTATGCTGGACGACGAGATTGTAGATGCCACTAAGAAGGGTGGCATAGCACGTTTTATCAACCACTCCTGCAGCCCGAACTGCACCGCCAAGATTATCAAGGTCGAAGGCACGCCGAGAATCGTCATTTATGCCCTCAAGGACATTACAAAGAGTGAGTTCAGAACATGCCTGAGTACGAAAAGTGAAGCTAACAGATTTCTAGATGACGAACTCACCTACGACTACAAGTTCGAACGCGAAATTGGCGCGACAGATCGAATCCCATGTCTTTGCGGTTCAGCCAACTGCAAGGGCTTCTTGAACTGAAAGAACGAACGAATGATACCCTGTTTCGACTATTGGTTGGGAGGCATACTTTGATAATACAAGCGGGTGGCCGAATCTTGCATTTGCGTGGACAGGCTCCATATTGCTAATGCCATTGGAAGGCTTGGGAGGTGTGCGCACTTGGCTTACATGCAGCAGACTGCGTGTCCCATTCTGCATATATGGACCAGGAGAATGTCACGAGTACGAGAGGCGGCTAGACAGTGCCGTCAAGCAGTAGAAGAGGAAGATAGTCCAGAGAATGAAGACGAGAATGTCTTGACAGAGCGTATGATCATAACACACCGTGAGTCACTGATCACAGGCATAGCTGCTTCCAAGGACTGCTAAGGACACAACAGGTTTCCAGAGGCAGTGACAAGGGAAACAGGCACAACAAGCTGTCCACTGAGAGAAGGACAGAACCGTGCACGGCTTATCGATGAGTTGTGGTCATGATGCAGCCGGCATTCCAATGAAGACTACAACACTGCAGTCCGCTGCCACGTGCTACCTCAAACGGGTATGTTTCGCCACATCATCCTGACAAGGTCCGGGCCTGCAGCAAGCCAACAAGCTGACCATACAGCCTAAATCGCAACTTGAACAGGACCTGATTTAAGATAGACTTGATTGCACACGACAGTCACTTTTCACTCAAGCTCCATTCACACATTCAACATGTCATCAACCAACCCACACGCCACACCTCAAATCCAAGAACGAGGCCCATATCCCGCCGGCGTACCCAGACGCTTCTCCCCAACAGGTGAAGTCCAACAATGGCCTGGCAATACCTGCATCTGCCCGATCGGCGCATCCCACTCGCTGAGTCCAACCCTCCATAAGATCGTGGATACCTTGAAGCAGACGAAAGGAGCTATGGCAGGCAAAATGCATTTCCTCCCGCCAAGTTCCTGGCATATGACAGTTCTCGACTGCGTCAATGATGAAAACCGCGCTCCTGGATGGTGGCCGAAGGGCAAAGAACAACAGCCCCTCGGAGAATGTACGACTGAATTCACTGAACGTCTCAAACCCGTATTTGAGAACTTGGAGAAAGAAGGTCTGGCGCCTCCTTATCACATGCGAGTCGAAGGCTTCGATAAAGATAATCGACCTGATTCTGGTATTGCACTTAAGATTTCTGCGGCTAGTGAAGAGGAAGAGAAGAGGTTGAGAAGGTTGAGAGATGTTCTAGCTGATGGGATTGGTTTTAGGAATTTGAGACATGAGAGTTATGAGTGGCATGTTGGGCTTGTGTATTTCTTGGCATGGATGAGTGAGGAGGAGGGGGAGGAGTTGAGAGGTGTACTTGAGGGGTTGACGTCGGAGATTCAAGGGGTCTTTATGCTGGAGGAGTTGGAGTTTACGGATTTTGAGTGCTTGCATGAGTTTAGGAGGATACTTCAGGTGGGAGGAGAGAATTGAGCTACATGCGAGCAAGGGCCACGGAAAGTGGTCGTTGCTGGCATCTTGCGTTGTCACTGCTATCAAAGGCAGCCTCGACGCACGAGCAATGGAGAGATTCTCTCTTCCTCAAGCTCGCGCTCACCAAGGCGACGAGCTTGAGAACAGCCACTGATGAGGAAGCCGTCGTCTTCAGAGATACTTGCTTACTTTCCGCCTACTTGTAGGTCGCATCGGTCAACAGGCTTCGTGTTTCAGGTTATTTCCCACGTTAAGCTTGCTCATGTGAAAGTGAAGCTGCAGCTTCATCGAGCGTCCTTTTCGGGACTCCTGTAATGGCGTTCTCTGTCCTCTGGTTGCTATGGAAGCCGAAATCTCGCTGTAGCAAACATTTGCAACGCACGCGCCTAAGCACTCTCTTGACTTTTCAAACTCGAGCTTGCTACATCTCACCTCTTCACAAACAAGATGCAGCGCCGCAACGTCAACGTCCACGCCACACTGGGCAGCTTCAAGAATGGTGCATCAGCATTTTATAACGATGAGAAGTTCTCCGACTTCACAGTCGTGTGTGGCACGACCGGACGCGAGTACAAGGTGCACCGCTTCCTTGTCTCCTCGCAGTCGAAGTGGTTTGATCGCTGTTGCTCGGGACAGATGAGTGAAGGCAAGGAGCGCAGGGCTGTACTCGAGGAAGACCACCCGGAAGCACTGGATAGGATGTAAGTTGTCGTTATGATCACGAACTTGATCTAGTCTAATATAGAATGCAGGATCGAGTACTTCTACAAGTTCAAGTACAGCGAGGAGGTGTGCACGGCATTGATTGATCCGGAGACAGGCACTTCCCCGTGGAGGCCATTGGCCTGCCTGATCCAGTTGCACACGCACATGTTTGCGATAGCCGATAAGGTAAGACTCGCTCATGCGTTGCAGCGGCACTTGAGTTCTGCTGACATACTGCCAGTATGAGGTGATGGACCTGAAATCTTACGCTCTCCACAAATTCAAGCACGCCATCACCGAGCAGAAGGACGACACGAAGGCTTTGATGGCTGCAGTATCGACAGTGTACGAAGAGCTCGGGATACAGGATAGTGATTTGCAAGCCTTCCTGGTGCAGACCTGGTGCGATCTGGGCGCTAAACGAGCTGCCGACCTCCAGGAGATTGAGTATCTCGATTTTGTGGTTGCCTACCCGATCTTTCATGCTGCGGTTCAGCTGTATCTCCTGAGCACACCACAGAGGAATATTGGAGGCAACGAAGTCTGCAACTTCCAGTGCTATCACTGTGGATACGCCAACAACGTCAGCACGACTAAAGCCAAGACCTGCGAGTACGGCACAAAGAGAACATGCCAGTCCAGAAATTGCCAGAAGGAGTTCATCGTGACACTGCTGCAGATTCCCATGCAGAGACCCGGAGTGCGGTATCTTTAGAGACTGAAGAGCCTTGCTTGATAGTAGAAGATCGATGAATGGACCAGGAAGATTCTGGCAAAGCGTGCTCACGAGAGGTTCGAGATGGGCCTTCCGAGTAAAGCCTGTATAGATAAGTCAGTTAGAGCTGGAAACACTCGTTCCCTAGCACCGCTGTTCACAACATTGACGCGCAGCTGCGAGGTACAAAGTCTCGTCTCCGGTGACGTTGTGCTGCTCAAAGTGAAGCTGCACTCTTCTTAGCGCGCAATCCTAACCTCCCACTTTTCGTCAGCTTTCTTCAATAACTTACTTTCTGCCATTGACAACAACACATCTTCACAACCCGCCACACGGCACACCGCCATGGCGACCTTCAGCACAGAGGCGCTCGCATGCCTAAAGGACGGAAAGTACTCGGACTTCACAATTGTTTGCGCTGGCGAGGAATACAATGTTCACCGTGCGATCTTGTCGGCACATTCGAAGTGGTTCGACAGAGTCTGTTCCCGGATTCAAGGAAGCGAAGGAGGGACGGGTCGAGCTCAAGGAGGATGACCCCAAATGCGTCGCTCGAATGTAAGTGCAGAAGGCATGCCGCCGGTAGTGTCCGGCTCCAGGTCACAGAAGGAGAGATTGAAATGACTCAGCGACGTTTCCGGCATATCTCTAATGCAGGATTGCAGGATCAGATTCTTCTACGATGGAACCATAGCTGAGGAGTACACTATGATCAAGAACCCTGGGCCTGGCCTGAGCACCATCGCCTCGTGGACAATGACATATGCGGCCATATATGCGATCGCCGACAAGTACGAAGCTCCAGCGCTCCGGAATGTCGCTTTGCAAAAGGTCCATGACTTGTACACGGGAGCTCCTAGCCTGATGTCACTCCGGATTGCAGTTCAAGTGGTCTATCACGGAGCTGCACTACCGGCATCAGACAGTTCGCTGCGTGATATTGTGGTCCAGGGATGGATGCGTAGCTTCGAGTCGGTGGACAAAACGATCGCGAGTGCCTGAAGGGACTTACCATGGGCCAGGAAGAGTTCCGTGCAGATGTAGAGAAGCAGGTACTCACCGAGTTCTTCAAGGCTCGTGGCCGCGAGGGAGAAAATGATAGCAGACGGCCATGCTGAGACGCCTGGAGACCCACGATTAGGAACATGGCCGCAGCGTGGTGCGGTCCATGGAGAAGGCGGCAGCGAGACACGAGCAGCACTTGCCGTGGAATCGAGTGCAGTGGACCAGTCAAAGAGAGGGCTTGTGGTCTATCGACGGACACCAGACTCCGCGCGATGTGTACACAACAGCTATGGCTGTGCTCAGGCTGAAAGACTTGCCCGGAAGCTCCTAGCATGAAAAGCGGCAGGCATGGAGGACCTGTAAGCATAAATAAAGAATGCACAGTGTTCACTGCATGATACATACCTACACGGCCTCGAGCTACTCTGCAGATGAGTAGCATGAAGCTGTGGACCTCAGCCGAAGTCATTGGTCGTGCAAAGAGTGCTTTCAGTATAACCAGCTCCGTTTCTTAGGCTGGACTCTAAGCTCTTGCACTTCCAGATAGGCATCAAACAAACTTCTGATATAGTCCTGGAGAGGGTCAAGTAGAAGGGGAGCGGGAAGATGTCGTACCAAGAGTAGGTCGATTGGAACCTTTCGGGCCCAGTACCGCTACCAGTTCCGTCAGTACTCAAGATGGCTGCGATATCGTTTTTCTTCTTACCAAAAGTACATCCATCTCATGAAAGCACATCATGTCATCAACAACACCTGTTATCGAGGTAACAGTGTCCATATCGCACTCAGTCATCTCCCTAAGTGAGTCAGAAGACTGCAGCCTCACGATAACAGCCACGCTGCGACACGAAGAACCCATTACGTTGTATACCTGGCATCACATCTTCAACCTCTCCCTTGCTCAAAGACGATTCAACTTCTCATGCGTCGACATAACACCTGGAAACGACCAGGAGAAACCCTACATCAACACGCACTCAGCTGGTCATGTTAACAAGATGGGAGCTATAAGTCGCCAACTCGGGAGCCCCGACGACCAGTTCTGGGTGACTTTCCATCCCGACCAGCCTGTAAGCTTCACCGAGAAGTTCCCGTCAGCGACACGGAGGGATCAACCATTGAAGCCAGGCCATCGATATCGATATGAAATCCTTCGGAGGTGGCTTATCCATTGGAAGTGGGTAGCTGGAACGAGGGAAGATCTCATGACGACTGAACATGCTTTCGTCAGAGGACCAGCCTTCATGCCGCTGACGATCATCTTTCCTCATGGCGATTCTGTGGAGTTTGAAGTGGAAGCGTAGCTCGCGGTTGGGAATGGAACGTTGGAAACTTGTGCTCTCGGCTCAAACCCAACTCCGTCTCCCAGCAGCAGCAAGACATTGCACATCCAGGCAAGCGTTCTCAAGGTATCGACTTGAGCCTCAGAGATGGTTTGACGTTCGGTCTGCTCTCTTTCGCCTGCTGATATCGTGCTTGGGTGCTTCATAGACTTCTTCATATGGTGAATGCGAGGAGATTTGGAGTCCTCTCGATCCGTACCGTGTCGTGTTCGCAAGAAGTAGTTGTCGCCAAGAGTGGTCTACATGAGCAACGGAAAGAAACGAAACCTTCTTGCAGATTAAGTTTTGCTTCAAACGTCACGCTGAATGATCACAAGTGAACAGAAAGAAGAACAACGTGTGTGTGTGTGTGTGTCGGGTGATATTCTTGTGCAACATTGCTGACCTCTTGGAAGCGTCGGCCACGCGGACCACCGCCTCTCTCTTATCTGGCCGCAGCAGCTGCAGATCCCGTGCGACACTGCAAGATAAAGCCGAGTCTGCAGACACAACATCGAAACACGAACACAGCATATATATCTCCCCCATCTGCACCAGGAAGGAAGCAAGTCTGGCGAGTGAGGGAAGGAACAGAGCATGTCCGAGTCGTCTAAGGCACGGCCTATACCGTCTGGCAGTTTTCGGGATGCCGACTCCCAGAGCTTCGCCGGCGGATCACCAGCGAACAGAGCTTCGAGGACAGCGAGGTTGGCTGCGACGCCCATAGTAGGCTCTTCCCCCAGCGGACACTCGAGATCGCACAGCCAAGGCCAGCAGGATGTACAGACGAGCGGTGAACCTCTGGCAGGAGCATCGGGTACCTCAGTGCCCGGCCCGGGGCCTAGCTCATTGTCTCAAGCACTGAGAGGCTCGAGGGGGCAGTCTCCAGCTGCTACACCGCCGCAGCAGACGAGGGAGCCGAGAGGTACGATGAGATATGAGAGTCCCAAGGGCGACGACAGGAGTGGGTCTTTCACGCCAGCAAGCTATGTAACTCAGCTGGGGAGGAGTCCTACGCCGAAGGAGGACCTCGATGTGCTGAAGAGACATCTTGTTGCGCCACAATCAGAAGTTGGGTCGCCTAGGCAAGGCAATGTATTCCCAGGAGAGTCAAGCTCTGCTGCGCCAGAAGAAGAATTTTCGAGTCTGCAATTACAAGGTGGAGATACCACACGGCACATCTACCGCTATGCGGAGAAGAAAGAGCGAGAAGAGCAGGAACGTGCCAGGTTAAGGAGGAGCATGAGCTACAGTGCGCCAAAGACGAACAATCATGATGATGACGACGATGATATATCGTTTATACAAAAGCCGGGTGGATTCAGACGAGATCATTTGCGGAGAAGAGACGAGTCGGCTGCGCCAAGTGCTAGTGGTGGACATTCGCAATACGGCACACTTCCTCGAGGTCGACATGCGACTGATCCTGAGCCTCCTAGGCGCCAATTCGTGACGTCCAACTTCATTGAGTTCTTGACGCTATATGGCCACTTCGCTGGAGAGGAGTTGGAAGAAGATGACGAGGTGCTGGATGCCGATGAGTACTTCTCTTCGGACTACTTCGAAGACGCCACTACCGAAGGCGATCGCAACGAGGACCGCGACGACTGGGGCGAGGACTCTGCTCTGCTGCCCGAAACACCTGGCAAACGACGCCGGAAGCGAAAGGTGCGCGAACAAGGCAAAGGCACACCATTCGGCGCTGCCATGCTGCTCCTCAAATCGTTCGTCGGCACTGGAGTTCTCTTCTTACCAAGAGCCTACCTGAACGGTGGCTTTGCCTTCTCCAATGTTGTACTCTTCGTTCTTGCAGCCCTGTCGTATTACTGCTTCATCTTACTGGTGTCGATCCGACTCAAGGTCCGCGCATCATTTGGTGACATGGGCGGCAAGATATTTGGACCCTACTTCCGCAACCTCATCAACTTCTCTTTGGTCATCAGCCAAATTGGATTCTCGTCGGCATACATAGTGTTCGTGGCTGAGAATCTGCGAGCATTTGTCCTTGCTGTCACGCGCTGTAAGACAGACATTGGTGTGGGTTTGATGATTCTCATTCAGATGTTCATCTTCCTGCCTCTGAGTCTGTACCGCAACATCAACCACATTCAAAAGCTGGCCCTGGCTGCTGATGCCTTCATCTTGCTGGGTCTCTGCTACGTATACTACTACGACATTAAGACCATTGTGGACCAAGGCGGCGTCGGACCCGGAATCAAACAATTCAACCCAGAATACTGGACTCTTCTCATCGGAACCGCAATTTTCACATTCGAAGGCGTCGGCCTAGTCATTCCTATTCAGAGTGGAATGGCCAATCCAGAAAGGTTCCCGAAAGTCATGGGCACAGTCATGCTCATCGTCACAGTCGTCTTCATCTCAGCCGGCGCCCTCTCCTACACAGCATATGGTGAGAATACCAAGACAGTCATCCTTCTCAACATGCCGCAGACCAGCAAGATGGTTAATGCAGTGCAATTCGTATACAGTCTAGCGATCCTGCTCAGTACACCATTGCAGATCTACCCTGCAATCGAGATTACAAGCCAGCAGCTCTTCTCTAGGACTGGAAAGTACAATCCTTGGATCAAATGGAAGAAGAACATCTTTCGCTTTTTCATGGTCGCGCTATGTGCGACCATTGCTTGGGCTGGTGCCGGTGATCTAGACAAGTTTGTTTCGCTCGTTGGAAGCTTTGCTTGTATTCCGCTTGTTTACATCTATCCAGTAAGTTACTTGACCCTCTCCCGTCACGAAGAACGGATCAAGCTAACAAATCCGTCTCTAGCCACTCATGCACTACCGTGCAGTCGCCACCAAGCGCTGGGAGAAAGTGGCAAACATACTATTGGTAATCTTTGGAGTGGCCATGATGAGCTACACGACTGCTTTGACGATCATTGCTTGGGCGAGTGGGCAGAAGGAGTCGAGTCCTGGATATTGTGATCCTGTGGATAAGGCTGATGCGTGGTTCCTGCCCAGACTCTAGGAATTTTGGAAGAGTTGGATCTAGTGAGCGCGCAAGAAAGAGTTGGAAAGAGAAAAGTGCTTGAATGCTGAGACGAGACAAATGTACATTGTATGCTGTTGATCTAGCGAAGGCGCTGAAGGAGATGCATCGATGAAGCGGTAGCTGTGCACGCATGCATCATAAACATATAGAATGTAGAAAATCCGAATGTAGAAAATGAGATGGATGTACTATGCAGTCGCCTTCCAAAGGCGAGAGACGGATCGAGGACTGAGGCTGGAGTGAAGCGCGCACGCGCTCAGTCGCCGGCAGAACATTTACGCCTACTATCTGGATTTCTGACGCACAAACGCCCTGATGGGAAGTGCACGCGCGACCTGATGCGCCTGAGGCTAGAAACTATCTTCATGCACGCCTTCACAGATCAGACGAAGATACGCGGCGTAGCCCCAAGCATAGACGCAGACAGAAGAAGAGAAATCGGCGCCGAGGCAAGTGAGGAACGCGGCAGAGGGTTTACGTCTACTATCTGGAATGAGTGCGCACGAATGCTGGCAGCCGCATGCGAGCTGCCCAGCGTTTCATGCGCCACTCGTTGTCACTGGACGGCTACGCGAAAGTGGCGGGACAATGTGCAGTGCTGCTATCTCTGCTATGCATAATCCCGCACCGGTGAGATATCAAAATGTAGCCAGACGACGTGCTGCGCTGAGAGTCGAGGCGTCAAGTCCTGCGCGGCATGACAGTCTTGTGGCAGGTCAAGCAACAGCAGTATGTACAGTTCATAATTTGTTACTTCCGAAGCGAGCTGACCTTGAGGTGCAGCTGTATTCGTCCCGAGCTGCATAGGCAATGTTGTGCAACTGCAGCCTTGCGAACAGAGCTACCACTAACATATAGGGTTGTGCCGACTACCCATTGCCGCATATCTCAGCGCACTCTGCCTCACAGTCGAACGAGCGTCGATACAACTTATGTCGAATAGCCTATATTTGGCTTTCAGCGATCATGGCTCCGGAACCTATACGTCGGCGACTTATTATTTGTGTGGACGGCACGTGGTGCACGCCGGATGGCAACCGCGTTCGACCAGTATCGGAAGGGTCGCTCACTACCGTTTACAACGTCTTTGCTAGCACCAAAGTGGGCCAGGTGGTGGACAGCGCCGGTCAAGCATGGCACCAGGAGAAGAGATATGAGAAAGGCCTTGGCGCACTTGAGCGAGCGGGCTCTATGGCAAGACTCCACGCCGGCGCATGGGGAGACGGCTATGGAGAACTCATCAAAGACGTGTATCAGCAAGCCTGCGAACTAGGCGAACATGACGAAATCTGGCTATATGGCTTCAGCAGGGGCGCGTACATTGTGCGTGCTGTCGCCGGCCTTCTCCACTATATCAGGAAACTGAAGGCCGCGGGGACATCGCGCTTCTCGAGAGCATACAAAGAAGCACTGGACGTGTACCAGGCACGCAAGCTGGAAGGCTCGCTTGGGAAAGGTCAGGTTAGTTACATAACTCGAGTGGCATGAGCATGCTGTGAAGCTGATACGTCGCCTAATCCAGATCAACCTTCTATTCCAGGCGGAGACAGTAGCACCTCCCATCATCAAGTTCGTCGGCGTTTTCGACACTGTCAAAGCTGTACAAGATTACGACCTGTACGATATCTCCCTAAATCCATCGATCCAGCATTTGCGCCATGCGCTAGCCCTTCACGAAGACAGACGACGATTCAGCCCTGAACTACTCAACCCAGAGCACACAATCTTGGAAGAAGCACATCGCTCTGGCCGTACCTTTGTCCAAGCCTGGTTTGCAGGCGCACATGTCGACACCGGCGGCTCTGCTGCAGAAGGTGGCCTCTCGCTGTATCCTTTGCAGTGGATGTTACTGGAGAGTCGGAAATTGGGTCTTGTACTGGGGTTTCATGGCAACACAAAGCATGGCGCTCCTATAGATGATCCACTGAAGGTTGTGTTCCCTCCTGATGAGAGGCATGGACTCGGAGCACCCATGTGGTCGTGCTTGGTTGCGAATAACCTCCGCGTCGAGATGCAAGACCTTCGCAAGGTTCATTCTCTGCGCTCAAGATACTCTACACGCTATATGGTCAAAGTCAACAAGGACAAGAATCCAGTATGGTTCAGGGCACAACGACCACTGTTCGAAACGGATTCCACACGACAGGATACACAAGCAGACGACGGGAGGCCGAGTCAAATGTTGACAGGCTATTGCGCGACCCGTCAGTAGCTCCTACGCCCAATTGACATCACCTGCTAATTGTGAGCAGTGCCTATAGGAACTGTCATTCATCCCTCCGTGTACTACCTCATTGATTCGGACATAAACGTGATTATGGATACTAAACAAGGCCCACTCGTGCAGCACCTATCAGAATGGACGAGCCGCATGCTTGGTGAGATAGAACTCAACTTCGATGGTAGAAGGAGGTCTATACCGAACCCGGGTTTCTGGCATCCTCCGGACGACGAAGACATCAGTGGCGATCTGCCTCCGCTCCGCGTGCTCATCTGCGGCTTTACTGGCGTGGGAAAGTCCACATTAGTGAGCAAGGTGTTTGGCGTAGACTTTGTATGTTCATGCGCTGTTAGTCGTGCGATCGCTGCTGACTTGGTGGACAGGGTACAGTGTCTGAGCGTACCAGAGGCATACATGATGTGCGTACAGAAGTCCGCTTTCCTGGTAGAGACGACGTTGTGTTACACGACTCGAAGGGATTTGAAGGTGGCAGCACCTCGGAGCTCGAAGAGATACAGCAGTTCGTCCACGATCGAGTGGAACAGAGTGACCTATACAAGCAGCTGCATGTCATCTGGTGAGTTCCTTTCGAATAGCACAAGGCTAAGCTGCATGATCTTATGCTTACACATATAGGTTCTGCGTCGAAGCTGGTAGCTCACGCGTTGTCCAGAAGGCTACAGAGATACTCTTCCGAGCTATGGACGACTGCGAACGCAAAGTCCCTGTTGTGATTGTAGCCACGAAGAAGGATGAGTTCATAAACAAGCAGATCGGACAGCTTTTCAGCGAAGGCATAACCAATTACGACGAGTGTAAAGTCATGGCTGAACAGAGGCTTCGAGAGACTGCGGGCAAGATCGAGCAAGAGATCATAGGAATTACTAATGATGCAGGCAAAGTCTGCGGGCGCGTTGATGCTGTCGTCTGCATCGCTCGAGGTAAGTTACGCTGACCCAGGCTTAAGAGCCGTTGCTGACTTGTTGAACAGAGGATAAGAAATCTATTGGGGAGCTCACCAAGATCAGCTCGGAAGTGTTCAAGGATGAGAAGACGAGGCTCATGTACGTCAAAGCCCAGATGGCAAGACCAGATCTCAAGATCCATATGGCAACCTATGAAGTTATGCGCCGCTACAGATATGCCGTTCGCAGTGCTGCTGGGACTGCGTTTATCCCATATGGCCCTACCGGCACTCGACATGGATCTAAAGACGACATCTGCAGAAGGATCATCAATTGTTTCGGTGTGAAGGATCTGAATACGAGAAAGGCGCTGAAGATTCTGCAGGCCAACATCCACGATGGCCTAGCCGAAGGCCTTTCCATGTTCTGGGCGGAGTTGCTCGCCGGTGCAGGTGTTACCGCGGTCACATTCGTCCTCACAGCACCCGTGGCTATCGCAACCTATGCCGCCGGCGCAGCAATCATTACACCTGCTACAGCTCAGCTGTTCCTCTGCACTTCTTGCGACCTCATCCTCATATTGGCCAGATCATTCCAATCCGCTATCTGGAACGATCGAGCTCAACCTACGATCGATGATGTCGAAATTGCCGCAGTGGCATTCGCCAGATACGCTCCTGAGATTCACCAGCAGATTCGAGATCTAGTACCTCGATCAAATCCTTTCCGAAGCTTCTTATATGATCGAGTTGGCTCTAAGTTCGAGGCAATAATCGAAGACTACTGGCACAAGATGGGCAAGGACAATGCTCAAGAACTTGCCGCGCTTGGTGCTCAGCGTGCAGCTTCTCGGAATACTAGTCCGAGGTCATCGATTGTGTCCTCGGATAGCAGACGACCTAGTAGTGCGAGCTCTCGCCCAGGACTCTCTTCTACGGCCTCGGACAGTAAAGCCAGTACTGCTAGCTCTCGAACAGAACTGTTTCCTGTCACGTCAGTTCCGAGCAAGTCAAGCTCGAGGAGATCGATTCTGTCTTCGTGGCGATCGTCATTGACATTGGGAGATTCTAAACAGTCTATTGAGATCACGAAAGAGATGGAATGAGGTGTCGACTAATGCTGTTAGCAGCGCCAGCGGAAGATATGAATGAGTCGAGGCATCGGGCCACGACACCTAGCGATCAATAGTCATATAATCGACTTGCTTCGGTATGATCGTATGGCACCACCATGAGTGCAGTATCGTCTTACATCATATTAGTCGGTTTCGTCCTTCGAGCATATCTTCTGCCTCCAGAGTTGGTGTACAACGTACTGATGATGTGAAGAAGAAGCTGGTAGATGTGTGAGCGGAGCGGAGTCCGGGCTTGGCAAACGAAAACACGTCGCGTCTTCATGAACTTGCAACTCATGTCCATCATTAAACATGTGTGCAAGCACAATTTTCATCGATCATCGAGATCACAGTCAAACAGTCATGTGAAGTTAGCATGACTCAATGGAGTGAGGTAAGTATCGACTTCATTCAAAAGTATGTACAACCGCCGGATCAACTCCATCGCTAAACTGAGACTGGAACCTCATCATCTGTCGTTATACATCATGGCATACCCTATGCCTTCTCGGAGAAGCGACTCATGAAGCCACCGGTCTTCTTCTTCTCGACTACCTGACCATCAACAACATCAAAATCCTTGAACTTGCGAGCTGGCACATTGCTGGCATAAAGAGTCTCAATCTCAAGATTCGTCCTGTTCTTGGTCTCAGGCTGGAAGAAGTAGAGGCCAGCCATGATGAAGAGCTCAGCGCCAACGAACAAGAACATGATCTTCCCTCCCCAATTGAGCTGATCTGGGTTGATGAAGTATGGGAAGACCGAAGACAGCATAAGAGCTGTGAGTTGCTGACAGACGAGGACGAAAGAGATCGTCTTTGGTCGGGTAGCTTGAGCGGAGGTCTCTTGTGCAACTGCCCAGCCGTAGCAGCCGACTGTGGCAGTGTAAAGCATGGACCAGGTGATCATGAAGGCGAGGAGTGTGGTGTTTGCGGCGTTGTTGGTTGTTGGTGCCATAGATGTGCCGCCGATGATGACTGACCAGAACATCAGGAACACGCCACCACCGATGAGACCCTTGCGGCGAGGAATGACATCCGAAAGACCGACAGCGACGAAGTTCGACAGGAATTGGAGTGTCGATGAGATTGCGGTCAGCATGAATGGGTCGCTTGTACCGATGAGCTCAAAGTAGTAGGTCTGATAAGTGTTGGCGAAGTAGCCACCAGAGAAGTTCTGCGACTGGAGGCCAAGGACGGCGACGAAAGTGCGAGCGCGGTGCTCCTTGCTGAAAATTGCCTTCCAGCTGGTCTGGCTGACTCCGCTGGCTGCAGCCTCCTCCTCGTGAAGCTCCTTCTTTATGGTAGCGATGATGGTGTCGACCTCAGCATTCTTGCCGTAGAGCTTGAGGATAGCCTTCCGGGCATGTGCTTCGCGGCCCTTCTTCATAAGGTAGACTGGAGACTCTGGAAGGAATGGGAGACCGATGAGGTAGAGGGCTGGAACCAGGAACGTCATGCAGAATGCCAGCCTGAATGACCAAGGTCCATCAATCTTGGACGAGCCGTAACCCGTGAGAGAGGACATGAAGAATCCAAGAACGATGACCACGTTCGTGAGCGAGGAAAAGGTGCTGCGAAGATGTGCGGGTGCGTTCTCTGTCACGTAGAGAGGTGGCGTGGCAGTCGAGAGACCGACTGAGAGACCAAGCAGAAGCTTGGAGACGAAGAGAACCGGAAGATTTGGCGCGAATACCAGAGCGAATGATGAGGACAGAGACAATGCCACAGCAGTGTATAGCAGAGCCTTGCGACCGACCATATCCGCGAACTGGCCTGCTGCGAAGCCACCAAACACCTGACCGATTGTCGACGCTGCGTTCCAGAGAGACTGCCAGAGAGCCGGGATGACATATTGTCCTTCTTCTCCAGTAGGCTGGTAGTAGTTGCCATACACTTCTCGGAATTCTGGGAAAGCGATCGCAACTCCAGATAATCCAGCATCATACCCCCATCCGAAGACGAGAAGCATACAGTAGAGAGCCCACCAGGAGTATCGAGAATCTGCCTTCAAAGCTGTCCAAAGCTGTGCATACTGCTGCTTGGCAGTCATCTTTGTCTTGTCGACTTGCTCCATATTGGAGGAGGTTGCGGAGATCGATTCGGCTTCGACGTGAATCGCATCATTCTTTTCGACTTCGATGTTCTTCATTGCGAGTGTTGCTTTTTCAGCAGACATTCTGGTGCTGATCTGCCTTTGTGTAGAGATGGCGGAGGATTGTGCTTGTGAAAGACTGATGATGCTGCTGTTGGCTGATGATCGACAGAGGCATGGCAGACGACATCTTGTGTATCGAGCATCGCCATCGACTCGTGGACTCTGGAGTATGCCACGAGGTATGGGGTGCATAGAGTGTCTCGAGGGTCCTGGGGAACAGAGGCTAACTGTTCTGGTCAGGTTTCTCCGAGCATTCGTCTTCACAAATGCGACTAAGACGAAAAGGTAACATATCGCCAGAGACACTTTGCCTCTTCCTTTCCCACTTCCTGCCAACTCCACGAACTCCGGATTTCAGGTCATTCGACGTTAAACCTCATTTGTATTCCTCCGCCATGCACAGTGGTGGGTCCTTCACTCACACTGGTGGATCCTTCAATCGGCCTTATTCTGGACACTCGGTCGGCATCTGCAAAGTCGAGAGGACCATAGTGGTGCTACGTCGGTGATCTACTGTTGATCAGGCGTTACACTTTCTTCCTGCTTTGTTCAGAGTGATACCTCAATCCTCAGTATCTGAACTTGACTATGGCAGACATCAGTTCGTCAAGCAGCTCATCTGCTGATCTAACACCGACCTCTTCAGTCGAGCCAAGCACAACCCTATCTTCGCCGCCCGCAAGCAAGACATCGGCAAACAAGCCAGAATCACGCAGCAGACAAGAACGATTCAACAGATGGCGTCCTTCATATCACTTCATGTCTACAGGTGGATGGATGAATGATCCTTGTGGACCTGGTTACGATCCAAAGACTGGCCTCTATCATATCTCATATCAGCAGAATCCCAATGGCGTTGACTGGGGAGATATGACCTGGGGCTCTGCTACTTCGCCGGACATGATACATTGGACTCACACAGAGACACCATCTCTATCACCAGACAGACCATATGACAACAAAGGCGTGTTTACTGGCTGCATGATCAATGCTCGAGACGACTCACTCACCTATGCATACACATCAGTCAATCACTTGCCTATACATCACACATTGAAACACGTTCGAGGATCCGAATCGCTGGCTTTGGCGAAGTCGTTCGATGGCGGTCGATCATGGCAGAAGATAGATGCAAATCCAATCCTGCCTGGTGAACCAGATGGCATAGAAGTGACTGGATGGAGAGACCCGTTCGTCGCTGCGTGGCCACGTATGGCCAAGTTCCTGGGCATGAATGAAACAGACACACTGTTTGGCATTGTCTCTGGCGGAATTCGAGATGTCACACCAACCACCTTTCTATATGCGAACGATGCGAACGACTTGACCAAGTGGCAGTACCTTGGGCCACTTGCCAATGTTGGTCTCAATCTCCGCCCTTCGCGATGGTCTGGTGACCTGGGCAAGAACTGGGAAGTGACCAACTTCACTACATTGCGCGACGAAAAGGAGCCCAGCATCGAGCGAGACTTGATCATCATGGGAACAGAAGGGTGTCTACCCAGCCGATCACCCTCCATCGCTGGCTCATTCGGACCCTCTCGCCCAGCGCGTGGTCAGCTATGGATGGCTGGCAGCTTACAACGACCACAACAGACCAGTTTCGCTGGCCCAGTAGAGATGACTTACAACTATGGCGGACATCTCGATCATGGATGCCTGTATGCCGCCAACTCATTCTACGACCCACGATCACAGAAGCGGATCGTGTGGGGCTGGATAACAGAAGAAGATCTCTGCGACGACCTACGGCATGCTCAAGGCTGGAGTGGTCTGCTTTCGATGCCCCGCGAGCTGACCATACAAACCATACGCCATGTCGTTGGTGCCTCCTCTACACATCTGTCAGAGATCACAAGCATAGAACGTGAACTCGACAACCATGGCTCATATACGATTCGCACCCTAGCCAGCCAACCTTATCAACCTCTCGTCAGACACCTCCGCGGAAGTCCTCGTGTGCGACTAGCACGACTGCGGAATAAAGAGCTCAGTAGTGGCATACACAATGTGAAGTTCGGAGCCAACGACATTAGCACGACTCAGTGGGAGCTGGACTGTATCTTCAAGGTCTCCAAGCGAACGCAAACTGTCGGTCTCAGCATTGACCATGCAGGCGACTACCCACGTTCGACAACGCTGTTCTTCGACCAACATGCCGAGACTTTCACGATCAATAGACCTGCTTTCCCGGTGCTCAACTCATCCGAGCTCATCAATAGTGCTCCAGAGCTGGCACCACATACGCTGTTCACAACGAGAGATCCTACATCTGGCAAGATCGAACAAGAGCTGCTACATATACGAGCTTGGAGAGACAACTCTGTGCTCGAAGTGTTTGTCAATGGTCGTACAGCTATCTCAACAAGACTGTATGCTGCTGAAGAGACATTTGGGATGAGATTCTTTGCTGATGATGCACCTAATGGTATTGCGGATGTGCCTAGTGAGCTTGTTGAAGCTACGTTGTGGAATGGTATTGGTATATCCTAGATTGATGGCTCGATTGAATAGATATAGATTTGACCAAATTGACGAAGTTATGATCCAATGCACATCTCATTTAGTTTCCCAGAGTGCTCATCGTCATCCCTCGAGCAGGCTAGCAAGTTTCCTCTGTTGTGCGGGCGTCATGTCCATTGTCATGGACTGATTCCCCGTGAAGAAGTATTCCTCTCCATTGACCACCATCTTTCCCTTTCGCTTTGCTTCTTCGTATGCAGCAAAGTCTGGAGTGCCATCTGGATGAGTTGGACCGAAGAACGTCGAAGATCTTTGCGCAACACTGCGAGACGAGCTGCCTCGCGCGGCAGACTTGCGCATAGACGCGAGTGGTACCAACGAGGTACCAGGTAGCTCATCGGAGTCTCCGTCGGAACCGGCGTTGAAAGCTTTCGCCTCACTGCGACCACCGATTAGTGGTGAGACAAGGGATGTGATGGCCTTCCCCACCGATGTTACCAGCGAGTCCTTGGGCGAATCTGCAGGCGGATGGTCCTCTTGAGTGGCACCAGAGGCTTTCGCCTCCTTTTGCTTGAGCTTGCGGTTCTTATCCTTGTTCTTGTTATTTCGTTTCTTCTTGACATCAGTCATGTCAACCACTTCATCGGTCACTTCAGTGACATTCCTAACATTTTCCATGCTGATCTGATCTCTGACGGCATTAGCCTCGGTGATGGTCGTTGTTTGGAGGAACCTCAGTTGCTGCTCATTGGTCCACTCGCTGTACATGTCATGATCGGCTTCCAAGACACCCATGAGTCCTTTCGACAAGTCACCACCTCGACTTTGAACGTGCTTCAAGTGTTCTTGCATCGAAGGTGGCATCTTGTTCACCGGGGTCTTTTTGGTCATCTTGTAGAAGTCCTTCGCCTGCTCGTCAGTTGCAGTACGGTTGCCGCCGATGTCCATGAGTGCTGAAAGCAAAGCGAACTCGTTGTTGTCGATGACAGAATCGTCGTCATCGGAGTCAAGAGATTGTATCTTCCGCTGCAGAGGCTTTGCTGGAATCTGGATCGACCTCTTCGACATGTGTGGCCAGTGTCTGGGCAACCATATCTAAGCCAATTGAGCCCTCTTCTGTACCTACTTTCTGCACAGCTTTCTGAGCTTTCGACACCATCTGTGTCAAGTGCGCGACTTCCAGCTTGAGCTGTTCGCCACTCTCAAGAGCGGAAACAACATTGAAGATAAGTCCTGGTATATGTCTTAGTGTCATCTGGTCTGACTTCAGGAAATTCACGCGATGCACTCTTCCAAAGATTGCGAGCTCGTCACGAAGATCTTTTTGAAGTTGCTCAAGCAGAGCCCAGCAGCGTTGATGCATGGCGAAGTAGTCGAAAGCCAAGTGTTTGACGTCTTCAGCCAAAGCTTTCTGCACCAGTGATAGTAATGGCACGAGATAGGCAGACTCATCGGCGGTCTTCGCAAGACTCACGTCGGGCTTACGCTTCTGGAATTCCAGAAGCAGATCTAGTACAGGCAGCGCCCTTTGCGGTCCTTCTTGTGGGCCAGCTCGCATGTTCACCACCTCGTATCGCCAGTGTAGCAAGTCGCTCGATATGACTTGAGGACGATGTTGCCGGACAGCCTTCGGGAGTGCTCGAGAGGATATATTTCGATTGCTATGCCTGTTCTTCGCGGCCGTCTGTGCTGATATGCCCAGTGCCAGATTGTACTTCCTGACACTCTCTGAGGTGGTGCTTGGTCGACCACTATAGTACAAGTACTCTGGACCATGCAGATCAATAAGGTATTCCATATCGGGCCAGTCGAACTGTTCTCTCGCTAGAGCTAAGCCATACAGGTGCGTAGCTTGCCACGTTCCTGTGTAAATGTTGGTCTGTATCGAGTCAGCCCCATGCAAGATATATGACCATTGCTACGGTATTGATCGCACCATCTCGATCGTAATCTCCCACACTGTCAATTGCAGCCATAGTGTCACTACACCTGCCCAGATAGGATGATGGCGCATAAGGAAATGCGGTGATTGTGTAGGTCCGCTAGGAAACTCATACATCTTGTTAATTTTCGCGACTGGATCTTCGTCAACATCTACAGAGATACGAGTCAGCTTCGTTCATAACACATGGCTTTTGTGTACTTTTGCAACATACGGAATTAGCACAGTACCTACAGGTTTTCAATTTTCGCTGCACTTGTTCCAGAACATCGAAGTACTGTTTGGTCCACGCGCCATCTCGACGATCTTTGCACCAACGTGACATCTGGTCAAAAGTCCTTGAAGTCCGATTACTTTCCCTTCGCAATTCATGGAAACCACGTCCGATGTTCGAGCCCAAGATGCCACGAACGTCCGTATACACGGTCGACGCGAAGGCCAGCCAAACAGGCATGCTATTCCGCAGCTGACGATTGTTTCGAGTGCCCAGCCTCGTCTTGGTGTCTTCCTTGTGGGGATCGACCATGCCACAGATAGCTGTAGTCCATACATCCATAGCAATGTGCTTGTCTAGTCCTCCTGCACGCAGCTGTACCAACTCCGTAGCCATTATCGGCATCAATTCTTTGAAGGCAACTTCAAATTGCTTGACGGACGCCAGCGCCACGGGCCCATTCGATTTCTTGAACTTGACTGGGTCGTGCGGCGTACCGGCAGGTCCTTCGCTCGCGCCTGAGACTGCCTCTATAATGTCCAGTAGCACGAACGCTGGTGTATACAGCCAGTCAGCTGTCTGGTACATCCGACTCTGTGCAACTTCGTCGACTTTGCTATCGTATCCCAATTTCTCTCCTCTCATGCCGCAAATGTATGAGTATAGAATCTCTCCGAGGTAGCCATGGTTCAACAAGGAGTCTTCTTTCTCGAACTTGAAGTACAACGGCACTGCAGTAGCAGTACGTGCTTTCTGTAAGTTGGTCAATGCATCCTTGATCGTCTTCACACTGGAGTCAGTGGAGTCAATCCACTCCGACTCTAGCAATTCTTCCTCCTTCCGCTTGACGAGTTCGAACGCGAGATCTGTGGTTGCTGCAGCAGATGTCAGGGGTACATTACCATCTCTGTAGCCCGCCCAGACTTCTTGTAAGTAGGTCTGCACATCGTGAAGATCTCTGAAAAAGCAAAAGAGCACAAAGTACAACTCTTCCTTCGAAGGACCAAGTTCAAACGTATTTTTCGAATGACTCTTAGTCTTAGCATTCGAGCTTTGAGTTTTGCTGCCTTTCGTGAGCTCCAGATGTACAACCGGTTCGGGAAGGTATTCCAGATCGAGGGCATCAAAGATATTGCTAATCTGAGTAGGCTCGTCGGCATTCGTGGTCGCAGCACTGGGTCTGCTCGCTCGCTCCGTCTTTGTCAGAGGCTCCAGTATCGCCAAAAAATCCTCCAGAACCTGAATTACATAGTAGTGTCCTTGATCGTTCTGCTGAAACAGCTGGTTGCTCGAAGAATTGTTCCGGTAGAAGACAGTCGCAGCTTGTCGAAGTGTAATGACCTCTCTCAGTAGATCAAGGAGTTCCGGTCTGACCTCAATCTCTGGCTCCTTGCAGCTAGCTATGGTCTCTGCAAGTTCTCAGAATTTGTTCAATGGCATGAGATACTTGCTTCCAGAGCCGTGCTTCGTCCCCAAGTTCTTGACGCCACACAGGCGGCCCACATTGGCGAGCCATTGAGCAGCTTTGGTAGTACCACGTTTGTACCGCTTGTAGCTGTCAACATATATGTCGTATCGCATCTCGAAGATGGAGATGCAGCTAATGCTTGGTCGTCTTGACGAGAAGAGAAGATGGTTGCGATTCAACAGCGAACAAAGGAAATAGTCCTTATCCCTGCAGCTTGGCGCAAGATGCCTGAATTAGCGCGACGCGTTCCGACGCGTCAGAGAGAATAGTGATAGATCGAAATGTCGCTACTCAGTCGAAGTCGTGTTCTTCAACTTCCCTTACGAACCGACGCAGCAGAATCCCCATCCTCAGCCAACTGCCTCAGCCTCTCCTGCGCAGCTGCTTTCGCCTTGACATTATCCAGCTCAATCTGCCTCTTCGCCTCACTCCAATGCTCCCGCATCCCAGTATCAAACAACCCAAAGATCGCCGGCGACGTAAGCCCATGCAAACACAGATTATAGAAAGCACGATCTTCCCACCAGAACTTCCACGCACAAAGATTCCTCCATCGCTCCAGCAAGCCAAAGTGCTCTCTTATACCACATCCAGCAGTCTTGTCAAGCCAACAGACATGGTCCGTGAAAGGGAGATACAAGTTGAAGAACGTTGATTTCTTTCCGTAGGTTTGTATGGTCTCTTCACGCCATGCCAAACGCTTCTCGTGCCAGAGTTCCATTTCTTTGAGACCGGGCATCGGAGTCTTGCCCTGCCATAGTTGAGATACTGCCCAGCTCAGGATCTCCCAGCGAACGAAACCGGAATGGTAGATTGTGCCATGTCCAAGAAGTGCGAGTGAGTTGCGGATATCCTCATGAGGGTGGATGGGAATAACGTTCTGGTAGTACTTAGGTTTGAAACCTTCGCCTCGGTATGGATGTGCATCTGGCGGGTCGAACTCGATTGGCACGTCTGGGTCGTAGCCTGTGCAGTTGATGATGTGATCGATGTTGTGCAATGTTTCTGCACTGCTGTTAGCTTTCTGACAAGTCTACAGACTCTTGCATTGCGGCGTTTACCTCGATATGTCCCATGCATACCTCCTGATGCGAGCTTGACCGTATTGCCGCAGACTCCAGCAACTTCTGGGACAATCTCACAGAAGCCTGACTCTAAATGTGGCCACAGTTGTGCAGCTACTAGTGGAGCTCCCACAGCCGTCGATGGGGCAGGGTCTGAGTTCCAGGTTGGAGGAATGTCGGGATATGCCATCTTTGACAATCGTTGTATCCTAGCGTCGAGGTATTGATGATATCTCTTGAATGACCAAGAAAAGAGAGTAGCAAGTCGGACAGTTTGGCTGAGATTGGTGCCTTGATCGAAAGTGGCTCCGTTCGGTGTGTAACGTGGTATGAAGGCTATCCCACTACGATGAGACAGATATACCTTTGTTGCATGGCCAGGTAGAGCAGATACGATGTCCTGGGCTGACGCAGACATGCCGACAATGAGCACATTGCCTGTGTAGCTTGCTGGATCGTGAAAGTTCATGGAATGCACGACTTTGCCATCAAACTTGTCAAGACCTGGAAACTTGAGCTCTCGCGGAATGGTCCATGGTCCAGTCGCCACTGCTACTTTGTCAAAGCGCACAGTGTATTCTAGGTCCGCAGCTGAGATCGAAAGCCTCCACTGCTTCTCACTTTCAAGAGCCTGCAAAGAGCCTCGAATCGCAATGTCAGCTGGGTGAATAAGAAGACTCCCGTTTGCATACAGGCTCACCAATGGATTTGCTGTCGGCATCTCCGAAGAACTGCATCTTCCTCACGGTATGCCCAAGCTTGATATACTTCCATAGATTGAAGTGGGTGCAGTAATCGTAGAAGTATTGGTAGAGCTGTTTCGCTGTCGGAAAGTCATTCATTTCGTCCGGCATAGGGAAGTCGCTGACTGCGGAGCGGTATTTCGAGCTGTTGAACTCAGTATTATCTGCTACAGATATGTAGTCATCGTCAGAGTATTTCCAGAGGCCGCCGATGTGATCGCGACGTTCGTATAGGATGGCATCGAATCCATCTTGCACAAAGGTCTTCAAGGCGAGCAGTCCGCATGGCCCGGCACCTATCACTGCTACCCGCTGTGCCATTAATTAGAGGGTCTTGAGGCTTGGGTCCTTAGTCTTGAATCGTATTGCTGAATATCAGTAATTCATAGGTATGGCGGCTCAATTGTCAAGATCTGACAAACGATCCTGATCTTCAGTACGGGCTGACCAGCGATGGCACCTGCTGTATGCTAGCCGGATGTGCCACATGGCAGCAGCAGCAATCACTGCTGTGGCACTGAAAGCTTGCTGGCAAATTTGCCAGGATGTAGATAAGCCGTCACATATGCCTGGTCTGAGGCAATTTCCATGGTTCTCTAGAGATGAAGAGCACCTTGAACAGCAGGTCAATGTGGTTTTGTGATGAGAGAAGGTCTTCGTCAGAAGGAGGAAGTCAACAGGAAGGAGTTGCCAAATGAACGAGAACGCAAACAGCCGGGATTCCGCCGTGGGCCTAGTTCGCGTCGATGACCGTTGACCGCGAACTTGCGAAGTCATCAACGCTTCACAGACGGTGGCAGAGATATTAACGAGCCCTGTCCGGTCCCGTCGAGGTCTGGTGGCGCGCGTAAAGAAGGAGACGGATAGCGAAACGTCCTAAAGATGATGAACTCGCGCAAGAGCTGGAATCGAAATACAGGACAGACTGCTTCGAGCACGTCCTGAGCCAAGAGCTTTGTTGGAGACACTCTGTTTGTGCTCGCGCGCCCCGAGACTCATGCAAGATATGTTGATATGCGTCCAGCGGTAGAGCAGCAGGAGCCACGTGCAGTCGCTCATAGATGGGGATCGCAGACGCGAAGCCCTCACGAAGCAGAAGACATCCTCCTTGGGCAGCGTGAAACTTATCGACTCAAGCTGCGCACTCAAGACTTCGCCAAGCACAGCTGGTAGATGTGTAACCGGTAGACACGAGCTCCACGACGAATCACGGACACCAAGGGAGAATAAACATTCCTGAAGTCGAAATAAGCTGGCGGCGTGACTCGCCTTCCCGGGAGTCTCATAGTATCACATCTCGTCTCGTGCATACACTTTCAACAGCCATAGAGGGATCTGCATACCATTCGATGAAGCACACCTGTTCGTGATTCAGGTTGTACATAACGAGGAGAGGAGCCTTGGCAGCTAACTATAGTTCCACTTCGGACACCTCTTCCTTTCAAGATATTAGCACTACCACTAATCGATACCTCGCGAAGGATCTGGTGTTACGACTCCAGCTGGCAGTGAAGGCACTTCTCGACGAACCTATAGTAGCCGAGAGTACTGTGAAACGACATCGCGGCATAAAAAGACAGGAGCAGCAGCAGAACTTCGGACTCAGCAAGCCAAAAGGAAGTACAGCTTGTACACGCCGTAACATCCAAGCATCCCCTACAACATTCCAAGTAGTCACGCGATAATGCAAACACTCGCACTCTTCGCAGCTCTCGCTGGCCTGGCTACAGCGCAAGATCTAGGCGACTATGCCTATACAAAATGCACTACAACCTATACTCCGACATCCTTCACCTACTGTGGCGACATTGCAGGTGCCACTACGACTGCTTATGCCGATTGCGTTGGTTGCGCGATTGAAACCTACAACAACTTCCCAGCTTGCAGATGCTTCAGTGCACCAGCGACTGTAGCCACTCTTACCAGCACCGAAACTGCGTGTGCTCCAAGTTCTACCAGATCTCTTACGACCACGACCAGAAACACGACAAAGTGTACGAAGACAATCACCGAGACGAAGCCTGGGTGCGGCGACTGCAATCATACTTATCACTGCAAGGACTAGCTGCGGAGGATGTGCTCTCAAGACGAAAACTGTCGATGGTGGATTTGGAATATGTCAATGTCCCACAGAGAGTGTGACGACTGTGACTGCTTGTAGCAAGGCCTACATTTGAAAGGGAGTGTGAGTGAGGTCATTGGTCTGCAATAATTAGCCAAGTACTGCGAATCAGCTATTCACGGCTCTTAGAAATGAAGCCACCTCGATCATTGACTCCGTTGCCATTCCTTTCGGTTCCACTCTCGTACCCTCACCTCTCTTCTGCGGCGATGGAGGTGTGCAGGATCCTCTGTGTCCGCCCACAGCGCTCTGCGTCTGCTTGGTTGCACATGGACCAAGAAGTGATCGCGATACGATACAGTCAACCTTGGTAGCAGTGACACAAGAGTGCTTGCCAAGTCGGAGCTGAAGGAAATATGGGTGAGAGGTGAGCTCCTTCCTTCGCAGCTGTGTACATAAAGCTAAAGTTTCGCGAACAGTAGGTCCACATCTCACAACATCATAGCAAAAGCGGTTACTACACTTTTGACACCGAAACGAAAGCATCGACCACAGTCCAAGAACAACAGAAGATGCTGCTCTCAACCTCAACGTCTCTCATCATCGCCACTCTCTCCAGCTATATTGTAGCTGCCAAGTACCCGAAAAGCCCATCCTGCACCATTATATCAACATACACTCCATCTGAGTGCTGCCCACGAATCCCAGCAGAAACGGCTTACACTCTGAGCGAGTGCGGTGGCTGCGCTTTGACAACTCAAACGGTACCACTCAACTGCCTCGTGGCCTGCACGGTGCCTCCGACTGTTGATCCAGCTTTGACTACGACTCTCACGGAGTGTGATCAGACTATTACGCTGGATGATCCAATTACGAAGATGTGAAGATCTGGAAGAGTGCCAGGTGCAGCTGGAAGGCTTTAGCTTGTGTACTCTGCGTGAAGTGGCTGCTCGTTGCCGCTAGATATCGAGACTCACATCGATGGTGTGCAGCCTCTCACGTCGTGCAGTGCTGACCGTGGCAAGGGAGTCGGATCTGTGGTAGTCTGCCAGGACTCACTCGAAATCAGAGAGTGGTTGCTCTGCGGATGGTGATGGTGGAGTGTCGAAGTGTTGACAGATAAACTGGAAAGGAAATGGAAAGCGCTTAAGTGATATCTGGGAAGAAGAATTGCATGTAATGCTCGTAGATCGATATGTTGGAGAGAAGACTATGCTGTTCACAAATTTTATGCTTACCAGGTAGTCTTATGCAATGCCAAGCTCGACTAGTTTTCTCCTTTCTTTGCTTCTGTACCTTCTGGTCTAGTACATCAATCAACAGATCTGTACAGAAGCTATTAGTAGCACAACTCCCGCTACAACAATAATGCCAGCATCGAGATGCGGTCTATCTTGCCTTACTTGATTGACTGCAAAAGGGCCGCCTTCTGCATGCACTATTTCAAGAGCGTGATTCCAGACCCCTCGGACGTCTTTTGCTCGCCGCTGCCTCACGCACAGAGCATCCGGCTATACTCTCGAGAATCACAGTATCAAAATCCACTAGAAAGGGTCAGGTGCAATACTTCGACGGCACGCTGACCTTTGGCCGGAGTATCGTAACGAGGAATCGAGAATAAGGTAGCGCACGCTCGGGATTTCGTCCTAATCCATGTCAATTCGCCGTTGAGATAGGAGAGTACGACATCCTTATAAATCCTTCTAGAGAGAACAGCAATGCTTCTATGCTATATAGGCTCTAATATATAGAGAAAAGAGTCCTTAAATAGCAAAACTTACCCAAATAGAAATAGCTAAATAGCTTCCTCTATATAGAGTCTCTAGTACTTTAAAATAGATTAGAATAGTCTAATCCTATAGTCTATAGTCTATAGATAAAGTTATACTACCTGCGCTAGGTAAGTAGGTAAGCCTACTTAAGAATTAATAATATATTAATAGCTATTTATAATAAAGCTAAGTCTTAGTACCTACTAAGGAAAATACTATTATATTTTAACTTTTGCTTTATAACTTAGTTTCGTATACTAACCTCTTATATTACTAATTACTATACTATTATTCGAGCTAGTTTTATACTATTATTTATACTAAATTTTCTATATTTTTTATACTATAGTATCTATATAAGTAGGCCTCGATTACTATAACTAGCGCCCTAGTATAATACTACCTATAACTATTACTTAATTACTATATACTATAGTATTAGTATTCCTATCTAAGTATTTTACTTTTCTATACTATAGTAAAAAAATAGATAGTTAAAAGCTTAGCTAGCTATATATTTAGAACTATATCTTTGCCTAGAGCTACTATATAGTTATAAGCTCTTATACTAAGAAGAAGTACTATAGGCTCTATAAGAACTATAGTACTATTTATCGAAATAGAATAATAATATATATATTTATAATATATAGAAAAAGTTTTAATATATAATAGAAGTAGAAGTATTAGATAGGAACTAACTATATTAATTATATTAGTTAGATATAGGTTATATTTCTTTCTAAAATATAGAGTATTAGATAAGTTATATAATCTACTATTATATAATATATATTATATAATCTAATTCCTAAAAGAGTATCTCTTAGATAGTCTAACTAGACTATACTTTCTAATACTCCTACTTAGGCTAGATAGTTCTTCTACTCTATATTCTAGTACTTATATTCTATTCCAAATCTCGATAACTTATTAAATATAGAAGAGCTATTTATATAAGCTAGAGTTATTTTATAAACTTCTAGAATTAGGGACTATTCTTTAGCTTAGTTAACTTATTTATAACTATCTCTTTTATTAGAATATATACTACTACTATCTTCCTTTGCTACTAGAGTCTTCTAATATTATTATAGGCTATATTAATATATTTTAATCTTTTATAGGTATAGGTATCCTTAACTAGAGTTAGAGATACTTAGTTATCTTCTATAATCTAAATAGGTCTAAGTTTATTTACTATATTAGAGTTCGCTTTAATAAGTAGTTAAAAAGAATATTCTTCTACTAACTCTATATAGTCTATTTCTCTTAGAAGTGCTACTAGGAATTAAAATTACTTAGTATATATATTTAGAGCTATATACTTAGCCTCTATAGTTAATATTACTATAGACTTCTACTTCTTACTTATCTAAGATACTAGTACTCTATAGAGGAAGAAGATAGATTCTAGAATTAAAACTCTATCTACTTTATCTATTATATAGTTAGAGTCTAAATATCTAATAAGGCTTCTACTACTTTTTCTAAATATAAGTTCTAGGTCTAGGAATAACTTAAAGTATCTTGCTAGTTTCTTTAGAGTATTTATATATCCTCTTATTAGGTTAGCTATATATAAGCTTAGTCTACTAAGAGCAAAAGCAATATCTAGTCTTATTATAACTATTAGCTATATCTATATACTTATCTAGCTTTAGTACTTCTATTTAGTATATTTTTTATTAGATAGAATTGCTTTAGTAAGGCTTTTATAACTATCTATTAGTAAGAGAGTTAGATAGGTATTTTCCTTAGTTATATTTAGTATTATAAGGTTCTCTTAGATATAGTATTCTTAATTAAGCTTTAGAGTTTCTATAACTCTATCCTTTATTATCTTTATTCTAAAAATCTTTTCTAGCTCTTTTAGATTCTTAATTTTAAAGACCTTACTAAGCTATTCCTTAAACTAGAGAATATCTTTTAGTTCTAGTACTATAATAGGTATATTATCTATATAGATTAGAACTATAATTCTTCTTTCTCTATAGATAAGTAGGTATAGGTCGATCTCTAATTAATCGAATTCTATTTATTCTAGCTTTAAAATATAGAGTTTATTCTAGTCTCTTACTACTTACTTAAGTCTATAAAGACTTTTTAGAATCTTTAGAATCTAGTTTAGTAGGACCTCTACTTCTAGAGGTAGGATTATATAAATATTTTCTTTTAGAGAGCTCTTTATAAATATATTATTTATATCTACTTAGTATATCTCTAAGTCCTTTTTGCAAATAACTACTATAAATACCTTTAAAGTATTATACCTTATAGTTAGTATAAAGGTATTTTTAAAGTCTACTCTAAACTTCTAGAAGAACCTTCTAGTAACTAGTTTTATTTTAAACTTTTTAATAGCTTTACTAATTAATCTTTTTATATTAAAGACCTACCTAGATATTATAAAGTTTATACCTTTTAGTAGTATAACTAGCTTCTAGGTATAGTTACTATCTAAAGCTACTAGTTCTCTCTAGATTACTTCTTTCTATATATAGCTCTATTTAGAATTCTATATTACCTTTTTATAGAACTTTAGAATAGGGACCTCTTACTTTAAAGTAATATTAGGTCTAAATACTATAAATATAACCTTTTTAATCTCTACTAAAATTTTCTAGATATAATTCCTTTCTTTTTTAATTAGGCTAAGAAATATTTTATAATACTTTAGGTTAGATATATTATCTTTTTTATCTCTCTACCTTTTTTAGAGGACCTACTTTATAACTATACTATAGGCCTTAGGTTTAGGTTCTTCCTCTTTATCTAAAAGAGATCTCCTTCTTTTCTAGAATTGTACTTTTGCTTCTAGTAGATTTTATATAATATCTAGATATTTTCTAATATATATATTTCTACTAGTCTTTTAATAAACTTTAGTTAGCTAATTAGCTCTAATTTTCTTCTCCTAAAGCTATATACTCCCGGAGTTTTCTTTTTCTAGATTTTCTATCTTCTAGTACTTCTCTTTATTCTTTAGTAGAGGTCTAAGCTATATAAATAGTAGTTAATATTTAGTCGGGCCTCTAGGGCCCGATAGACTTTAGAACTCCTTCTACTTCTTTAGTCTCTCTACTAGTTTCCTAACTAGTATACTACTAGATTAGTTAAGCTTAGGAATATTTAACTCCAAATCTCCTCTTTTCTTATACTTAAACTACTTAGTATTACTATAGGCCTTAATAGCCTCTATATTAGGCTTCTAGAAAAGCTATATTTTAGTAGTATCTAGAATATAACTAACGAATATAGTATTCTTACTTCTATTTATTAGTTTGTCTAATCTTATTCTAGCTAGCTAGAACTTCGAGTTTATATATACTACTACTCTATAGCTCTAGACTCTAAAGTATAATACTAGAGGTCTCTATTCTAAGAATGCCTCTTTAGGTAAGACTTTAAATCTATTAATATCTAGCCTATTTAGAAAAGTATTCCTAATAATAATACTTACTTCTAGTACTTTAGGCTAGAACTTAATTAGTATATTAGATTCTTCTAGTATTGCTTTTACTTTTTCTTTAGAAGTTTAGATTAACTTTTTAATAACTCTATTCTAAATAGAGTTATATACTTTAGTAGTATAGAAAGAGATTCTATTTTCTCTTTTCTACTACTTTAGTATAGTAAGAAGCTTTCTAGCTCTATTACTTTTTACTACTTAGAAAGAATTTCTAGATTAAAGCTCTACCTTCCTTTTCTATTAGTAGAGAGCTAGTAGTATATCTATTCTTAACTTTAGTAGAAAGGCCTACTTCTTTCTTAAGAAGTTATTAATAATTTTAAGCTACTACTTAAATTCTAATTTTAAAATAGGTAGGAGTCTATAGATATTAATAGATATAAGAGCTAGCCTTTAGGGCTTCTACTATATCTCTTTCCCTCTATACTACTTTATCTTTACTATTATATAGACCCTATATACTCTATACTCCTTTAGTATTAGTATTAGGCTTTTTAAATCTAAAATCTAGTAAAAGTTCTTTACTACCTTCTCCCTAAAATATATAAGCCTTCGATACTAGAGCTCCTACTAATTCTAGGTACCCTCTAATATATAGAAAATATATACTTTATCTATTAATTCCTATAAGAAGTATACTTAATTTCGGTCGAGCCCCTAGAGCCTAATAGACTTAGCTAGACTTTTATTAATCTCTTTAATAAATAGGACTTCTTCTAATATTCTTATCTAGATAACTACTTTTCTAGAGGCTAAAATAAGTATAAATTTTAGTAGTTAAATACCGAAGTACTTACTAAACTAACTCTATAAAATAAGATTAACTCTAAGACTAGGTATAAATAGAATATCTTTTAGTATAATCTATTTCCTCTTTCTTCCCTCTATTACTACTTTCCTAATATATATAGCTATTAAGTAGCTACTACCGACTTTAATCTACTTCCTAGTCTAAAAAAGTTTTAGTTTCCTAAAGAGTAATTCTTAGTTAGTTATATAGATAGAAGTATAAGAGTTAAGTAGCTATTCCGATAGCCTATACTTGCCTTTTATATCTATAGTTAAGTAGGCTATCTTATCTATATCCTTATCCTCTAATAGGGTCTAAGATGCTTCTAAGGTAGTTAGTAACCTTATATTTTCTTATGCTGCAAAAGCCTTCTTTAGGTACTTTTTGCTTAAGTTAGATTTCTTTTTAAGGAATTGTACTTTAAGTTTAAGTTTCTTTACTATTTCTTTAAGTTTATCTTTCCCTAGTAAAGATCCCCTCCTTTGTCTTAATAGAGAGTATCTTTTCTTAACTTAGTATTCTATCTTTAGTACTATAGTCTTAGTAGCTCTCTTTGCTCTTTTAAGTTAAGAATAATTATTCTAGATATATAGTCTTTTATAAAGGAAATAGGCTAGTAGTTTCTAAATACTTTTCTTAGCAAATATAGCTATCTCTTAGCCTATTATCTATTTCTAATTTTTTTTTTTAGAATTCTAAAAATATTCTAAAGCTTAAGATTCTACTTTAGGTCTATACTATTTCTAATTATTAAGTAGAACTTAGATAGAGCTATAAGGAGTTACTATATCTTTCTATTCTTAGTTTTAATTTCTTTAAACTATAAAGAAATTATAACTACTCTTTTTATAATAGTACTTAGGCTCTACTATACTTTATTAATTATCTAGCTATCTTATATCTCGAATATAGTATACTATTTAAAAAGGCTTCTTCCTATAGCTTAGAGCTTACTTTTATACCTCTTTTTAGTCTATTTCTAGAGCTTTTTATTATTTTAATCTCCTATATTACTTTCTAATTATCTACTAATATATAGATATATATTTTATAGAAAGCTACTATATTATACTTCTTATAGGATGCTTTCTTAATAGAGCTATCTAGTAAGTCTAATAATATAGTTAATATATATTCTAAAGGAGTTAATACTAGAGTATCTAGTATAGTTTCTAATAGAACCTATTCTACTTACTTAGATATAAAATATATTTTTATTATTCTAAACTAGGCTTTATAGTTCTTTTATATTAGGATTAGTATAGCTACTCTCCTATTAAATCTATTTTCTTACTTTTAATCTATTTTACTTAAAATATTAAACTAAACTCTAGAAAATTAATACTCTTTTAAATAACTTAAGTAGTAGTTTCTAAATAGCTACTTTTCTTATCTAAAACTCTCTTTCTTCTTTTTTAGATAAGCTTAGTATAGTTTCTTATACTTTCTACTTATCTATACTTATAGATAGACTTAAATAGTCTCTTCTTAGAGGAATATACTTTTCTAAAGTATTAGTAGTACTCTAGTATAGAGGTTAAGTCTTATCTATATAAAATAGTACTTTAGCTTCTAGCTTACTCTTTCTTTTTTATATCTTTTAAGCTCTACTCTTTTAGGTATACCTTACTAGGTTCTTTTCTATCTTATCTACTTTTAGGAACTTCTAAAATATACTAAGTTCTTCTAAGTCTTTTTAGTAGTATAGATAGATATATTTTAGATTTTGTTTTATTTTTTTTATTATAGATTTATATTCTACTATTAGAAAAAGCTAACTATTACTATCTAATACTTTTTCTATAAATCTAGGCTTATAACCTATTAAATTAGAATAATAATATATATACTTATAATATATAGAAAGAGTCTTAATATATAATAGAAATAGAAGTATTAGATAGAAACTAACTATATTAATTATATTAGTTAGATATAGGTTATATCTCCTTCTAAGATATAGAGTATTAGATAAGTTATATAACCTACTATTATATATTATATATTATATAATCTAATTCCTAAAAGGGTATCTCTTAGATAGTCTAACTAGACTATACTTTCTAATAAAGTATATAAAAAATAGTAAAAAATACTTATTATATAGAATAGTTAACTCCGAGTCTATAAAGCAAATTATAGCTAGTAATATAACTATATATAAATTTATATATAGTAAATATAAGTAATTATTAGAAGTATTTTTAACTTTAATACCTAGTACTAAATATATATAGTTAGACTACTAAAAGAATTCTAAGCTTATTAGCTATATATTAACTAAGAAGTTAATACTAAAATCGAGAAATTATATATATATATATATAATCTAATCTACTTATTATAGGTATTACCTATAATATACCTAAAGTAGATATAGGAAACTAAAAGCCTACCTAGACTATAAAGATATATAAGTAAATTATATATACTATTCTATAGAGAAGAATTTTTTTAAATACTTAAAAAAAGAATTTTCTTTTTTTAAGCTATATTCTATTAATTAGAACTACCTATATAGTAGTATAGAGTCTATATAGCCTATCTATAGTACCTATACCTAAATACGAGTATACCTACCTTCCTACCTACTTTCTATTTATAATACTACTATTAATTATAAGCTATATACTATAATAAATAAATTTAGTATCTCGAGTTATTACTATATACTTTAGATACTAACTACTCTATAGCTAACTTAAGCTTATTTTAGTTCTTAGACTTACTATATATAATAAGTAGTATATAAAGTAGTAGTATAAAATAGAGTCTATTTTTAGTTAATTCTAACTAATTATATTTCTAGATTAAGCTTATTATATAGCAAGTCTAAGCTAATTTTATTACTACTTTATATAATACTTATTAAATAATAATAATATATTATACTTTTATTCTTTATTCTATTATAAAAATATATACTATATTAGAATCCTCGTCTTTAGTACTTTCTAATTATATAGGTATTAATATTCTCTAACTACTATATATAGAGTTTTATATACTATAACTAGAATTGAAATTCCCTCCTTTTTATATAGTATAGTATATATACCTTAATACAGGCGATCTAGATTGTAAAAAGGTATATAAGTATAGAAAAAGGTCGATTCTATCGGTTATGCTAACACCCGTTATCGTAGGTCGTTGTTGTCGTCGTCGGCGGAAGTGCGCGAAAAGGGTGTCGGAAACAAGTAACTAGTATTTACCAAAACGCGACGAAAATGTCCCAGACGCTTCGCCTTCGGCTCAGCAACACGTCATATATCAAGCCTTAAAACAACGCGCACCGCCACTACTACCACCACGATCGCACGAAGGCACGAAGCGTCTAGGTATCCGAGATAAATTCAAGCACTCCGTTAATTCTGTCTCCGGACGTTGCATCAGTCTTCTCATTCAGTGCTAGAACTCGGGCCATGCAGCCATATCACAAAGTTATGATACGTGCGTCTCTTTTGCCGATCACTCGAACCAAGTGCAGTAACAATATAAGAACAAGTGGTGCTTACGAAGAAGAAGAAGCCACGTCCCTGTGATGGAACTGTACGACAAGTTGCAAAGCGTGAACTTCGCCTTGGAAGGTCTTCAGCCTCGAGCAGTTGGCAAGGAAGTCGCCTGGACTTGGCTTGAGGCACGTCGCTCACGTTTCATTTGTGAAGGGGAGCTAATCGGTGACAGAATCGCGAAAACGTGGAAAGAGTGGCTGCACACCTGAAGAGAGCATTCAACAAAGAGTCAAAAGGAGTGGATGTGATTTCGCACTGGGCGATCTGTCGTACTAGGGCTCTGAAGGAGCCGCAAGAGCTGGTTAAAGGCATTCGTAACGAGAACAAGGATTCCGTGGTACTGATACCCTTGGAGACATGGACTTAGGAGAACGGGGTTTTCGTCGATGCTTTGATTGAGGAAGGGCAGGATATTTGCGCGGACATACATTGGGGTCCACTCAATGCGTGGAATGCGAGCGGAATCGAGTCGTGAAGTTGCGTCGGTCTCTGCAGCCAGCGCACGCTTCAGCGGCGAGAATACGCTGACATCAAGAGTCTGCAGCACATGCGATGTATGCGGTGGCAGAATAAGAAGGTCAATTGCATACTCTATGCAGTACGCGATTACCTTTGCCGTGATATGACTTCCGTGGCCGTCTACAATGAGAAAACGACGCTGTGTTGGATCGGCTGGCCTTGTCGAGGGCTCAAATACTGTAGTCAGCCACTCAAATGCATGGCTATCGAGCGTCCAGCCGCTGTTACTTATGGAGAACCTCCAATTTGGTGGTGTGTCTCGTGGAATCCAAGCAGTGTTAGTGTGGGCGTATACACTGGTTCCTGCAGGGAAGGCTGGTCCTTTTACTCCTGATGCGAGGCAGTTAGTTACGTAATTGCTTGGCAATTTCATGAATATTGGAATATATGGATCAGATCGTGTAGGAGTTAACAACTGATTGTTCTAAGCAATCTATAGTATGTTCTATATACTAAATTGCTTGCTAAGATTTAAAAAATCTCTATATAAGCCTAGAGGGATAGTTTCTCGTATTTTTAGCTTATATTCGGTGTTTTCGGCTATCCGCGCAATATACCCCTTTAGCTAGTATAGCGTTATATATAGTAGTTATCTATCGACCTTTTTCCTAAAGTAGATATATACTATTATTTCTAGATACTATTAGTAGCTACCTCGCTATCTACTATTATATCGATTCCTACTAAGAAGGGTTTCTCTAACTCGGTTTAGTATATACTTAGTAAGCGAGTATCGCTCGTTTCCTATATATTAGGTATTAGTATTAGTTAAAGGCCTAGCTATATAATAAACTACTATTATTATTATATAGTAAGTAGTTTAGTAAGGCCGTCTATAGGTATGTTTTATATTAGTACGTATTCGATATTAAGCTTGTTGTTCTATACCTCTTATCGTAGCTAGTATTAGTATATATTAATATATCGAAGCTTACTATTAACTATACCTTCCTTAGTTATTAATCGAATTGTTTATTAGTTATTATAGTAGAGGGTTAGTATATTATTAAATATAATAGATAGCTATTTAAATAGTAATTGCTACTAAATAAGCTTGCTTCTAGTATATAATAGTATAGTAAGCTCGGCCTTAGTAGTACTTTTTATAATAGTCGATTGCTTACTAGCTTTCTATAAAGTTAGTCTACTAAATATAAAGAATATATAGCTCTTAGAGCTCTTAAAGTTACTATAATCTATAAAGCTAGTATCGGAGGTACTAAGGAAGCTACCTTATTATAATAGAGGTACCTTATTACTATATATATATAGTAAGTAAGCCTTGAAGTAACTATAGACTAAGTATAATAGCTTAGTTTGCAAGAGGTATCAAATATAGTAGTTTGTAGCTTAGAGGTATACTTTTATTAGATTAACTAAGTAACAACTAAGTATAGAGGCTGCTTTTGCAACGTCTAGCCTTATTTTAATAGTATACTAGTTAATTAAACTAATATATTATTAGTAGTTAAGAACTAGCTATTTCTCGGTATAATAGCTCTTAGGTATAGACTAATCTATATTTTTAGGTATAGGTATATTAGTCTATTTGTCGCCTAGAGTAATACTAAACCTTCTTACTATATACTTAATATACTTCTATTATAAAAGGTATATAAGCTTCTTAGCTCTATCTCTATAGATCTTAATACTAAGAAACTACTTTACTTTACTTTATAAAGTTATATTATAATATTCGAATAGTTGTTATTTAAGAGCTTATATATATACCTTGTTCTTCTTATAGTAGATTATAATAATATCGTCTATATAGAAGAAGACTAGTATACTCTTATTATTATAGTATAGGTATAGAACATCTAGTATTAGATATAGGCCAAACTCTAAAAGTAATATAGTAAACTTAGCCTACTATAATATAGGGGCTTCTTTAAGGCTATAGAGTACTTGTAATAACTATAATACTTTGCCCTTCTATCTAAACCTCTTAGGCGCCTATATATATATAGTATAAGGTAGTAAGGTATTAAGAAATATATTAATAATATTAAATTACTCTATTTCTATTCCGAAGGTAGTAGCTAATATATAGTAGAAGTAGAAGATGCACGTTATTACTATAGCTATATAAGTATCGAATATTGTACCTTAAAGGTTGCTACGTATATATAGTCGTGCCTTATCTCGTATATAATAAGACTATTTATCGAATTTGTATTTAAATACCTAGGTTAATAGCAATCTAGATAGAAGCTTATATTTACTTACTAGTACTTCTAACTTATCTACCTATAGAAAAGTATTTATTTCTATAAGCTTGTTCTATTCTAAGTGCGCTATAGTAGTAAATTCTATAGCTTGTTTATATTTCTTTATAGCTTTCTAACCTCTTAGTTCTAGTAGCAAATTGTAGTAGTATAATAGCCTATCTTACTTATAGCTTATTATAGTTATTAATACTATTAAGGCTACTATACTATAAAGCTATAGACTCTGCGTTGCAGTTATACTATAATAAGATAGCTTAGAAAGCTATATAAGGTTAGATTATATACTAAGCTAAGTTATATTAGTAAGAGTATAAGCTTCGTAGTTTGTTATAAATAGTAGTATTGCATTATTATTAGTACTTAATCTACTTAATGCAATACGCGCTAGGTCGTCTATAGTATACCTTACTAGCTTAGAGCTAGTAAGTTCTACCTCTTAATCTATTAGTAGTAGTAGAGATAGTAGTAGTAGGGGTCCTATATCCGGTATAGTAGTAGGGTATTCCCTATACCTTGGTTTATCTATACTATTACTATATAGTCTATAGTCTATTATATATAGGCGTTTCGAAGGAAACTATAATTTATTATTAATTATTTTAATATTAATCTTAGGCGCTCTTACTTCTTTAGAGGAACTATAGGGATATTCGGGCTCCTCTAGTAGTAGTATCTATATACTAGAAGGAGCTTCTACGTCTTCGTACCCCTATTTCCGAGTAAGATCTACCTATATTAAGTATTATAGGTAATCTCGCTCGGGTAGTAAAGTTAGTATATTACCTAGAAATAGCTATTCTATAACTTTTGCTACTATTTCTATCGCAACCTACGAGTTATTAGAGGTATTTGTAGGGCTCTAATTAGCCGAGGGCTCTTATATATAATTATCGGCATTATATAGAGTATCTGCAATTAGTCGTTATACTAGATTAGTTATATATTAACCTAATAACTAGAGATTATATAACTTAGCTATAATAGCCTTTTCAGTATCTATATAAGGTATGTCGATATCGTCTAATAAGCTAGGTATAATAACTACAATATCTAAGTCGCCTAGTTAATAGAACTACCTCTTATTAAAGTATATATAGGAGGTAGTAATTATATACTTTTAAGATAGTACCTATACTCTATATATATTATTACTAATAAAGCTATAGAGGTAGCTAATATAAGCTCGTACTAGTATCTTTTCTAGCTTCTTAGGTTAGTCTATACTAACCTTATAAATATAGGCCTTATAGCTAAATATATAGAGGTTTAAGAGGTTTAGCTTCTATCTAGTTACTAACTTAATTAGTATTTTACTACTATATTTACTAGATATAGGTAGTCGATTAAGTATATATATAGCTACGTATATATACTTGGGCTAGAGTTTAATACTAAGGTTGCTTTATTATATAAGGTAACGTATAGTATCGATTAGTCGCTTGCTATATATTTTAGCTAGCAATTAGTAATACCCTTCCTTCGTAGCTAGTATCTACTAAATACTCTTATCTCTTAATATAGTTTCGAGGTACTTAGTTGTTATCCCTTAAGAATTAATTAGTATAGAATCTATATTAGTACTAAGCCGTACGACAATGCGATCTATTAAGTTAGCTAATTAAATAACTCTTATAATTATATTAGTAAGTATCTCGCCTTTTTTAAATATAGTAGCTTCTACAAACTCTAGTAATATTATAAGGTCTATAAAGTAAAGTATATATTTAGAGCCGTTATATACCTCTATAAAGAAGTAGGTATCTATAATAATATAGCTAAAAGGAGTTGTTTCTTATAATTGTTCGATATATAAGTAAATATATATACTCTTACTAATAGCGCAAACTTTATAGTCCTCTATCTGCAGCTTATCTAAGTCCTTCTCTATATCCTCTATAACCTCTATACTAAGTATATACTTATAGAACTCTCTTAATCTCTCTTTGCCTATATAACCGAGTATTATATACTATTACCTTATAGTAAGTTGCCTTAGTATACGAGCTTTTAAGCTTGTACCTATAGGCCTATAGAGGTCGGTAGGGGCTTTAGACTAGTATAAGAAGAGTGTAAGTAGTAGGTCTAGTAGAGGTAAGGTTAGAGTAACTAGTATATATATACTATTTTGTTTTTAAAAGTTTGTAAATATTGTTTGCGCTATAATATTATATAGTACTAGTATAGTTATAGCAAGGTAGGGCATATTATTATTAGGCTTATAAAGCCTTGCGATAAAAGTATCTTAGTTAGTAGCCTTGTTGCGTTAATAGAGTAAGTTCTTAAAGCTATACTACTATAGACTAGATTTCTTAAGAATATAGTAAGCTATAATATTTATATAAAAGCCTAGTATATAGGCGACGTCGTATAATATAAGTATTACTAGACTAATATCTAGTATATAGTTACTATAAGTAATAACCTTAAATATAGTAGTACCGGCTCGAATAGCCGTACCTTAGACTATATATTTTAGCTAGAATGCGGCCTTCAAATAATAGTTAATAATATATATATATTTATATAGCTATCGTAAGCCTATATATTAGTAGTATCTATAGGCGCATGTTCTATATAGTATACTATATAAACAAGTATAGTATAACTATAACTACTATCTTAGCTATTATTATAAGGTATATCTATTACTAGTTTCGGTATCGATATAGTACTCGGTATACTACTAGCTATATTACTAGCTAAGAACTTGTTATACTTAGTATTAGTAGGGAACTTCTTCTTTATATTAGTAAGAAAGTTGCTATCTTCTTTAAGCTTAGTAAAGTAGTTCTTAAAATATTTCTTAAACTTAGAGTTACAATTCTTAGCTATAGGCTATTTCTTTAGATTAGTAATAGTATATATAGCTAATATTATATAGTTGTCTACCTTAGGTTTGCTAGTAAAGTATATATACCCCTTGCTTCTTATATTATATATACTACTTAGAGGTAGTAGAGAAGGTATATTCGAGTTAGTATTATCCTCTAAGTTAAGGTTACTAAATATAGTATTTGCGCTATATAAATATAGGCTCGGTATCTCGCGATTTATATTAATCTAGTAGCTTACTACCTTAGTTAATATCTATATTATAGAGCTATTATTACTATAGATTTTGCTATATATAGTAGTCGTAGCAGAGTAGTTACTTTTAGTAATAGTACTAATAAACTTAGATAGTAGCTTATTAGTATTGCTATATTTGACTACCTATATATATAGTTCAAGTAACGGCTATATATTAGCCTAGTTCTTACTAGATATATAGCCTTTCTAACCGAGTTCTAGTATATATAATCTCGCCGAGTATATCTCTTTACTATAGCGTTCTATAGGTTTATATATCTCTACAAATAGTACGTACTTGTCGCGCAATATTGCCTTATCTATAAGTCTTATCTTATAGGTATTATTAGCTAAATCGTCGAAGTACTAAGTAAAGTATATATATATATTATCGAATTTGTTAAAGTTAGCTTGTCTGCGCGCTACTACCTTGTACTTTATATCTATAATAAACCTCTATTCTTATATTATCTTAGACTTATCTTCTATAACTATTAGGTACTTAGAGTCTTTTATAGGCTCTAGTTATATATTAGCGCTATTAGAGTCGATATATTACTAAATCTATAGAGCTATTACAGATTGCTTTGTTTAGTTATTCTAATTGTTCTAATCCTCTACCTTATAGTATACCTTCTTTATAGGTATAGCGCCTACTATCTAAAGTATTAATATAGTTATAGAGAGGTTAGTAGTAGTATTCGAGTTGTTTTGCAATTCTAAAAGTAAAGAATTAGAGTTAGATTATATATATTCTAGGCTTATAACTAATGCGAGGTAGTTAGTTATATAATTGCTTAGCAATTTTATAAATATTAGAATATATAGATTAGATTATATAGGAGTTAATAACTAATTGTTCTAAGCAATCTATAGTGCGTTCTATATACTAAATTGCTCGCCAAGATCTGAGAAATCTCTGCACAAGCCTAGAGGGCTAGTTTCTCGTATTCTTGGCTTATATTCGGTGTTTTCGGCTATCCGCGCAACAACTCCTGTACAGGGACAGTGATACAACACACATTAGCGTTTAGATGTGACATGCACATCCTTAGCTCTATTCTGATACGAACCTGTCCGCTCATTTGCTTGGACAAGAACCTGTAGACGTAAACCTATGTTAGTATGAAGTCCCGCAGCGTGGCAGTTGAACCACACAGGACACCCTAGTCACTACTGAGCTTATCAGGCATGCAATTTGGGTCGATTCGTAGGCGTCTTGTTCTTGAATTCTGTGTTGGCCTATCCACGAGCCTCATCCGTTTACGAGTAGATACAAGAGGTGGCCTTCCTCGGCGTGGTGGCGTCTTTGGTGACTCAGTCTCGATATGGCTAACAATCTTTGGGACAGTACCCTTTGATAGGCCTCTGAATCTCTCAGTCGTTCTAAGGGTATCCGCAACCTTCTGCAGTGGCCAGTGTCCGTATCTGTAGAATCCATAGATAATTCCTTGTTCAAAGGGCGTATAAGGCTTCCGGTTTGGCATAGTTTGATAGATAGATGATAGAAAGAGAGGCAACACTGTGGAGAGGTAGAATCAATGCTGGCTGGTCAGGGATTTAGGCGCTAGCAGGGGTTCCTATCGTTATGCACACATAGTGTAGTTGCTACCAGGACAAGAAGGGCGATCACCCTCATCAACTCATCCGACTGCCAGCCTACTAGATCTAATATCAGTCTCTCCACAGTTCTGGGCAGTCTTCAGAGCTCCAGGTGGCGATCTCAAAAGTGCACCGAACCAAGTACTGCATCGAGCTGCTCGACGTTATCATGCCCTCAATTGCCCTCACAACCAAGCTCTTGCAGCTCATTATGCTTCAAGCAGTGATATTGCTCATTGATCCCGGGAGCGTGTAAGCATCATATAGACCGACTAGCAGACACTTAACACTTTGGACTAAATCTGCCTATACAGAAGAACGCTCGCAGTCAATCAGCCCAATGTTGGCCTGGATCTCATCTGCAAATGCACTCTAGCGGACCTAGGCGATCCAGAATGGACAACAGATGATGCCTGTTCTGCAGCCCACGGCGACGTGTTTTCTCATGGACTACACCTTGATTGTTGCCGGTTGAACGGCATTAACAAGTCTAATATTTTTAAGAACGCATGCACATCGACAGGTCCTACCTTTGATGGAATTTGTCAACCTTCGAAATGCCCTGGTAGCTAGACAGTTTTGAAAGAAAATCGAACAGCATTATCAAAGACTTTGATAACAGGCCGAAGGGTCGGCGACGAGGTCCACGTGTACCTGGTGCCGGCTACGAACCTGTCACTGCTCAGCAGTTGGCAGAGTCAAGAGATCTCAAACACACACATAGTAGCGCAAGCATAGCGGGAATAGCAAGAAATCAGTTCAAGCCAAGGGGGTGGAAAGGAGGTTCACAGGCGCCTTTCGACAGGCAACGACGACACAATATCGGCACGGGCACTACTACCAATATCACGACTTCGCGATTCTTACGAATACCTCCACATCTACGACGAAGCGATCCCTACGCCTCTTGAGGCACTGCAGGAGCCAAGACAAAGAGCAAAGCGATCTAGTATAGATAGCTGCGCGGAAGTCGTATTGCCGCACCCGTACACAGGCACCGTATCACTCTACGCATACGGCTCGATAAGCCTGAGGATCTGGTAGGCCGAGGCCTTCGTGCCCCGGTCCAAAGAGTAGTAATACGTGGATGCTTTAGACAGGTATACGGACCACAGACAGAGGAGCTATAATAAGCGGACCAGAACAGAAGGGTTTCATATGTCGGACAATATATATATATATATAGATAAGCGTGCAGACAGGGTAGACTATTAGATATAGAGACTAGGAGGAAATAGCTAATTATACTATAGATATAGCGAGTTATAGTATATTAACTTATTTAGCAATTATAGTTTTTGATTTCTAATTTAATAGATTAGGAATCTAATTTAATTAGATTTAATTCGAGTTTACTATAATTTTTTTATTTTTAATTAAATTAATTAAAATCGAGAAATCTATTAGATTTTAGTATTCTAGAAAATACTATATTCTCTATCTAATAGTTATACTTTAGGTATATAGTACTTTAGGCTTAGAAACTTTTTAGTAGTAGAGTATATCTTTATTTCTATTAGTTATATAGCTACTTAATTTTTTCTAACTACTTATACTAGAAAAGTTCTTTTAAATACTTCTATCTACTATACTTCTAAAATCTAATAAAATTAGAAAATTAGTAACTTTATTAGTCTACTTCTAGTATCTATAAGCAATCTAATTAATATTATATATAGGTAGCTCTAGCTAATAAGATTCTACTAGTAGAATATATCTATAAAGAAAAAATAGCTAAAAAATAGACTCTAGTATATATAACTACTATAGTAAAGCTATTATAAATAACTATAGCCTATAGATATAGTAATAACTAGCTTAGGGAGTTCTATAGAGTTATCTACTTTTAAGAAGTAGTAGCAATAATAGAGCGTCTATTTAGATACTAATAATAGCTTTACTATTTTTATCTATAGTATAATAATTTACTTTCTAATACTAGAAAGTAGCTAAATAATAGTTGTTTAGTAGTAGTTATAGCTAAGTTAGAAGTAGTTATTTCTAGCCTTATTATAGCTAGTAGTTAATATACTTAGTACCTTTATAATAAGTATAGAGTCTAAGTATATATTTAGTAAAGCAAGGCAGACTATTTTATAGAAGTAGTTAATTCTAAGTCTATATATAATTAGGTACTCCGAGTTACTAAAGAACTAGTAGTATAGAGAATTAGCTACTTTGCTACTAACTTACTTTATCTAGAGTAATAGCAAATATAGAGTAGATTATAAAAGTAGAAATAGTATTTCTATAATCTAATAGTATATATTTAATTATATTATTATAATAGTCTAATTCCTAGTTTTTAAATAGATTTTCTATAAGTATATATACTAGTTTCTATAAGGAAGAAACTAGTTCTAGTACCTATAGAAAAGGCTAGTTCTATTACTTCTATATAGAAATAGTAATATAATATATATACTAATATATATACTAATATATATTTTTTTTTTCTTTTTTTTTTCTTTTTATAGTAACTTATAAGAACTATTTATTTACTATTATTACCTATATAATTATATAGTACCTACTAATATTTCTACTAATTAGATTAGATTTTAAAAACTATATTAGTAATACTTCGACTATTAGCTAACTCTCTATTTCTAGAAATAGCTATAGAGTAAAATTTAGGCTATATCTATATAGAAGAAATTAATTAATTAATCTATTATCTAGAAAAGTTAGGAAAGCTCTATAAATAATAGTATTATTTTAAAAAATATACTAAAGAAAGGCTTATATATACTAAATAGTTACTTCTATCTAGTAGATAGTAGATATTCTAAAAATATCTAGTATCTTCTTATACTATATTAGAAAACTAGATACTATCTATAAAAATAGTTTATTTTAGAAATAAAGCCTAAAACAAAAGAGAAGTTATTTAATCTATAATATAGTTAGATATATAATTAGATTAAATATAACTTCG